>CM042139.1:113725913-114035913 GCA_023376005.1 Doryteuthis pealeii
AGTTTTTGTTCGATCCTTTCTAATTTTCTGGCCATCTTTTTAGTGTCAGGGTGGAACTGGTGTAGCAGTCCACCAAAGGTTTCATTACGACCGCTTTCGAAAATACAATTTGCCATCATCAGGTAGGAAACTGATGGTATGTAAATGAATTTAAAACATGTTAAACTAAAATTTTGTAATATAAATGAAATTGAGTGAGAATTAAAAAAAAAGTTTGTATTTGTATTAAATGTAAACCAAACCGGAAGCATGGTAAGAAAAAAGTGTAAAATTTTGTTCAGTATTAGATATTAAAATCTTTTAGCATTGTTTTTGTTAAGAATGGGAAAAATTTAAACAACCCTGGTCTTTGTGTAATTGTGTTTGAAAGTGACATTGTGCTAGTTTCAACAATTTTATGTCTATTCTTGTATATAAATGCGAGCATGAAAATGTTAAGGAATTAGTTCTGTGGCCAAATTTAAAATCTCTTAAATGTTGGTTGTAGAGTCTTTTAAAAAAAAATTCCTTGAGTATATATTTGTTTTTTAAGAATTTTTAAAAGAATTTCTTAATTCTTATAAAATTCTTTCAAAACCTTAGGGATCGTTTATACTGAACGCTACCCCTTCCCCCTCACTCTCTGTCTGTCTGTATGTCTCTCTCTCTCTCTTAAAGTTCGAACACTCCCATGGCGTCAGCACATTTATAAAAAAAAGAGAATGCTGTTAATGATAACCAAGTAAATTTGTCATATTTTTTCGTTCCAATTTCACTTGATAGTAAAATTTATTGACGGAGATTCATGACATAGCCCCTTAATATTTCGCACATTATGGTTAATATATATATATATATATATTATATATATATATATATATATATATATATAAACCGAAACGCTCTAATGTGTGTCCTAGGTATGACGTTAAAATGCATCTAGTGGTGAGGTTCCAGTTATGGAGATCTGGGGGAGGGTGAAGTACCCATTCCTCGATATTACTTCAAGGTCTATTCTGGCCCGGAGTGGTAGTACCTGTTAGGGCTCCATCTAGGGGTTAAATGGATAACAATCGAGTTTTTAAAGAATGTTGAATATTCACAAAGAATGACTAAATCAAAACGTCTTCGGCATGAAATAACCCAACAAGGGTTGACATGCCGTAAAATCCAACCAACCAACCAAACCATGCCAAACAAAACGCTCTAACGTACGCATGACTATTCAGTCATTCAAAAATAAACACATCCTCTGAATATATTTGTCATATTTTTATGCACACACACACACACACACACACACACACACACACATATATATATATATATATATATATATATATATATATATATACACATATAGGTATACACACACATATATACACACACGCATACAAGGTTTAAAAACGCACACAACGTTCTGTTTCAAAATATGTGATTTTTGTTGCCGTCCTACACTATTTAAAAAAAGTGGTTCAATTTTTTATAAAAAAATGCAAAAAATGTTCTCCCTGGGCGCTTTTCCAAATTAACAGTAATTTCCAAGTACATTTCTTTAAAATCTTGCAAAAACTTTGTTTTGATATTAGATATCCATTTGCCCGGAGTATAGAGACATTTTGAATAGTGTGCAATTTTTCTATGACGTTTGCTCCGTTAGAATTCTTAAATTTAGATCATCATTTATTCATTGCAAAAGTTGGAGCTAGTGTAAAATGTTTACAGCAGTATAATATTTTTAGTTGTTAAATACATGTAGTAGGCCGGTTAACAGACTGAATGGCATTTCATTTATTGTAGTTTAGAATATTTTTATTCATCAAATTTAAGAAAGCTTTTAAGATGAAAAAATCAATTACAATTGTTCAAAAGAACCTTGTCTGTAAAGTTTTAAAGAAATCTGTCTAAGAGAAAAAGTTTCCGAAATATTGTTTAATCAATAAATATATGTAAAATTTCGCCCATAAAAAAGTACATGTAACATCTTTTTAAAATAAAATGTTCATTTTCTTCTAGAACAGAGATTCCAAGATCTTATTTCACATGGAATATTATAATTATTAACTAAGCTTAGCTTAGATGTGACACAAGGTCAGAATGAGGCGCCCAAAGAGAATTGAACTCACTAACAATGGTCTGCAAATCTAGCTTGCTAACCATTACACCACGTGAGGTGCCCCACATGAAATATTATACAATCAAACAAATATTAAGATCTTATTTATTACTAAAATATATATATTTACCAACCCCTCCGCACGAGCAGGATGTGACACAAGGTCAATTTCTTAAGCGGAGTTCAACAGGTTTGAATTCAGAGTTTTCCTTCTAGACCGGTTGCCTTACCAAGGTTAAAGAGCCCAGTCTGCCCTACTATTTAACCATAGCTGGAGGGAGATTAGGATTTATACCTTTCCCAAGGGTATTAGCGCTAAGTGAAATTCAATTACCATGTCCAGGATTTGAACTCGGGGCGACGAGTCCATTTCCCATGACTTTAACCATTACACCACGCGCTTCCTAACATATACTAAACGTTTACTAAAATATAGAATCTTGTATCATGATGATCTGCGCCAATCATTAAAATAAGGAGATTATGGTTGCTGCCCAATACTTCCTTAACACTGTTCAAACAATCAAACATGAACTGGAAAATTGCAATGGAGACTATGAGACTGTAACTAGAAGAAAGCAACATAACATTCGATCTGACTGCGTTCGTACAGCAGAATTCCTCGAAAATTTACAGAAAAAAAGTGTTGGATGACCCTCAGATGCCTATGTGGAGTTGCTAAACACTGTAGTCAAGCCCTGGATAACAAGGGTAGCCAATGTTATGCCATATGTATTGCAGCAGGATTCGGTCCCCTCCCACACCTCTGGGAAAAGTAAAACATGGTTGTTGGTGAATTTTTTACGACTACACCAGTCCCCATGTTTGGCCTCCGAACTCTCCAAATCTTAACTCCATGGATTATTATGTATACGACGCTGTTGAGAAAGACATCAATCGCCGTGCCAGGACTACATAAGCCCAGTTAATCGACAGAATTAAGGTAGCTTTTGAGACCCTTCCCAGAGAAACGGTAATATCAGTTTGCTCCCGGTTTCGGAGCAGGATTGAGGCTGTGATCGACGCTAATGGTGGTTATTTTGAGTGGAACTTATTGACAGTAGTGTAATCTTCGTGTCTGTTGAATTTCTTTACAATCCATTAAATTTTGTAGTTACCAAGCACTTTTTGTTTTTCCTTATGAAACTGTCAAATTTATCGAATAAATTTGACAGTACACACACACACACACACACACACACACACACATATATATATATATATATATATATATATATATATATATGACCAGATAATTTGGTGGTGGGAATGATTCTATGTAGGACTCTTTTTAATATAGATAGATTAAAGATTTGTTGGTACACTTTGCGAACTGAATGTATGATGATTTCATAATTATATATATTTCTTACTGGAAGAGAGTTCAACCAGTAATTGATTTGAGGACAGTTGGAAACGATCTTAAATTCTTTCTGTATTCGTCCTTCATTGGCCAATTTTTATCGGAAGTACCTACTATTTTGGGGAAAGTTCATAAATAGAAGTGACGATTTTGTGTACATACGAGAATCCAACACCTTTATCTTGCTTTTTATTTTTCTATTTGTGACATTAATTCTATTAACTATCATCTCTCTTTTATTAAATTTTGCTATCATTTAGGCTACTTCATAATTCCTTACTATCAGCATTTTATATTTCTCCAAAAATAAATGTTTATTTGTCTTCTTTCAGGGAATTGAAACTTTTTTTTTCATTAAGAGAATTGTCTAAAACTGAAATAAATACATTTTGTTTGTTTATCAAATGAACACACACCTAGGCGTTATTTTGATGGAATTTTACTTCGTTTCTGCTACGTTCAGTCACTTTTCATCGATGGTTGTTTTAAGCTGATCTCATTTGGAGGAGTACTTATCTAAATGAATCGTTTGGGTCTTGGAAAGCAGTCAATAGTAAAATATTCCCTTACTAGACAAAAACAAAAAACAGAAAACCCAAACAAACTTTCTTCCAATTGTTCTTCATTGAAATAATAAATAAATGATAAAATAAGCGTTATCTTTTTTGGATGAGGTGCCACCTTTGGTAAGATTAATTATGCTTGTTCTACGAATACTTATGTTTCTACGTTTTTAAAATTTTTCCTCACCTTCTTTAAAAATGGATCATTTTTATTACTATTATTTTGGATTATTTGGACTCATCTTTATTGTTATTTGTACAACGTTTCGGCCGATGTGCCCTCCTTCTTTAGGTATTTCCAATTGGACACATAGCATAGTGGATAAAGATTAAAACAGTTCTAAGTGACAGTTACCTCTAGGGTGCGTGTTCAATCCTGGTCAGGGACATCAGTAACATAGAATAATAATCAACGCAAGTGTACTACGATAATTGAAAACAAGACCAAATTCTGTCAAATTTCACCACAATACAAGAGAATACAATTGGACACATAGAGTAGTAGATAAAGGCGTTGATTTAAGACAGTTCTAAGTGACAGCTATCTCTAGGCTGCAGGTTCAATCTTGGTCAAGGACGACAGTAACATAGAATAATAACTAACAACAGCTTAACACCTGAATCCCAGCTATGGTTAGCGGAATGAGAACAGGATAAATAAAGAGTTGGGTTCAAAGTTCTCTGATGGCTCCCAATTGCAACAAGAAGGTTCGCGAGTTCAAAAAGAAGGTTCTCAAGTTCGAGAAGTTTCCCGAGTCCGACAAGAAATACCTGAAAAAGGCCGGAGGCCACATCGACCTAAACGTTGTATAGATAACAATAAAGCTGAGCGCAATAGTCCGAATAATCCAAATAATACTAATTATCAAGCCTCATCTAAAAAAATCAGGGAAACATTTTCATAACGTAGCGAACTACGAACAGGCAGTTTAGTGTACTTTTTGTCTTATGTGGGATCCATTTTCGATTCTTCTGGACTTAAACCAAACTAAAAGACAGCTTTGTATCACATCAAAGCTACTGATATATTGAAGCTGGTGAAAATGATTTTTATTGCTTGCTTTCGATATTTTTAGTATATTGGCATTTTTCCATGTCATACAATGTTGCATATTTTTAAGTAATACCTTGATTTCATCATCTTTATTTATAGCTAATACCGTAAAAAGTAATATTGTATTTCATGTATAAATTTTGACCAGTATTTTCTTTTGTTAAAGTCCTTGTCGCCATTGTAGGGGTTCAGTTGTTCTGTTATTCACAGAATCCAGTGGGTAATCCTAGTCTGTAGTAATTCTCAACTGGTCTATACAAATGGTGCGCGTCGTTTGGTGAATAATAACCAGCATGACAATCAGCAAAACACTATAAACAGAACTAATATTATTTTACTCTGCGGATGACTCAAAGATTGTCACGTGATCCCGAATAATTAAAGATTGTCACGTGATCCCGGATGATGAAAGATTGCCATGTGATCTCGGATGATGAAAGATTGCCACGTGATCCCGAATGATTAAAGATTGTCACGTGATCTCAGATGATGAAAGAAGTTGACAAAAACGCTCGTTTGTATTTATGACGATGTTGATTTCGGGAAAGGGCCGCTCCCTTAATTCATGATTTAGGTATTCACCGTCATTTGAGAGAGAGAGAGAGAGAGAGAGAGAGAGAGAGAAGAGAGAGAGAGAGAGAGAGAGAGAGAGAGAGAGAGAGAGAGAGAGAGAGAGAGAGAGAGAGAGAGAGAGAGAGAGAGAGAGAGAGAGAGAGAGAGAGAGAGAGAGAGAGAGAGAGAGAGAGAGAGAGAGAGAGAGAGAGAGAGAGAGAGAGAGAGAGAGAGAGAGAGAGAGAGAGAGAGAGAGAGAGAGAGAGAGAGAGAGAGAGAGAGAGAGAGAGAGAGAGAGAGAGAGAGAGAGAGAGAGAGAGAGAGAGAGAGAGAGAGAGAGAGAGAGAGAGAGAGAGAGAGAGAGAGAGAGAGAGAGAGAGAGAGAGAGAGAGAGAGAGAGAGAGAGAGAGAGAGAGAGAGAGAGAGAGAGAGAGAGAGAGAGAGAGAGAGAGAGAGAGAGAGAGAGAGAGAGAGAGAGAGAGAGAGAGAGAGAGAGAGAGAGAGAGAGAGAGAGAGAGAGAGAGAGAGAGAGAGAGAGAGAGAGAGAGAGAGAGAGAGAGAGAGAGAGAGAGAGAGAGAGAGAGAGAGAGAGAGAGAGAGAGAGAGAGAGAGAGAGAGAGAGAGAGAGAGAGAGAGAGAGAGAGAGAGAGAGAGAGAGAGAGAGAGAGAGAGAGAGAGAGAGAGAGAGAGAGAGAGAGAGAGAGAGAGAGAGAGAGATGTTCTTTAACAAAGTCATAAATACTTTTGATCCCGCGACGGCACAAATAACCATTTTTAGAGGGTTTGAATGTCAAGTCTCAACCTTGCAATTGCTTCCTTTCGAATCTGGATCTAGACTGACTCTTAGAATCTAAATAAATCTCAAACCCTATCTCTTAACACGTGATATCTATCACCCAATAAGAGTGCAGCTGCTCTCTTACAAAACCTATTTCATCCTGGTTTCTGAATCCCTACATTCAAATTTTCCATCGTACCTGCAAGTTTTGACGTCGATGGTCTCATATCTGCTGCTAGATTCTGCACAAGTGTCCCACTATTTCACATTTTTTGCGTTCGAATCGCTTTTTACCATTTTCTTTGAAAGAATCATGGTGTACCGGAAATGTTGCTTATTTTCGACCATCTTTAATTATTAGAATCAATACGTTCATTCTGTCGGTTTGAAAAAGACAGACTAATAAGACAGTTGTCACAGAAGTTAAAAGTAAACACTGTCTACCGACAAAAAAAAAATTATTTTAGCCCAAATTAATGTGTCATTCCTGTTTGAAAAACCTGAGTAAAAGAAAATAATTCTTGATCAGCTTTTTAATACATTACTCAATATTATCAAAACTTAATGGCTTGGCTTATTTTCTTTCAAAATATCAAATAGAGTTATATACTATAATAAAGCTGGCATTTCATCGTAGATTGATGACGAATTTTCTTTGATGATTTAATCTTTCAAATTCAATATAACATATATATATATATATATATATATATATATAATATATATATATATATATATATATATATATATGAGTAAAAATATAAAATATAAAAATATATTGTTATATCTTTACTTATAAATTTGCTCTGTGACTCTAACAATAAGAGCACATATTGAGCTCTGCAAACTGCGACACGATTAAAAAAAACTCCTATGTCATAAGGACGATTTCTTCTCTGGATTTTTGGATTATATATATATATATATATATATATAATATATATATATATATATATTATATATATGTGTTGTGTGTGTGTGTGTGTGTGTTTTGGGCGTGAGAGTGAATGAATGAATGAAGGAAAAGACTTTAGATTTGTTTCATGTAATAGTTAATTTTAGTTTAACTTGTTACAGCATCTTTAGAAACCAAGGAGAAAATTCTCCGTATCTGAAGATACTGTATCGAGATAAGCCTGCTGAAGTTGAAATAAACTATTACATGAAGCAAATTTAAAGTCTTTCCTTAATTTATCCATATGTATTGCTGTCAATTTACATACCTGAAATATCGAACTCTCACAACAGATGTCCCTATCACTACACAAAAATTCCATATGGAATGATCCTCAACACCATATATATATATATATATATATATATATATGAAGAGTGAAAGTTTGAGTAAATCCGACAAAATGTGGTTGAAAATAGAGTAAAAAGTGGATATAACAACACAGCAACTAAATTCAATTGAAATTTCCCCTCGGTATTTAGTGAGATTTCCTCAGAATTTATTACGAAGACAAATGCTTTTTACAGTCTGAATCTATACTGAAAAGGTAATTTTCTTTTGGTGCAGGTAAAGGATGGAAAGAGGAGAAGTTTTGGGTGTGTGGTATAAATATTCCAAGCCGCCAGATTCACAAACCTTCACTGACAGTAGTCATTACACACTGACCTACATTCGGACTATCAAATTTCTTCAAAGGCAATAAATTGACCCCATAAAATACTACACACCACAAATTAAACCCATCCCTCCTTTTTTCACTTCCCCTCTCTATACCACACACCCAAATCCCCTCTTCTTTCCATCCCTTAGCCGCACAAAAAAATACCATTTCAGTATAAAATCAGACTGTAAAACGCATTTGTATTCACAATAAATTCTGAGGAAGCCTAACCAAAATTGAGGCGAAATATCAATTGAATTTAGTTGCTGTGTAGTTATATCCAATTTTTTTCTCTATTCCACCCCCCCCCATATATATAATATATATATATATATATATATATATATATATATAATCAATCACACAAACCATTATCTCTATAGTAAGTATATTAAATAGTTTCTTTTATAAAATAAATTCATTGACACTTTTACTTGGTTTACATTTACTTGGTTTTAAAATTTATAGATATTTAGTTCCTGTTTTTTGTAATTTATAATTTTATATAGTGTATGTAAATTACCTAGCCCCTCCACACAAGCAAGATGCGAAACAAGGTCAATTTTTAAGCGTAGTTTAACATGTTCGAATTCAGAGTCTCCCTTCTCCTAGACAGATTGCCATACCATAGTTAAAGAACCCACTCTGCCTTACTATTTACCCATATCAGGAAGGAGAATAGTTGGAGGCATACTTTTTCCAAGGTTATTAGCGCTATATGAAATGAAAATAGCTTTGTGTTGGATTTTCACGAGCAACTCCATTTAATTTGACATAACGAAATTCCCTTCATAAATTATGAAACTATGTCCCTGAAATACAACCCTGTGTTCCCAAATTGCCAACAGAGAGAGAGAAGAGAGAGAGAGAGAGAGAGAGAGAGAGAGAGAGAGAGAGAGAGAGAGGGAGAGAGAGAGAGAGAGATGTTCTTTAACAAAGTCATAAATACTTTTGATCCCGCGACGGCACAAATAACCATTTTTAGAGGGTTTGAATGTCAAGTCTCAACCTTGCAATTGCTTCCTTTCGAATCTGGATCTAGACTGACTCTTAGAATCTAAATAAATCTCAAACCCTATCTCTTAACACGTGATATCTATCACCCAATAAGAGTGCAGCTGCTCTCTTACAAAACCTATTTCATCCTGGTTTCTGAATCCCTACATTCAAATTTTCCATCGTACCTGCAAGTTTTGACGTCGATGGTCTCATATCTGCTGCTAGATTCTGCACAAGTGTCCCACTATTTCACATTTTTTGCGTTCGAATCGCTTTTTACCATTTTCTTTGAAAGAATCATGGTGTACCGGAAATGTTGCTTATTTTCGACCATATTTAATTATTAGAATCAATACGTTCATTCTGTCGGTTTGAAAAAAGACAGACTAATAAGACAGTTGTCACAGAAGTTAAAAGTAAACACTGTCTACCGACAAAAAAAAAATTATTTAGCCCAAATTAATGTGTCATTCCTGTTTGAAAAAACCTGAGTAAAAGAAAATAATTCTTGATCAGCTTTTTAATACATTACTCAATATTATCAAAACTTAATGGCTTGGCTTATTTTCTTTCAAAATATCAAATAGAGTTATATACTATAATAAAGCTGGCATTTCATCGTAGATTGATGACGAATTTTCTTTGATGATTTAATCTTTCAAATTCAATATAACATATATATATATATATATATATATATATATATATATATATATATATATGAGTAAAAATATAAAATATAAAAATATATTGTTATATCTTTACTTATAAATTTGCTCTGTGACTCTAACAATAAGAGCACATATTGAGCTCTGCAAACTGCGACACGATTAAAAAAAACTCCTATGTCATACGGACGATTTCTTCTCTGGATTTTTGGATTATATATATATATATATATATATATATATATATATATATATATATATATGTGTGTGTGTGTGTGTGTGTGTGTGTGTTGTGTTTGGGCGTGGAGAGTGAATGAATGAATGAAGGAAAAGACTTTAGATTTGTTTCATGTAATAGTTAATTTTAGTTTAACTTGTTACAGCATCTTTAGAAACCAAGGAGAAAATTCTCCGTATCTGAAGATACTGTATCGAGATAAGCCTGCTGAAGTTGAAATAAACTATTACATGAAGCAAATTTAAAGTCTTTCCTTAATTTATCCATATGTATTGCTGTCAATTTACATACCTGAAATATCGAACTCTCACAACAGATGTCCCTATCACTACACAAAAATTCCATATGGAATGATCCTCAACACCATATATATATATATATATATATATATATATGAAGAGTGAAAGTTTGAGTAAATCCGACAAAATGTGGTTGAAAATAGAGTAAAAAGTGGATATAACAACACAGCACAACTAAATTCAATTGAAATTTCCCCTCGGTATTTAGTGAGATTTCCTCAGAATTTATTACGAAGACAAATGCTTTTTACAGTCTGAATCTATACTGAAAAGGTAATTTCTTTTGGTGCAGGTAAAGGATGGAAAGAGAGAAGTTTTGGGTGTGTGGTATAAATATTCCAAGCCGCCAGATTCACAAACCTTCACTGACAGTAGTCATTACACACTGACCTACATTCGGACTATCAAATTTCTTCAAAGGCAATAAATTGACCCATAAAATACTACACACACAAAATTAAACCCATCCCTCCTTTTTTCACTTCCCCTCTCTATACCACACACCCAAATCCCCCTCTTCTTTCCATCCCTTAGCCGCACAAAAAAATACCATTTCAGTATAAAATCAGACTGTAAAACGCATTTGTATTCACAATAAATTCTGAGGAAGCCTAACCAAAATTGAGGCGAAATATCAATTGAATTTAGTTGCTGTGTAGTTATATCCAACTTTTTCTCTATTCCTCACCCCCCCCCATATATATATATATATATATATATATATATATAATCAATCACACAAACCATTATCTCTATAGTAAGTATATTAAATAGTTTCTTTTATAAAATAAATTCATTGACACTTTTACTTGGTTTACATTTACTTGGTTTTAAAATGTATAGATATTTAGTTCCTGTTTTTTGTAATTTATAATTTTATATAGTGTATGTAAATTACCTAGCCCCTCCACACAAGCAAGATGCGAAACAAGGTCAATTTTTAAGCGTAGTTTAACATGTTCGAATTCAGAGTCTCCCTTCTCCTAGACAGATTACCATACCATAGTTAAAGAACCCACTCTGCCTTATTATTTACCCATATCAGGAAGGAGAATAGTTGAAGGCATACTTTTCCCAAGGTTATTAGCGCTATATGAAATGAAAATAGCTTTGTGTTGGATTTGAACTCGGATTCGCCGTCTCCGTTTTCACGAGCAACTCCATTTAATTTGACATAACGAAATTCTCTTAATAAATTATGAAACTATGTCCCTGAAAGACAATCCTGTGTTCCCAAATTGCCAACAGGTCTGATGTTAGTATCTCAAACGCGTAAACAAACGAAAGGAAGAAAACATACATAAATAATTCAGCCATTTATCATAAGAACTACAATAACCCCGTAACCGATTTTCAATGTAACAAAAGTTGCAAGAGAGAGAGAGAGAGAGAGAGAGAGAGAGAGAGAGAGAGAGAGAGAGAGAGAGAGAGAGAGAGAGAGAGATTCTTAGTTTCCCACACATATACCTGTACATATATCAATGTATCTGTAAATTTCACAGAGAGAGAGAGAGAGAGAGAGAGAGAGAGAGAGAGAGAGAGAGAGAGAGAGAGAGAGAGAGAGAGAAGAGAGAGAGAGAGAGAGAGAGAGAGAGATATGCAGCGATACTTCTTCCTACGTAAAAAAATATTGTCATTTATGATGGGAATTATATAAAATTAAATTATAAATTAGCCTGAATATGGGCTATCCACGTATATCGATGAATCCTGAAAAAAGTTAGGCGAGTAATCCTTATTCAATCGGTGTGTGACATTGAATTACACAATTGAAGAAGCAGTGCGTATAGCAAATCCTTAAGCTTTTTTAAAGGATATCTTTTGTGTGTTGTCAGTTGAAATCTGAATTACTTGAAAGAAATAAACAATGGATGTTAAAGACACTAGCTGAAGTATCCGACTACATCGGGTACGCGTTTTAATTCTAATGAGTAACATGAAATAGATTTATCGATGCTAAGAAAGAAATGATTCTATATTACAATTTTACATTTTAGCTTGATGAACTCTATAAACCTAACCAATAATGCTTATTGAATCTAAATAATCATTTCTATAAGATAAATAAATTGTCAATTATCTCCAAAGTATGAATCTGAATTTTGTTTGGTTGATTGGTTGTATTTTACGGCATGTCAGCACTTGGGTTATTTTATGCCGAAAACGTTTTTATTTTATTCATTCTCGTTGGGTATTCAAATTTTTGTAACTCATTTTTAAAATCTATTTAGCCCATAGATGGGACCCTAACACGTAATACTACTCCGTGTCAGAGTAGGCCATTTTAAACACATTTTTAAAAACTCATTTTTTATATATTCAACACATAGATAGGACCCTAACAGGTACTATTACTCTGTGAATAATGGAAATGAAAAGGCACTCCACACTCCATAAATGTCCAGAATTAGAGCCTCACCACTAGATGCAGTTTAACGTCACACCTCGGATACGAATTTCAATTTTATACAATTAATTACACGTTAGACAATATGGTTTCCGAGTGATTATTGTCTAGTTATAGAGAGATCTCTCGATGATAACTCCCTTTCCCAATAAAGAACAGTTTTATACGTTAAACTTTTCCTCTGAATGTGCATGTCAATTTTGATTTTGGTAAGTCTACATTAACTCTTTGCCTACCAAATTTCCACAACGGCTGTACCAAATTTTCTTGTTAGTCTTTAAATGTATGAGTAGATAGTTCACTATATATGCATCTCTCAACTCTTTCCATTAAAATAAATTATTATTATTATTATATTATTATTATTATTATTATTATTATTATTATTATTATTAATGTAATCTGAGTCCTCCTGGTCAACTATAATGAACTAACTAATGAACTTTTATACGTTTCTTGGTAAAGAGTTTAGTTGCGTAGCGGTTTTCAGAGGACACATAAACAAATAACTATATATATATATATATATATATATATATATATATATATATATATATAGGGATTTTTATTAGTTGGAAGAAAGAAAATATAGTGCTCGATTACAGTCGTAAGAGCTATATTTATTATTATTATAATCTATACATTTAATAGCTGATTCATTACCGTCGGTTTCAAAGCATTATATGCTTATCTTCAGACAAATCGCCTTGTAAATCACATCCAAAATGAATGTACGTTATGAATAGCGTTCTCATTTTATTTGACCCCGTGCTATCCGCGTGCGTGTGTGATGTTCAAATTACACTCGGAAAGATTTTCCCTTTTCAGGAGGTTGATTTTATGTTATTCTTTCGGTCCAACATTTTAATAAAAAATTCTTTCTGTGTGGGCAAGCTCTGAATATATCCGATTTATTATGTAGGTGTTTTTGCGTTGAATTTAGTCCTTGTAGGATCCGGAATATTTCTAGACAGCATAGTTCACATCTCTTGGATCCATTTGCATATGGTTTGGGTTGTTCTAAAATCTTCCACTCTATTTTATATGGGATCCCTTGGTCGTTGTACTCCCATACACTGTTTGCGAGCGTTGTAGCTGCCTTCTTTTTCTCGAACTGAATGATTCATTATGCGAGTAGAATGTCTTGGACCATTCCTACATATTTTTCGATGATTTTGGGGTGCTCAGAGCCGGTTGATGTTAGTGTCGCTTCATATATTACGGATTTCACGCTGCATCTTTGTTTTAGCGGACAATTCTTCTTGATTCTACAAGGAACATGTTGGGACCTTTTTAGGTTTAAGTCTGGCTGTTATTATGGATTTCATGGATGGCACCCAGGAATAACTGGTTTTTATTGTATTTTTGCTAAAAATTGTATAGTATTTATGTTGGAATGGGAACACACACACACATATTAATAAGTCATACACAGACACCGTGTTTCGACGTTTCACGTCTCGAGTGTGACTATACACAACAACTACCTCTGACCGGGAGCGAAATACGACTGATTTTTCGTCAGCCCGATTCGTTAAATGGTGTTTAAACTATTAAATATGTACATTTGATTATATATTTACGATCACCAGAGAGATCCAGTCTGTAAACAGACGATAACCAAAATGCAGCAAAAATGACTCATTGTAGCAAAAAAATGTAGTAGAACAATACTCTTTTTAGGGACTGCATTAACACTGCATATCATTTTTTGATCCTTCAAATTCTTGATATATAAGAGATAACTATGAAATACTAAAGATAACCTTTCACTCCCTGATAAATAAAAAGTAAAGTGGGTGGAGTGGCCTATTGTCGGTTTCAACCGGACAGCGAAAGGGATATCCCCTTTTCACTAATGCTTGATCAGGAAGATTGCTTTTGCGTCTGAGGTGGAATGTCAAACCTACCATCTGTTCCCCACTTTACCGCACAGATCCAAGGGTAAAGTGTTGCAATTCATGGAATGTTCATCCACCAGGATTCCGTCCTTAAGCATCACGGGTCATCACCCACGGCCAACAGGTGGCCCTATTCCGAGGTTTCATCATTTAGCTAACGGTTAATATATTTAGTATAAAGCCAAAATGTCACTTAAGTTAAATGAAAAGAACGTATTTACTAATAAACAAAAAATAGTAATATCGGAGAAGTGGCCTGTTGGTGAGTGAGGGAGGCTATTCCCTTTCACCAAGCGTTAAATCAGAGAGATTGCTTTTGCATCTGAGGTGGAGCACCATACCTACCAAAAGCTTCTCATGCTCTGAGTTGGTGAGAGCCGGTATTGAACCCGGAACCTGGTGGTTCCAAGGTGGATGCTCTACCGACTGAGCTAAACCGCAAGCATCAATATAATCTCGAAACACTGTTACAACTGGAAACCATCGACTTTACGAGTCGTCTCTTTAATGTCGTTATATTTGCAGCAGTTTTATAAAAGTTGAAGCCAACCAAGTGATTTTTAAAAGTTTCATTTTGAATATTGCAACAAGTTGTGCCTCGAAAATTTGGAGTCTTAAGTACTGCATATTGTTGTCACTGCAACGATAGCATATGATAATTTTCTGATGTGAAAATTAATTTTTATTTTCTTGTCGCTTGTTTAGTATGTCTGAAAGGCTGGCTCCTTAATAATTTGCATGAATATAGACGAATAGAATACCAAAGAATATTGTATGATTTAATTTTATGAAATAAAATTGCACTGTTTTACAACAGAAATAAACTCAGTTAATATTTAGATACCGGAAAAGTAATTTTGCTTGATATTTTCTATATTATTAAGAGAATAATGGGTTGTAGACATAATATATGAATACAGGACAGACGAAATGGCTTCGAACCTATATTTTCATGTATTTCTACCGTAGGAAGTCTGTGAATGTCTCAGCGGCGCCATTAATCTCAACACCAGCTATAAAACTGGCAAAAGAAAACAGTGTAAGCACTCTTGGTTATATTAACACTATCATTTAATTTGACTATATAATTATAAAGTTCCCCGGCGAATGCTATATTTCCGATTAATCTTACTAGGTTAGGTTTTTCATATTTAATTGAAGTTACAGCTGATACTAATGTTTATACTACAGAAAAAATGTACTCGCAGATTAATTGAAGTGCCCCCCCCCAAAAAAAAAAAACAAACAAAAAAAACAAAGCAAGAAAAAAAAATTGAGAAAGGCTTGTTAATTTGTATTATTTTGTTTTGTATATAACAATAAAGATGAAGACAACAGTCCGAAAAAATCCAAATAATACAAATTATCAAGCTTCATCTAAAAATTTCAGATAAGTAGTAAGTGTACATAGCAATAATGATGAGAACAACAGTCCGAAAAATCAAATTAATAAAGAATTATCAAGCCTCATCTAAATAAATTCAGACAAGCAGTATCTAATCGGTGCGGACCGAATATAATCTAACAATGGAAAACATTAGAAAAGCTTAATCAAAACTGGCACGAATGACAAATCACCTCAGTGTATATAACAACAAAGATGAGTACAAAAGTCCGAAAAATCCAAATAATCTAAATAACAAAAATAAACCATAGACAGCAGTTCAGAGGATTACTCCACCTTCTCCCATTTAAACAATTGGATTTAGTTGGATAACATACGTGTAGAATAATAAATAAAAAGGTAATTGTAATTGTAATTGTAATTGTGTGTGTGTGTGTGTGTGTGTGTGTGTGTGTGTGTGTGCATGTGTAGCAGTGGCAGCCTTGGGGCGCATAAAAATTGACCAATTTGAACACTGTTAGACTGCGGAACGTGAGACGAGGCCAGAAAAATAGGATATTAATTCTGTGCTGTAAGCAGCCGTTGTATGATTTTCCCGAGCAAGTAGCAGGGGAAATGTAAATTCTGGATCCTATTAGTGGTACGTGAAGACTTGGCAGCCTCGGGCGATGCAAGGACGGTACCAACGGCAATTGACAAGAATGGTAATCGTCCAAATGCATCAGTGAACGCACTGTACAGCATACACTGCATTCGATAAGGTTTTATAGCCGTCGGCCAACAAGTTACTATTACTAACATCACAGCATCAGTTACCTCATCTGGACTAGAGAATGTTGCTATGAGATCGTGGAAGACTGGCATCATATTAGATTTCTACCTCTTTATAACAGTCAACAGATTTGGTGTGTAAAGGACAGTGCATGAGGCTATGGATATATATTGGCTGGCTGGTTGGTTGGATTTTACGGCATGTCAACCCTGGGGCCATTTTTAAGCCGAAGACGTTTTTTGTTTTATTCATTCTGGTGAGTATTCAAGTTTTTTTTAAACTCATTTTTTAAACCCATTTTTAAACCCATATGTTTGGATGTTGGCTTTGAATCGCTCCCAGCCCCGTGACAATGAACGCAAGAGTTAGTTGCACCTCCCGACAAAGGAGATCGCCTGACGGTCACTTACGAGAGTCCACGCTATCAGCTGCATCCCTCGTCTAACATGTTTGGTTTTGTTGGTTGGCTGTTTGGTTGTTTTCTTTTACGGCATATCAACTCTCTTCGTGTCATTAACGCCGACTCGAGTCAGTTTTATAAAAAAATATGTTTCAAGTCATTAATATCTTCAAATACTTATTCATGGTGTACATTTCTATGCAGTAATTTTCAGATATCAACTTAATTTTATATACTTTGGTATTGTTTATATTCTTTATTTGTCAGGTCTTTAAATTTGTCCATGCAGCCCCACTGCTTTTAGGAAAGACATTATATTTTGTTTTGTTCTGTCAAGTCCTGTAAATCTGTTGTCCCTAACTAATATTTAGGTAGTTGTCTCCAATGTTTGGCACTTCGGTTTACTATAGAAAAGAGACTCTCGCTTGGTGTGTGGGGACACGTTTGTAATATTGAAGAGAAATCCGAAGAAAACATAGGAATGATTTCTATAGGGATCCAGTAAGTATATAATTTTCTATTTATGGGGAAATAAAACCTTTTCTTTCTGGAAGCAAACAATATACAACAATAATTTCCCGAGTAAAGATGAAGTTTCATCTTTCAGAACGGTGAAAATGCCTTCGCCAAAGAGATTTTGAACTGTCTGTTTATTGTCAGAAAAATAAAGAAACAGGAAATAGGATATTGCAACAACTTAAACGACATTGAACGTAAATTCATGTGAAATTATTTGTAAAGTGACCTGCTATGAAATCTACTGTTGCGTTTCTCTTCAACATTTTTGTAGGCACTACATTAGGAAATGTTAGATGGCATATGATAAATTACAGGTCTGATTATGGTACCAAAAATCATGTGGTACATAGGGAACTAATTCTTATGGGAATCGTCCTGTGGCCCCCATTTTCGGATAGAAGCAGTTGTGATAATCTTGGAGATGGGGAGGAGTGAATAAACAACAACAACAACAACAACAACAACAACAACAACAACAACAATTTCTTTAAATCTGGACTTCCTTGTTTATATCCTTTTAATTTCTTGAAAAGGGCAATCCAAGTCACTTAAGATAAAGCTATAGATTTTGCGTTTTGAACTACGTCATTTCTATCTGTCTTCGAACTTCGACTTTCCCCTGACCCCACTTCCGTTTGGGACTCTTGGGTCTGCAACAGTTTCTCACTCTTTCAGACCCATCTCCAAGTCCATATAAATAACTAACTTGCATTGAGCTAACGTATTGTTTTTTTTTTGCCTGCTTATCAAAAACCAAAACCAAAACCAAAAAATCAGCTGACCTTGCCATAGGTTTTATGTTCCCAAAATTCATTCAAGGTCTTATTACTTTAAACATAATAATATACATTCATTACATAAGACACCGAAAAATAAATGTTGTCCCGAGACTTTGTTCCAACCCACAAAACTAAGTGACCTAAAATAGATTGAGATTATATAAAACAATTCATCAGAATAAATTAAACAAAAAACGGTAGTAGTGAATATTAACAATGCTTACTACAGCAATTTTTGAAAAGTAAAGCCAAATCTTATAAAACTTGACGAACTGTAGTTGAACTTATTTAAACTTAGAAAATTAGGAATAAATTGTAATAGATTGGTTGGTTGGTTGGTTGGTTGGATTTAACAGCATGTCAACCCCTGGGTTATTTTATACCGAATAAATTTTGGTTTTATTCATTCTTGTGGGACATTCATTTTTTAAAAAATACATCTTTTGAAACTCATTTTTTACCTATTTAACCCATAAATGGGACCGTAACAGGTACTCCAAGTCTGAGTGTATTTGAGAATAATGGCAATGAAGAGGTACTTCCCACTATCCCAGAGATCCGGAATCGGGAACTTGCCACTCGATACAGTTTAACACCATACACGGGTAACTAAGACCCTCAGTCACCGCCTTCTAGCATATATATGATAAAAAGGTGGGGGTTTGCCAGAAGGGCAATACAGTTGAGACAATAATCTAGGTGCTAGGGCTTGACCTGCTCATCTGATTCATTGGAGGAACCTCTCCGATCGCCCGTCTATCATAAGTAAGGGCCAAAGTGGAGTGTTGCATTTCATGGACTGTTCAGCCACCAGGATTAAGTCCTTAAGCATCACGGATCACCACGCATGTCTCTCTGCAAATGTATTCTGCAGCCCCAGGCGACAGGACGGGAATTATAAAAGAATTAATGCAAATATTTATTAATTAATTACTGATAATCATTTCAACCGAATAAAAGATACCGTGTCCTCTCAAAATCTACAATTGCCTCGTGGAATCAATATCAGATTTGATTAAGTAGTTTAAGAGAGAAGAATAATAAAGTTTGAATTCGTTAATCTCTTACTGATGGCTGGAGATGTCAGAATTTATTTATTCACTAGTGATATCATTATGCAAGCAAACGTGTCAACACTCATAAAACTCTGAGACTGTCACACAGAGAATCACAGACGTTCATACATAATATGCACTGGTAATATGCGTAGTTAAAGAGTAGAGACCTAGGTTAAAGAGCAGACAGTACGGTGGGAATATTTCTCTTTCTTGTTTTCTACTCCAACCCAGTTGACAGCTCTATTAATACGTCGATAACAAGCCTTGGGCAGTTCAAAGTAAGCCCCCATCAGGAATTTAAGAACTAAATCTGTTTTAATGCAATTTAAACTTCGTTGCACCAAGTTTAATCTTGTTTAAGAAAGTGTACCTGATTCTACTGCAACCAGAAATATTCAGTATTTGTCTTGACTTTATAATAATACTAAGTGCGTTTCTTTAGTCATAAACATACGAACACAATAAGGAAATCCAGGTGATCTACAGTAACAATTTGAGGAGGCTTGTATTTTCCTGCAATGAACCTTTCACAAGGAAGATAACTATTAAGTGCTAATTAAAGAGTTGTTTCCTTTTGTTTCTTTGCAAAGTCTATGTGCAATCAGATTGTAAGTGAAAAAGAGAGGCTAAATATATGTGCTCATTGTCTATTGAATAGAATGAGAAACCGCTACTCTAACATGATCAGCTGTATGTAGCTGTAAACTGATTCTTGAAGGATGTCAGCTCAGCCAGAAATGTCATCATCATCATCATCATCAAAAATATTCTTCATTAAAGAAATGAGATTTATATAAGAAAGAACCCATTGTGATCACGGGATGAAGTATTTAGGGGGAGGAGAAGGAGTAGCTCTCTAATTTGTTTACTTTTACCCCACAATCTGGCCAGGGATGAAAACAAACAAGAAACCATTGTCAGCGAGAATGATTTAGCTACACCCCCTTGTTTTACATATACTAGCTGAAGAATCGCTATAAATTTATCCGCTTCGCTTTTATTTCAGTAACAAACAAGCATATCACATCGAACTTGGCTATTGTTTTGAATTATTAGTTAATTAAGTCGTCGGGAGATTGACATTCATGGCTCCGTCTGTGCAATTGAAAGACCAATGTAAACTGTTGTAACTCGCGTATCAGAATTAACAGAGAAACTCAACGAGTATTAAGGATAGGGGAAAAGGTTTACTAAGCAAAGATACTAAGCGAAGCCAGTAATACAAATAGCTAGATTGAATGACAAAGTCTGTAAGATCTCGTTGTTTCTCTTTACCGAGGTTTTGTCAGACATAATTTATAGGAAAAACAGACGATTCCATTGTCATTATTTAGGTACTGTATGACATAAACGCAACATGATGTTTTCCAGTGATCGGAGAAATCATAGGAAAAAGTTATACCTTTGGTTTTTGGCTGGAAAATTTTACGATAGATATCTATTGTATTTAATTAAACAAAAATATCTGGTTCAATTCACCTGACAGACACCAAGTAAGGGTCCAATTCAGAATTATTCGAGGGTAATCCCGTAGTTAGGATTTACAAAATATCTAGAAATCACAGAAACATTTATTTTTCATTGTCAATGATGTTTATATCCTTTTAAACTTTGTATATATATATATATATATATATATATATATATATATATATATATATATATATATATATATATATATATATATATTCAAAGTATTGAATTTTGGTCAATTCATTATTGTAGGCGCTGTGACAGTTTTTGTATGCCTATGTCATACCAGCTCACCAATATGTCACCAGGAAAGCGTTGAACCACGTCTTCATTACAAACTCCCTTCATCACTTGCGTACGTTTTTAACATCCATACACGACTCACCATAATCTTTTCTTAGTACCATCAGAAACGACTGACAAGCCAAGACTGAGCGTGGCAGCGAGTCGCGCAAACAGGCAGAAGCAGACACAGCCGTGCCAAACCCAACAGTGTTGCCAATATCAGTTTTGTTGCGTCCCCAGTGCCCTGGAGACCTTACTTTAGGGATTAGCCTTGTGTTTATTTAGTAGATCGTACAAAAAATTAACGAAAATAAAACAAAAACAAAAAAAATGGGATAAAACTTTGTTATGAAATTACATTAGTATTCACAGATGATTTGGTGAATATAGTTAGGCCAATTCTTATGCTGGGTGATGGGACATAGACAAAAAAAACAAAAAGCAAAAAAAAAAAAAAAAAAAGAAAAAAAAAAAGCAACAACATTTGGTCTGTTATAGTACGAAATGGACAACTTGTAATGAGATTTCATGAGAATGAAATGAGGAATTCCTTTGCAAAAACGTTGCAAAGACACTGCGTAAATCAAACTAATGTAAACATCACAAATACATTAGTGGATTAGTGGAAGAATTCTGCATAATGTATTCTGCTATGGGGTCTCAGCAATTTTTTCTAAAAGAAATCTATTGAGTTAATCATCCGCATTTCTCTATAATAAAGAATGAAAAGGTGAGAAGAAGATTTTGAGACAAGACAAAAAGAATAAGCAACACTTATTTTTAGCCAAGTATTGTCGAATAACTTATTGTTTTCTGAAATCTAATTTTACGGTAATTTCTATGCTAGGGCCCAATTTGATCAATTTTGCCATATGTTGTAGTTATGATCAACTGTTTATGTCTACGATATGAATGTTTCTATGTAGATGCGAAGATGATTTTCATAACGCAAGAAGGAATTTAATTCTCTATTTATAGCAGGATTCAGAAAAAGAAATGAATCATTTCCGGCAGAGCCATATGATAGAAAATCGTTGTTAGAGAGATTGAAACATTTATGTATAAATATGGGTAGATATATATCCAAACTCATCAGCCTTTTCTTGGTCAACTGTTGTATAGCAACAAGAAGTAGGAGAAGAACCACTTTAAATTTAAACATGTTAAACGCACATAAAAACTGACCTTGTGTCGCGCCCTGCTTGTGCCGAGGTGTTAGATAAATGAATATAAAAGTAATGCTTAAAAATCTCCTAGCTCATACAATACAATAATTGGCAATATATTTTGCATCAAAATGATAATTTAGTGTAGTTTAGGTTTGTTTTGTTTTGTTTTACGGCATATCAACCTCAGTGGGTCATTTAATGCCGATAAAGTTTTGAAATAAATCAATTCTTAATGCATAATACAATTTAAAAAAAAACACATTTTTCTATTTAACCCATATATGGGACCCTAACAGGTACTACCACTCCGGGTCAGAGTGGACCAAGGAGCAATGGTGATGAAGGGGTGCTCCACATTCCCCAAACCTCCAGAACTGGAACCTCACCATCAGATAGAGTTTAACGTCATTCCCAGGACATGTAGACCCTCAGCCACCGCTTTCTAGCACCCATATGATAAAAAGGGGTTGGGGCTTGCCATAAGGGCAATAGGGTTGGGAAAATCATATAGGTGCTAGGGGATAATTTAGTGGAGTTTATGTTTGTGCTGAACATTATCATCTAAAATCTTCATATAACAATGAAATGCTAATTAGAAATATCTCACTCTTTAAATGCATTATAAGAGTACGGGTGTTAGCAACGAGTTAATTTTTATAATGCATTAAGTTATCCAAAAGATGGTAACCTAACACAGAATATTTGGTAGGTAAAAAGACAAGTCAATTAATACAATACATCTAATTTTACAACAAACAAAGAAGGAAAATAGTCCCCGCCTCAAATCATAAAAGAGTCACAAGGTGTTCCGAGGAACATGAAGAGAGGTTAAACAGCAAAGGTGTGGAAACCGCTTACTATTTTTCAGGAGGTTTGGGAACAAAAACAGACACCATGTACGTAGCTGCTGAGGAAGTGAAAAGACCTCGTCTGTCGCTTCCCCCATGGTGTTGAAAAAAGAGAGAGATTTTAGGGCTCGCCTTGTCACAAGATCAATACGGATACGCGACGTGGGAAAGTCCACCCTTCAACGTAAAAAGGGAGACAATTCTGTTTTGTCCGCCGGTAATGGTAATCTAACGGGTTCCCCACAGGTGGAGCAAAAATAAGTATAACACTTTTGGAGTTTGAGAGATTGCACTCTTTCTTCGTTAAATATTCCTATTTTTATTCTAGGGAAGTTCCAGATATTAGCATCCATAACAAAAATATCCAGCACACACACAAGCACAAAAATGGTCGAATATTTATTTAACGACGCTGGATATTGTGTTTTCTAAGAAAACGACAACTAGCTATGGAGAATATAGATTTTCGAGGGTATGCCCCTAGCATTTACAAAAGCTTTAGGGCTTGAAGCTGGGAAATTGGAAATATAAATCTTATGAATGCTATCAATATGTTAATACGCAACACGCACATATATAAAACATACACTACCATAAACGAATCAATGGTTGTGATTAAAAGTTGGAAAACGTCTGTTTGTAAGCGTTCATACGTTTTTAACTTTGCTGTGTTTGTGGGCATGTACGATGCACTTGTAAAGATATATTTAAATATTTGGTGAACATATTTACCAAACCTTCGACACGAATAGGATGTGACACAAGTTGATTTCATTAGCGGAGTTTAACAGGTTTGAATTCCGATTTTGCTTTCTCCGAAACCGGTTGCCGTACAAAGGTTTAAAATCCCAGTCTGGCCTACTATTTGCCCATAGTTACAAGGAAGATAATTTGATTCATACCTTTTCCAAGGGTATTAGCACAATGTGGAATGCAAACAGCCTTTGAAACTAATTGATTTGGAGAGACAGACAAAGAAATAAATATACAAATAGATGATGGGGTTTTATCAATTATTATAATAGATGATTAATATAGTTTTATCATGAGGCCCCTTGCTTCATTCAAAAGAAATATTTAGCAAAGAGTTTAAAAGTTGTCAAAATACAGCATTTACATTATGAAGGTTTAAAGGGGAGAAAACAGTTAACATGTGTTAAAAGTGACAAAATTCAAAAGGCGGGCTACACAGATGAATTAGCACTTCTTGCAAATACACCTGCACAGGCCGAATCCCTGCAACATAGCCTGGAGAAGGCTGCACGGAACATCGGCCTCTATGTGAACTCCGATAAAACCGATTTCCTGCCTTTTAAAAAGAAAGGAGGCACACTTGACGGTAAGCCTCTAAAGCCGGTAGAACAACATATCTAGGTAGTAATATCTCATCGACAGAAAGCGATGTTA
Organism: Doryteuthis pealeii; assembly: GCA_023376005.1. NCBI lineage: Eukaryota > Metazoa > Mollusca > Cephalopoda > Myopsida > Loliginidae > Doryteuthis > Doryteuthis pealeii. The sequence continues at coordinate 113,750,502 of CM042139.1, forward strand.
ATGCACGCATAGGAAATGCATGGTCTGCTATAAACAGATTATCAGTCATATGTAAATCTGATCTCCCCGATAGACTAAAGCGACAATTCTTTCAGGCCGTAGTTGTATCAGTGCTACTGTATGGCTGCACCACCTAGACCCTAACGAAACACCTAGAGAATGGGAGCTGCACAAGAAAGCTGCGTGGGGTCTTAAACAGATCGTGGAAACAACATCCCACAAGAAAGCAGCTGTACGGCCACCTTCCCCCTATAACACAAACCATCCGAGTGAGACGAACAAGACATGCTGGACACTTCTAGAGAAGCAAGGAAGAACTCATAAGCGACGTTCTCCTGTGGAAGCCAGCACATGGAAACGCCAGTGTGGGACGCCCAGCAAAGATTTACATTAACCAACTCTGGGCGGATACCAGAGGCTACTCGGAGGACCTGCCAGGGGCAATGAATGATAGGGACGGTTGGCAAGATATTGTCATAGATATCCGTGCTGCTAGCACGCCATGATGAAGCCAAAGGAAACAACATTAGTTTTAAAATTTTCCATTCCTGTCACAGTTTAATCTAAGTAAATTTGACCATTGAGCCACTGAATTTCTGGAAATAGCATTCACCATTTTATATCTATTATCAATTTGTTAAATCATACCTCAATATATTTACCAATGTAACACATAGTAGGATGTAACACATGGTGAATTTGTAACGTTATGCGGGTCTCACCGTGCACTCCGTGGGTGCACTATTAAAACTTGTACACTGGTCGCTGGTCTCTAGTCTCGGAACGTACGCGTAAACTTTTTGGTTGTTTACAACACTCAAAGGATTCTAGTAGCCCTTTCGTTGGTCAGTGTCAGTTTCAAGTCAAAGGAGTGTCACCTTACACAGGCCGCGTGCTCTTCATTACGGCCAATTGACTTTATCTCCACGGGTGTCTAGTGGTCAGGGAAAGTTCGGTGTTTGTTTCCATTCATAATACCGTCCGTAGTATTATTTTTGTAGTAAATGATGACTATAATACCAAGTTTATCTTTCAGGAGTTTATTAGAATAAATTCAATTTCGGCTTCTTAACTTTGAGAGAGAGAGAGAGGAGAGAGAGAGAGAGAGAGAGAGAGAGAGAGAGAGAGAGAGAGAGAGAGAGAGAGAGAGAGAGATCTTTATATGGTCCTTAGAGTTTCAGTACTTTGGTGATAACTTTTTCTAGTCGGCAAATCTCAGGACAGCCCTTTTCGTTTTCAGCGGCAACAGTTCGTTTCCCGATCTCAGCTCCAGCTCCAACTCCAACACCAACTCGACTGCCCAACTCCTAGACCAACTACTGTCCAACTCCTACCGAGTATCTCCTTATATATTATCTCAACAGAACAACCTAGAAGAATCTTTTTCTCGAATAATCTATTCCTTCCTAGAAGAAAAAGAATGTTCGATTCGTTCTAATCATTCGGTCATTGTGAGTTCAAGGCCGTTTGGATCAAAGGACAATTAACCGTCAAGAAGTCGGGATTTTCGTTAAAACCCGCCTTCACGTCTCCAAAATCTCGTTTATGTCTTTTATTTCTTTTCGGGCCGATTCTTCAAAGAGACCACCCGGTAAGATCAGAGAATCATACATCTATTAAGATTTATCTGTATCTGGCACAAGGCCACAAATATGGTGTTCCCCGGTAAGGTCCGACCATTATGCTACATTACCTCCCCTTCGTCAACATTAAAATTATACGTAGTATAATTTTTAAACGAGCCCTCCCTATCATTCAAGTTTTTCCTTTTTTTCTTCTTTTTTCACTAAACTACTCTATCTGATCTCTCCATCTCTTTACATATTTACAAAATATAAAATAAAAAAACAAACAAACAAAGCAAGTACAACACAAAACAAATGCAGAGTCAAAATCTTATACAGCAAATTTTCTGAAATTAAAATGATCAAACAATATTTTTTTCTTTTGTTACGTAATCGCCGCCCAGCACCTATATTTGTGGCCTTGTGCCAGACTTAGGAAAAAACCTTTAGAAAAATGTACTACCGATTATCTTATATTACTGGGTGGTCTTTGTAGAATCACCGAAAAAGTAGTTAGGAAAGATAACATCTTTTAACGAGAGAAAGGAGACGATAAGTCTATGATTAAGAAAAACCCAGTCTTTTGGGCTACAGAGAAGTCTTTGATCTTAGGCTAGTGAACTCTGGTTGACCAGTGAGTATAGAAGGAATCGAACATTCGATTCGTTCGAGAGCTATCTCGAACTTTCTAAAAGTAGAATCTTCTGGAAGATTATTTAGAAATGCTATTTAAGAGACCCGTGAATAGAATCACGATCAGTTAGAATCGGCGGCCGGAGAGAGTCAGAGGCAGTTAGAGCCAGGAGGCCGTGCGTGGCAGTTGGCAGTTGATGAACTGATGTCGCTAAATACTAAACCTGAGGTGTAATATTTTACACTGGACGAAGTTGAAAACATATTTTAAGTGTGAAGCCTGATAATTGGAACGAAGTTAAGAGCATCACTAAAAACATATTTAAGGAAGCCGACTATCTCTCTCTCTCTCTCTCTCTCTCTCTATAACTTCCATTAAGTAAATAAATTCATGAAAAGCAAGAAATACTGTCCACATCTTTATTTACTACACGCCAAAGAAATCGTACGGGAACTCATGAATCAAAGCCATTAAAGCGTATACTTGTCAACAAGTCAATTGGCCGTAACGAAGGAGCACGCGGCGTGCGTAAAGTGATATCTTTCCTTGACCAAAAGAAGTGGAGAAGGATTTTGGGGCTAGCTAAGACTGACTGCTAGATCTGGGTCTGTGTATGTAAACAAACACTGTACGTACGAAAAGATACGAATTGTAGTGCGAGAAAGAAAAGGCACTACGTTAAATATTACGAACTGGTCCCGTAACGTAACATAGATCCCTAATTAGGACCCGCTACGTGACATATTGTTAATTGGTACCGTAACGTAACATATATACGAATTGGTACCGCCACGTTATACTTTTCCTTTTTATTTTTTTATTTTTTTAAGCGGAGTTTAACGGGTTTGAATTTAGAGTTGTTCCTTCTCCTAGACTGGTTGCATAACCATATGTTGCATACCTCTTTTACTTCACTTATTATACTCCTCTTATTTTGTCTTCTTTGCCGGTTCGTCTACGTTGTTATGCTGACTCTTCTATGCCCTCTGTTCTCCTGGTCTTAGCTTTCTTATTAACGAATACAAGACTTAGATAACCTATTGACAACCCGTTAATTATGTAACACAAGGTTAAAGAGACCAGTCTGCGCTACTATTTACCAATAGCTGGAGGGGGAAATATTGGAGGTACAATTTTCCCAAGGGTATGAACACTATGTAAATTGCAAACAGCCTCATCCAGGATTTAAACTCGTCTCGCCGTGTCCACTTTCTACAATGATAAACATTTAACCATATGCGCATCTAAATATTTTGTGTGTACAAATTACTTATTTTGTAAACAAACCCGAAAGGATCTTTTTGAGCAAAAATAATAGAGATTCAGAGTAGCTGGATCAATGCAAGGTCTATTTTTTTTTTTTACATAGGGATTTAAATGGAGCATCCCACGAGTATTCAACTCACGATTTAGTAATAATGGATCTGCGGAACTAACCTTTAACCCCCCCCCTACCCAGGCGCTTGGTAGCCGCTGCTAGTACATATATAAAGGGCAGTTGTGTGTATCTATATGTCCGGAGGAAACTTTGAAAATAAAACAATTAACGACAAAGTAAATATATATACACATTAAATATCACCCGGGCTTGGTTTTTGAGCAAAACTAATGAAGGTTTGATTTATATTTGTTAAGATAAATAATAAAAAAAAAATTAGATGATAACATATTCTAAATAGTAGACATTAATTTTTCTTTTCAGAGTTGCTGGATCAACGCAAGGTCTTCTTTTTGCATAAGGATTTTAATAGTACATATATAAAGGGCAGTTGTGTGAATCTGTATGTCCGGAGGAAACTTCGAAAATAACGACAAATTAAAGACAATTTTTTTTTTTAAGAAATTAATTTTTAAGAGATTTTCAATCTTTTGTGTGCTTAAATATTTTTTTATTTTCTGCGTGAAATAAATTAAATGTTTTTTTCTGCGTCAAAAAATCAAATTTTTCACGGATATTTAAATATATGAATTTTAGAATTCAGGTGAACTAAAAATTGGTCCGATCCGAGCTCGATTAATATTTTAAAAAGAATTTGTAATTTTTATTGTTGAATAGTAATGTGTGATTCTTAGAATATACGGAAGAGCAAAACTGACATATTTGTTTTGTTTTTATACAAAGAGACGAGACGCTTCTCAGTAACCAAAGTTTGTTTTTCTTAGCGTAAAAAATTATTTTATTTAACTTCTTCGACCAATTAGAATAAAAAGTAAGTATATATTGATTATTTTATCAGTTTTTCTCTTAGAAAAAAAATTCAAATTTTCATTTTATTTTCTATTTTAAAAATTAATACTAAAACCTAAGACATTTTTTTAACGTCAATTTCACTGCGAAATTTTAATATTAAATTTTTTCAAGTTTTTATTCATTTTAATAGTAAATTTTAATATCAAAGTTTTTAAAGATTTTATTCATTTTGGCCAAAAAAGTATGTCCGTTACACCCAACCGTACTTAGATGCATAACCGTAAGAGGGTAATAATATGTATTTTTTCTGTCTAAATTGCGGCCTGAAAATTACCTTTTCGCATGTAATATGGATAGGTTTGTTTATTTTTTAAGATAACGATGTAATTTTTCCCAATCAGATAATTTGATATTTGAATTAACTGTTTTTCTTTGTAACAACCCTGTACGATCTTTAATTGTTTTTTACGAGATTTTTGATAAACAAAGTTCGGAAATATTTATTTCCGTTTTTATTCAAAATGGCCTAAACTGATCACGTGACCGAATTGGTGGTGCCTAGTAAACAAACATGTTTACTAAACAAACTGTTTTTTAAAATTTCTTTATGTTAGCCATTGTTTATACAAATAATTGCGTTAATTTATTTATTTTTATATTAGAAATACAAATAAAATCATGATACTAAAGCAGAATAGCGCGCAAGAGATAATACCATTAGATTACGTATAAAATGCATTACATTTTATGGAAATATCTGAAAACTTCGAGACATTTGTCGAGACATTTGAGTAAGTCGGTTAGAATTAGGCTATACTTAGTATAGTATATTATTTTTATCAAATTATTATAGTATAATTTGATATTCGATCGGCTACGCTTTGAATTAATAATGTTATTTTTTTAGAGATTATTTATCGTTTTACATTAATTTGATAACTTTATTTATTTATTTGCTTTGAAATACTAATTTGAAATTTAGCAAATCGCGTCATTTATATTCTATTTAAAAAATATAGTTACTCATTGAATTAAATTGTTTTACTATATCATTATGTGATGTCATTCCCTCTACTCTGACGAAAAAAATTCCCTGAATTTCCACCAGGCCGGATTAAAATAAGATCTTTTTTACATGGTGATTTTTATGAGTCATCCTGCGAGGATTGAACTCGCTATTCAGTAGTCATGGATCTGCAAACGATTATTAAACCATGTTTTTTTTATCATTCTCTACCCAGTCTTCGCCTGGTAGCCGCTGCTAGTACATATATAATGGGCAGTTGGTGTGTATGTATGTCCGGCTGAAACTTCGAAAATAAAGCAATTAAAGACAAAGTAAATATATATACACATTAAATATCACCAGTTCCTGCAAAAACTATGAAAATTTGTTTTATAATTGAAGATATTTAAAAATCAAAATATACATAGAGATTGCATTAAAATTCTACTTAGAAATGTCCAAAGTAAACAAATCAATACACCAATGTTTCCCCATCCCTCTACGCAGGCAATGCTGGGTAGTCGCTTCTAGTATATTAATAAATAAAAACTGGATAAACAGCACTATGAATCGAGTATCTTCCGCTCTCAGAATCATCTCATTAAAGATTCGCCTGAGTCTACGCAGAAATAAGAAGCCAACAGGTAAATCTGAACGATATGACTTGTCCTCTCTTGATATATGCAATCACTTCGGTAATTGTAAGAAACAAGTTTAATACTCTTCAGGAGACATCTGAAAGACATACTCTAAATGATAGATATAAATACTTTGTTGCCGTCCAATTAGAAGAAGCTGCTACGTACATATCAACAAAACCAAGACCTAATGTACATTTCTCTGGGAAACAAAGCGGTTAGAGAAAAAACAGATTACAAAAACAACCTAGAAGAATCTTTTTCTCGAATAATCTATTCCTTCCTAGAAGAAAAAGAATGTTCGATTCGTTCTAATCATTCGGTCATTGTGAGTTCAAGCCGTTTGGATCAAAGGACAATTAACCGTCAAAGAAGTCGGATTTTTCGTTTAAAACCCGCCTTCACGTCTCCAAAATCTCGTTTATGTCTTTTATTTCTTTTCGGGCCGATTCTTCAAAGAGACCACCCGTAAATCAGAGAATCATACATCTATTAAGATTTATCTGTATCTGCACAAGGCCACAAATATGGTGTTCCCCGGTAAGTCCGACCATTATGCTACATTACCCCCTTCGTCAACATTAAAATTATACGTAGTATAATTTTTAAACGAGCCCTCCCTATCATTCAAGTTTTCCTTTTTCTTCTTTTTTCACTAAACTACTCTATCTGATCTCTCCATCTCTTTACATATTTACAAAATATAAAATAAAAAAAACAAACAAACAAAGCAAGTACAACACAAAAACAAATGCAGAGTCAAAATCTTATACAGCAAATTTTCTGAAATTAAAATGATCAAACAATATTTTTTTCTTTTGTTACGTAATCGCCGCCAGCACCTATATTTGTGGCCTTGTGCCAGACTTAGGAAAAAACCTTTAGAAAAATGTACTACCGATTATCTTATATTACGGGTGGTCTTTGTAGAATCACCGAAAAAGTAGTTAGGAAAGATAACATCTTTTAACGAGAGAAAGGAGACGATAAGTCTATGATAAGAAAAACCCAGTCTTTTGGCTACAGAGAAGTCTTTGATCTTAGGCTAGTGAACTCTGGTTGACCAGTGAGTATAGAAGGAATCGAACATTCGATTCGTTCGAGAGCTATCTCGAACTTTCTAAAAGTAGAATCTTCTGGAAGATTATTTAGAAATGCTATTTAAGAGACCCGTGAATAGAATCACGATCAGTTAGAATCGGCGGCCGGAGAGAGTCAGAGCAGTTAGAGCCAGGAGGCCGTGCGTGGCAGTTGGCAGTTGATGAACTGATGTCGCTAAATACTAAACCTGAGTGTAATATTTTACACTGGACGAAGTTGAAAAACATATTTTAAGTGTGAAGCCTGATAATTGGAACGAAGTTAAGAGCATCACTAAAAACATATTTAAGGAAGCCGACTATCTCTCTCTCTCTCTCTCTCTCTCTCTATAACTTCCATTAAGTAAATAAATTCATGAAAAGCAAGAAATACTGTCCACATCTTTATTTACTACACGCCAAAAGAAATCGTACGGGAACTCATGAATCAAGCCATTAAAGCGTATACTTGTCAACAAGTCAATTGCCGTAACGAAGGAGCACGCGGCGTGCGTAAAGTGATATCTTTCCTTGACCAAAAGAAGTGGAGAAGGATTTTGGGGCTAGCTAAGACTGACTGCTAGATCTGGTCTGTGTATTAAACAAACACTGTACGTACGAAAAGATACGAATTGTAGTGCGAGAAAAAAAGGCACTATTATACGAACTGGTCCCGTAACGTAACATAGATCCCTAATTAGGACCCGCTACGTGACATATTGTTAATTGTACCGTAACGTAACTATATACGAATTGGTACCGCCACGTTATACTTTTCCTTTTTATTTTTTTATTTTTTTAAGCGGAGTTTAACGGGTTTGAATTTAGAGTTGTTCTTCTCCTAGACTGGTTGCATAACCATATGTTGCATACCTCTTTACTTCACTTATTATACTCCTCTTATTTTGTCTTCTTTGCCGGTTCGTCTACGTTGTTATGCTGACTCTTCTATGCCCTCTGTTCTCCTGGTCTTAGCTTTCTTATTAACGAATACAAGACTTAGATAACCTATTGACAACCCGTTAATTATGTAACACAAGGTTAAAGAGACCAGTCTGCGCTACTATTTACCAATAGCTGGAGGGGAAATATTGGAGGTACAATTTTCCCAAGGGTATGAACACTATTAAATTGCAAACAGCCTCATCCAGGATTTAAACTCGTCTCGCCGTGTCCACTTTCTACAATGATAAACATTTAACCATATGCGCATCTAAATATTTGTGTGTACAAATTACTTATTTTGTAAACAAACCCGAAAGGATCTTTTTGAGCAAAAATAATAGAGAGATTCAGAGTAGCTGGATCAATGCAAGGTCTATTTTTTTTTTTACATAGGGATTTAAATGGAGCATCCCACGAGTATTCAACTCACGATTTAGTAATAATGGATCTGCGGAACTAACCTTTAACCCCCCCCCTACCCAGGCGCTTGGTAGCCGCTGCTAGTACATATATAAAGGGCAGTTGTGTGTATCTATATGTCCGGAGGAAACTTTGAAATAAAACAATTAACGACAAAGTAAATATATATACACATTAAATATCACCCGGGCTTGGTTTTTGAGCAAAACTAATGAAGGTTTGATTTATATTTGTTAAGATAAATAATAAAAAAAAAATTAGATGATAACATATTCTAAATAGTAGACATTAATTTTCTTTTCAGAGTTGCTGGATCAACGCAAGGTCTTCTTTTTTGCATAAGGATTTTAATAGTACATATATAAAGGGCAGTTGTGTGAATCTGTATGTCCGGAGGAAACTTCGAAAATAACGACAAATTAAAGACAAATTTTTTTTTTAAAAATTAATTTTTAAGAGATTTTCAATCTTTTGTGTGCTTAAAATTTTTTTTATTTTCTGCGTGAAATAAATTAAATGTTTTTTTCTGCGTCAAAAAATCAAATTTTTCACGGATATTTAAATATATGAATTTTAGAATTCAGGTGAACTAAAAATTGGTCCGATCCGAGCTCGATTAATATTTTAAAAGAATTTGTAATTTTTATTGTTGAATAGTAATGTGTGATTCTTAGAATATACGGAAGAGCAAAACTGACATATTTGTTTTGTTTTATACAAAGAGACGAGACGCTTCTCAGTAACCAAAGTTTGTTTTTCTTAGCGTAAAAAATTATTTTATTTAACTTCTTCGACCAATTAGAATAAAAAGTAAGTATATATTGATTATTTTATCAGTTTTTCTCTTAGAAAAAAAATTCAAATTTTCATTTTATTTTCTATTTTAAAAATTAATACTAAAACCTAAGACATTTTTTTAACGTCAATTTCACTGCGAAATTTTAATATTAAATTTTTTCAAGTTTTTATTCATTTTAATAGTAAATTTTAATATCAAAGTTTTTAAAGATTTTATTCATTTTGGCCAAAAAAGTATGTCCGTTACACCCAACCGTACTTAGATGCATAACCGTAAGAGGGTAATAATATGTATTTTTTCTGTCTAAATTGCGGCCTGAAAATTACCTTTTCGCATGTAATATGGATAGGTTTGTTTATTTTTTAAGATAACGATGTAATTTTCCCAATCAGATAATTTGATATTTGAATTAACTGTTTTTCTTTGTAACAACCCTGTACGATCTTTAATTGTTTTTACGAGATTTTTGATAAACAAAGTTCGGAAATATTTATTTCCGTTTTTATTCAAAATGGCCTAAACTGATCACGTGACCGAATTGGTGGTGCCTAGTAAACAAACATGTTTACTAAACAAACTGTTTTTTAAAATTTCTTTATGTTAGCCATTGTTTATACAAATAATTGCGTTAATTTATTTATTTTATATTAGAAATACAAATAAAATCATGATACTAAAGCAGAATAGCGCGCAAGAGATAATACCATTAGATTACGTATAAAATGCATTACATTTTATGGAAATATCTGAAAACTTCGAGACATTTGTCGAGACATTTGAGTAAGTCGGTTAGAATTAGGCTATACTTAGTATAGTATATTATTTTTATCAAATTATTATAGTATAATTTGATATTCGATCGGCTACGCTTTGAATTAATAATGTTTTTTTTTAGAGATTATTTATCGTTTTACATTAATTTGATAACTTTATTTATTTATTGCTTTGAAATACTAATTTGAAATTTAGCAAATCGCGTCATTTATATTCTATTTTAAAAAATATAGTTACTCATTGAATTAAATTGTTTTACTATATCATTATGTGATGTCATTCCCTCTACTCTGACGAAAAAAATTCCCTGAATTTCCACCAGGCCGGATTAAATAAGATCTTTTTTACATGGTGATTTTTATGAGTCATCCTGCGAGGATTGAACTCGCTATTCAGTAGTCATGGATCTGCAAACGATTATTAAACCATGTTTTTTTTATCATTCTCTACCCAGTCTTCGCCTGGTAGCCGCTGCTAGTACATATATAATGGGCAGTTGGTGTGTATGTATGTCCGGCTGAAACTTCGAAAATAAAGCAATTAAAGACAAAGTAAATATATATACACATTAAATATCACCAGTTCCTGCAAAAACTATGAAAATTTGTTTTATAATTGAAGATATTTAAAAATCAAAATATACATAGAGATTGCATTAAAATTCTACTTAGAAATGTCCAAAGTAAACAAATCAATACACCAATGTTTCCCCATCCCTCTACGCAGGCAATGCTGGGTAGTCGCTTCTAGTATATTAATAAATAAAAACTGGATAAACAGCACTATGAATCGAGTATCTTCCGCTCTCAGAATCATCTCATTAAAGATTCGCCTGAGTCTACGCAGAAATAAGAAGCCAACAGGTAAATCTGAACGATATGACTTGTCCTCTCTTGATATATGCAATCACTTCGTAATTGTAAGAAACAAGTTTAATACTCTTCAGGAGACATCTGAAAGACATACTCTAAATGATAGATATAAATACTTTGTTGCCGTCCAATTAGAAGAAGCTGCTACGTACATATCAACAAAACCAAGACCTAATGTACATTTCTCTGGGAAACAAAGCGGTTAGAGAAAAAACAGATTACAAAAAAAACAAACAAAAAAAACAAACAAAAACACCTGTACTCAATAAAAGAAACCCAACAAACACAAATGTACAGATAGAACTAATTAAAACATACAAAAAATAACAGCTAAATAAACATATAAATAAAATCAAGAAATATGTAGAAGATAGATAATTTCAATTAGAATGGCAAACAGTAAATGAAATTAGTGAAAGGAAAAGTAAAAGCTGCAGAAATAATTAAGAAGTGAAAAGAACATTTAAAGAATCTGCTTGGAACCAGCCCAACCCCCGTAGGTTTATCCAACTGTTTATCCAATAGACAATTAATAACCAACTAGACATCAAACTAGGATATTCTATGGGGATGAACACGACGAAGTTCTAAAAACAAGGACAGAAAAGTCGCAAACCTCCTAAAGTATGATAGAAAAGGAAATTTGAGAAATACTGCTTTGATTATGTAATGCGGTGTATGAGCAAAATAGAATGAAAAATCAAACGAAACGTTGCAGCCCCCCCCCCTCTCCGAAGAAATGTGACCGCGTAATCACTAAGAACTACTGAGGCATAAATTTTTCTGCCAAAGCTGATAAGTTTTATAATGCCCTTATTCTCAATCGTATTTGGCCAGAAGTCGAGAAAATTCTTAGGAAAAATCGGAAAGGTTTTCGAAAAAATCGATTCAGAACTTCTCAGATTCTGATGACTCTTTGGTTGAATGGTAGAAGGACTATGAGCAAAAGAACTCGAGGCAACATGATTGTTTGTAGATATCTCTAAGGCGTTTGACTCTACGCACAGAGAAAAGACGGCGCAAATACATTTAGCTTAGAGTGCCCCCACAAAGCCTGTTACCCCTATAATGATGCTCTACAAAGACACAAAAGTAATGGTTTGTTCACCCGATAGTGACACTGATTTCTTTGACAAGGTCGCAAGGAGATACATTATCACCATTTTTATTTATAATATGCCTCGATTATATACTACGAACGTCATTAGATCTAATGAAGTCAAATGGTTTCACACTAAAAAAGGCAAGAAGTAGACGATACCCCACATAAACTATTAAGGATAAAGACGGTGCAGATGATGTAACGCTTTCCCACAAATATACCTGCTCAAGCCGAATCTTTCAGCATAGAATAGAGCAGACAGCAAGAGACATTGGCCTCTGTGAGAACTCAGATAAAACATGAGTTCATATGTTTTAAACAAGATGGAACCATCTCCACATGAAACCCTGATATTAGTAGACCATTTCACATACCTAGGTAGCAATATCTCATCTACAGAAAACTATGTCGATATTCGTATAGAAAATGCTTTGACTGTTATTGTTATATACTCGTTTAATTCGGGTATATAAATGGCGAAAGGAGATGAGAGGAGAGGAGAGGAGAGGAGAGGAGAGGAGAGGAGAGGTTCTTACTGGTTCTGCTTCGTAACTACCATCTTCTACTGGGCTTTCTTCCTTCTGCTGGCTGGGTATCTGTGCTTATGTCTTGGTTGTAATGATCAAGCAAGCATTTATTGTTTTTCTTTATTCTTTATTAAAAACCCAGAGCCCAAAAAGGATTTCAACCGCGTGGTGAGAAGTTGGCATCTTGGGACAGATGAACGTTACGTCTAAACCCGTTGACTAACTGCCAAAATCTAACTAACTAAACTTAACTTCTGTTCTCATGTTTTCCCATTGGCGGAAACCAGGGGTCAACTAAAGGTCAGTATCTATCAATAATATAACCTCCTCAGATTTTGAATTTCAACGAATTTTAATTCAAAATCTAAACACACTTACAGGCATAATTGGTAGGCTAACCACGAATTATGTAACACTATTAACAGAGTATTGTCCATATGGAAATCTGATCTTTCTGATAAAATAAAACAAGGATTCTTATAAGCTATAGCTTTACAGTATAGCCGCACCAGTTGAACTTTAACAAAATACCTGTTAAAAAAGCTAGATGAGACGTACCATGCTTCGTACTGTTTTGAACAAATTTTGGAAGCAACACCAACCAAAACAGCAACAATACGGCCACTTTCCTCCTATCACACATGCTGGACACTACTGGAGAAATAAAAACGAACTCATAAGTGACTTTCTCCTGTGAACTCACAAGTGACTTTCTCCTGTGAACTCATACACGTGGAGAAAATAGTCTTGGTCGGCCAGTAAACCATACATAGAACAGATATGTGTCGACATTAGATGTCGAGTTGAGGATCTGCGCGAGGCGATGAGGGATAGCGAGATAGCGTGAGGGGAATCCATGCTGTCGGCACAACTAGAGGATATATATATATATATATATATATATATATATATATATATATATATATATATATATATATATATATATATATATATATGATGTAGATCCAACTAGAGAAAGGTAAATATCTTATAATGAAAAGGTCCGCTAAGTGGTTTGAAATTTGTTTTCTATTTGTTTTGATTTCACATTATATATATATATATATATATATATATATATATATATATATCCAATATTATATATATATATATATATATATATATATATATATATATATATATATATATATATATATCACCTTATACAAGTAGGTGTGACACAAGTTCAATTTCTTAAGCAAAGTTTATAAGGTTTGAATTCAGAGTTTTCTTTCTCCCAGACTATTAACATAACCATGGTTAAAGAGCTCAGTCTGCCCTACTATTTATTCCTAAGTGGAGGGATAGTTGGATGCATACCTTTCCCAATGTTTTTATTGACCAATAAATAATATTTTCCACGGGGCAAACAATATTTAGCAATTAAAACGATTGGATCCTGTAGTAGTAGGTCTTTGTATCATACCAGGTATGTGTTTTCCAAGGTCGAACATGTATTCATTGTTTATACTTAATTCAATACACAGCCAGAATTTTTCTTTTAAGAATTTTAAATCAGTTGGTGTTTAAAAAAATCCTGAGTTACTTGAAAAGTTGGATGCTAATATTAAATGCAATATTTTAGATATAAGTAAAAAACAACAACAAAAAACACAACAAACAAAAAAATAGAAAAAAATAAGCAAGGTATCTGCAAATGTATTGAAATGGGTTCGAAACTACATAAGGATTAATGGAAATCACTTTTAACATTGTAAATTAAATATATATTTGTAATTACAATCTTTTTGAAATGTCTCCTTAAGTATAGGTTGTAGATGTAAGATTTGCCAAAAATTCGGTTTTTAAACACTATATATATATATATATATATATATATATATATATATATATGTGTGTGTGTGTGTGTGTGAGTGTGTATATGAGAGAGAGAGAGAAAGAGAGAGAGAGAGAGAGAGAGAAGGGAGAGAAAGTGTGTGTATTGTTGTGTGTGTGTGTGTGTGTGTGTGTGTGTATGTGTGTGACTCATTTTATTGATTTTACTAAAAGGTTTTTTTCCCGTTAATAAAATTAAGATTTATTTCTCACGTCAATATTTTTTTCATCTTATGACAACATCATAAAATTTGACAGTGAGAAATATTGTCAAGTTTTCAAATTCTAACATATCAAGTTATAGTTTCCCAAGTGAGAAATGATACGAATAATTGCAATTTCATAGTTATGCTTGCATGTCTGCTTGTATTTCTCCAGAATGTAATGCATATACACAAAGCTTTTTGTAATACTTCGTTTGCTTATATGTACTGCCGCACAAGACAACTATAGTATTTTATAATCCAAGCACACGTGTGTATATACATCTGTGTAGATGAATGCACGAGCAGATGTATTTAAGGATGTTTTTTTCTTTCTGTCTTATACATAGGTCATTTACAAAGAAGTTCTCTTCAGAAATGTGCTGAATATCTTAGCCGATCTACAAGGAAAAAAAGTTAAACGTAAGACTTTTAAAGGAAAAGCAAAGGCAGAAAGAAAAGACGAAGACGAAAAGGTGTATAATGATAATAGGAAAGACAGCAAAGAATGAAGAGAAAGAGAGGACTCGAAGAAAAAGAAGAGAAACTGTTTAAAGAAAGAAATGGTCAAAAAGAAGAAAGGTGAATGAGAGAGTGTAAGAATGAAAGCATAAAAGAGAAAAAAATCGAATAAAGACCGGAAGGAAAGAAGAAGGAAGAAAGAATATATTAGTCGCAGTAAGAAAAAAATAATAAAAAAGGATAAAGTAAATAAAAGAAGATAAAAATAAATAAAAATAAAAGTAACTATTTTCTAATCACCAGAATTGTCGTGAAGACTACAATGGCCGTTTATTGTGCTGGTTCTCTTCTTTTGTAGTCGTACATTTCCTAAGTCTACAATTTCTCTTGAAACAGTTATAATAGGAAATGACATCTAAATTTATATTCTTGAAGAATATTGCCTGATAAAATTATCCCATTCTAAGAAACCATATTAGTAACATGCTTTTCACATAATAACACCACAGAACAAAAACGAATCTTATCTGAGAATATTTTCAGAATGGTCATTAATATTTCGTTTTAGTGACTACTACTATTACAACTAATACTACTTTCACTAAAAGAGACTCATTAATACGATCAGTTGACACAAACTTGGTTAGTCGGTTAGTTGAAGATCGATAAACATTAAAGAACGAATGAGCTATTCTTATCTATCGTCTTCATTGTGATTAGTTGATGCACACACTCATAAAATACTGGAAAACTTGATAATTCCATCCCCAACCTGAGAATTCCCTCTCCAACCGAGATAATTACAACTAGAATTGCAATCTCAATGTTGTCTTATTTAAAAAATGTGTTCCGTATTTATTACTCATTCTGATATGCAGATGGTAAGGGAATATTTATTTTCTTGTTTTGCAAAATCATTTTTCAAATAATTATAGTGAAATTATTCGTAATTATAGGTTATTTTTTCTCTGTATAAATCTGTGTAAAATAAATAAATAATTATCACAGACGATATTAAATCTTATAAAGGTGATTTAAATCCGTGTAATGTCTGGAACGTATCAAGTAATATATCGATGTAATGTTCTATTGATGTTGCTTTCATACCAATCAGAGAGGATTTTACTGCGCATGCATGACCATGCTCTCCCGTGGAGCAACTCAGTCGGTAGTGAGATTACACTGAGTGAGGTTGAATACTGCACAACCTTTGCATTCACAATGACAGAGTAGATTCTTAATATTTCGTGCAAAATATATGATCACTACTATCATTATCCATCAGATGGAAATCTGATCTCACTAATAAGATACAGCGAGAATTTTCCAAGTCGTTGTCGTATCACTTCTACTGTACGGCTGCACCACCTAGACCCTAACAAAGCGCTTAGAGAAATATTAGATGGGAGCTACACAATGATGATGTATGCTGACTTGAACAAATATTGGAAGCAACATCCTACAAGAAAACAGCTGTACGGCCACCTGCCTCCTATAGCACAAACCATCCAAGTGAGACTAAGAATACATGCTGGCCACTGTTGGAATAGGAAAAAACGGACTCATCAGTGACGTTATACTATGGACACCTATACATGGACACGCTAGTGTAGGCCGACCAGCTAAAACCTACATCAATCAGCTCTGAGCAGATTCTGAATATCGTAGGATCGATGACCGAAGGAAATGATTGGTGAGAAAGTGTAATGGGAATTTATGCTGACAGCGCAACATCATTATGATTATCATATCACTTCTTGTAAGTCCACCCAGCATTAGCCGGTGATCTTTCCCTAGAATCTGAGTGACAGCAAATCTCCCCAGGTCTCCTTGATGCTTTAGGATATTCTAGCCGACCTTAAAATGCTGTTATCTCGATTCTGTATCTGATTTCCAGTTCCTCCACCTTTTTTTCAAACACGTTTGGACCATTCCAAGGTAAGCAGCTACAATTGGTTTCACCGTCAACCTCACTCATGTTCCACTGCTTTTTCCATCCTCTGGCAACATGCAAGTATTTGTCTATCTTTTCTGATTTTCTGTCTGGGAACCAGGAGATCCGTTTGTACCTCAAAATCCCAGATAATTTTAGGGTCTTATTCTCCAGAAGGGATTCTGATTTGTGCGTATACCATTTTGTAGAATAGTAAAAGTTTAATCTCTTGTACAATTTCTTGTTGATCCTATTTCCAAGTCAGTTGTGCCTAGTTTTGTAGTTCCTTTGTTCTAGTTTGTTTCATTCGTTTATTATGTAATTAACAGTTTCGTCTTTGTCTCCACACATCCTATAATAACTATTATCTTCAGTGTTATCTATTTTTGCTTTGATATAATTGGTTCTTATGGAACAGGATGAGGTATTCGCTGGTGCTAAAAACCTATTAGCGGAAGAGTACTTTTTTAAATCAGAAAATATATTCTAATATAAAAAGATAGAACAAATTCAACATTCAGTTTAAAGGGTTCTGACTGACTGCGGGTGTTATTGGCAAAATAAACTTACAAGAATTGTTTTGTAGCTCATTATCTTAGCATTTTCTTTTAGAATCAGGAATATGAAAAGATATAAAAGGTCAGGATGATTGCAGGTGTTGAATTGTTCTGAAATTTATTTCGAAATCATCTAACAAGGATTTTGTTTTGAAATACATTATTTATCAAAGAAATGTTTATGTTTTAGTACAAATTTGTGTACAAATCTATAAAAAATCAAAATTCGGATCTTTCAATACTCTTCCTAAACGGCGTAGGCGAGGAACTGATATAGCCAACCTTTATATTGAGTGTGCAACAAATGAGAATCTGATGCGTATGAGGTGGATTGGAATTGTGATTGGTAAACCAATCAGAAGTGGTTGTTTCTGGAGGAGCCCTCGATAAAGTGTTCAACGCGAGAGAGAAAAATCAGAGAGAAAAGATCCACCTGAAACTCGAAAGAGAAAACCGAAGACGGAAAAATTCCTTCCAAACGCTAAAACGCCTCTCCAGGAAAACCAAAAACCTCAAACCTCCTGAACCCAATCATCACAACTGGTAATTGCACAAAATAACACCAATCGAAATACCACTGTCTTTTATCTCCAAAACAAAGGCAATATTTTTATTATATGCATTATTCTTGCACAATTTATGTTTCAATAAATATTTGTTGTTATTAACGGAGAGTTTTTTTTTGTCTATTGAGTTGCCAAGAGTCGGCAACTCGTTCCAACCGACAGCTGACCGATCCAACGAAGTTGCGTCGATCTCCGTTTACCAGATCAAAGAAAAAACACAATGTGAGCATAGAAAGCATCGACGAAGTATCCAACCAGACTACATATGGTAGTCACTGAACTAAGAAAAAGTCATCTCATCAAATAATGTGACAAGCATATGACCACACATGGCTTTGTTTTGTGATGCTATTATTGCGAATTAAGTTTCTATTTTGAGATTTTCCTTTCCTTGCCATGTCCAAGTTTTCTCAGGCGCAATCTCCCCAGTTTGTTGCTTGAAGTTTCGATAGAATTATTTTTCTTTCCGTTTCTGTTTTCTATTTTTTTTATCCTGTTTCTGTTTGTCCATATGCTACAGTTGTTGTTACTAGCTGCTGTAATTGGTATTTATTTGCTCTTTTTAGTGTATTCTTCGTGTACTCAAAGTGTCGCATCTGCGCAATCCTCAATGCACAGGATTTTTCTTTCTCTTTTTTTTTGCGATACGCATAGTCTGTCTATATAATCTCTCAGGTATAAGGCTTTGTGTATACTCATCAATTTCTTGGTCCTTTGGTCTATTTGTCGGAGTTTCTCTATTGTCCATTTTAAGAATACACCAGAGAATGTTACAAGGGGAAAATCCAGGTGTTTATTCCCATAACGAGATTTCTGCTGCAGAATTTGTTTTCAAGGTATCCGCTTCTTATTTTTTCTTTCATTGTTTGATGGTGTTTACTTCCAATGATCTCATATTGTGTAATTCTATTTCTTTTTTACAAGTGTTCTTATATTTTTCTGATTTATCAGATTAATGATAATAATAATAATAATAATAATAATAATAATAATAATAATAATAATAATAATTAGAACGGAGGAACTGTAAATCAGAGGAAGAATTGAGACCATCCAGACAACTGCATTGCTGCAATCGGTTAGAATACTCAGAAAAGTCCTGGAGAGCTTAGAAGACTTGTTGTCACTCAGACCCCAGCGAAAGATCATCAGCTAAAGAGGGTGTGAATATCTCACAGAAGTGAACATAATAATAATAATAATAATAATAATAATAATAATAATAATAATAATAATAATAATAACAATTTTCTGTAATCCCGTCGAGAGTCCAGATTTATTTCCTAGCAACTTTTGTTAAAAACGCCATTACAACGTTATGAATAAAGTTTTGCATACGCAATGGTCATCTGGAAAGAGGACTTTATAAAATTTTAAAACCCGAATAGGTGTTGGGATAAATGTACAATGTCTTAAGAAGAATACGTCGAAGAGAATTAAGACCTAATTGTTAGTTTTACTTACTATCAAAAGGTTTGATATTTTCCTGACGGGATTCGTATATTCTGATACTAAAAGTAGATAAAAGAATACCTACATGATTATGTGGGTTGACTGAAAAATACTAATCAAAATCATCAGAAGTAATAATTGATAAATCTTCATCTAAAATAATGTTATTAAAAGCATTCGTGAGTAATAACAACCAACAAGGCGTCGTAAAGATCGTAGGTGATGTATTAGATAGATTTATATATATATTTACGAGTAAGATGTGACACATGGTCAATTTTTTAATACGATTTCAACAGGTTTGAATTCAGAGTTTTCCTTCTGCTAGATTGGTTGCCATACCAAAGATAAAGAGCACAGTGGGCCCTGCAATTTATCCATAGCTGGATGGAGAATATTTGTATGCATACATTTCTAAAGTGTATTAGCGCTATGTGAAATGTAACCAGGCTCGTCCAGGATTTGAATCCGGGTCTCCGTGTTTATTTTCTACAAACGATAACCATTACACTACGCAATGGGTTTATAGGGGTGATTTAGATTCATGCAATATGATTTTCTCTTGTGGCTTCCCTGCTAAAGCAGTTGGTATCGGTAGTTTATCGGAGGTAACAGGCGATACGTGCCCGAGAATTATTGAGATCTTATACTTTATTTTCTCTGATGCCCGCTGTTCCTGAAAAAATGACGTCAGAGAAAAAAAGCGGTGACAAATAAGCGAATCCACGTAAAAAAACAACAACAAAAAACAAACAAAACAGCAGACGTATTTGGGTGGCGGCACAGAAGAAGAATACAGATCATACGGCATCAAGACAGCATCAATTGTAACCCTTTTTTTTAAACGAATGTTAATAAATAACTAACTAAAGGAATTGAAACATCAATTGTTTTCGTAGCTTATATAGACCGGTTTAGCTCAATAGAATATCTATCTAGGAACCACAATGTTTCGGTTTCCATATCGACCCCTCACCAACTCTGCGCATCAGCAGTACAGCTTGGATTTGTGCAGTAGGGTGCTGATGATAGGTATGGCGGTCCACATCAGACGCAAAAAACTATATCCTTGGTCTAGCGCTAGTGAATAGAGAATAGACTCCCTTGCTGTCCGGCTGATACCGACAATAGACCACTCCGCTGACTTCATTTTTACTTTATATGGTAAAGCCGCTTGTACGGATAACCAGGTTTCCCGAAGGCAAAAGTCGTGATATTATCCTTCACTATTCTCTACTATACACGCTCTCGTTGCAAGACTGACCCGAGTGTGCTGCGATAAAAAATAATTAAAACTTTAAAAAATGAGTGAGAATGATGGTTAAAATTAATAATAATATGACTATATTTTCAGTCGTCCTAACAAATAATTAATTTTGCCACAAAAAAACAAAACAAAAAAAACGAACAAAAACCGAACAAAAAACCCCGCTAAACAATAAAATGTGAGTTTACAGAAGCCGATTTAAATTTAAATAAAACTTTAAATCGGATTCTGTAAATTCACATTTTATTGTTTATCAATTTTTTTGTTGTTTTTTGTAACAAAATTAATTATTTATAGTTAATAACATATTGAGAGAAACAAAACCGTCCAGTATGTATTCACACATACAGAAGAATAAAAAATCGTTTACGACTCATTAAATTCTATTTACTTACATTTAAACCTTTTCTGTTAGACATTGCTGCACTTCAGTGTATATCAAAACTTGTACACAACAAAAATTATTTCAGTAAAATAAATGATTTGCTAAACGGAAGTTGCCGGTGTATATGAATAAAATTACTTTTTTATTGATATTTTTTCCTACATAAGGTAAATTATTTTTTCATTTTTTGTTTTGTTTTGTTTTTTAAATTTTCCGTTGTGAATTATCTTAACCTTTATTTATCTTTTAATTTACATTTTTGTTAGATCTTAGGAACAAGTAGCACATGATTTTTATCTAATTCTATTTAGAACTGTGTAATAAAATACAATATGATAATTGTTATATCACAAGATGTAGGAATAACAAAAGATAACAAAAACAGGGAAATATGTTTAACATATAACAATATGTGTTTTATTTTTCTCACCGACCGGGAATACAGTAGGATGAGTTTGGATAAAGAGTTCAACTATATACCATGTGATATGTTCATCAAGCAGCTACGTTCTTGTATTCTTACTGTCTCTACTTTGTGACAGTGAGTATCCTGTGTCCAGATCATTAGGGGTGATAACTCTCCCTAACAATAGTGAATTCTCACAAATTCTCATACTGATGAATCCTACCGTCTTAGACACATGGCAGGCACCCTATCGCATTTGGTACCCCGACGATTGCCTGTGACCCCCAGCCATACTCAATAAGACTATAATGGTTTAGTATTTAATGGAATAACAACACTTGTGAGTTATTTAATGTCAAATCTTGTGTTTTGAATATATATATATATATATATATATATATATATATATATATATATATATATATATATATATATATATATCATCATCATGTCGTGCAGGCAGCACGGATATCCAAGACGATCTCTCGCCAACCTTCCATATCATTCATCGCCACAGGGAGCTCCTCTTCGCTGCAGCCAGCATCTTTACATAGCTGGTCGATATAAGTCCTTGCTGGGCGGCCCACACTGGCATGTCCATGTGTTGGCTTCCACAGGAGAACATCACTTATGAGTTCATCCTTGCTTCTCCAGCAGTGCCCTGCATGCCTAGTCCGTCTCACTCGGATAGTCTGTGAGATAGGGGGCAGGTGACCATACAGCTGCTCCCTTGTGGGATGCTGTTTCCACGACTTGTTCAGAACTGCTCGCAGCATTCTTGTGCAGCTCCCATCTAGCTTATTTTCGAGGCGCCTCGTTAGGGTCCAGGTAGTGCAGCCATACAGCAGTACTGATATGACTACAGCCTGGAAGAGATGTCGCTTTAGCTTGTCAGTGAGATCAGACTTCCATATGACAGACAATTTGTTTGTGGCCATCCATGCCTTTCCTATTCGTGTGTTAATATCGTTATCTGTGGATGAGATATTACTACCCAGGTACGTGAATTGTTCTACTGGCTTAAGGGGCTTACCGTCTAACGTGGAGATGTCTCCTTTCTTTCTGAAACTCATGAACTCTGTTTTGGCAGAGTTCACATGCAGGCCGATGCTTTTTGCTGCCTCCTCCAGGCTATGCAGTAGTGTCTCAGCCTGTGCCGGTGTATCTGCAAGAAGTGCGAGGTCATCAGCATAGTCTGCATCTGTGACTGTTTGTGCAGGATATCTCCTGCTTCTTGCTTTTCTTAGTGTAAAACCTTTTTCTTTTATGGTATCTAAAGATGTTCGGAGTACATAGTCTAGGCATATTATAAATATATATGGTGCCAATGTATCACCTTGTAGGACTCCGGCGACGATGTCAAAGAAATCCGTATCGCCATCAGGTGAGCGTACCATTGCTTTAGTATCTTTGTAGATCATCATTATAGCGTCAGTAGTTTCTTTGGGGAGACCATATGCCAGTAGTATTTGTTCCATTTTCCGTCTATGTATAGAATCAAATGCTTTGGAGAAATCTACGAATAGTAATGTTGCCTCCAAATTCTTTGCTCGAACCCCTTCTATGATGCGTCGTACAGTCAGGATTTGAGAGGTTGTGGACCTATTTCTGCGGAAGCCATTTTGGTTTTCCTGAGGACTTTCTCTATCTCGGGTCGGATTCGATTAAGAAGAAGGGCATTATATATCTTAGCTGCAATGGCAGTAAGGGTTATGCCTCTGTAGTTTTTAGCTATTCCTAGGTCTCCTTTTTTGGGGAATGGGACAATGCATCCTTTCGTCCATTTATCTATTCTGTTTTGCCTATATACTGCGTTGCATAGCCTAAGAAGTATGTCATTGAACTTACCTGACTTCCATACATCGGGGGGTATTTCGTCAAGTCCTGCAGCTTTTCTGCCTTTTAGTTTTTTTAGGACTTCGTTGAGTTCTTCTGTTGAAAAATCCCCTAGTTTGATATCTAATTGACTATCTATGATTTTTTTGATGTTATTTTCTATGATTTTAGGTGGGTTCCCCAGAAGTTTCTGGAAGTGGTCTTTCCATTTCTGAAGTCTATCTTTTTGGCTGGTTGCCTTTAGCTTTGATCTAGAGGTACCTTTCCTACCGCTAATTTCGTTCACTGTTTGCCAGGCTAATCTCGATTGTCTGTCTTCCACTGATTGTCTGATATTACTTATTTGTGCTTGGATATATTCTATTTGTTCTTTTTTGTATATTTTGGTTAGTTCTATATGGGCTTTCTTAAGGTTGTGTAGATTGGTGTTAGTTGGTTTTATTTTATTGCGTTGGGCTGCTTTTTTTACATCGTTTCTCCTTTGTCTAACTGCTTCAGTCTCCCAAGGAACAGTGTGTTTAGCACTTTGTTTGGTTGGTACGCACTCGGCTGCTGCTTCTAGGTGTGCACTAACAAAGTTTTCGTATTCTTCGTTTGGTGGGAAGCTTTCAGATGACTCCTGGAGGATATTGAATTTATTTCTTACTGCTACAGCGTAGCGATTGCCTATATCGCTGTTAGCAAGTGTCGACCAGTCGTATCGTATGTGTTTACTTGTTTGTTTATTTGTTTCTACGTAGGCTTAATCGTAATTTTGCTGTGACTATTCTGTGATCGGAGGATACTCCTTCAAAGGAGGAATACGCTTCGCAGTTATATATATATATATATATATATATATATATATATATATATATATATATATATATATACGATTTGTAAGCTAATAGTTTGTAAGTGAATATTTTTGTTTTTAAATCAATTGTTACGGTGCGAGACAGAGGTTAGTAGAAAAATTTTGATTCACATGTGTGTACTTTGTAGATGGTCTTGTTTTGTAGATATATCTTATATGTTTTTAAATAGAGGCGCGTGGTGTAATGGTTAGAGTCGTAGGAAATGGACTCGTCGACCCGAGTTCAAATCCTGGACAAGGCTGTTTGTATCTCACATAGCGCTAATATTCTTGGGAAAGGTGTGCATCAAATTACTCTCCCTTCAACTATGTATGACTGGGCTCTTTAACTTTGGCTAGGTAACCAGTCTAGTAGACGGAAAACTCTGAATTGAAACCTGTTAAACTTCGCCTAGGAAATTGACCTTGTGTCATATACACACACACACACACACACACACACACACATATATATATATATATATATATATATATATATATATGCTAGATTGGGGTTTACAAGTATGTTATCAATATCCATACTTTATACACAATAGGATCTATCAGGCTTTTTGGTTGATTATTGTGAGTTACATTGTTTTTGTTTGTATGGTTTTGTTTAATAATTCGTTTTGTCACTTTATTCTTGATCTTGATGGATCTCTGTATTTGGTAATTTGATATTTTCAGTCATTGTTTATTGGTTGGTTGAGTATGGTTTACTTTTGTTTGGGGTGGGTGGGGTAAGGTTAAAGCTTGGCTGAGTCGGTTAGAATGTGTTTTGGGTTTCCATAGTTTTATTTGGTGTTTGCTTTTGAATTTGTAATATGAGTTTTTCCAGAGTTATTTATTTTGGAAATTGGTCGACGTATCAGTGATCTATGCAATCTCCCCTCAATGGTATTTGTTTTAGTTGAATATTTGGAGTTTCCTGTAAATGTATTTTGATTGTGGTATAGATGTTTGATGCGTTGTTTTTGTTTAATTTGTTTTTTTTTTGTTTGACAGATTTAAGCTGAGTGTATTTTCTTTGATTGTTCTTGAAATTTTGGCAAATTGTTTGGCCCCATTTGCCTAAATCTTTCAATAATTAATTGTTGTTGTTGCTGATTGGACTCGACTTCTCTGCTACATTGGCATTCACTTTCATATAGGATTTCACTATATTTCTTGCTTCTTAAAATGTTATATTTCTCCTATACTGCATCAACCATAATTCCCCCCCTCTCTGTCTTTTGTGTATATTGCAAGTTCTGGAAAACGTTGGATGGTTCTCTTAACAGTTTGAGTATTTAGTGTCTTTGAATCAATCTTCCTCCTTTCTTTCCGGATCTTTTGGGTCACACATTCATTATGGTGTCCATATTTTTGACATTTGAAAACACCCGCGGTATGGAACTTTCTACCTTTTCGAGGCAGTGTCGAATTTCACTTACTTGAGAATTTGGGATTTGTTAAATGTCAAAATATAAGCGTGTGTTTGTATTTCCTCACCACCCTTTCTAATAGTTATCCTTTTGTATTCCATAAACACTTTGCTTTCCAAAAGTTGTTTTTATTTCCTCTGGTGTAGCTAGAGGTAACTCCGTTTCTGATAATTTCCTTTGGTGTGTAAAGCTTTACATGTGGGTAAGTTTGACATTTTCAGTTGAGGAAAGTTTTCATTTTGAATAAGTTTTCAGCATTTTTTATTATTTGCATCTACAAGTAGATTGCCGCTTCTAATTTATTTTCATAGTTCGAGGATATATATCTGCTAGACATTATTCTTTGAATCAAGAAAGGAAAAAAATCTTGCAGGATTTAAAAACGGCATTCAGAATCCACAGAGAACTGCTAAGTAATTCTGTTTTGGGTTTTGGTTTTGACTCTGTAGTGGATTTTTCGAACACTGGGACTTGGGTTATAACCTCAGCAGAAAGTGACCGCTGTTGATTCTCGAGAAGAGCGATGTGGTGTGAAGTTTTGCTTTGATTTTAGGTCGTTGTTTGTTGTAAACCTAACAAGGTGACTAAATGAGAAATAACCAAACGGAGGTGTGAAATGAAATGGGATATTTCTTTTTTTTTTAAATTTCTTGAAGAGATAAATATTACAATAAATCTCGGGAATTCTGTTTGGGATTTAGAGAAGTCTGTTTAGGTTTTATTGTTTATATTTGCCATACGTGTTGTATTTTTACTGGTTCTGTGCTCATCAATAACTACTCTTGTTTCCTATATATAAGTATAATTCTTAAGAAATAATATATAATAGAAGATTGTATTCATTTCTACTGAGACATATTATCATCTATCACGGCCAGAAAGAACGAGTCAGCGTTTTATGAAATATTACAGAATTGATATTTGTTTAGAGCAGATTGCAGAAATAGCAGGAAAAAATAAAGACATCTGAACACGATTTCTTTTGTTAAGACAATAGCACATTTTACGTCGCTTAGAAAATAAGTACAATAGATATATTCCAAATATATAATTCTTGTATAATAGGTTCTATTTCTGTTTTGCTCTTGATATGAATATCAAAACATTGCGCAATTTTCATTCTCTGTCTATCATTCGAACACACAGGATATTTGATTGAAGAAAATTAAAAGTGTATTTTAAATAATCAAATCTCTCAAAGAATGAAGACGCTTTCGCGTTCTCTTTTTCTTTCCTTCTATCTCTCTTTCTTTCTTTCTCTCTCTCTCTCTCTCTCTCTTTCTTTCTCTCTCGTTACGTGTGTGCGCATGTGTGTGTGTGTGTGTGTGTGTTTGTGTGTAAACCCTATTAAGAGCAGATCTATTGCATGTTTATGAATGCGTAAATTGAAAATAACATTTCTGAAAATATATGAATGCATTTTACAAATAGTTCTAAACTCATTAAATACATCTTTTGTCTCATTATTCACTTTTAACGGTGGATAATTTAAATCACAAGTTCTTTGAGAATTCTAAAGGGTCGGTTTGAATTTATTTCGAATTTCTAGAAGTAAAGAAACTATACAGATTTGCTCTCAGAATTTTATTCTGAAATGAGTGTTTACTTAAAAAGGGAATTTAATCTTATATATCGATATCAAAAATTCTCTCGGTGGTTAAAAAAATTGAATAAGATCTACCAAATTCAATATGAATATTATATACTGGTTTGACTCGGGTATATAAATGGCGAGAGGAGAGAGGACAGGGTTGTCCTTACGTGATTCTGCTTCGTCGGCGGCCATCTTCTTCTGGGCTGGGTTGTCGGTGCTCATTTCTTGTTTGTAATAATGAAGCAAGACTTAATTCTTTTACAAGAAGTCTTTATTAGCCCAAAAGGGATTTAGAACCATATGGTGAGAAGCTGTCATCTTGGGGCAGACCATATCACGTCTAGTTCCTTTAACTAACCACCAAAATCTAAGTTAACTCTCAGTCAATTCCTTTTCACGCTTTTCCTTCAGCCAATCAGAAATCAGTGCCCAGGTCAGCGAAAGGTGTCAATCACTTCTACAACGGTTGATGGTAAATTTCCATTTACCACACCGTTATTCAAATCTTATTACACTAACAGACATAATTCTTAGGTTACCCACAAATTATGTAACATGAATATTTATAGAATAGAAAGGACGATGTTAACAATTTATTTTGTGAGCAAATGAAGGGATTAATTAACAATAATAGTCATATTTTGTATGAGTTAATAATCTTCAACAGACAACAAGTAAAGAAATAATCGTCTTACTAAAACAATTATTAATTAATTAAATATTACTAATCAGGTTCATTCAAGCTGGATATGTAAAATAATAATATCCCATGATAGCATGATTATAACTAACTAACGGGCCCGTTGATGTACTACAGTGTGATAATTTAACTGCCCTGCTAATAATCCATAGCTGGAGGGAAAGTAGGATTCATACCTTTCCCAAGGGTATTAGCGCTAAGTTAAATGCAATGACCACATCCAGGATTTGAACTCGGGGTGACGGGGTCCATTTCCCATGACTTTAACCATTACACCTCGCGCTTCCATTTTTTATCATATATGTGATAGAATGCAGTGGCGGAGGATCTTATTGTCCTGAGTATGACGTAACATTTTATCTGATGGTGAAGTTCCAGTTTTGGAGCTGTGGGGGAATGTGGAGTACCCCTTCATCACCATTGCTCCCAAGTCCACTCTGACCCGGAGTGGTAGTGCCTTTTAGGGTCCCATCTAAGGATCAAATAGAACAAAATGAGTTCTAAAAAGTTGGGCTTGAAAAAAAGTACCCATCAAGAATGAATAAAACAAAAACGCCTTCAGAATAAAATAACCCAATGAGCTGACATGCCGTAAAACCCAACAAACAAACCAACCAATCACATAAATACATATATTTAGAAGTTTTTGAAAGCAGACTGCTGACAGAATATTTTTGAAAGTTTTCACTTTCTACCCTGGGAAATGATGCTATACACACACACACACACACACACACACAGACAGACACACACACACACATATATATATATATATATATATATATATATATATATATAGTCAGACAGACATAGACACACACACTGACACACATATATAAAAATATATATAGCAACCCCTTTACACGAATAGAATGTGACACGTGAACAATTTCTCAAGTGCAGTTTTCCTTGTCTTAGAGTAGTCGCCCAACCAAGATTAAAGAGCCCAATCTGCCCTACTTTATCCATAGCTGTAGAGAGAATAGTTGAATGAATACCTTTTCCAAGGGTATTAGCGGTATATGAAATGCAAACAGCGTCTTTGCCACGACGATAATTATCATAGCTTTGTAAATCGAATACATTGATTCGGAATCTCTATTCAAAATTGACCTATTGCATCAAATTTTATATTGATAACATATTACTACATTGCACGTTTATGCTCAAGGCATAAAATCATATTAATAGTAAATTAGTACCATATATATTCAAAGCAAACCATATGCTAATAAGTACTACATCTACGATGATATTCCCCAAGATAACGTCTCCGATATATTTAGAAATCACAGAAACGTTGATTGTCAATGATGTTTACGTCATTCTAAAGTTTCAACATGTATCTATTTTTGTACATAATCGCTATTTCGTCGATGCATTTTTGTGGGAGCTGTGGCAGTTTTTGTATGCTCATGTCATACGAGCTCACCGGCATATCGTTGAGGAACCGCTAACCCTCGTCGTTGTTACAAACTTCCTACACCTCTTGCGGAAGTTTTTGATATCTATGCACGATTCGCCATACACGTCCGTTATTACACTTAACTGGCGATGAATTTCAATCGGTTTAATGCCTTTTGAGTTAAAAAATCGAATAATTGCGCAAACTTCAAACTTGGTGGTAGCCTCAATTGATAGCTCGATCAGAAACGACCGCCAAGCCATGGCTGAGACAAATTCATGCACAACAAACACAACAGTATTGCCAATAGCTGCATGGACAGTTTCTCTGTGTCCCATTGAAGACCTTAATTTTGGGATTACGCTTGTATGTTAAAAACAAAATATGACTATTGGAAATAAAGGAATCGATGAGAAATGTTTACTTTATTCCTGATATCTTCAGAAATGTTTACTTTATTCCTGATATCTTCAGAAATGTTTAAAACACCTTTTCTTCTACTTGAGTTATAGGATTATACTTTTATCTTGTTCGTCGGTTACGGCAACCCAATAAATTAAGATGAGAATTTAGAAAGTGCAATTTTAAGATCACAACCTTCGATATGATATAGTATTGTTTAAATTAACACAATTTCAAGACCTAAGAATGTTGTGTATATCTTATCTGAAGGAATTACATGCCGCCAGCTTATATGAATTTAAATTGCCTTTGAATTTACTATTAGACATCAATTCTCCAATGAAAATATTCACTTTGGTTTAGCGTAACTTTCTTCTAGACTAGATTTCAAATTGATTAAAAGAAATTAGTAAAAGTAATGTAGGCGAAGTGGCCTATTGTCGGTATCTGCCGGATAGCATGGGAGTCTACCCCCTTTTCATTAGCGCTAGACCAGGGACATTGTTTTTTTTTGCGTCTGAGATGAATCGCCACAACAACCTTCACCTTTCCACTTTACCGCAGAGATCCAAGCTGTGCTATTAGCACTGAGTTGGCGAGGTTCGGTATCGAACCGGAATCTTGTGCTTCCTAGGCGGATGCTCTACCAACTGAGGTAAACCAGCTGTCGCTCACAAATAACCAGAGCAATTGTCTTTATGAGATTCTTAAGTTTTGGCCTTAAAAGGTATACAATCAGACAAGATTGTAGTCGGGTGGAAGGACCAGTCAACACGTTCGTAGATTTAAGATAGAAGGTTTTATTGCAGATATATACAATAAGACGGACAAGGAATAGTGAGGTACGTTACTAATACTACGCTACTAATACTAAGCCAGCCCAGTATAATTCCGTGCTCGCTATATAGATAGTCAGACAACATGGGTGCGAGAGGGTGTGGACTATTACATTACAACACTTACTGAGCATGTTATAATGCCGTGTTTGCTATATATAGTCAGACCACATGGGTGCGAGAGGTGTGGACTATTCCATTACAACACTTACTGAGCATGTTATAATGCCGTGTTCGCTATATATAGTTAGACAACATGGGTGCGAGAGGGTGTGGACTATTACATTACAACACTTACTGAGCATGTTATAATGCCGTGTTCGCTATATATAGTTAGACAACATGGGTGCGAGAGGGTGTGGACTATTACATTACAACACTTACTGAGCATGTTATAATGCCGTGTTCGCTATATATAGTCAGACCACATGGGTGCGAGAGGGTGTGGACTATTACATTACAACACTTACTGAGCATGTTATAATGCCGAGTTCGCTATATATAGTTAGACAACAGCAATGCCGTGTTCGCTATATATAGTCAGACCACATGGGTGCGAGAGGTGTGGACTATTACATTACAACACTTACTGAGCATGTTATAATGCCGTGTTCGCTATATATAGTCAGACAACATGGGTGCGAGAGGGTGTGGACTATTCCATTACAACACTTACTGAGCATGTTATAATGCCGTGTTCGCTATATATAGTCAGACCACATGGATTCGAGAGGGTGTGGACTATTACATTACAACACTTACTGAGCATGTTATAATGCCGTGTTCGCTATATATAGTTAGACAACATGGGTGCGAGAGGTGTGGACTATTACATTACAACACTTACTGAGCATGTTATAATGCCGTGTTCGTATCGCTATATATAGTCAGACAACAGGTGCGAGAGGGTGTGGACTATTCCATTACAACACTTACTGAGCATGTTATAATGCCGTTCGCTATATATAGTCAGACCACATGGGTGCGAGAGGGTGTGGACTATTACATTACAACGCTTACTGAGCATGTTATAATGCCGTGTTCGCTATATATAGTTAGACCACATGGGTGCGAGAGGGTGTGGACTATTCCATTACAACACTTACTGAGAATGGACAGTTTCTGATGAAGTAGACAAAGAAAGACACTTTGCAGTGATAGATGTTGTACAGTGAATACAATTCTGTAGAACAATTTTGATTACGGAAAACAATATGAAAGATCTATTTGAAAAAGTGAACATAGAGGACATTCTGTCCTTTTTGAGGGAAATAAAATTACACCATAAAATATAGATATGAACTTAATCAATACCATACAACATGATCCCCAAGGGTGCTAACACATTGTTAAAATCAATTACTAAAAAAATATAAATATAAATACACAACACATATTACTTCCTAACCATTAGACATGACATAACCCAGACGTGTTGATATGCCGTTAAAATCAATCAACCATCTAACCAATCAAAATCACCATACTCGGTTTTCGTTTACACCATCACTAATTGTTGCCTAGTTTTATTATTTAGAAGACTGTACAACTTCATTTTCCTAAAATATACAATAAACATCGACTCATTTACTTTGACTGGACCACATCAATACAAACTTTGGCTGGTGATTATTTATTAAAATATCCCGTTGTGATATCTTGAAATATATTTAAGCGGTCAATTTAGCTTTCAAACATTAATATAAGAATAAGTTTGAATGCTGTAGGCATTTCTTAATCTAACATATTTATTTGCAACCAGAAAGGCAGCAAAAAGACACAACTCACGGAAAGCCATTGAGATTTTACAAGCATCAAGTGGCTTTTTTTTCGTGTAAAGTAATATGCCACTCATAAAGTTTTGATAAAACCAGCGTGGTTTATTAGCGTCAATAGAATAGCTTTCAGCAGAGATGCAATTGTCTCATTAATTTATTCAAACCTTAAAGATTTCCTTGCTTTGAAGTTAGGAATTAGGAAATAAATAAACTATTCAACACTTTCAGGAATATATCGCCCGCAGTTTACAAAAGGAGGGGAATGTGAATTATACAATTTTGAATACAATTGTGCAAAAATATTTCTCTGACTGTTTGAGAATAATAATTAACATTGTTTAACACTTGTACCCCGGCGGCGGAATGAGAGCAGAATACCCTCGTGGATTGAGTGAAGGGTTGGGTTCGAAGTTCCGTGATGGCTTCCGATTACGACAAGAAGGTTCCCGATTACGACAAGAAGGTTCCCGAGTTCAAAAAGAAGTTTCCCGATTTCAAAAAAAGGTTCCCGAGTCCGACAAGAAATACCCGAAGAAGGCCGGAGGGCACATTGGCCGAAACGTTGTGCAGATAATAATGAAGATGAGGACAATGGTCCGAATAATCCAAATCAATCTAACTGTGCAAAAATGTTAGTAAATCTTCTTTAAAGAAATTCTGTCTCTATTTTTAGTAACAATACTAAAAGAAAGAAATGTAAATATCTCCACTAACAGACAGTTTGTAAGATATTAAAAAGAAGTAAGTTAACATCCAATCAAGTTAGAGTAAAATATATTTGTTCTTAAATAATTTGTCTCAACTGAGTTTTCTTTCAACAAAACCAATTATTCTAACTTTATATAAAAAAAAAAACATATATTCTTTCACAAATTGGACACGCCATTTTCTTATTCGCTCGCTCCATCGTACTTTATCCTCGATCGTCTAGTTTTTTTACTTTTTTTAGTCTAATTAACTTTTCTTTTTCTTTTTAATATCCTGCCAATTTTTCTTCGTCTTTATTTAACTTATTTCATTTCACAGTAGGCAATCTTCTGAAATGAAAAAAATATATACTCATGTCTAAAAGTAACGGATCATGTAATAGGATGACTTTTATATACTTCATCTTCTGTGCTCATCCATTTACAATAAATACTTTTCAAGGTCAGATGAATAAAAACAGTGTAAAGAAAAAAAGTTACATACAGGGATACACTGGCTTAGTCCTAAAACGAGAGATCTATAGGGAGATTTCTTTATGATCAGTCCACACTTGATAACGATTTGGTTGAAGAAAATAAAAAAGATATGATATAAAAAATGGTAAAAATATTTTTTCTTTCAACACGACTAGCGGTTCAATAGATTGAGATATGAGAGAGAGAGAGAGAGAGAGAGAGAGAGAGAGAGAGAGAGAGAGAGAGAGAGAGAGAGAGAGAGAGGCTAGTTGAGAATAATTAAAAAATGAATAACATAAAAGAAATATTCGTATTTGTCTTATCACTTTTTGTTTATCTTCGATATTATACCAATTGCCTTAAATTTTACTTAGAACTTCAGTACTTTTACATATAACTTCAGAACTTCGTCGACCTCAGTACTGCCAAAGTTTTACCAGTCTCTAACCTGTATCAAACCTTCTATTTCACTATTATTATTATTATTATTATTATTATTATTATTATTATTATTATTATTATTATTATTATTATTATTATTATTATTATTCCATTAGAGTTTTTCACACCAGCCGTAGCCAGTGGATGCAGAGTGAAACCAAATCTCGTCAGGTCTCCAGGACTCTTCTGAGTATTCCAGCCGATCTGTAGTCTCGATTCTCCCTCTGATGTCCAGTTCATCCAGACTCTTTTCCAAACTCCTGGGGACCGTTCCTAGGGCACCAAATAGAATTGGCACGATCTTCACCTTCATGTTCTACAGTCTTCTTAATTCTCTGGCAAGGTCCAAGTATTTGTCTATCTTTCGATTTCTTTCACTTTCACTCGGTGATCGGCCGGGACGGCAAAATCCACGACATGACAAGTTTTCTTCTTGTTAATTAACATCAGGTTTGGTCTCCTGGTTGGAATTAAGTGATCCGTCTGTACCACAAAGTATTATTATTATTATTATTATTATTATTATTATTATTATTATTATTATCAAATATATGCACCCTCCGGGTGCAAGTATTCAATTTTTAATATAATAAAATATCACATTAAATTACAAAGGCTAATGAAACTGAATAAGAATGCAGAAAAAAATTGGAACAGAGGGGGTATGATTGAAAAATAGAACAACTTTGAAACTAACTCTTCCATCATTTTCCATTACTCCCGTCTTTCATTGGTAAATTTTCTTAATTTAACTATTTAGTTAAAATAGGAAGTAAAGGATAATATTACAGTTATTTGTTCTTGTAAATGGATTTCTTTTAAGATTTTCAACGAGATTTTTGCTCATATTCAATAAGATAAAACCAAACAATTAGAAATCAATACTACTAAGCATATATTTATTAAAATCACATTTCTAGGATCAATATGCAAATTAGCCTTCCCATTCACACTGTAAACCGCTATTTTGTTGTATATATAAATACAATTGCATGTTATTAGTGCGTAGATATGGTCAACAGTATTAATTATGTAAAACAATTTTATTAATAATTGAGGTTTAAATAAAATAAAGTCAGGGAGAATGTGATGTAAATAACAAAGGGAATTGTGGCTTGTATAGTAATATAGTTTCGGTTACAGACAGACAAACCCACAATCTCCATTATAATAAGATTATTATTATTATTATTATTATTATTATTATTATTATTATTATTATTATTATCATTTAACCCCTTGTGAGTTTTTTACACAAGCGTCACATATTGGTCTTTTACTTAAAGCTGAGTAACAGCAAGTTTCCTCAGTTCTCCAGAACTCTTCTGAGTATTCAAGCCGATCTTAACAATATTGTTGTTTGGATGATCTCGATTCTTCCTCTTATCTCCAATTCCTCCACACTCTTTTCCAAATTCTTTGGGATAGTCACAAGTGCACCCACTATAATTGGTACGACCTTCGCCTTCATCTTTCCCATTTTTCTTTCAATCTATGATATATCGACAGGGCACAATCAAAGGGATGAAAGCTATCATTTTGTTAATTAACAATAGATCCGGTCTCCGAGCTGGGATTAAATGATCCGTCTTTATATCAAATTCCCAGAGAATTTTTTGCTAATCATTTTCTAGAACCGATTCTGGTTTGTGCATATACCATTTAGTAGCACGTTCGTGTCTCTCCGGCTGTGTGACAACAAGTCTCTGCAAGTTTCCAGAACTCTTCTAAGTATTCTAGCTTAAGTGCTGTTGTATAGATGGTCTCAATTCTTCCCCTGATATACAATTTCTCCAGTCTTTTTCCAAACCCTCAGGTACCGTTGCAAGGGCATCAACTACAATTAGTATCACTATTTGGGTGTGATTTCTTTTAGAATATCAGTGGACTATATGTTTATTGTCTTCTATGCCTTTTGGCTTATTTATTATTCGACTTGCAGTTCTAAGTACCTGAAATTAGAATGTCCAATATTCACAGAATGACCACCGGGTCCACCATGTTGGCTATTAAAGGAGTATCAGCCGGTCCTGACACTCAAATCAGTAGTTTGAGTCTCACGTTTATTTGTATTAATATTTATCATGGGTAGTATGATACGGTTATAGAAAACCCAGAAGCTGCTTATTTCCTGTGCTAGCATAACATGGTAATCTTCCTAAGGAGAACGACAAAACAAAAACTGCAACAAAAAGTACTCAATCCTAGACAAAGACAACCATAAAAAAAACCAACAGAAATACTTACATCCTTGCATTTTAAAGCGCAGCTATCTTATTTTATAATCAGATATTTGTGGGATAAAATAACTTACCGTTTTTTCTACAGGTTTCTATTAAAATACAATTATATTATGGAGACAGAAACATACGACTAATTTCAGAGTGTAGGGGATTTTCTACCTTTTTTGACAGAAAAAAAAAGAAAAGAAAAAAAGAAATAAAAGGACAAAATAAGATTCCACCTACCTCGAATTTTTTCAAATTTGCTCTGGTTCTCCTTGACTCCGCTTGGATGTACACATTTTAGCAACTGTTTGAAATTTTGGATGTAGTGTTGTCAATAATTTAAAAAGTTAATATTATTCAAATGAGTACATGTTCTTTGTTGTTTAAATTGCCGATTATGTTTGTGTATTCACCGACTGTTTCCGAATCCATTAATATTCAACGAGTTTTGGATGTTTTTAAAAAAAATCTTACCCAGAACATTTTTGTAAGTTAAGGAATTATTTTCAGTATTTTGCGTATAGCCTGCATACATAATGATGGCCGGGGAATCCATATGTCGAAAAACAATAGTGGTAAAAAACACACAGATTAAGTACTATTTGTAAGACTTCTTGAAATAATAATTTAGAGTCACTTTGGAAATGACTTGCAATCAATAATCACTTACAGATTAGAAGTAACTATGCAATGTTGACTTTGCAAATTTGAAAAATACTTAAGCTAAATATTGTGTCTGTTTTTCGAGAGAAGTGAAGTTAGTGTTGCCGGAAATGTGGTTGTAATAAAATCGATCTTCTTCCCCTTGTCTTTCGGTTATAGTCCATTAACATTTTGCCTCTTGTACACAATTTTATAAGTATAGCTGTACTTTTTAGATAAATCAACAGGATATGCACAATACAAATATTGGTTATTTCAAAGTAAAGTAAAGCAATAATAATAATAATAATAATAATAATAATAATAAACAGAAAAGCCTATGACATGGTACCACATACCTGGATTTTAGAATGTCTAAAAATGTACAAAATTTCCAACAACATGATAAACTTCATTGAAAAAGCCATGGAAAACTGGCGAGTTCAATTAAAAGTCGGAAGACAATCCCTGGCAGAAGTAAAAATCCAAAGAGGTATCTTCCAAGGAGACTCGTTATCACCACTACTGTCTATTATAGCAATAATGCCACTCAATCATATACTTAAAAATGTACAGGGGGATACAAATTCACTAACTCACAAGAAAAGGTAAACCCCCTTATGCACATGGATGACATAAAAATTTTGCAAAAAAATGAAAAAGAATTAGAAACCCTAGTACAAACTATTAGAATATATAGCCAAGATATAGGAATGGAATTTGGAATTGAAAAAGGTGCTATGCTAGTAATACAACGTGGTGAAAGAAAATTAATGGACGGAATACAACTGCCAAATCAGGACACTATAAAATCACTTGATAAAAATGAAAGTTACAAATACTTAGGAATTTTAGAAGCAGACAATATCAAGCAAGCAGAAATGAAAGGAAAAGTTAAAAAAGAATACCTCAGGAGAACTAGAAAACTGTCCCCATTATAAGATACTCAGGACCATTCTTAAAATGGACAAAAGAAGAACTCAGATAGATTGACCAAAGGACGAGAAAATTAATGACCATGCACAAGGCTCTTCACCCTAGAGACGATAGAGACAGATTATATGTGTCAAGAAAGGAAGGGGAAGAGGTCTTGCCAACATAGAGGACTGTGTAGAAACCACAATCCAACAACTCGAAGACTAAACAAAAAAGAGCAAAGATAGATTACTTATGGCGGCCAACAATAGTAGATGTGACATATAGACAAACAGAAAAACAACAAAGACTAGAAAACAAAAATGGGAAGAAAAACAAGTGTATGGACTTTAAACGATAAATCGGAGAGGTTGCACATGAAAACATCTGAACGTGGTTAAGAAAAGGAATCCTTAAAAGAGAAACTGAATCACTAATAATTGCTGCACAGAATAATGCCATAAGGACAAATTATATCAAAGCAAAAATTGATAAGACCCAACAAAATAGTAAATGTAGACTATGCGGTGATAGAGATGAGACCATAAACTATGTACTATGCGAATGTAGTAAACTAGCACAACGGGAGTACAAAACTAGACACGACTGGGTTGGGAACAAAAGTTAGAAAACAGAAATGGGAAGAAAAACAACTTTATGCATACTTTAAGCGACAAATTGGAGAAATTGTACACAAGAAGACCTGGATATGGCTAAGAAAGGGAAACCTCAAAAGTGAAACTGACTCTCTCATAATTGTATCACAAAATGATGTCATGAAAATAAGCTATATCAAAGCAAAAATAGATAAGACACAACGGAATAGCAAGTGTAGGATGTGTGAAGACAGGGACGAAACTATTAATCATATTATAAGGGAATGCAGCAAACTAACACAAAGGGAGTACAAGACTAGGCATAACTGGATGGGAATGGTGATCCAGTGTGAATTGTGCAAGAAAATAAATTTTGACCATACTAGTAAATGGCATATGCACTAGAAAATGAGACGCATAAAATTGTCTGGTACATTGAGATACAGACAGATTACCTAAAACCGGACAGAAACTGGAGAACTGAAAAACTGTTGACTATATGGGGGAAAGTGATAGCAATTCTAGTTGGTGCTCTTGAAACGGTCTCCCGAACGAATTGGATATCAAAGGAAGAATTGAGACCACCCAAACAACAGAAGATTAGCTAGAATACTCAAAAGAATCCTGGTGACTTGTTATCACACATACACCAGTGAAAGACCATCAGCTAACGCTTGTGTGAAAATCTCAAAAAGTTAAATGATAATAACAATAACAACAACAGTGACATTATGTAAAGTTTAAAACGAACACCTTATTTTTGTCTTCATCCTGAAGTTTTTTTCTATTTTAAAAAGTCTTTACAGGAAGTTAAGAGGTAATGTTATAAGTTGCTGTAGTTCATAGATGCACAGATAATGTCTCTGAGCTAACAGAGTGAACATACTATATGACATACGTTTACTAAACAAAATTGAATTTTGTTTTTACTGTTCACAGACATTAGTGTATGGTCCTGTTGTGTCGATAGATATCGGAAGAATTTCCAAATATTAGCGAGGTGTTTATTTGAAAATGTTGGCTGTTGCTGAAGTGGGTTCAGCTGACCTCTTTCCAAAATATTCGGGAACCTTAAAATCTTAACGTTAGTTGTATCGTTTGCAGACACCAAATCTTTTGATACTGATTCCTTTTCACTCTTACTTTTCGAAGTTTTTTCAAATAGAAGCCATAGACATGAACATCGAGAGAAGAAATTCTGTTTTGCCCGAAGTAAATGAAGAGAGGACACTAAAATTATATAATATATTAATGTCTTTATAAAAATGAAAATAAGAATTAGATAAAAAATAAAAAAGACATACAGGGTGCGATGGGAAGATTATTGCCATTTCAAATTATTCCTTTTAATCATGCACTTTGTTTGTTTCATGTTTTGTCTAATGTGCAACAAACATGTCAGCACCATGACGCAATTTACTCCACCGGAAATTTGGAAACGCATGCTGTACTGCTTGGCATTCACACTGGAAGCTCTAATACGAAGATTTCAGAGTGTTTGGGTGTTAATCTGAGGACTGTACACAGGTTTCGAAAATAATTGGATGAGTCCAATGGTGATTATGAATGTACGGCAGTTTGAAAGCCTTAGTCTGATCGTTCTGGTAAGAAAATAACTCTCGGATTTGTTGGTGAGATCCAGGTCATGAGTGACAACGATCCCAAAAAGTCAATCAGGTCGTTACAGTGTTAGAGATTCTTATCAGGCTGATGGTGCGTGAATACATATGCTATTTCGCATACAAGATGAGAAAGGGGTAATTTTCTATCACAGACTATGAAGGATAAAAGGAAAGACCACACTGAAAAGCTTTTGAATAAAGTCAAGCATCCCCCCCATTGTTACTATTTGTGTGTCCATTTTTAGGCTTCAGGTGACAGCACTTTACAGTGGAGATCCCTTGTGTTAAGCAGAGGCTGATCTTTAGTGAAGAATCCTTTGGTTGTTTCCCGGTGTCCCTTAGTGTTGGGTAAAATCCTTTGGTTCTTCCTTGGTGTTCGTTAGTGTTGATTAGAATCCTTCGGTTGAAGAAATGTCCGTTGCGAATACGTGCAAATGAACGGCTTTCCTGGTCGGTGATTAAATAGTTAACTAACCACGTATTCGAGCAGTTGATTGGCTGGCTTTAATCCACGTGACCACACTGAGTCTACAAGTTTAAGTGATGGACCACAGCACACCTAATATATCAAAAATATTCCAACAACCGAACATGCTTTGTTTTTTCTCAGATGAGAATGATTCCCGTCAGGATCAGATAATGAACTCGTAGAACAACCATCAGTTTTCTCTCACCGATAGTGATGAAAAGTAAACACTCATTCCTCATGTTTGGGGCGGTTACTAACTGGATGACGTTATTCTTTCATTCCTCTTCCCACATCGCCTCAAATTCAACTTGGAGGTATACTTGAAGTACTTAGAGAAGGTAGTGCTGCCCTGGATTGAAATGATGGCTGCTGGAAGACCCTACGTCTGGCAACAGGACACTGCGCCATGACATATAACCAAGATAACGCAGTCTTGATAGTGATAAAATTTCTCTGACTACATCATCTCTAACATCTGACCGCCTAATTCCCCAGGTTGCAATCCTCTTGATTATTCTATATAAAGCGTGTTGAGCAAGACACCAATAAAACTCCGTGCAACAACAAAGATGGAATGAAGGCAATGATAATGGAAGCATTAACCAATTTAAACAAGGAGATCGTCGGAAAGACCAGCAGGGGATTCCGAAATCGTCTACAGACCGGGGTTGAAGCCAAGGGAAATTTCTTTGAATAGATTTAATCAATGGTATTTCAAGATATCTTTATGTAATTTTGGTAAATAGATCTAATGAAGTGAGATGTCCACGTTATTTTCATTTATGCGTAAACGGCAATTTACTCATCGTACCCTGTATACACCAAAATACAAATACAAAAATGATGAAATATAGTTGTACCAAACGACATACTATTTTTCAAAAGGTTTGGTTTCTATGTGTGTGTGTGAGTGTGTGTGTGTGTGCGTGTGCGCGTGTGTGACAGAGAGAGAGAGAGAGAGAGAGAGAGAAGAGAGAGAGAGAGAGAGAGAGAGAGAGAGAGAGAGAGAGAGAGACAATAAATAAAAGAAGACAAAACAAAACATAGTAATTTTATGGTATCAACAGTTTTTATTTTCTTGAATTCTGGATGATTCCTAATATAATTCTATTTGATGTTGTGATGACTAAATAGCAGGAATGTGTATTTTTCTTAATTGGACAAATATATTTCATTTCACGTCTCTGACGTCGTCAGATAGTTGTTTTGTTACATAATTCATAGGTAGCTAATGAATTATGTACGTACTGTAGTAAGAATATTTTTGAATCAGAGTTCGGAGGGAGTTAAGAGGAAAATTTCCATAACGTTAGGGTTATGATTGATTAGTGATGACCCCGAATTAACCCATCCGGAAGCGCGCTATTAGACGCGTGAGATAGTTTAGTTTAGTTGCGACTAGTTATTGGACGAGAGTTGACGCTGCCGTTGGCTCTCGAGATGTCGTTTCACCACCGCGCCATTGAATCCAGGGCTGTGGATGCTGAAATAAAATACGTAAAAGAAAAACAACAAGTCTTGATTTATTGATTAATTAAAACAAGAGATGACCAGCCGAATAAGAAAGCAGAACCAGTCCGTGAAAACAGCTCAACAAGAGAATATGGCGGCCGACGAATTAGAAGCAGAAATAAGCAGAAGAGTTAACAAGTAAGAACCCTAATCTCATCTATCATCCCCTCGTCTCTCTCTCTCTCTCTCCCCCTCTCTCTCTCTCTCGCCATTATATACCCGAGATGAACGAATTGCGAACGGGTATACAACAGTTTGTAGTTAATTTTTTTATTGGTTGGACTTTACAACATATCATCCCTTTGGTTATTTTAAGACGGTTTTGTTTTATTAATTCTTTTATTTAAATTTTCTTAAACTCATTTACACATAGATGGGTCCCAAACATGTACTACCACTCTGGCCATGAAGGAGTACTTCACACTCACCAGAGCACCAGAACTGGAACCTCACCACTAGATGCAGTTTAACGTCACACCCATGAAACGTCTTCAAATAGACGGAAACAACATTCCCGATAAAAGTCTAGGAACTTTGTAACCAGCAACCCAACTCTTATAAATAACTAGATATATTTATTGCTTATATTAGAAGAGCAGACAAAGGCCATTTACAATTGGTTCACCATTTGGCAATT
Organism: Doryteuthis pealeii; assembly: GCA_023376005.1. Lineage (NCBI taxonomy): Eukaryota > Metazoa > Mollusca > Cephalopoda > Myopsida > Loliginidae > Doryteuthis > Doryteuthis pealeii. The sequence goes on from CM042139.1 coordinate 113,793,159, forward strand.
AACCGAATCGGTCATCGGGGAATCCTTACAAACTAATTTAATATTTTGACTTCCCTGGCCTAAGCGAAGTAATTATATTTAAAATTTCTTTACTACTTTTTTATGTATATATTTATCATAACCCACCGAGTGGCTTATCTAATATAACCTTGTATCTATTGTTATAATGTTGATAATTTTGCTATGTTTTTCTAAATTTCCTTTGCAATCTATGAGCCAAACAATTAAGAATCATTAATTTTCCTAAATGCTTTTTGGGTATGTTTTCGTGGGGATTAAAATAGAAATAGAAATAAAAAGATGAAAAACAACAATCTCCTATAAACCTTCAGACAGAAAGTACACTCCGAGCATATGCAGGAAAAAAGGACCCACTTCCGACCACAGGATAATCTCTGGGCCTCAACTGGGATCATAAACTATTACTGGACAGTAAGAAATTTCCTCTCCACGTGTTAGCTATGACCCTTGAATAATGCCTGAATCCTAAAACCACCTTTTGTCATTGTCTCTTCCTTTTCTTTCCTTTAATTCCTTTTCAGCGCAACCACGAAATATGATGGGTTAGAAGGAAAACCTATGAACACACCCCAGAAATAACCACAGACCTTTGAACCAAAACATTAAAATACTTGTCACCTCACACACCTATAATCTTGTTTGTTCCTTTTTTCCCCACCACTGATAATATTTTCTTTTAAAACTAATATCTATGTACTGGTAGATTTAACAACTGGCCTACGTTATCAGTTCTTCATCTCTCCATCTTTGGCATCTAATGTTATCTGGTGAAGTGATCAAAGTGTATAAATGCCACCTGATGCTAGGCAGATGACACAGTGAATGTTTACACTGGAAAAGAGTTCTAAAATAGGAATATCTGGTTATCTTCAATAGACGCACTTAGGAATCCTCCCTTCAAATTAGTAGCAAGAGCCAGCCTCGTACGCTCATTTGATTTTCTTTTTTTTTCGGAAAAATAAACTTGTTTTTCACCTGAATTCTAAAATAATTTTCTTTTACAATAAATTATTTAAGCATGAATATGTCCAAATAAAATTATTTTGGGCATTTTTCAATAAGCCTGAATTTTTTTTAACAATAAATTAACTTTAACTCCTTTAAGAATTCAGATGAAAAATAACAAGATTATTTTTCCGAAAAAAAAAAAAGCAGACCACAAGAACGTACAAGACTTGCTTCTGCGGATAATTTGAAGGGAGCAATTCTTTAAGAAAAGTTAAAAGATTCTGGAGTGCGTATCTTGAAGCTAATTGAATATCCTAATCCAGTATTTATCAATGGTAATTGAACAGTGTAGCAGGAATTGTATAATCTAGAATTATTTATATATTTGGACAATAGAATTTAATCGAGGAGCAGGAAGGAGAGACAGAAGACCAGAGTAGCAGGAGGGATAATTCATCACAGATGGACAGAGAAGGATGAAAGTCAGGTATACAGTCGAGTAAAATCGAAGATTATTGAAGATGATCAGAGATGACAAAAGTCCCAAACGTAAAACCTAATTTTACAACTTTATCTTAAGTAGTTCGTATTCAACCTTTCCAATTTTTAAAAGAAATTCTAGAAAAGTGAACAACGAAATATCCTGTGTAATTATTGCTGACTGCCTGGCGATAACATCCACTGTTACCTCATGGATATTTTGAGTATGCAACCTCGTAGCAGTTTTAGTTAGTTATTTCGTACTAATGCTAGAAATTGGTTTGGCTTGATTCATTAACTACGAAAAACACAATGAACTCTTTCTTTCAATTCTGATATTGAACATAACCATTTCTTCTATTTTTTGCGATTAAGACATTTTCCAATATAGTGGCAGGGTTTCAATCTCCAGTTAGTAACACAATATCTGATGACATTGACAAATGTTTCCTTACTTTCAGGAATTGTAATCTTTCGATATCTCTTATTTCATACAATTCTAAACCCTTCTAAAAGACGAGAAGATATTTTTCAGCCTTTAATTTTAACAAATATTTGTTTTTATCACATCAAAAAGTGTCCCCCGAATGAAGTCTTGCTGAACGAACTCCTACTGAAATGATTACCAACACAACAGTAGTGGCTGACATAGAGGAAGGTAAGTGTGGCTAGTTTTATTCTGTTAATTACGAGCGATTATTGTTTTGTAAAAGAGATAATGGTTCTATCTTGCCACAAATATAAATTACATTAGTTAATGATTTTTCTTTTGTGTAACCGTTTCCTTGTGGCTCTGCTACTTCTGTCTAAGACTATGTTTATTAAGATAATTCCATAATAGAATTAATAAAGGAAAAACAGGTAAATACAAAAAAACAAAAAACATGTTCGGAGATAAACATTTAATTAGCAAGTCCGAATTGAAGGTAATCTAGTTAATACACAATGAAAGTGATATTTCTCAGCTTTTCATCAGAGTTTTAGCTAGAACACCTGCCTTGGTAATCGCAAGGTTCTGAGTTCAATACCGCTCCCCGCCAACTCAGCGTATGAGTAGCACAGATTACGAAATCTGATCTGTGCTGTAAAGTGAGGAGCTGACGGTAGGTGTGGCGATACACCTCAGCAAAATAATCTCCCAGGTCTAGCGCTACGGAACAGGAGATAGAATTCCTCGCTGTCTGGGTGATACCGACAATAGGACGCTATGCCAACTTTACTTTTACTCACTTTAGCTTTTTTCTAAATCATTTTTTAAAGCTTCATTGTAATCGTTGCTGTAATAATTATGTCAATTAAAAGTATGGATTTCTTAAAATAGAAACAGTTTGTTGTCATGTGTATGTATTTTATAAAAGGATCCAATATCTGTATTTGCCTTAGATGCACTGATGTATTTTTCTATAAAATTTTTTAGTGAAATAAATCACTAATTAGGACTGAGCCTATTCTAGTAGTGACCACCACAAGCGGAGTTTAACAGGTTTGAATTCAGAGTTTTCCTACTCCTAGACTGGTTGCCTAACCAAGGTTAAAGAGCCCAGCCTGTCCTACTATTTAGCCATAGCTGGAGGGAGAGTAGTTGGATTCATACCTTTCCCAAGAGTATTAGCGCTATGTGAACTGTAGCTTCGTCCAGGATTTGAACCAGGCTTACACCACGGCCTCCAACCATTCGCTGATGAAACTAATCACGATGCATGAAAAAAATGATAAATAAAATGATACATCGCCTATTTGACGAATGAAAAAAAAAACCCTCAAATATTCTTTATCCCGAAGAAAAAGTTTTTCAAAATTAAATAAAAAATGTTGACTTTACAAGAAAAAACATTACTCGTATCAATTGAGTTTTAAAATACAAAATTAGTGCTCTTTTTGCAACCTGTACCGGGTCTATTAACTTGATAGAATATAATGATAATAGAATATATATAGAATATATTATGAGAGACATGTGCAGTCCCACACAGACCGAGACAAAAATTGTCCAGTTTCAGAAACCTTGTAGTGTACTGGAGGGATATTACTTCACAGTCAAAATTCTCTGTAAACTAAATACCTATTTTATGGTTATCTCAACCAGTTCCACTTTTCACTTTTAAAGTTAATTTTTCTCATAAATAAAAAAAGCTCCAAAGAAATGAAAATCATTTAAAAAAGAATGATTCTTATGTGGGTTTATTATTTTAAATAAAAAGTAAAGTAGTCGGGTGGCCTATTGTCGATGTCAGTCGGACAGCGAGGGTGTCTATCTCCTTTTTCCTAGCACTAGACCAGGGAGATTGTTTCTATTCTGAGGTGGAGCGCCATACCTACCATCAGTTCACCACTTTACCGCACAGATCCAAGCTGTACTACTCATGCACTGAGTTTGCAAGTCGCTAGTATGGACCCAGGAACATTATTGTTCCCAGACAAATGCTCTACCGACTGAGCTTAAACCATTCTCTGTTAGATAAACCGGACTAAGATATAAATAAAAGTAAAACGTTATATCGTCTACCTTTGCTGAATTTTTTGCATATTGATGAAAGTAGAAAACTATTGTCTAATTATCTTTGAAGTAAAGCGAAATAAAATGATAAGATAAAAAAGTAATTATTTACTTCATTTCAATTATGAAAAAGTTCTGAAACAAATCTAGATTTTGCTCAAGTTCAGATTCAAAGAGAACTCAAAGGAAAACGTCTGATATATCTTATTATAATGGAGATTATATAACTGTCTGTCTTTAATCGAAACTACGTCACCACAGACGTTACAATTTTCTTAGTCTTTTTAAGTAATATTCTCAACGATTATGAAATAATCATTATTTAATATTAATTAGCATCTTATTTATTACCGATGTCTCCATTAAAGTCTAGCTGTGTTAAATTTGTTGCAAAACAGTCAATATTATTAATGTATTTAAAATCCTGAAATATTTTATATATTTCTAAAAAATTAAGATTTACATAATATGTGGTGGGAATTATTTGCATAATGATTTTAATAAAACTGGGTTTAATAAATAATTATTTGCTGTTACTGATTTCTAATTCTATTATGTTATTCTCAAACGTATTAAAAGCCATCTTATATATAATTTTATATAGAAATCAATTGGAATAACATTAAAATAAGTGTAATACGTTTATATTCGTTCTTATTTAGTTTTGTTAGAGTTTCTAATTTAATATGATATTTTATTACATTCAAACTTAAATACTTGCGCCCAGAGGGTGCATACTTTTGCTAGTATTAATAATTGAGAAGAATGTGTCAATTCTCAAAAGATTGCCAAACGCTTTTAATGCAGAATTACCAAATTTGTTATGCATATTTATCAATCGTAGACAAAACCATTTCAATGAGATTCTTCAAGCTGAGTATGTAAAATAATTACATAATATTTTTGTTTAGTTAAAACAAACATTTCGAACCCAAAAGTGTTAAATACTTTGGATCAGGTCACAAATAGGCATCCCAGCCGAGATCAGATGTGAAAGGAACGGAATTTTGCTTTTCACCGGTTGTTAGTGAACAAAATCAACAGACGAGTTTTTAACATGATTTTATACAAACCAAAGACACGTTTTATGATAAAATAGTTTTTAATTCTAATAAAAATTAGTTATTTCATGTTGTTGTTGTTAGCATATGTGAAAAAATTAATTTTGCACTAAAGATAAACTAATATTGTTATTTGTTTTTTAATAAAGCTTCAAACTTTTAATTACAAGGCATCGCTAGGTAACGGACGTGTTTTTAGGAGCTCCCAAAACGAGGTTATCGAAACAAGTAGAAAAGCAAGTGGAAGTTTGAAAAAAAAATTCCGAAGAGGAAAAAATTGGTAAAGGGGACAACTTCTTCAAAGAAAACTCCAAGGACTAGCTACGAAATTCTACTATAAAGAAAACCCCAAAGAAAAAGAGACTCCAACGATAAAAAAAGTACACTTTTTTGGTTTGTTTTGTTCTGCGACAATTGAATACTCAAAAGGGAGAACGGCCATCTTTTCAGAACTCAAGGAAAAACTGCAAGTTATTCACCATATAACTGAAAAGTAAGGATTTACTCATTTATCATTCATTGTTGTCTATCTCCGACACTCATTGTTGGTGTGCAAGAGATATTTTTAGTTTATATTCACTGAGTTTGTATCTTTTCTTCTCCTTGAAATATACATAACTCTCACCATACTGAAGAATTCCAACCGAGAAATTGAAGTTAAACTTAAAAATAAAGCATTCTATTAAAACGCAAAACTTCAAATATAAAAAATTATTAAAACGTAAACCTTCAAAGTATTAAAACGTAAAAGTTCTAATAAAAAAAAGGAGATACTCGTTTAAAAAAAAATGCCTACAGGAAAGAGTAACAAGATTAAAGTATCTCCAGACTCCAACGTAAATAAAGGAGTAAACAAAAATAAGGACGTTAAAGAAAAAAACAAAGACAACCAAGGAGAAGAAAAGTTACTATGCACTAAATGCAATACTGTATTTGAAGACGTAGAAGATAGACTGGTGGAATGCGAAAGATGTGAGCAGTGGGTATGCATAAACTGCACAGGGCTGACTGATATGGAGTACGAGTTTTTAAACAAACACCACTCCAGTTTGCACTGGTATTGCAAACAATGCACTACTCCAGCACTCTCGGCTGTTAAAGCCGATAAATTAATAGAGAAAAAGTGCGTAGAATATATGAAAAAATTCAAAATAGAAATAGAAAAGCAAACTGACGAAAAGTTTGAGAAAATTTACAAGGAACTAAAAACTTTGAGAGAGAAACAGGAAAAAATAAACATTGACACAAATGACAAGATAAAGAACGGAACGAACTACAGCAATAACAACAACACGATAATGATGGATTGCTGTAGAGAATTACAAGAGAGAGAGGAAAGAAAACAGAATCTGGTGATTTTCAACGTCCCAGAAAGCAAAAAGGAAACGGCAGATGAAAGAATAAGAGACGACCAAAAAACATTTGACGAGATATGTAAAAAATATCAAATTAGAAAAAACAACAGAAATAAAAAGGTGTACAAGGATTGGACAGAAAAACGAAAATTTAACACGTCCCTTAAAAATCACGTTTAATAATACAGAAGTAGTTGATGTCGTTTTGAGAAACGCAAAAAATTTAAAATATACAAAGGACGTCAGACTGAAAAACATTTCCCTAAGAAAGGATCTAACACCTTTGGAGAGAGAAGCGATGGGGAAGCTTCTACAGATAAGATCCCAAAAACAAAAGGAATCAGATGCAAAGGGAGAGAACTCGAAATGGATTGTGAGAAAAGGAGATGTAATAAACATCACGAGAAGTCTCAATACGAAGGAAACGACAGGAGACATCTAAACTACAAATACAAAAACAAATTAAAATGTATCTACAGTAATGTAGATACATTACTTAATAAAAGAGGCGAATTGGAGATACTGATAAAAAACAATCAACCCGATGTCATATGCCTAGTGGAAATAATTCCAAATAATATCAAATTAAACATCCAATCTTGTGAGTTTCAATTTCATGGATATGATTGTTTTTCGAATTTAGAAGATGAAACTATGCAAAGGGGAGTAATAATACTAATTAAGAAAATATATCTAGCAAAACAAATTCAATCACCAGATTTTAATGAAAGTGTTTGGTGTGAAATATTATTAGAATCATCTGATAAACTAACCATTGGATGTATCTATAGATCCCCAAATAGCAGCATCGAAAATAACAAAAAATTAAACTATTACTTTACTTCCTTTGTAAATAATAAGAGCCATGTTCTAATAACTGGAGGTTTTAATTTTCCAGAAATTGATTGAGATCATGGGACTTCTCTATATTCAGGAAAAGCTACAGACTTTATGGAAGCTATACATGACTCCTTCCTTTTTCAACACATAAAAAAACCAACACATTTTAGAAACAATCAAAAACCTAATCCTTACAAATGAAGAAAATATGATAACTGATTTAGTACACCAAGCACCTTTAGGTAAAAGTCACCACCATCTTATAGAATTCAATTACATTTGTAACACAAAAGAACATAATGCAACAAAAATTAAGTACAATTATCAAAAATGTAAATTTGAAGATATGAGGAAGATATTAAAGGATAAAAAATTGAAAACAAGCTGTTAAATCTTAATGCAGAGGAATCTTGGAAGGAGTTGGAAGATTCGCTAAACTGTATCAAAACATTAATTCCAAAAAGAAAATGTACAATTAGTAGGAAAAAAAGCACCATGAATGAATGAAACATTTAAGAAAATGAATGAAAAAAGGAAAGCATATCAAAATTATCTTAGGACAAGAGATGGAAGAGACTATCAAAATTATGCAAAATTAAGGAATCAGCTGAAATGGGAATGCAAGAAAGCAAAAATAGATTTTGAAAAGGAAATTGCCAAAGAAGCAAAAAAAAAAAACAAACCCAAAAGCTTTTTTTAAATATGCAAATGATAAAATGAACACTAGACTTGAAATCCCCGATTTATTAGGGCCAGATGGAAACACAGCTACATCTGATGAAAAAAAGGCGAATATATTGAACGAGTACTTTTCTAGTGTATTCACCACTGAAAACCTCGAAAATATACCATACTTTGCCGAAAGACCATATAAGGAGGAACTAAGAAACATAATAGTAACTAAGGAGGAAGTACACGAAAAGATAGCAAAATTAAATTCGAACAAAGCTCCAGGACCAGATGAACATCACCCTTTAATTTTAAAGGAATTCAAGAAATATCCCTACCATTGAGTATAGCCTTCACTAAATGCATTGCTGAGAAGTATGTATCTCAATCTTGGAGGGGAGCAAATGTAACAGCTTTATTCAAAAAGGGAAACAAAAGTAATCCATGCAATTATAGACCAGTTAGTTTGACAAGTATCATTTGCAAATTGCTGGAATCTATAATAAAAGACAAAATATTCAGACATATGGAATTAAACAAACTTTTCTCTGTGAACCAGCATGGATTCATTAAAGGAAGATCTTGCAGTACAAATCTTTTGGCAGTGATGGATAAGTGGACGGAGTCTCTAGATCTTGGATCACCGGTGGACACCATCTACCTAGACTTTGCCAAGGCATTTGACTCTGTACCTCACAAAAGGCTGCTATTGAAGCTACAAAAATATGGGATAAATGGCCAGGTTCTGAATTGGATAAAAGAATTCCTGGGTAACAGAAGACAATGTGTCAAAATTAAAAACACTAAATCAAAATGGGCTCCAGTGACAAGAGGAATCCCACAGGGAAGTGTTCTTGGACCTTGTCTTTTTGTTATTTTTATAAATGATCTCCCGGAAATTATCAAATGCTACACACAGATATTTGCAGATGATACAAAAATATATTCCACTGTTAATGATCAAAATGATACTGACAGAATTCCAACTGACATTAACAATCTTGTGGATTGGTCTGATAGTTGGCAAATGAGATTCAACACAGCTAAATGCAAGGTACTGCACATAGGAAGGAATAACCCTAAACACGAGTATTCTATGAGAAAAAATCTCTCTAATGAAAGAGAAATACTAAGGGATACAGAGTTAGAGAGGGACCTTGGTGTGAATGTGGACCCTGAACTAAAATTTTCCAAGCACATAGGAATACAAGTGAATAGGGCAAATAAGATATTAGGGCTGATACGGAGGTCATATGAGTACATGGATGAGGAAATGCTGAAAAATTTGTACACTGCATTGGTGAGACCTCATTTGGAGTTTGCTAATGTGGTTTGGAGCCCAAGACGCATCAAGGACACAAAACTCATTGAGGGAGTCCAGAGGAGAGCTACTAAACTAGTGAATAATTTAAAATCCCTTTCATATGAAGAAAGACTTAGGAACATTGACCTACCAAGTATGGTTTTCCGACGTATGAGAGGGGATATGATCGAAGCCTACAAATACACGCATGGTTTCTATTCAGCGAACTCTGACCTACTAAACATTGCTCAAAATACCTATACATGGGGACATAAATTAAAACTCCTTAAAAAATCTTGTAAAGCAAACGCAAGACAAAATTATTTTAGCTACAGAGTGGTGAATACATGGAATAAACTACCTTCATCAGTAGTGAATGCCCCATCTCTAAACTCCTTCAAGGCAAGGTTGGATAATCTGTGGAATGACATTAAATATTCAGTGGATTTAAAATGAATATTTGTAAGGAACAGCTGACAGGTCTCAGACCTAATATACTAGCTGAAAAGATATTATTATTATTATTATTATTATATAAACGAAAGGCACGTTTTTATATTAAAATAGTTTTTTTATTTAATTAGAATAGGAATCCAATTGAGATCTCTGACATCCAGTTATTACTTTAATGAATCAGAAGTTTTGTTAATTAATCAGAAGTTGACGAATATTTTTCAACACTTACAATAATTTTTTTTTTTAAATTAGGAAAGAATATTTATTCTTAATTCTTAATGTTATCCCATTACACGTAATCAAATTACATTTTAATAGCGAAATATCTTTTAAAATAAATACTTTTTAATTTTAAACTAATATTGTTATTTTTTGTTGTTGTTTTTAAAAAAAATTATAACACTTTAAACGAAAGACACGTTTTTATATTAAAATAGTTGTTATTTAATCAGAAGAGAAATGCACATAGGATGTTGTTCAGAAATTGTATTATACAATCTATAAGATTTATTTTCCATGTGTATCTACGTGGAATTCTATCTGAAATAATATTGTTATAATGGTAATAACAATATTAGTTTATTCTCAGTGAAAAAATAATTTTTTAACATATGCTCAGAACAACAACATAAAATAACTATTTTTTTATTAACTGTCCGTAGAGACAGATGGAAAAACTTGTTTGTTAATTTTGTTTACTAACAACCGGTGAAAAGCAAAATTCGTTCCTTTCAAATCTGATCGGTGCCTATTGGTGATCTGATCCAAAATATCTAACATTTTTGGATTCGAAATGTTTGTTTTAAATAAACAAAAATGTTAGGTAATTATTTCTTTAAATATTTCTTTATAGAACTTCATATTTTTAACGGGATAATGTTAATTTCATAAAAAATATAAAAATACGTTTAGTAAATGTCTTTTCTCATTTGAAACGGTTATTGTTTGCAACCGTTTGGTGTAAGTTTTTAAGCTGACAATAAAGATTCTAAAATAATTTACTCCAGTTCAAGATCCGTTATCCAACGTAAACTATTATTTTAGTAGATAGGAACACTTTGTGTAATTAGCATACAGAATAACGTAATTGAGGGAGGCGTGTGGTTACATAGGGAAGGAATATGGTGATTCATGTTCAAAATCTGTATGAGGATGTTTGTATTTCACATGGCGTTAATACAATTGGGAAAGGTATGCATCCAACTATTCTCCCTTAACCTATGAATAAACAATAGAGCAGCCTAGGTTCTTTAACCTTGGATAGGGAACCGACCCAGGAGAAAGAAAATGAATTAAAACCTATTATAGGAAACGGACACAGTGACACGAGTTCAAATCCTGGATGAGGCTAGTTGCATTTAACATAGCGCTAATACCATTGGGAAAGGTATGAATCCGTCTATTCTTGCTACAGCTATGAGTGAATAGTAGGGAAGACTGTGCTCTTTAAGCTTGGTATGGCAACCGGTCTAGGAGAAGGAAAACCTGTTAAACTCCGCTTAAGTTGGTCTTGAGTTACATCCTACTCCTGCCAGGTGGGTGTGAATATATATCAAGTAGTTGATGCATTATAGGTTAGAATATCTTTCAAGACGAACCATTAGCATATAGCATAATAGATTTTTACATTTCTTTTCAAATTTAACTTTTTAAAGTTTCAGAATATCTTTTGTTATTTTTCAAGTCAATTTCATGAAAGCTTTGCTTGAAAATAAATTTAACTTTTTAAAATTTTTGTTAATTTTTATTTTTTACAAAGATGTTCTTTATCTATGTTTGAATGTGAAAGTGTGAATAAAAATAATTTGCGCTGATATTAAAGAATACAAAAGATGTCTTTCCAAAATATAAAGAAGTCTTAATGTATGACAATGGTAAATGCTGAAGGAAAACGTTTGATAGTGAAAGACATTAATAGGCAATTTTAAAGTAATGACACAAAAATATGTTTTCTCTATTGAAAAGAGTTTGAGAGCAAAAATGTTCTAAAAATAAAGGGCAAATCAACATCTTTCCCATGAATGTTATTGAATAAATAAAATATTTCGTTCGTAAAAGCAACAGAAAATATAAAAACGAATCACATTAACTTTATTGAACAAAATATTTACTATATGCTACAACAATCCTCTGCCATCTTTGATGCAATATGATAAATTCACTTTGCCAGAAGTTTTTATGTTTCTGAAGGAAGACTTATTCTCGTTAACTTTTGCAGTCTTCCAGGTAATTGAAACGAACAAAATTATGTGGAGATAATAAATTATAAATAAATCTATTAATAATGGAAATTAGGTCTCTATTTTTCTGTAACCGAAACTACGTCCCTTGGACCATATTGGCTTTAGGCACCCCTTTTTAATCTCGATTAAGAAAGGACATGTTTTTCATTTACACCGTCAATATCCGGTTGTTAGGGGTTAGGGGTTAGTTTTATAATGAAAAAATCTAAAAATCGTCTGTTAAAACAACCGGATGTTGACGGTGTAAATGAAAAACATGTCCTTTCTTAATCGAGATCAAAAATGGGTGCCTAAAGGTCATATGGTCCCGTCTCTGCTTACGTCATATTACCCAAAATTGACATAACATAGAATAAATACACTCAAAATCTGAGCATGCAACTTAAGACGATCATCATTTTTTTAAAACAAGTTCTATGTCCGGTGTTATATATCTATATATAGTTTTTTTTTTATTTAAATAGATATTCAAAGTTATTAGAACTAAGTTTCCATTTCAAATTCTTTTATTTTTTTACTCCTTTAATTAATTTGATGATTTTACTTACTTATGATACAAACCCTTAAACATTGAATTTTTTAATTCCACCCCCTCTCAGGCAATATCTTTTCAAAATTAATTTTTACACCACTCGGAGGGTGTTTTACTTTTTTGCTAGTATAAATAATAATTCAAAGATACAATATCTGTTGAATACTGTCGCTGAAATAAAACTGCTGGTCATCAAAGAAACATGCGGTCAAGTGTTATCTTGGTTGGGTATTACACTTCCTGTTAAGTAATGCCAGAAACCTTTCTTTATTTTCTGCTTTCAGTTTGTCTAAGTGGGCACAGTACTAGTTCGAATCAATCATTCAGTTATCCGGAAAAAATTGAATATTAAAAGGCTTCTTTTAAATCCGAGGGAGAGTAAAAATAGATTACAAAAAGTCACCGTTTTTCACGACCCCCTTCAAATTTGGAGAGCTAAAAATCGACATAACTTCGTCAATTTTTGGAATTGGAAGCTCAAATTTTGGGGAATGTCTAACCTTAACACAATCCACACATGTACAAAATTCAGAAAAATTGAAGGAGGTGGGCGACAATTCTACTTTTTTCTAGATGATTTGACATGGGATTGCCCACCCTGCTTTTGTCTAAATAAATTGGGAAAAAAACAACAACTGTGGATACTTTTTGACTGTCCCTCGTATAACCATATACACATATCATCTTCTTTGTATGAAGAATGGTCTTTGGTACGGTTAGCGGTGGTTTGTTTCATTTGACACCCCCACCCAGAGAACTTGCATTCACATTGTTGCAGAATATTAACTTTTTACCGTCTGTCACATTTTGTTTCAACCGAACATTTTCGTTATGTGAACTAGTGAATCACAAACGAAAATTCGGTGTTTTTCCTTTAACTCGCGTTGTCAGCACGGAATCCTATGACTCTTTCTCGCCAACCGTTCCTATGAGCCGTAGTTTCTGGAAGGTCTTCTGCGTAGCATCCAGAATCCGCACAGAACTGATTGATGTAGATTTATGCTGGTCGGCCCACACTGCTGTATCCATGAGTAGGTGACCATATGAGTTATTGCTTCTCCAGCATTGTTCAGTATGTCTTGCTCGTCTCACCCGGATGATTTGCGTAATAGGAAGCAGGTGACTGTACAGCTGTTTTCTTGTGGGATACTACTTCCAAGATTTGTTAAGGACAGCACGCAGTATCCTTGCTGGCTCCCATGCAGCCTTTTCTCCAAACGCTTCGTTGGTGCAGCTGTACAATAGCATTGATACTTCTACGGCTTGGAATAATTCTCGCTTTATCCTATCAGTGAGATTAGATTTCAAAATGATGGAAAATCTGTTCATTGTCTTCCAAGTCTCCCATGTCTTTCTTATGCGTATAATTACATCGCTTTCTGTATATGAGATATTGCTACCTTGGTATGTGAACTTATCTATTAATTTTAAAGGCTTATCATCTAGTGTGTAGAGATACGAATTAAAGTGAATAACATAACCAAGTTGATGCTCATTATTTTCAACGCCTGATTTAGTAATTTTCAGAATTTGCATAGAATAATTTTGATTAACTCAGCGTATGAGAAGCATAGGGATCTGTGCGGTAATGCGAGGAACTGATAGTAGGTGTGGCCGCTCCACCTCAGACGCCAAAACAATCTCCTTGGTCATGTTTAGAATTAATTGCCATCAACTCTGATTCGTGATCTTATGATAGTCACGGTACTTGATGAGATAACTTTATTCCGTGGCTACCACAATTGTCTCCAGCTACTTTCCCTGTCGATGCTTTCTGTACCCACGCTGTGTTCTTTTGATCCACAGAACTGGGATCAAAGCAACTTGGTCAAAGCGGCTTTGTGACGGGTCAGGCGATTAATGGAAACGAACTGCCGTAGTTGTTGGTAACTCTAAGAACGAGACACCACACAGTTAACTATAACAAAGGTTTTATTATCATATATAACGGAGGGGAATATGTGTTGCACCCCTAGGGCGGGTAGAAAAGACGCGATGTGGACCTTGTCGTTTTTTTTCTGTGCTAATTAGCATTGAGTAATTCAGCAAATGTAGACTGGACTGCGTCACTTCTTTTATCAGAGTTTTTTCTTGGTGGCAAGATATATTTATTCGAGTGGCAAAGAGTTCTTATTTCAACAATTTGAAGTCTTGTGGTTCTTTTGAAAAGCTTCCCTCTAGCTCTCTAGTATGACTGACGTTTAATATCTCAGACCATTCTTTATATGATAAAATTGTAGCTGCTTTTCAATTGTCAACAGGTGTCAACTGGTACTATTCCCCGGTCCCAAAAATCAAGTTCACCCCAGGGACTTCCGACAGTTTTGATAAACATATCAATTCAATGGCTTGCTGTCATATTTGATTGAATCTGTAAACACAGCGGAATCAAAATGTATACAATATTTTGATCTTAATGTTTTTCCATTTTAAATAAACCCATTTTCCGTGACAAACAAAAAGAATGTTTACACTTTTCCTCTTTTGTTAAAAAGTTAGCAAACGCCAACAAAAAGAACTTCACCGTGTCACAGATTCCTTTGATCGTGGAATATTGTTCAGCAAGAAATATCCACTTTTGGCACCTTCAACAATTCACAGTACATTATCCAATAAACATAACATCACATGTCGAAATCATGTTTTTTTTCTTTCCATTTTCAATATTTGACAAGGAAACAGAAATACACCAGTTTTGACATCTTATTATAATGGAGATTGTGTAACTGTCTGTCTGTAACAGAAACTACGTTATCACTGCCGTCACGATTACCTTAGTCATTAAAGTTATATTCTAAACAATTACGAAATAGTCATTATTTAATCTTAATTAGCATCTAATTTATTAACGATGTCTCTATTAAAGTATAGCTTAGATTTGTCAAAAACTGCCAATATTATCAATGCATTTCAAATCCTAAAATATATGGTATATATTTCTAAGAAATAAAGATTTACATAGTATATGGTGGGAATAATTTCCATAATGATTTTAATAAGATACTTTTTAATAAATACTTATTAGCTGTTTTGATTTCTAATACTATCATGTTATTTTCAAACTTATTAATAGTAACCCTATATATAATTTTATATCGAAATCAATTTAGATAGCATTAAAATAAGTGTTATATTTTTATATTCGTTCTTATCTAGTTTCGTTAGTTTTTCTAATTAAATATAATATTTTCTTACATTAAAACTTAAATACTTTCACCCAGGTGTGTGTGTGTGTGTGTGTGTGTGTGTGTGTGTGTGCATATTTTTGCTAGTTTTAAAAATGCATTTTTATGATAGTTATTTTGATTCAACCCCAAAAAGTGATCATTTTAATGAAATTAGTTAAAACTAAATATTCCTTACAACAATAAAGTGAGTACGATGATTTGGGCCGGCAAGATCATCTAAATTGCTGTTTGTTTTTGACGATGGATCCAAATGTGTAAACGTTGAAAAAGTCGTTCACACCTGGCAAAGATAGTGTTTAATAAAGATCAAATGAAGGATCTATAATTTGTGAGAACTCTGTGGCAGGCATAATGAACAGAAGTAGAATAGTGAAAATGAATAGGTTTTATCATATTCTCAATAGAATAGGGTTCTGACATATAGAACCTTGTTTTAAGAAAGTGAGTACCCGCTGAAAAATGGGTTTTAAGCATGTAGATCACGTGACGTATATCATGTTTATAAAAGACGTACCCCGGAACAATTAACAGTGATCTTTTGGCACATAATCGTGATGCCATAAGCGAGTTCTGGTGTCGTCCGAGAAAGAATGTACTGCATTAACGAGTTTCGGTTTCGTCCGGGAAAGAGAGTACTGTGTAAACGAATTCCAGTGTCGTCTAAGAAAAAGTCTTAAGAGGCCTTCCTCTGTCAGAAAAGGCCTTCGTCTTTGTTATTCCAAAAACTCTAAATTGTAAATAATAAGAAAACAGTATTTTTTCAGTGTTCAATAACTTTAAAGTTAAATGTTGCTTCCAGATTATCGAAAAGTTGAGTTACAATATTACATTCAATAGAAATTGGTGTCAATATTAGGACCTAAGAATCTATCATGTTAGTATAGTTCCTCAGAATTGACTCCTTCGATGAGGATATTTGTGCACTTATTAACCGATAGAACATGTTTCAGTCTCGACGATAACTACGTGGAAATTTGTAACGTTGCTGTGGATCCACTTTAAGAACTTGTAACTTTATAGTGCATGATGTTTATGCTGATGATGGACGAATTCGTTCCCTTGTGTCCTTCTAACTCTGTGTGGAGGATGTAAAATAGGGTGCAAGCTCTTACCTCTCAAACCAGGTGGAAATTCATTATTTCATGGTTCTAAAGTTGGTTCTGGCATTAAATCACGGTACCAAATTAGCCGTAAATTACGTACTTATCTTATTTTATGATCTTCTTGTCTCAGCTACTACTGGATATCTGAGTATCAATATGTTGTTGGGCTGGCATTCTCTCTATTCTCTGAGCCTGGAACCACTTGTTTCTTGGTCTTATTGTCTTTGCGTCCATTGATAGTGTTTACTTTACGAACACAAGACTTGATGCTGCTGGCTTTTTTCCAGAGCTCTTTATTTTATTTCGACCCAAGTAAAGACCCTCAGAGGACAGACCATCATCTTGCGTCTGTCCTCTGCAAACATCCAGCCAACTCTCTATGTCGGTCTCCTTCGAACCCCCCGGGTAGACTCTCAACTGTCTTTCTCTCTTACTCTCTCTCTCTCTCTCTCTCTTACTCTCCCTCTCGTTCTCACCTTGTTCTCTACAATCAGAAATCAAGGTCAGTTATTTACACGTAATCCTTATTCTGGTTATATTCCATATTACACTTTTCAATTTTTCCACATTCGTCCCACGTCAACTCACTGCTGACGTCACACACTCACTTCTTCACTCATTATTTTACAAAATTAGCATATGTATAATATTTTATTTGTATAGGAATATGCATTTTGGATTAATGAATATGTGTACCTTATTTATTGAACATTCCTGTATCTATCTAACCACCAAGTGGAAGTTACATATTTTCTGTATATTACATTCAGTTGTGTCTAGACATGAAACAAAATCAATTACACTATTCCCCAAGGGGAAAAAAACTCTGAAAGCTCTTGTAAGACTTTTATTGCGTATAATACAAGTATAAGATTCAGTGCTGAAATGATTATTTTCACGAAATAAACAAATATATTTTATTTTATTTACTTAACAATTCGAAAAAATATGTTTTCGTCAAAAAAATGATGTGCATATATATATATATATATATATATATATATATATATATATATATATATATATTATGGACTCTCTCGTCGATTTTCGACGCATGAGGGTTCACACACACAATGAACACCCACACAGTGATTTGTTTATAGTGGTGAAGGCTTGTGTTGGACCATCCACACCTTTTGGCACAGTCGATAGGAAAGAATTGGTGCATCAAGGGTTGCCACAAACCCAATCAACGACCGACCGCAGGAATTTTGAATTCAGAGTTATCCCTCTCCTAGACTGGTTACCTACCCATATATATATATATATATATATATATATATATATATGTGTGTGTGTGTGTGTGTGTATGTATGTGTGTGTGTGTGTGTGTGTGTGTATTGTCATCCACAGACACCGTGTTTTGACGTATCATGTCTCCTCGGTATGGCTAGACTTTGCTAGCTACCTCTGGCCGGGATAGAAACCCGACAATGTCAGCTTAATTATGGAAGGAATGTAGTCTATAAAAAGCCTGATAGTATCGTAAAGTAAAAATAACATGCTCCGCAATGGTGACGATTTGAATGCCAAAGTTATTAACCACCGGCTTTTAATATTAAAAAACTTAAAATTGGAATCTTGTATGTTAAGGAAGCAAGCAAAATACAGTTGAACTCAAAGCAAAATGGCGGACGAGATAACGACCGATATGTTTAAGATTGCGGAAAAATCCAGATTGCAAATCAGGTATGAAGCTTTTCAAACATTTGCATATGATGTATGGGAGGTATAATCGAAAAATAGAACTATTGAAACTTACTCTTCCATCTTTCTCCGTTTCCTAATTCAACTATTTAGTTAAAATAGGAAGTAAAGAATAAAATTACAGTTATGTCTTCTGGTTAATGGATTTCTTTTAAGATTTGTCCCCGAGAATGTTGCTCATATTCATTAAGATAAAACCAAACAATTAGAAATCAATAATACTAAGCACATATTTATTAAAATCAAATTTTTAATAACAATATGCAAATTAGCCTTCACGTTCACACTGTAAACCACTATTTTGTTTTATATAGGAATACAATTGCATGTTATTAGTCTGGATCTTTACAAGTTAATAGCGTCGATCCCAGGGGGCTATCCTCCCAGGCAATACCTGCCCCCTTGATTTGAGTGGTCAGGGCTGGGTTTATAGCCCAGCACCTGAGGCGCCCCCGTTTGAGGGGGAATGCCGAAGGGATCGACGCAATTTTTGTTTTTTCCCACTCATGAGCTTCGGCTTGTTGGTTGGCCCACGTTAAAACGAGGCCTTGTGCCCAGTCCATACAAGTGGGATATAAGGTAAATACCTGTAGGAGTGGCCACCAGAATGAATAATATAAAACAATTTGGGATTTCAGTAGTGATATAGTTTTGGTTACAGACAGACACATAGTCTCCATTATAATAAGTTTGATTAGTTAATGTTTATTCATTTTTCTATTCATTAGCACGAATTGATTTTTAACTTTTTGAACAAATTAGATTTTCATTGGACATTTTTTCTACCCCCCCCACCAAAAAAATTGCATTTTATAAAATTTATGCAATACAGATGATGGAATAACTCCTCAACTCGATATCAAGAGGTGTTTACATATTTGTCTCTATACATTTTCCACCCTGTCGTCTAGAGCTGTAGAATACACCGTCTGCACCTCTGAAAAGAGATAATATCCCAAATGAGGCCACCTGTTGGCCTTAGGTGACAACAGGATTGTGTTGGCTGAGCGGTCCGTGACCTGGTACGAAGTAGTCCCGTGACATGCAACACATCACTTCGGTCCTTACTTAGACTAGACGGGCGGTTAGAGAGGCCCAACTAATCAATCAGTTGGTCATGTCAATCCCTAGCACCTATATAATTGTCCCAACCGTATTCTTCAAATTGCACTTATGGCAAACACTAACCCCTTTTATCATATGCTAAAAGACGGTGGCTGAGGGTTGACAACCAGTTTAATACATAGGAACTTGTTTCTTTTAATTCCTTAATACACATGAAGTTAATGAAAGATTTAACATAAAATAAGTTCTACCAATTTATTGATACACATGAAAATTATTTCTGTAAGTTTATGAATCAAAACAAATATATTTACCAACAAAGTATTCGCCTACAAATTATATGTACAGCAAGATCGGATTTGGCATTGGATGACCCAAAAGTGTAGATATACCATTAAACAAAATAAACAACAAACAACATTTTTCTACCAATTTCTTAATACACATCAAGTTAAACAAACCATGTATTAAAACATGACATTAAATAACCCACAAAGGTTGATATGCCAGTAAACACCAACAAACATCTATATATTTTTGGAAATATATTTGCATGCATATTTGATAATATAACTGCGTTTGTAATTGTGGGTGTGTTTGATAGCACTTGTAAACCTGCATGTATGTCAGTCCGTTTTGAACATCAGTTTTTAATCCTACAAATTCTCGATATCAAGAACATATCTATGAAAGTCTGATCAGAATTATTCACTACTTCCTAAATAGAAGCATCAATATCATTATGAACTACTGTTACAACGATAATCAAGTGGGTTCACAGTTCTTCTGTAACCCCTTTCACCACGGCACCAATAATGTAACTCTTCTGGGCAACGACAATTCTTAATTCTTAGAACCGTGGTGGTTACCATCAAGCTGCGTCGGTGTTCTTTAAGACCATCCAACTCTTTGCACACGGTGTGTTCTTGATCGCAGAAGATGAGAAGGTCACTTGATGAAGTCACTAAAATGATAGACAGGTCAATGGTCACATAAAAAATAATTCCCCCCCCCCAAAAAAAAAGATAGAAAATAAACATGGTTTAAAGATATAACAAAGTTTAGTTTATATAGTTCAAATTTTCCCAATATTCTTCGTAAAGTGACACGTCTATGAAAGTTGGCATAAGTTTTAGATTCAGGCGATCATGCAAAGTGACGTGGTCTTCAGTGGCAGAGGAAATTTGACTCTGAAAATTCCGTGAGATTTGACTAGATGTAGGGTCAATGATTTTCCTCCGTCTTCAACACACTTCTCCTACCTCAGTTAAAGTATGTTTCTCTATATTTCTCTTTCACTTTCACTATCGTTCTTCCTTTATTTTCTTTAAAAAATATGTTGTCTGATTATATCTGACAGCCATTCGTATTGTTCACACATACAGTTGACAACAGGTAAACTTTACCTGGTGACGGATTTTGTCTGGTCGAAAATCATGGGAATTCGAGTCGACCAATAACTTTAATAATACTCTAATCTCTTGAAAATATCATATCCAATCTACAATGTTATACTTTTAGTGCTTATGTAAAAGTAAAATGTGCTTCGAAAATAGAATTGCGCATTCACAAGCATCAAAAATGTAGATCTTATGTGAATGTAGATGCTTTATCTTGTCACTGAATGTAAACAGGATTCTATATTGCTGGAAGTTGACGCATTTACACTGAGATAACCCAAGAAAGTAATCACAGGGGAAAAAAGAAAGAATCTAATAAAAACACCGCAACACGACGAAAAATAGCTTGAAGTTTGTTTCAGTGCGCCATTTTGTTAGTTTAGAGATAAGTTCTAGTACATTATTGATAAAAGACCACTAAAAGTTTGCGATAATGTTCTTTCAGTCCTTCAAATAATAAGCGGAAAGGCAATTGTTTCTCCACTGTAATTGGATAAAGAAAAAATGACAGAATTAGGGTTTATGATTAAAAGGGGCAAAATAGAAAATCAAATCATCTTTTTTCGCCTTCAGCATACTACGACTATTTTCTATAGATCTTAAGATGACAAGTGGCCTCTTTTAATAAAACTATTCTTACTGATAGACCATTTATAATATGTAGAATTACTATTAGTGCAATGTATTATTGTGCTATATCATATATTTATTTACCAAACCGTCTGCACGAGGAAGATGTGACACAAAGTCACTTTTAAGTGGAGTTTAACAGGTTTGAATTAAGAGTTTTCCTTCTCCTAGACTGGTTGCCTATTCAAGGTTAAAGAGACCAGTTTTCTCTACTATTTAACCATAGTTAGAGGGAGAATAATTGGATATATACCTTTACCAATGGTATCAAAGTTATGGGAAATGCAAACAACCTCGTCGAGGATGCGGTTACGCAGAGTTCATTCCGTACAACGAAGACCATTACACCACGCGTACTGTACAGTTTTACTTAAGATTTGTAAGATTGTTTCTACGCTTTACACGTCAGGCGAATTAAGAAATGTAATTCAACTTCAATTAGACTTAATAACAACAACAAAAAATTCAATGTCAGAGAGTTTTTATCATAAGTAGGTAAAATAATCAAATTTATTAAAGGAGTAAAAAAATAAAACAATTTGAAATGGAAATATGGTTCTCATAACTTTAAATATATATCAAAATAAAACAAACTATAGACACATATATAATACCGGGAATGTATTTATTAAAACTTGTTTTAAAAAATAATGAGGACCGTGTAAGCTTAAATTTTGAGTGTATTTATTCTATGTTATGACAATTTTGGGTAATGTGACATCAGCAGTGATGCAGTTTTGGTTACAGACTAAAAGAGAAATAATCTCCATTATTAATAGAAGATGAAAAGAAGATTTAAAAAATCGTAATTATAGACAAAGACGTTATGTTGGTTTGTAGAGTGTAAAACAGAATCTATTTCCAGAATTAAAAAATGCCGCAACACAGGCGCTATTAGTGGTGAGCGGCAGAAAGGTATATCTTTGAGCAGCAGAAGCTATATTATGTTATTCCACACTGTCATTATTCCATTGTCATTTATTGAAGTTATGTTAAAATAGTAGAGTTTCCATTTAATTGAAATATGGCGATTGCGAAATTTCAATATTTTAATGAGACTCAAGATAACAGGAATTACATTTTTCACAACCTCGATTCCGTTTGTTATTGCTTAATTGCATATCAACCCTTGTGAGTAAATTCATATATATATAATATATATATATATATATATATATATATATATATATATATATATATATATATATATATCATCATCATCATCATGTCGCGCAGTTTGCACGGATATCCATGATGATCTCTCGCCAGCCTTCCCTATCATTCATTGACCCGGCAGCTCCTCTGCGCAGCAGCCAGTATCCCTGCATAGTTGGTCAATGTAGGTCCTGGCTGGGCGGCCCACATTAGCACGCCCATGCGCTGGCTTCCACAGTAGTACGTCGCTTACGATCTCGTCATTGTTTCTCCAGCAGTGACCTGCATGTCTAGTCCGTCTCACTCGTATGGTTTGTGAGATGGGGGGCAGGTGGCGATATAGTTGCTCTTTTGTGGGGTGCTGCTTCCACGACCTATCCAGGACCGTCCGTAGCATTCTCGTACAGCTCCCATCTAGCTTATTCTCAAGACCCTTCGTTAGGGTCCAAGTGGTACAGCCATACAGAAGTACCGACACAACCACAGCCTGGAAGAATCGCCTCTTTAGCTTGTTGGGGAGATCGGATTTCCATATGACTGATAGTTTGTTGGTGGCCAACCATGCCTTTCCTATTCGAGTGTTAACATCGCTTTCTGTGGATGAGATATTTACTCCCTAGGTATGTGAATTTTTCTACTGACTTAAGAGGCTTGCCGTCAAGTGTGGAGATGTCCCCTTGCTTTTTGAAGCTCATGAACTCAGTTTTATCAGTTCACATAGAGGCCGACGTTCTTTGCTGCCTTCTCCAGGCTGTGTAGTAGTGTCTCAGCCTGTGTCGGCGTATCGGCAAGGAGCGCAAGGTCATCAGCATAGTCCACATCTGTGACTGTTTGTGCGGGGTATCGCCTGCTTCTTGCTTTCCTTAGTGTGAGACCTTTTTCTTTTAGGGTATCTAATGATGTTCTGAGTATGTAGTTTAGGCATATTATAAATATATATGGTGCTAACGTATCTCCCTGCAGAACCCCAGCGGTGATGTCAAAGAAGTCTACCACATGAAGTGCCCCTTTTTTCTATATTAAGGAATGCCTTCGCACGAGAACGGTGTGGTATAATATCAATTTCTTAAGCGGAGTTTAACAGGTTTCAATTCAGAGTTTTCATTCTCTAGCCAAGTTAAAGAGCCCAGTCTGACCTACTCTTAGTTGGAGGGAGAGTAGCTGGATGCATACCTTTCACAAAGGTATTAGCGCTATGTGAAATGCAAACAACCTCGTCCAGGTTTGGAAGCATCTAGTAGGTAAATATTTTTGTTTTAAAACGAATTGTTAGAGCGCAATACAAAGGTAAGTAGACACATTGTGCTTCACTGTTTCATGCTTTGTAAATGATCTTGTTTCATAGATGTATCTTTTATGTTTATATATTTCCCTGGATTGAGATGAGGGGCTTGATATTTTCAGTTGTCATTGTTCAGTTAGTGGTTCAGTATAATTTACTTGGAATTGGGAGGAAGGTTCGAGTTTGACTGTGGAAATTAAAATGTATTTTGGTTCTTCATTGTTTAAATTGTTTGTGTTTGTGGGTTTTTTTTTTATTGGTCGGACTTGCTTTTTTATATTTCCCTTGAATTTTACTTTCCAGTAAAATCCACCCATCAATTTCCGAAATAAACAATACATTGATCATTGCGGTTTTGGTTTCATGGTACCTATTTGAAATTAACCACGGTAATCACTTTACCAAGTGCAAAAGTCCACTGACAAAGTCTTTTCACCTGCAACAATATTACAGCAGTTTTCGATCAATCCGTCAAAGTTTACTCGTTTCTGGTCAAACGCACATCTTTGTTCTGGTTAGCAAGATCAAACACCGACGAGGGCGAGTAGTCTGACTTCGAGCCACTACTCACGACCAGGAGGTTGCGAGTTAAGTCTCTGTAGTCATCTGCTACATTCCCACACCCTGATCTCCTCATTTTGCACGCCAGACACGTTCGTGCTCGTTTTGAGCTCCCACGTAAGTAATTTCTCTCACTACATTATTTTAGATGGAGATTTATCTATAGTTGTTATTTGTGTAATAGTATAGGTGTTTCTTATAAGATATTTTTGTTTAATAAATGGTTCTATTTCAAAAATTTTGGCTGAGTGCAGTTTTTTTAGTTGTTCCTAAACCCTTGGCCATTTGTTTAGTCTTAGTTGGATTAGTTTTTGGATGAGAGTTTTGTATTTGTTTGGTTGATTGTTGTTGTTCATGTTAATCGGGTTCTATCTGTGCTACAGTGGCGTAAGTATTCACTTTCATGTAGGACTCTACCATTTTTCCAGCTTCAAAGAACGGTTTTGTTTCTTTCGTATTTAATCTCTATTATCCTTCTCTTTTCCATATGTCACAAGATCTTGAAAATGCAGGATAGTTTTTGTGACAGTTTGGGCATTTGTTCTCGTGTGACAACCCTTTTTTATGGGATTTAGGCCCCTTTGGATACACATTGAACATGTCGGACGCCCTCTGTCGTTCTTGTGGTGTCCATATTTTTGACATTTAAAGCGTCATAAGGAACCGGGAATGTATTGCTCAACCCTTTGTAGCGGGTGACAACTTCCTGATCGCGAGTGGTGGCTCGTAGCAACATTACTGTCACCCCTGTTGGCTGAAGTCGTTCGGCCGCCGAGAGGCATAAATGCTGAGGCAGTTTCTCGCGAAAGCAAGGACTGTTTTAAGCAGAGAGAGATGGCTGTCCATACCAGTCTGACGGCACTGCCTTCAACGTGTGACAACCCGAGGACCCAAGGGATTTCTGTTTTCTTTGAAATTCCCTATACCTCTTTGGCACAGTGACCTGTTTTTATTTCTTTGGGAATTAGAGACCAGTAAAATGTCAAAATATATATATATATGAGTTTGAATTTCTTCACCACTCTTTCAAATTGTTATCCTCTTTATGTCCGTGACTCACTGCTTTTCTAAAGCAGTTCACATTTCCTTCGGGGCTTAACGGTCATGTATGCTGAATGCACCAGTTCTCACTAAATAACCAAAGTTAAGCAGCAATAATGTGTTCAATACTTAGATGAGTGACCCTTTGAACAACAGTAGTCGATTATCAAAATGACTTGATTCGGTATTAAATGACGCTAAAAGGGTTGATATGCAATAAAACAAAACAACCAATTACTTCCTTCGGTGTTACTAAGGATAACTCTTTGTTTCTGATGAGGTATTTAGTTTTGTAACGTTGTGGGCTTTTTACCGTTACTAAATCGCTATATGTAACGTTGCGGCTTTTCACGATACTACCAATCGTATATGTAACGTTGTGGGCTTTTTACCGAGTCTCACAGTGCCTCAAAATGCACGGCACTATTAAAAGTTATTCACTGGTCGCTGGACGCTTACCAGGCATGTAAACTTCTAACGTTTGTTTACAACACTCACAGATCCAGTAGTCAGCCTTCAAGCCCAAAATTCTTCCACACTTCCTCGCGTGGTCAAGGAAAGATATCACCTTACGCACGCCGCGGGCTCTTAGTCACGGTCAATTGACTTTATCTCCACGGGGTATCTTTGGGCAGGGGAGAACTAAAGATGAAGACAGTACTTCTTGCTTTTCATCAATTTATTTTCTTAATGCAAGTTATTGAGAGAGAGAGAGAGAGAGAGAGAGAGAGAGAGAGAGAGAGAGAGAGAGAGAGAGAGAGAGAGAGAGAGAGAGAGAGAGAGAGAGAGAGAGAGAGAGAGAGAGAGAGAGAGAGAGAGAGAGAGAGAGAGAGAGAGAGAGAGAGAGAGAGAGAGAGAGAGAGAGAGAGAGAGAGAGAGAGAGAGAGAGAGAGAGAGAGAGATTCGGTTTCATTAACACATATGTTTTTTAGTAATCCTTAACTTCGTTCCAACGGTCAGTACCAATTATCAGGCATCATTAACATGTATGTTTTTAACTTCGTCCAGTGTAAAATATTAAATCTCAGGTTTCACACATCAGTGACACCAGGACCTCAGTCACTCGCCTATGACTAACCTCAGCAAAACCCCAAGCCCACTGTTAAGCCAACTCCACGGTCCCAGACCAACTCAACTGATCTTACTCCCTCGGTCTCCAGAACTCAACTGTCAAAATCTAAGGTTCCCTCATTATATAGAAATGGCTAATGAACTTTCTAGAATGTCCTCGAATCTATCAAAGGTTCTAATTGTTCTACCAAATTGCGCGTGTCAATTAAGAGGTCAACGGGTCAACCATCCTTTCTTCTGACAAACCGATTAAACTAAATTTTAATAGCAAAATCCCAGACTCCCTGGCTACGAATAGACTCAAGGTGATAACGAATTTCACATTGCTTGCCCACTCCCGTAAGGTCTGAGAATCATTCTACATCCTATTAAGGTTTCTCTGTGTCTGGCACAAGGCCACGAATATGGTGTTCCCGGGTAGGGCGCGCCATTATGCTACAGTTTCCCATGAGGGTGAATATTGAACTTCAATGTGTGGAATGTTTTTATTTTCACTAGGTTGTCAGCGTTCTTTCATTAGATACCTTCACGAATAGATTTCTACTTCACATTTTTTTTTACAATTCTAGGGTCCTGCTAGAGACAACTTTTTCAATCAGAAAAAGGGACAGTTTGTCTAATAACTCAACCAAGATGTATCTTGGGAATTCATTCTTTTCAGTTATTTCAATCTTTGAATCAGATTTGGAAATGAACCGTTTGTTTTTTTAGAAGTATTAGCCATATGTATTTTTATTCGCTGGTCCTGTGCTTAACCACTCACCGAGAAGTAAAACTTCTGATGGGAATTTACCATTCGCCTGCAGGTGTCCTTGATAGGAAAGAGTTATTAGCACATCTACAGAGGTTTAGTCGGAGTATTCTACAGCCCCAGTCGACAAGGTTGGGCAACCTTAAGTTTTTAAATTGGCGATGTAGGAAATTCATTTGTGGCAATCTTGAACTTGGAAATTGGCCATGTGAAATCGATGTATTATTTAATTGTAAAACCCCAGTAAAAAATAATAATATTTCAATTAAGTTTAGATTATGCGATTGCGACATTCTAGCATTTTAATGAAATTCATGATCCCAGGAAATACGTTTGTAGCTATCGTGGATATTGAAATTGGCATTGCAGAAAATAATTAAACTTTAATTTCCGAGTCACTACTAAAATAACACTGTTTTCATTAAATTGAAATATTGTGATTATGAAATTTCAATGTTTGGATGAAATTGAAATTGACATAGAATACTATTTTGGCAATTTTTGAACTATAGATTACTGTAATTTGTGATACTGGAAAGAGTATTAGTATCGTTTAAATAAACAAAACCACATTGATGAGGTATGCATCGAATATGGACGTATCATTTACCATATCCCATACTACGAAACCTCCTGCACTTGCTTCATTTGCAGTTTAAATCATTATTTTCAATATATTTGAAACCCGGACAACGCCAGGTAAATCTGTTCGTAAGTTAATAAACGTCATTATGCAATGACAGATACATAAAAGAGATATTAGGGTAATAATAATAATAAAACTAGGAAACCCAATTTATAAATTGTAGCGCTTATAGATAAAGGTAAGAGAAAAGCAAGATTTATTATAAATATAAGTTTAAGCTTAACTTAGTTTGGCATGGTTTAAAATATTCAAACACTGTGTTTAATTTTCTCATTTCTATTCTCTGTTTCTATGTTCATTCGCGTTCAGCCATTCCGCCTTGCTGTCTACGTAAAATTTAATTTGCATCAGTTTGTTCAGCTTAAATTCAAACTCTTCTTGGTACGGGACAATGAGTGGAGATAGATGAAAACATTGTCTTAACAAACAATTTATTTACCTTATTTTATTAAAGAAAATTGAAACTTCTATTATACGTTATCACATACCCTTTATTATTCGATTTTGAATATATATCATAGTTTTATATATGCAAATTCAAAATCAATATTAGACTTACGAGTTATAATTCAATTGAAAGTAGTACGTTTCTCAAAAGCGAAATATCACAGGAGATGTAAACAGGGAACAATAAAATAACAGATGTTACAAACATCTATTGATTTTATAATCACATCTCAACCCTCTCATCATCGTTTATTTGTATATAAATTATTCAGTATGTATAATTTGTTCATAGGTTGAAATTTTAGCGTAAGATATTATGATGACTGTGAAAGAATATGAATGATGGATGAAATATTTTAGTATAAGAAACAATTATATATGAGTAGGTCATGAAAAGATTAATTGCCTAAGAGTACGATAGTCAACAGAAAGACCAGACCTTTCCTTAACCACGTCACCTCATTATAAATATGACACATTCTGTAAATTTAAGGAATAAATATAGATACTGATGTTATAGTTTTGACTTCATAAACCTCTGAACACGTAGGCCTGATATTTCAGATTGATCGTTATTTTAATATAGTAAAAGGCCAATATCCTTTGTTGTCAGAGATCAAATAAGTTACTAACAATAAAAATACTAAAGATATTTATTTCAATGAAATGATGAGATATCTTTAAACAAAGATGTTTGTAGCTCTAGTGCGAAGTTTGAATGTCTATTGCGTATAATATACATTGCATTGAAAAAGGTCAAAGAACTAATGTTTTAAAGGGGTAAATGTTGTCTCGGAGTATTATGTAGATTAAACTTGGATTATTCACGAAAATAATATGCCACGATTAAAAAATTAGAAAGAAAAGACGTAGTTAAAATTCACGACAGATTAGAGCGTTAAGAGTGAAAATGACACACTGTCTTTAACTGTTACTATTCCAAAGCCAGAGCTGTCACCACATCTTACTACCGCTACAAATAAATTGACTTAAATTTAAATAGGTACAAGATTTTGCGTGAGCAATGTACACATGACGGGAAAGGTTACAAAACGTTTCTAAAAGTAATTTTATTTTAAAAACTTTGTATCATTCAAAGAAATAAGAAAACTCCAATAATTTTAATTTAAAAAAAATATCATAGAATTCCTGAAATCGTGTTTTAAATTAATTTTTACGTTAGATTTTGACCGCTCAAAAAAGATCACGTAATAATTACCATTAACAATTAGAAAATCAAATTTTAGTCCAAAATATAATTTTAAAAAATCTACCTAAAATCAGGTCATTGTCAAATGTTAATGAAATTTTCACTTCCTATTTGTTTATAAGTAAAATATTTTTGAAATAGGTTTTTTGTGAGAAATATTATTAGAAATATTTTTGTTATTTTTGTCAGCAGACGCTCCAGAAATATTGAAAAAGATATGGTCTTCTTTTTAACAAAAAAAAAATTAGATTCCTGTCATGATAGATCCCGTAATAAGTTAAATCGAAAAAAGAGTTATTTAACGGTCCTCAAATAGATGTTTCTAAAAATCGATCCAAAATTAAAATAAAAAGATATATATTAAGAACATTGATTTATACAGTTTACCTATTTATTTTATTAAAATATACTCCTAAATTTTAAAACGTGAAAACAAATTAAATGTTGAAAAATATTTTTGAAGGATTTTTATTAATTTTGTATTTTAAAATATTATCACTACTTAAAAAAAAACCTTTCTAAATTATATATACCCGATAGCCGACGTATATTATTTTCTCAATAAAAGAAATATTAGTTTTCACAATTTAAAGAACTGCTTAATCCAAACCCGAGCTCAATGAGTGACAGAACGGGTCAAGTTTGTTCTTATTAATTTGTTAATATTAATCTTTAAATTCATGCGAGGCAATGCTATTTTACTTGGCAACATGTTTTATAGTCACACATCGTCACACACACACACACACACACACACACACACCACACACACACACACACACACACACACATATATATATATATATATATATATATGTATGTATAATACAGAAAACAAACTTGTATTGCAACTAATAGTTTCACGAAGAAGAAGAAACATAGGTCAAAATTAAATGCAAATGAATCTAATTATTAAATAAACAAATTATAAAAGAATAATTTCATTTCATTTTTATTATTAAAAAAAGAAGTACCGTATTTGACGGCATATAAGACGCACAGGCATATAAGACGCACCCCCCATTTCAGCAGGTCAGATTCAGGAAAACAGTTTTTAGTGTATTTAAGCATATATTGTTGAAAACAGTCTAGCTGTGCATTAAACAAGCAGAAACATAGCTGTATAAAAACAATACCAGCAATGAAATAAGGATGCATGGAGTTTAGGGTAGGTAAAAGTACTGAGCGTAAGCTGGGTTAGTGAGCATCATAGAGAAGATTAGCCTAAGGCCTATGGGAGGTCTCAAACTTCACCTACGATGTATAAGACGCCGGACAATTTTTCATAGCGTCAAGAGCGTCATATATGCCGTCAAATGTGGTAATTTTGAATACTTTTAGATATTTTCAATTAATGGTTGCTAAGTTTTTTTTTATATTCATTCGAGTGATAAATGTTGGAATGATAAAAATCACAGTAAAATATAAAAATGTATATCTAAATGAGTTCGGGAGCAAATCAATAACATTCATTTATTTACTAAACTTTATCAGAAAAGAAATCAATAAAATAAACGTTAGGAAAATGGTGCTAATATTCCAAGGAGACAGAATCGAATATCTTAATTTGAAATATTGGCTTTTACCTGATACAGAATGCTGGTCATTTAAATCGATGAAAAATACTCAGGTACATTAACATGTACACCAGACTGTGGCGTATGCGTGAACACATACAAACTCGTCTGAGTATGTATGCATGTGTGAATGTGTGTGTGTGTGAGTTTGTATGTGTTTGTGTGTATATATATATATATATATATATATATATATATATATATATATATATGTGTGTGTGTGTGTGTGTGTATGTGTGTGTGTGTATGTGTGTGTAGTAAGATGACAAACTGTTCTCTTTACATGAACTCCGGCTTCAAAGAAAAAACAAAAAAAGGTGTTTTTTTGCCAACTAAATAAAATTCCGGAAGCTATTTTCTGCTACTTTGCTTTCACTTACGATGTTTGTTCTTTAATAATAAAAAATCTGCATAAGACTCGACACTATTTACAACTGTCTTCAGTACCTGAAAACCTGAAGGCGATATATTTCAAACTTATTTAAGAAAACATCTTTATTTTCTGTCTATTTCACACTCAAAGTATCTAGGCATCACAGACTTTAAAAGAATACTTTCTGCCTATACAAAATAATCTATAAAATGTTTATAAACTGAATCTATAAAAAATATCTATATAGAATAGCTTATATACATGTATATATATAAATCAATATATATATATATATATATATATATATATATATATATATATGATAAGTTGTAAACAAGGTATGTTTGAAATGGCTTTTTGCCGACAATTTTTGGGAGAATATGTGCTTAATTGGAGTCGTACATTTCGGCCTATTAGGCCTCATCAGCAGAGCTATAGATAGGAAGGCCGCCCTGTGCGTGATTTGAAACCGGACTGCCAAGCTGACAGGCCGATCCCATAACCCCTACACTAAACGGACTTAGATTTTACGATTTGTTTAGAGTAGGTTAATATTCCTCTTCTAGTGACTTTTATTACACGACGATATGATAAGTTGTAAACAAGGTATGTTTGGAATGGCTTTTTTGCCGACAATTTTTGGGAGAATATGTGCTTAATTGGAGTCGTACCTAATTTTGAAAATTAATTAATTAATAATGAATTAGGCGGGAATGCCTATTTAAATGTATGGCTAAACAAATCGAGAAAAATCAATCTCTGTATGTACATTTCGGCCTATTAGGCCTCATCAGCAGAGCTATAGATAGGAAGGCCGCCCTGTACGTGATTTGAAACCGGACTGCCAAGCTGACAGGCCGATCCCATAACCCCTACACTAAACGGTCTTCTTAGATTTTACAATTTGTTTAGAGTAGGTTAATATTCCTCTTCTAGTGACTTTTATTACACGACGATATGATAAGTTGTAAACAAGGTATGTTTGGAATGGCTTTTTTGCCGACAATT
Organism: Doryteuthis pealeii; assembly: GCA_023376005.1. NCBI lineage: Eukaryota > Metazoa > Mollusca > Cephalopoda > Myopsida > Loliginidae > Doryteuthis > Doryteuthis pealeii. The sequence continues at coordinate 113,825,779 of CM042139.1, forward strand.
TTTGGGAGAATATGTGCTTAATTGGAGTCGTACCTAATTTTGAAAATTAATTAATTAATAATGAATTAGGCGGGAATGCCTATTTAAATGTATGGCTAAACAAATCGAGAAAAATCAATCTCTGTATGTACATTTCGGCCTATTAGGCCTCATCAGCAGAGCTATAGATAGGAAGGCCGCCCTGTGCGTGATTTACAACTTATCATATCGTCGTGTAATAAAAGTCACTAGAAGAGGAATATTAACCTACTCTAAACAAATCGTAAAATCTAAGAAGTCCGTTTAGTGTTTCAAATCACGCACAGTCTCTAGAAGAGGAATATTAACCTACTCTAAACAAATCGTAAAATGTTTGACAACCCACGAATGGTCGGGCTGAAAAATGTACTGGTAAAGTGACGAATCCATTTGTTCAGTAAAAACCATATATATATATATATATATATAATATATATATATATATATATATATATATATATGATGTAAAAGCTTATGCTATTAATGTGGTTTCGAAATACACCAGTCCTAAGTCTTTAATATAAATATATTTATGCAACTGTAACCCATCAAAAATAGTACATCACATCAATAGTTTTAGTAAAAAAGTGCACTTATAGCAATACTCTTATTGTCCAACGGTTTTCTGAGTCGTCTAGTATATAGAGCGAAACAAGACGGCACTATTCAATTATCTTGCAACTATATTTTATTCATACAATATCAAGCAATTTATTCAATACTTTTTCAACAAATCTAAAGTTAAAATTAAAAAAGATGATTCATTCTTTGTTTTGTTTCATGGCTTCAAGCGAAAGAAATAATGAATTATAGTAATTTTGAACATTACTCAATCGGTAGATCATTTGCCTAGGAACCACAAGGCTCCAAGTTTGATACCAGCCTTCACCAATTCAGTGCATGAGTAGCACAGCTTGGATCTGTGCAGTAAAGTGGGAAGCTGATGGTAAGTCTGAAAACAATCTCCCTGGTCTAGTACTAGTGAAAAGAATATAGACTCCCTCACTATCCGGCTGTTACCGACAATAGTCCACTCGACATATATCTAAACATATACTTTAAACGTTTAGTAATTTACAGAGCCATCAGCAACTTTAACAACGTATTTTTTGATTACTCATATGTCGGCATCTCAGATAAAAATATTCTACTCCTAAAACTTGACAAATAATATTTTATTTACCATTAAATGAATGTTATTTATTCATTTAAAAAGATTCTACGTCACAAAAAACCCCCACATATATCAATATTGATGTTCCTAGAAAATACGACCGTTATCATCCTGCAACACCCTCTGGTTAAAAATGAGATTGTCTAAAGATGAAATGAAAAAATGTAAATCCTGATTATCTGATGATGCTTTACCGTCGAAGTCTTATTTTACCAATTTTAAAATGAATCATCCCCCCCCCCAAAAAAAAAGAAGTTACATGTTTGTTTTATATTTGTAATATTACAAATTGTGAATTATAGAAGAACAGAGACTAAAGGCATTTTAGTGTTAGCTTTGATGAAAGATTAAAATGAAATTTAAACAATATTAAAAGCAATTGAAAATCCAAATTAAAAAAAAGATCTATAAAAAAAATCTATGATGTTTATAAAATGTAATTCAAATGAAATTATTTTTAAATAAAAATTAAAACAATTGTAAAAGGCATTGTATAAACCTTAGTCTTCTTCAGAGCAATTTTTTTAATTAAATGAAGAAAGGGAAGTTTAACTTTTGAAACGAGAAGTTCCACGTTCTGGACTAGAATGGCTTTTAAAAAGTTATGTAAAAAAACATATTTTGGTTAAAAAGAAATAATGTGAATTTATTTTTAAACCTAAAAGTTTCAAAAATCGATGAGAAAAACTCAACAAAGTTTGAAAATAACGTTGTATAAAATAATGTTGCATAAAAAAAATTATAAAAAAAGGCACGAAACCAAATGTAAATTGAGTTCGCAATTATTTCAAGAAAAGTATGATGTGATCCGGGAAATATATTAGCATTCCAAGATTTTCACTATAGGGGGTTTTAACCACCATTAGGGGTGCTTAATATTATTGAAATTTGCTGAAATTTGTGAATAGGCATCATTTCTTGTTATATGATTAAAATTTCATATAAATCGAAAGGATAAAAACTCAGCGGAGGTTTGTGTCCACCAGGGACCCTCTTTGATTAAAATAACATATACTTTTCCAAGTACCCTGGGTAATGTAGTTTCAGAATATATATTGTTATGAGGGTCTTCAAAACCTTAGGAGGAGTTCGTGAACAAAAAAATAGGTGATTCTCTTGTCTACACTTAGTAAGTGATCCAGATAACAGATAAATGTCAAACATCTCTTTTATTTTTTATTTTTTTCGAAATAATGTCCATTTTACAATAACTGTTGTCTATTTCTATGCTAGATATTTGCAAACGGTGATTGTTAGTATAAAGCAACGGTGGTAAAACTGCGGTTCGCGAGCCACATACGGCCCTTTGACCTTTAATACGCGGCTCGTGACATTACAAAGCCACAATAAAACTAATCACAAAAACACATCGTTTGTTATATCATGAAATGTTGCTTGTGCTAAACGCCCACTAAAACTAGACTTAAAGCAAAACGAGTTTAAATAAATAGTCAGCAGACACTGTTGACATTGTTCAGTAATGAAGCCGATACAGCGACAGAAGAAGCCAGTTTTGTTATATCATGAAATATTGCTTGTGCTAAACGCTCATATTCTGATGACGAATTTATTAACAAGGATATATGCACTTACCAAAACCTCCGTACGAGCGGGATGTGACACAAGGTCAATTTCTTGAGCGAAGTTTTACAGGTTTGAATTCAGAGTTTCCCTTCTCCTAGACTTGTTTTTATACCAAGGTTAAAGAGCCCAGTTTGTTATGTTATTTACCCATAGCTGGAGGGAAAATATCTGGATGCATACATTTCCCAAGGGTATTAGTGTTATGTGAAATGCAACCAGCCTCGTCCAGGATTTGAACTCGTGTTGTCATGTCTATTTTCTCTAATGATAACCATTACATGACGAGCGGTTCCCTTGATCGTATGTGCATATTTACCAGCCCCTCTGCACGAGCAGGATGCGACACAAGGTCAATTTCTTGTGGAGTTTAACAGGTTTTAATTCAGAGTCTTCCTTCTCCTAGATTGGTTGTCTAAAAAAAAGTAAAGTCGACGGGGTGGCCTAATGTCGGTATCAACCATACAGCAATGGAGTCTATCCCCTTTTGACTAGCGCTAGGCCAGAGAGATTGTTTTTAGCGTCTAAGGTGGAGCGCAACATCTACCATCAGCTCCTTGTTTACCGCACAGATCTGTGCTACTCATTTTCTGAGTTGGCGGGGGTCGGTATCGAACCAAGAATCTTTCAATTCCTAGATAAATGCTCTACTGACTGAGCCAAACCGACCCCTGGTTGTCTAACCAAAGTTAAAGACCTCAAACTTCCCTACTATATACCCATTTCCTACAACGGTAGCCATTATACCACGAACACCGTATTAGATCCAAATAACACAAAACTTGAGCGACTAATTGCACATATCAGATTGACGCCACACTACAGAAAGGTGTATCTCTCTCAGGCAAAATGCAAAACAATTAAAAAATATTTTGATTAATCAACAGAAGTACAAGACAACCCTTAACTGACAAGATTTGTTCGTTATGTCTCTTCTGATATAAATGTGAAAAGAGAGATGTTGAACTTTGAAAAGAAATAACGAAGACATTTAAAAAGCGTTTGACAGAACCTTAAGAAATGCTGATGTCCTGCTGGATAAGGACATCAATGTGACAACTGTGGGGGAAATTTCAATAATTAATTGCAGCTATAAAAACTGATCCCAGCCTTCCAGAGTTTCTCGCTGTCCGTTGTATTATTCACTGTAAACATCTGAAAGTCAACAATGAAGATTTTATGAAAGGCACCCCGAAAATTATCAATTTCATAACTGAAAATAGGAAAGCACAGAGACGGTTGGGAAATCTTATCTTAGAACTGGAGCTTGAGACTAAAACTAATGATGTCTGTTTATTCCATTATTATGTGGCTGTAAACCAGCAATTTCTTCAGTTGGTTTGTGGATCTGTTGAGCCTTATTGACATAATGACTAATCTAAAATCTCTCAACTTTTTCACTCAAGATTATTTCTCATCTTACTTAAACAATTTTCAGCTTTCAGAATAAAATAAGATTTTTTCAGAGATATATTGTCAAGAAACTTCAGTCATTTCTATCTCAGTACAGCCCTGTCGGCTGGGCTTTAGAATACGCCGACTGCAACTCTGCAGAAGGCTACCCCCTCCCAATGAGACCACCTATTGACCGCGGGTGGTGACTCGTGATGCTTAAGGATGGAATCCTGGTGGCTGAGCAGTCCATGACTTGCAACACTCCACTTTCGTCCTTACTTAGGCTGCACTTAGGCCCACTCCGATCAATCGGCTGGTCATGTAAAGCCCTAGCACCTATATGATTGTCCCGACCCTGTTTCCCTTATGGCAACACCCAGCCCTTTTCATATATATGTTAGAAGGCGGTGACTGAGGATCTTCTTGTTCTGGGTATGACGTGAAGCTCCATCTATAAGTTAAATAGACAATCTGTTTACGAAAAGAAAATTTGAGTTTACAAAAAATTCTTTCAAACTATCGCTACGAATCTTTCAAAACTTAATCGGCATTAAGTGATCCACCGAGGTTGATATGCCGTAAAACAAAATTTTAGTAAGAAAATAGACACATTTCCTGATATTGAAAGAAAAGACTAAACTAGAAGAATACAAAGATAAATTACAAGGACAGCTTGATAATATCCTAGCGAGGTTTGATGATTAGCAGATGCTGAACCCCTGTTTTGCCTTTCTTATAAATCCATTCATGGTTGATGTGTTCAATGAAGACTGTCCAATTTCAGAAATCATCTGCGGTGTAAATGAAACTAATGGAATTACAGGAGGTCCTGGGTCTAAAGATGATTCGTAAATCCCAATCTACTATTGAGTTCAGGAAAAAAGTTCCAGAAATAAATATTCTGGACAAACGTAAATTAATGCGCGTCTCATCTTAATTTTAAAGAAGGCATACTTTTGTGAATCACTTTATTCTGTAATGAGGTTTGTGAAGTCGAAACATCGTGCAATCCTTACAAACCAACATCTGAAGAAGCTAATTTGTACAGCTGTGACAGCTTATCAGCCAGATTTTCAACAACTTACAGCCAAGATGAAGACCCGTAAGGCCGCTACTCTTGGTAATTAATGTCTTTAATAGCCTAATCTTTGTAGCATAGTATTTTTCATAAAAATAGAATTATGATAAGTTTAATTTTGTAAAATGTATTCCTGATTCAATATATCTATTTTCTTTTGGTTTAGAGATTTTTTTTTAGTTTTGTCTTTTTTACCAAATTAATACGAAGTAAAGTTGTAGAATTTCATACATGAATAAAAATTATTGCACTTAATATATATTTAAAAAAATCTTATCATAATGGAGATTATGTGTTTATCTATCTGTAACCAAAACTATATCAGTATCAAATTCACATTCACCCTGCTTTTATTTTTATTTAAACTTCAATTATTGATAAAATTGATTTACATTATTAATACTGTTATCCTTATCTACATACTAATAACATGCAATTGTATTTAGATATACAACAAAATAGCGGTTTTCAGTGTGAATGGGAAGGCTAATTTGCATACTGATATTAAAAATTTGATTTTAATAAATATATGCTTAGTGTTCTTGATTTCTAATTGTTTGGTTTTATCTTAATAAATATGAGCAAAATCTCGCGGATAAATCTTAAAAGAAATCCATTAACAAGAAGAAATGACTGTAATTCTATTTTTTACTTCCTATTTTAAATAAATAGTTAAATTCGAATAATTTAGCTATGAAATATTTTTTATTATCCCCTCTGTTTCGAATCTTTTTATCTGCATTCTTATTTGCTTTCATTAGCTTTTCTAGTTTAGTATGGTATTTTATTACATTAAAATGTAATGCTTGCATCCGGAGGGTGCATATATTTGCTAGTATTACTAAATTTATTTGTTTATGTATATATAAACAAATAAATTTAGTAATACTAGCAAATATATATATATGTATATATTTGCTAGTATTACTAAATTTATTTGTTATATATATATATATATATATATATATATATATATATATATATATATATATAATATACACACACACACACATATATATATATATATATATAATCCGGTCGCGCTAGTTGCACAGTTATCCATGAGATTATCTCACCTACCGTCCCAATCACTCATCGTCCTAGCGAATCTTCTGTGCAGCATCCAGTATCCGCACAGTGCTGATCGATGTACGTCTTTCCTGGGCGACCCACACTGACGTGCCCATGTGCAGATTTCCACAGGAGAACGTCACTTGCTTCTCCAACAGTCTCCAGTATGTCTTGTTCGTTTCACTCGGATGACAAGAAGAAATAACTGTAATTTTATTCTTTACTTCCTATTTTAACTAAATAGGTAAATTAAGAAAATTTAGCAATGAAAGACCAGAGTGATGGAAGATGGAAGTTTCAGTAGTTCTATTTTTCGATTATACCCCACTTTGTTTCAAGTCTTTTTATCTGTATTCTTATTTAGTTTAATTATCCTTTCTAATTTAATATAATATTTTATTACATTAAAACTTAAATACTTGCACTCTGAGGGTGTATATATTTGCTAGTTTATATAAACATCTTCTAAGAAAATATCTATGTAACAATAAAAAGTATGCATACATTTTGTTTACGTCATACAGCGCTCAAACATCTGAGCTTTATCATTTGTAGGTCTTATATTTAGCAGGTTTGTCCATCCCTCGTACAAAAGACGAATCCAAATAATAGGGAATAACTTTACCGGTTATATCTTTGTATTATAAATTTAATATCATTCTGTAAAATCTGTCAGAATATTCAAGTGAATTAAAAAAATCAATAATACTTTAGAGATTTATCAATTTAATATTTTAAGAATTCAGATTGTTAATCGTAACTATGCAAGAACGCTAGGAAATCATTTTACCTGTCCAGCTAAAAGAACTACGTATGAGACTAATTAGCAATGTTTAATTAAAAGTGAATTTATTTAAAAAAAGACAAATAATTTCGTTATTTTTATTACTGACAATACATTCAAAACGAGAAATTACTGCTTGAATGTAATATCAAAACCATTGAAAATGTAAGTTAATCTACATTATGTATTATTTTGATTTTTCGGACTGTTGTCCTCATCTTTATTGTGGTATATTAAAACACAAGGTTTCGGTCGTTGTACCCTCTGGTCTTCTTCAGGTTTCCCCTGTCTATCCTAGCATAACAATGATTTAACTTGGGAAATCATTTTGAAAGTTTGACTGATTTCCAAGTTTGAACCTTGGAAATCTGCCAAACTGATAGTAGGTGTGGCGGTCCACCTCAGCAAAAACAATGTAGGACTAGCGAAAAAGAGATAGACTCACTCGCTGTCCGGCTGATACCGACAATGGGCCACTCTTTACTATATAGACGATTTGGTAAATTAAGTTTAGAGTTAGAATTAATTCAAATTAATTTAGAATTAAGATTAAAATTTGATTTGAATTTATTTAATCATCTGTAAATTAAAACTTCTAAATCCGGACTTTTGTTATATACCCCTAACATTAGGTATATAATTGTCGAGAGAGAGAGAGAGAGAGAGAGAGAGAGAGAGAGAGAGAGAGAGAGAGAGAGAGAGAGAGGGGGGGAGTTCTTACTTGTTTTCTTGTCTATCTACTTCGTCGGTCGTCATCTTCTTTTGTGGACTCTGCTGTTGGGTTGATTTTTTCTTTCTGATCGGGCTGTGTATCTGTGCATTCTTATTTTAATTAATCAACAAAACAAGACGTGTTGTTTTTCTATATAGCATTATCTAAACAACCCCCAGAACAAAGATTCAACCGCGCGGTGAGTAGCGACATCTCGGTGAGACAGACTTTCGCTTCCGCTCACTTTGAATTTCTGGCTGCAACTAACTACAAAACCTAAAATTGTCACACGTTTCTGGCTGGGTCAAGCGGAGTCACCACAAATAACTGTTAGGGCAATGTTCTACTCAACCCACGTTATTTTGAATCTAACGAACTCTGATTCAAAATGTATCTAACTACAGTACTTACATAATTCATAAGCTACCTATGAATTATGCAACACTTTATTTTCAGACATTGTAATAATAAGGAGTAATATTGATAAGCTCCTTAAAGAAATCAGACTGTCGGAAGAAATTTTATCGGATACATTTAAAAAACATTAAGAATGAAAGGGGTGCTCCGAAAATAATGCCTCCTATATATTAGCAAGGAAACTACAACAGATATAGGGAGCATAATAACACCAACATATAATACAAGTTTTCAGCTAAAAAAACAACATTTTTTAATCATAGTCACCGCCATTGGTTTCGCATTTTTGACAGCGATGAACAGGATTCGGTATGCAGCATTCATAAGAAGGCTGTTTCGAAATAATACCTTCTATGTTATCATGTTGTCTAGCTATGTTAGAAGCAGTTGTTAGTGGTATAGCTGTTTTCCTGACTAGAACTCTTGATATTTTGCCTTGTCGCAGCTGAGTGGCAGTATAGTAAAATGGAATCAAACATGAATACATGAATGTATAATTTAATTCCTCCATTTCAGAAAATGCATCCATCGATAATAGCTGAATACTTACGGACACACTACAGTGGATTTGAGAATGGTTAGGTTGGTTGCTATGTTGGTTGGTTGGATTTTACGGTATGTGAAACTCTTGTGTTATTTTATGTTGAAGACGTTTTTGTTTTATTCATTCTAGTTGGGTATTCAATTTTTTGAAACTTTAAAAAAAAATTTTTTTTAGAACTCTTGTTGGGTATTCCATTTTTTTTCAAACTCAGTTATTTTTAAACTAATTTTTTCTATTTAACTCATAGATGGGACCCTAAAATGTACTCCCACTCCAGTTCAGATTGGAGCTGGGAGTAATGGCAATGAAGGGGCATTCCACACTTCCCAAAGCTCCACATTGGAAATTAACCATTAGATGTAGCACAGTTAGGCCGCAATGATATTAGCGACAATGATGTAGGTGACCAGGAACATTCAACCCATCAGCCAGTGCATGAAATGAGGAGCGTTTTGATGAGCTCATTTTATCTTTTCTAGACAACGGCATCATCATTGCTTTTGTGAAAAATTCCTTCGCTTCAGCTGGTGAATTTTTGTCTTAAACATTTTTTACGACCATGACATGTAGGCTTTTGTTTATCGTTGATGAAGATTTTCTCTATCCAACCAACAATGTTATAATTTCTATCGAAATGAAAAGGAGGTTTTACTTTCAATGCGTCAATCGCAGAATAAAATAAAAATAAAGGCGAGACATATGAATTCTGTGAATTCAATGGAGACATATGTAGCGTGAAATGTCATTAATGAGTGAAAGCTTAAGCTTAATTTTATTATCTCTTCTTTTTCACTTGCACACATACAATTGTTCACATTCAAAATTGTACATTTCTTTTTGTTTTCCCGCATTTTTGTTGTGTTCCTGTTTTATTTTCATCCACAGACAACCGCTCAGACTTTCTAAAAAAAATTAAATCTTTTTATATTTTTTTATCTCTGGGGAAATTAATCTTTGATAAAAATAATAATAGAAAAAAATCGATTAAAGATATTTTAAATATATTTTGCAACATGTATGATAATCATTGTTATCGTGATTTTCATTGTAAAGTGACAGAAACCTATATTTTGATGACACTATTATTTTTAAAGATGTATATTGACTGCAATATTTGAAATAAGAGTGCCGTGTTTTGGGAATTCCCTCTAATTTATGTTAATTGGTTTTCACAAAGTTATTATGTTTTGCTAAACCCCATATGTTGCAATCTCAGTTAATACCTTTGTGTACACTCAGGGGGAAATCTACAGTTTATTCAGATGGAATACTTTACGAAATGATCATATTAAAAAAAGTCAACTTATTTTTCATCTTCTTCATATTTATCTTTTCATCATAAAATATATTACCTCCTTTCTTACATATGTTACATTCATTATAACCCCCTGTGATATTTTCCTCTTGGCGCCTATCAAGTGGGTTATATAAAATTTAAAAAATGTCTTTGATTTGATTTGATCTAGTTGGTTGTACGGCATGTTAACCCTTGTTGGGTTATTTAATGCCGAATTCAGCCTTTTTATTCGGCTATCAATTATATAATTTCATCAGATTTTACTTACTAATAATAAAAGCGACAAACATGATTAGTAAGTTCTAGAAAATTTCTTTAACACAGAACTTTTATTTTACGAATTTTTGAGATAAGGCATGATAATTTGTATTAGGGGTTGATAATTTGATATAGAGGTTGAGCTAATACACTTCTAAGTGACAATCGTCTGTAAGTTACAGGTTCAATCCTGACCACATGTGATCATAACATAAAATACTTAACATAGCTTAACACTTGTACCCGGTCATGGTTAGCAGAATGAGAACAGTCTACCCCGATGGATTGAATAAAGGGTTTGATTCGAAGTTCCGTGAAGGTTCCCGAGTTTGACAGGAGGATTCCCGAGTTCGATGAGAAGGTTCCCGAGTTTGACATGAAATAACTGGAGGGAACACTGACAGGAGGATTCCCTAGTTCGATGAGAAGGTTCCCGAGTTTGACATGAAATAACAGAGGGAACACTGGCCGAAACGTAGGGTGCATAACATTAAAGATGAGGACAACAGTCCGAAAAAATCCAAATGATACAAATCAGCAATTTTTATTTATGGATAAATTTGAAAATGGTTTTACACTAGTGAAAAGAGCAAGGGTTTTCACATTTACTTAAGGAATAATCAACTGGGAAATAAGACATCCTTCCCAAGAAGAAGAAAAGGTTAAAATGTTGTTTGATATGGAATTAACGTTAGGAAAATAATGACGACAATCAAATGAGGCAGAATTTCAACGATTGCTCTCGATTTCTGTGGAAACTTTAGGACTTCCTGATTCGTTCTATTTCCATCCTGCTTCGTTCTATTAGACAGTATTTTAACAATTAACTGTTTTGATTCGTTTTGCGATAGGTAGATCTAAATAATTGATAATTTAGGCATTTTTCACTGTTCTTGACCTTAATGGATTCTTTCTGGGTCTTCTCTGTCCAATCAAGATTAAGAGTTAAAAAGATACCATTCTTAATTGAACTAAACAATTGGCTACTGATGCATGCAAATCCTGTTTTTATAGTTTGCGCTAAGAATTCGGTTGGAACAAAATAAGTGACTAGTTTTGCATTGCTTTATTGGGATTAGGATTTTCGCATCGTTTTCCTCCGTTTCTGTGTACATCTCCATATCATTATCATCGCCTCCTTTTAGTGTTGTTAATATTTTAATAACAACAATCAAGTCACGCTGAAAGCACCGTTTCCCGCTTGATCACCAGAGAGGATTCTGTCCAAAACTGGAGGATGAACATTTAAACAACAGCAGGTATTTTAGGCGAGTAGTTTTCAACGTGTTATTTCACCTATAAACCCATTTGATTCCTATTTGACTCTTGTGGACCCCTATAGCCACTCGATGTTAAAATAATATTATTGTATTTTCATAATTAAATATCTTTGTCTGCCTGGATTAAATAATGTTATATGGTCCCCGGGAAGGGTGTCATATGGCCCCTGTTTGAGAACCACTGCTGTAAGCAATTTGATATCAAAATATCTTGATTCGGCATTAAATGACCCGAAAAGGGTTGATATGCCGTAAAACATAACAACCAAACAACCAACCTAAACAAAACCAGGTCTTACAAAATCACACAGGAAAGGGGGTATAAGCATACGGCCTCCCCAAAGAAAGAGTTACCGCTATAATGACACTTTACAAAGACATTAACGCAATGGTACGCTCGCCTGATGGCGACACAGATTTATCTGACATTGTCGTTGGTCCTACAAGGAGATACGTTAGCTGGAGTCCTACAAGGATATATGTTAGCACCATATATATTTATAATATGTCTAGACTACGTATTTCGAATATCATTAGATCCCTTAAAAGAAAAGCCCCCACACTAAGAAGGCAAGAGGCAGGCTATATTTCACAGAGACTTACGGGTGCAGAATACACAGATGATCTAACACTTCTTACAAATACACATGCACAAGCCAAATCCTTGCTACATAGCCTGGAGAAGGCAGCAGCGAACATCGACCTCTATGTGAACTCCGATAAAACTGAGTCTATTTGTTTTAAAAAGGAAGATAGCATCTCCACACACGACAGTAAACCTCTACAATTGGTGGAACGATTCCCGTACATAGGTAGTAATATCTCATCCACAAAAAGCGATGTTAATGCACGTATAGAAAAGGCATGGTCTGCTGTAAACAGATTATCATATGGAAATATGATCTCACTGATAAGCTAAAGTGACAATTCTTCCAAGCCGTAGTTGTATCAGTGCTACTGATGATACCAGTTGGACCCCGACGAAGCGCCTAGAGAATAAGCTAGATAGGATTGCACAAGAATGCTGTATGGGCTCGCAAACAAATGATGGAACACACACTCCGCAAAAAGGTAGTTGTACGGCCACTTATCCCCTATCACCCAAACCATCCGAATGAAACGAACAAGACATACTAGAGATTGTTGAAGAAGCAAGGGTGATCTCTAGACCTATTCAAAAATCAACCTTTTCCTTTTTTCATACCCTCTCGCACGCTTTCCCATGCTTTCTGGCCTAGAAAAGCCGAAAATCACAACCATTTTTGTTTAAAACATAGGGAACCTTTGCCTCATGAAGCATGAATTTCTATTATATACACGTTTTGTTAGGTTTGTTTTCACCTATTCTCCCACCAATAAATGGGCATAAGCAGGTTAAAGCAAGTAATTAGATGCTGACTGAAACATCAAAATGCATAGAAACATTTATGGAAATATTACATGTGATTTTTACAGACAAATTTTAAAAACCTGTAAAAATCTGGGTGTTTTTGTGTTGAGAGAGTACTATATTAGAGTACATTCAACAGGAAAAAGTGTAACATGCAGTCTAGTCAGTCTGAATAATTTACTTCACTCTAGTCACAAATTCACAATGGTTTTAGCATGACATATCATGGTCTGTTATGTTTGTTGCAGATCTGTTGAAAAAAAAATTCACAAGATAACTTCACTATGGCAGTAAGCAAGGAGCTCCGAGGACGCAAAGTTGACATCTCAGAACCTCCACCTGCAGTCCAGAGACAAGCGTCACGCCGACCTGCTACTAGATCTGCTACAGAAACCTTCCTGGTCGAACATTCATCATCCAGCATCAGTGGCTCCCAGTTACCTAGCAACAGACATGTAGGGATTTTGCTTATGCTTCAAATATTAGATGTCAATGTTATATAAAAATAAATATACTGGATTTTTTGAAGCAGGAAAAAAACACAACCGAGAAAAGCAGAAATCCAAATTAGGACAGGATAAGATACTCATTAATTCTGGAAAGGAAATTACAAGGTTGTAGCTTATAGAATAACATTCATTAATGAGTTCCGATTTTTCAAGGGAGTAAGTTGATGGAATAAAACATCTGATATGAGGAAGAATCGACAATAATTGATGTTGCCTGCTAGAGGCAGCAAAACGCATTCTTACAAGAAACTCTCAAAAAGATGAAAGTAATGTATACAGATCATCAGAATATCATCCATAAAATGGCGACAGAAATTAACTACAAGGTGGCAGAAATATCAAAACGCAATCCCTATCTACTCGGCAACACAACCAGTTCTATACTCTACCAAGTTGACAATTGACAAGCTGAAACAACAATTCTCGTTGGAAGACATATTTTTCTCATCGTATGTCGTCTACGTAGAAAGAATGAGAATTTTAGTCATATCTCAATAGATAGATAGATAGATAGATAGATAGATAGATGAAAACAAATGATGTACAGCGTGACAACGCAACAATCTCTTTAGATAACATAGGTGATGTAAAAAAAATAAGAAAAGAAAACTAGACGGAAGATAATGATCGTTTTTATATTTTATGTAGATGTTCCTTAGAGACATTATTAGAGTACTGATGCAGTCTCAGTGGAAATGAGAGAAACAAATGAGTTTGTGGTTGCATTTCAACATGTAATTGTTATTGATTACACTGAAAACAAAAGAGTAATACACGTTATGTGCATAATGTTATTTTGTATTCCATATTTTATGGTATATCGTCACATTCTAATCAACTCAAGCTCAGTAAATACTTTATAACGTCATGTTCAAATGTGAACTCGGTAGAGACAAGGTTTCTAGTTCGGTCCGGTTATATCCAACTCTATCGTATGAGTAGCACAGCTAGAATATTTGCGGTACAGTAGGTAGGCAAGGAGCTTTACTTTTAGCTTTACTTATATCAATTTTGAAAATAAGAATTTTAATAAGAAAAAGTATCTTATTTCGTAATCGAGCATACGCCAACAATATATTCCATTTAAGCATTGGTCAATAGCACTAATTTTCTCTTGTGCTGGTGGGAGGTGCATTTAATGTCAAAACAGATTTTTAAAAAATATGTCTATAAATGAATTGGATGTTTTACTAATAGAGTAATTGGAGTAAAATGAGGAAATCATAATAGAATAATATATTTTTGGAAAAATCAGATCAAATTTAAAAATTATTCGGATGATTTTAGAAATAATGGTAGAAAAATAATTCAAGAATTCATTTTTGGGAATTATTGGTTTGATTACTTTACAGAATTTGATCTGTATATAGATATTGTCAAAATTTATATGATTAAAAAGAAAAATTAAAAAGAAAAATTTGAAAGAATCTTCCGAGTGATCTGTGACGTCACAGTTAAAATTCTTCGTCCCAGATTTTGACACTAAGGGCCTAAACTGATGGACGGACAACCACTACGATGTTTTGCAACGTCATCGCTACCATCCTCCACGGTGGGATACTGACGTCACGACTCTTTTGGGACAGGGGAAGATTTAACGAAAACTTCAGTGTGCGGTTCGGACAGCGGACAGTGAGGAAAGAGTTTTTGCTCCCTCAGATTGGAACTCACTAACTAATAGCCGGCACTCACTAGGGCTGCTCTAAAAGAAAATACTAAAATTAAACAGCAGAGGGTTTAGGATCAAAATTAATTTCCCCTTAAGTGGACGAAGACGAGCCAGCAAAATGTACGAAATTTATTCAACTTAATCTACGAAATTCCAGCCACAGAAAAACACAACTTTCAACTTTATAAGACTCAAGATACTTTAAAATCTACGAAATTCAAGCCTTCACAGAAAAGAACACAACTTAAATTTAAAAGACTCAACGAATTTTGTTAACTGGACTTTAAGATAACTTCCCGCAAAAAACAACAAAATTGCAACCACCAACTTTTCATACCACTCCTCCACCTTTTACTCTCTATCTCTTCTTCTATCTTTCCTTTCCATTTTGTTATATTAAACTCTTAAGTATACTTGTGTCTTTGCCTTATCTTTTCAAATCAACATCCGAACTTGAAATTGCGGAAATCACCTATCTTTAACCATCTTCCCTTTGTACACGATAGGGTTCTTTACTCATATACTGGAACTTGGAAATATTTTCCCAGTATATTAAGAAAATTAATTTACCCGTACAGTGGAATTAGAAGTTTACCCCCATTGGAGAAATTAATTCCACTAAAAAACCCTGGTGTTAATTTTTTCCCACAATATTTTATTACAAGTGTATATGTTCTATGCAAAGATTTTTTTGCTAAGGTTGATGTGAGAAGATAGAAAAAAAGAGAGCTTAGGAAACAAATAATAATGAATAATTACTAATTACTTGATAAAGATAATCACATTGCCATCGTATCAATTTCACCAAATAGTGCGGCACGTTGACCGACTGTGCCACCGGAGCTGCCTTCATCAAATAACTGCGTTAAATTCATAGGTATAGAAAATATAGGGAAATAATATTTTATCAAAAGTGAGAAGGGTATTATACATAAATAATCAATAATTATGCATGAATAATTAATGATTATGAATAAATAATTAATCGTTATGATTCTTCAACAGTGGTGCATTAAAAAAGAATCGACATTGAAGCGAATTATATATATATATATATATATATATATATATATATAATATATATATATATATATATATATGAGTGTTTTATAATTTGCTTGAAGCGTTGAGTTCATATTGGTTTGGTGGTTGGTTTTGAAGGCTATCACAATGCAAGTGTACAGAAAAATGAGGTAACTATGATATTGTTTGTTTACCTTTGACTTATTCTTAATATTTCGGGATAAAAATCACTTCGTCAGAAGATTTTTTAAAGCTAAGTTCTGGAGATGTTACCTTTTTGCTGTGATTTGTCCATTCTGTTGTATGCCAAGTTTTCAGTAATAAAAAGTGATGCCTGAATTGAAAATTACAACTGTATTCGCGTATTGTTTTCTATGTCCGCCTATGTGCCTGCTGATTGGTTAAATCGAACTTAACGGACCTAAATTCCACCATCGTATGTTACCCAGCCAAAAGAAAAAAATACAAAAAAATCAGGGAATTAATCGAATTTAATGAAATTTTCAGTGTTGATATATAAATGAATAAAAGATATAATGCTCCAATTATTTTATTTAAAAACTTTTACATTTTTTCAGGTCAGTTAACTTGGAATCACGTATCTTTGAGGCATAAAACACAGATTCTGAAAGATACGTGGTTCCACGTTAACTGACCTGAAAAATACAAAAGTTTTAAAATAAAATAAGTGATGCATTATATATATCAGCACTGAAGATGTCATTAAATTCGGTTAATTCCTTGATTTTTTGGTATTTTTTTTCTTTCGGCGGGGTGACATACGATGATGGAATTTAGGTCCGTTAAATTCGATTTAACTTGTTTTCAATTTCCCTTCACGTGGCTGGAGATTTTTTTGTTTGTTTTTTCTTAACATTCTTTAGAAATTCATACCACTACTTTCTTAAAAAAAACTTAATTAAACTTTATTTTTTATCATGATGCAATATTTTTAATATTCATGATTAAATGTTTCGGTGATAAATTAAAGAAACTAATGTTTATCTTTTACTTTGAAATACCCGGATGTGAATACGTACGAGATAGAATTATGTCTCTAATAGCCTATAAGGCTTCCATATATAAGGCCTACGATTTTATGTAAAAACACTGAAAATTTCATTAAATTCGGTTAATTCCCTGATTTTTGGTAGTTTTTCTTCCAGCGGTGGAATTTAGGTCCGTTAAGTTCGATTTAACCTAAAAAGTTATGCCTGAATTTAAAATGTAGACTGTGTTTGCGTATTGTTTTTTATGCCCACCGATTTATGCCTGAATGACCACGTGGCATAAAAGATGCTGCTAGCCACCCACGCTACATCCATTGTCTTAACGCTTGAGATGAAATTTCAGTGGAGGTAATCAGAAAAGGCTGCACAGAACTAGGCCTGATGCGTTTTTCTAAAACATTTTCTTCATAAAGTATCGAGACTGTTTCATATTTTTCGGAATTAACATTGACTCGTCTGTTATCTATTTTACATCTCCAGATTGAAGAGTTATGTATAAACCTAATCCTTTTAGTAAGACAAGTAATCTTTTACTTATCAAGAAATACACCCTAAAGGTGTCCCTTACCAGATCATCAGTGATGTAATTCCTAAGATCATTAGGCGTTTCTAGTCTTTTAAAATCATACACCTTCATCTGGGTGACCCAGCTAGTGTTGATCAGCCACCAGCTTGTGCTCAATGAATAAGCTCATAGCAGCAAATAGACAATAGGGCGAACTTTAAGGTTTTATACGAATAAGCGCAAGCGGAACATCCAATCAAATTCGACTTCAGGCTATCTCTCCCATAAGAAAGGAAGAAAGCTAGCAAATAGTTTACCCCTTCTCTAGAGAAATTGAAAGCCCGGGGACGTACTTTGACGCTCAGAATTGACTAATTAAATGGCAAGTTCAACTATTCTTCTTAAAACCGTTTATTGTTTTGTTCTTTAAAAAATCACTAAACAAATATATAAAATAACCTCTTTAATGTTAAAAAATCCTGAAGGAGGAGAAAAATCTGTGTTTATATGTGTATGTATATCTATGCATGGAATGTTCAATGTTTTTTACCTCGATGAAATATTGAATGACATTAAAAAAAGGAATTCCCATTTAAAAAAGCTATATTTATGAATCGAGCACCCTTAGATATTACAAAAGTATCATTTAAAATAAGTAAAACTTCTAAAAAATAGAAAAAAAGACGCCCTCCCAAACAGCAAAAAGTATCGTTTGAATTTTTAAAAAAACTTGATAATAAAAGTAACATCTAACTACGAAATTACTCTCCCAAACTTTTATTCCTTCCAGTCAAACCCAACTTGGTTAAGAACGTACAAAACGACTGACTCACAAAAACACCCAATTTCAATTGGCTCACAATAAGCCCGTCATCCACTGTTCCTGCACTGCTCAGTTCCTAATACTTAATGAGCTTCCATTCGTGGTCCTCTGCCATGTATTACTACCAGGGTACGTTAACTCGCACATTCGAAAAGAGAATCATGTCTAGCAGAAGTTGGGTTTAAACAATATGATCAGGGAATTTCAGCTGCTTATCCAAATCAACTAATCTGGGGCTGTACTATGTAGCGATGTTCTTCATGTTTGGACTGATCGAACCTTTCCTACAAACTAAACAAAATTGATCCTCCTACTGACAGGCTTGCATATGCTGGTCCGAAGACATTTGTCAAATACCTCTGCAATTACTCTTAGTACTTGATCATGACGCCAGCGATAACGGCCATCACTCAATGACATCAGCTAATAAGTAGGTGTTTGAGCAATCCTCTCTTTGCCCACAACAGACATTGCAGAGTCTCAGCCTTCCCCCAGGTGTAAAGGTTTGCCGGACCCGGTAATGTGTCATAAACAGCCTGGATGGGGAATCTTATCTGGACGAAGTTAGAACAAGAAATGTCCGACCATCTAACCTTTCTTTTTAAGATGTCATCCTATCTAGACCAAGCTCCCTGTTGGCCTGAAGCAACCATTTTGCAAAATATTAACTCATCCATCCCTGCTCTCACCTCATCATAGAGGTGTTTATATTTTGAAGGTTTTTGTCTTTTGTTAATTCAAATCTTTTTTGTAGGTTTAAATTTTTTAAATCTTAACTATAATATTGTTTAAGATCTGACATTTATTTTGCTAATCTGTATGATTAGTTATGTCTTGTTGATTATTGTTTAATTTAACAGTTCATCTCTTAATGAGAATTCCCCTTTTCCTATAAGGAACACTTTTTAGCGCAAAAACCTTCCCCCAAGACTAAATTTGTCAGTTCTATATCAGACCGAGTGGCAGTCTATGGAAGAAAAACAAATTCTTTCCAATTATTGATACTGATTATTTAATATTTTAGGGAAAAGTTTTCCTTATATTTTTGCTGCATTGTTTTTGTATGCCAATCGTAAGACTTACTTGAAATGACTGATAATTCTACATACCGCTGGAAAGATTAGTTTTATGCCTTTTTAAAGACTATTAGTTGAAGAATGATGGAAGCAGTCATGCCAACATTTTGAAATCAATTTATTGATTCCATATAGAGAATTCTTGCAACATTGGAGGTATTGATACAAAATAATCAATAGTAGCACATTTCGAAATGAAGCTTTCAAAAAACAAAAACAAAAACCCCCCAAAACCCACCTTTTTTAAATTATTAAAAAATTCAGAATTTACAAATATTTTCCTTTCTATTTTATATTTTCATAATTTTGGATTTTATACTGAAGCATACATAAAAGAGAAAAAATCAATGAACTGTAGAATTTTAAGAATGAAAGTAAAGTACTCATTGGAGTGGCCTATTGTCTGTATCAGCCGGACAGCGAGGGAGTCTATCCCCTTTTTGCTTGCGCTAAACCAGGGAGTCATCAATGACACAACTGTAAGAATACAATTAAATGCTATAATACAAACCATTTCATAACACTGTACTCAACAATATTTAGCATTCGAAATGATAGCGTTATGAGCTAACCTAATTCGAGCATCCATTCCTTAGTGTTGTGTTAGCTAAGTAGTTTTCTAAAGACGAACGTTGTAGATATACATTTAACGTATAAATCTTACATATGTTCATTTACCAAGATTAGTCTAGTTCAGCACAAAGCCAGGATATGAGTAACATTGGCTAATTAGCAATGAACAGCTAGTCTAGCTTGCTAATCATTACATTATTACTTCCAATATTGCAAATGTGTGACTGACGAATTTAATGGGAGATGTACCAAGTTTAATCTTCGCAACAAGTCAATAGAACTGCATCTGCTAGCTAAAGTTTGTGAGACTATCAATGGACAGTGTAAAATGTGTTGAAACCGACCATCTTTGTTAGTTGCTTACGATTCGTACTGTTGCTAAGTGGCCGTCCATCTAAGTACTTTATCAAGGTCATCGCTAGCTTAACTTTGGGAACTTGCTGTGAACCACTACTTTTGCGAGATTTGACCGTAACCCGACCATCTTTGTTAACAATTTAGTTTCTCGAAGAAGATTTCTTTAGAAAGCTATCGAAAAATGTAGGTATAATTAAATTTTGAATTTAAGATAGTTTAAATTCAAGTTGTGAAAAAGACGACAGCTTTCAACTTTTAGAAACACCCTGTACGTATTCAGCTTAATAATAATAATAATAATAATAATAATAATAATAATAATAATAATAATAATAATAATAATAATATTTTTGTGAAGTAATGGAGAAAGAAAAACTTGTATGATTTCAGACTTCTTTCTGTGTCTGTATAGATAATAAGCCTAAATTTATTCATTAACATAAAACTCTAATATATTTCTTCCGTCTGCTTGTTGTAAGGAAACCAGAAAATTGCTAGAATTCCTGGAAGAAATCAAAAACCGTTTCGATTGATAGAAACAGAGGAATATATAATATATATATAATATATATATATATATATATATATATATATATATATATATATATATATAAGTTATCATGATAAATGGAGCATTGTGATGTCGCAAGGAAGATTAATCAGAACCAGCAGATGAAAATAAACGTTTATGTAACAAAACCTTTAATTCCATTCAAGAATTAATAGAACCCAAAACCTACCCTTTTAGCACAAAAATAAGTGTCAGTTTTCTTCGGTATAGCCTCCGACTAGGAACCACAAGGTTCCGGGTTCGGTACCGACCCGCGCCAACTCAGCGTGTGAGTAGCGCAGGGATATGTGCAGTAGTGAGGAGCTGATGGTTGGTGTGGCGCTCCAACCCAAACGTAAAAAAATATTTCCTTGGTCTAGTGCAAGTGAAAAGGGAATAGATCCCCTCGCTGTCTGGCTGATACCAATTTTAGGCCACCCCAACGACTTTACTTTAATGTATTGATTATTGGGCCTGGAAAATGCGCTTGTAATGAGTTTCCAGTTTTAGACTAATTATCAAAATACGAGGTCAAGTACTTGTTTAAAGTCTAAAAATTTACTTTCTGTACACATACTTACGTCTTGCAGCAATATGGCTTCACACTGATTATTCATTATTATTAATGAGAACTATTCTTAACTCACGAAGAAACGAATATATTTCATTAAAACCATCGTTCTGTATCCATTACGTATGCATCCCAAATTTAAGCTGTTTGGCCAGCTATACAGGGCATATAAATACACTCTTCCAAGTTAGTGATATAGATTGAGCTAAGCGAAGCATTTTGTATAAACATGATAGTATTCAAGTATATATATATATATATATATATAAAGTCATCCACAGACACCGTGTTTCGACGTTTCACGTCTCATCAATGTGGTTAGACACAGCAACTACGTCCGACCAGGAGCGAAACCCGACTGAATTTTCATCAGCCGATTCGTTACCCTTTAGGCCATCGACAACTGCCGTTAAGGGACGGTGTTTTAACTATTAGATTGTCAAAAATATATTAAAAACTAATTAGATATACTGTTTCTTGAAGCATGGGAAATTAAACATGAAAAAATAAAGAGATTTAATATTCAAAAAACTTTAAGCAAATCATCCTATTTAATTGTTTTTGTTAAAGAATGATGACATTAATAATATTTATCTAATTGGTAGCTGATATAAGGTCAATTACTGTTTTGAAAAACTAGTGAAATTAAAAGTCATTTGAAATATATCATACAGAATCCTGGGCATAACGCTAAACTGCATCTAGTAGTTAACTTCACATTCTGGACCTCTGGGAGTATGGTGTAACCCTTCGTTCACATTACTCCCAGTTACACTTTGTCCAAAAGGGATAGAACCTGTTATGGCCTCATCTATGGGTAAAATACATCTGTTTGAAAATGATTAGTATTATATAGGAATACTTGATACCATATAATTTTCTTTTGTAAAAAAAGTATTATTATTACTAAATATGAATAAACTATGTAACTATGTAAACATTGATTATCATGTAAAAAGACATTAAATAATACAACAATATTACAATGCTGTAAAAGCAACCAACCTAACCTAACCATCTACTCTGTTCATGGTCTGCGTGAGACCAAAAGCTTTTTGAGTAACTGAAGAAGTCAATGATGCAGAAAATAGTTTTACTTTTGCAATGATCATTGATTTTCTTTTGGTCTGAATTTTATGAAAAAATTGTGAGAGAAAAAGCGGTAAAATCATTGTTTTTTTTCGGCCCCTTTAGTTTTTTTATTGAACAATTTTTTTTTATCTGGATCTTTCAAAATTCGTGCGTGGTAATTAAATTTTGACGCGCGGTATAATTTTTTTTCTTTTACTTGTGACTGCGCAGCCGCACAATTTAGAAGGAACACTCCTTCAAAGTAAAAGTTTCCAATCATTGTTTATCGTAATGTATTGTTAAAAAACAGAGAACATATCCGATCAATGATTTGATACTAATTTAACCCAGTACAATTTTCTAGAAATCATTACAATATATCTATATATATATCTATACCATCACGCCAAACAGAAATCGCAAATATCTATCTATCTATCTATCTATCTATCTATCTATCTATCTATCTATATATATATATATATATATATATATATATATATATATATATGTAACTATAGTGTGGGATTGGCACTGTTTCAGCTTTAACTGGAATGATATGCCAAAATGTAGTATTATTGGGAGAGTGGTTAATATAATATAGAGCTATTATATAATAATAAATAAATATATAAAAGTTTTATATACAGTCATTAAATATATAAAACCTTTATATATATATATATATATATATATATATATATATATATATATATATATATATATATATATATAAGTAAAGAAATAACAAAAGACTTAGAGATTGAGCGTAATAGTCTATTTCAGGGAGCTTAGACAAAGTGTCTAACTCTCCCAACTCATCATATGAATTATATATATATATATATTTATATGAATATATGTATGTATGTGTATGTATAAATTTATATATTTTGTGTTTTTTACTTTGATTTATTATATGGATATTTATATGTATGTGTGTGTGTTTGTATGTATATGTATGTACATATATATATATATATATATATATATATATGTGTGTGTATATATACATATTGTTATATATGTATATATATGGGTATATTGGTATGTTTATATGGGTATATTTGTTTTTGACTTAATTTGTTATGTAGTTGTTTTTTCTTTTTTGTTTTTTTTCTTTTTCGTATGTATGGGTTTATATGTATTTATTTATGTATGCGTATATATGTGTATGTATTTATATATATGTATGTGTGTTTTTATATGTGTATGTGTATGTATATCTCTATTTTAAATTTTTAATATTATATAAAATATTTTTTATTTCTCTTTTAACTTAAATTTAATATTTATTAGCTTTACTTTCTTTCTTAGCTATCTCAGTTTATATAATAAATAATAATATATATAGAGATTTTGATATTTAACTATCTTACTTTAGATATAATAATTAATATATATATATATATATATATATATATATATATATATTATATTAAAATCCTTATTAATCCAGTTGCTCTTTCGTATTGGTTGAATAGGTGAATTTTGCTTGATCTGTCTGTCTGGTTGTCTTGATGTCAAATTATATTGGATACTTTATTAGTTACATGTTTCACTGACCCATTTCTTTTGACGGAAGTGATTTTAAGAAAAAAATTTTGTTTGCAACATCAATGTTTTCAGTTGGAACTTATATTTTTTTTTAAATGTTTAAAAATAAAAAATAAAAATCTGTTTTCAAATGCCTTTAAAGTAATAAAGATTTCATCATTAGCATATGATGAGTTGGGAGAGTTAGACACTTTGTCTAAGCTCCCTGAAATAGACTATAATGCTCAATCTCTAAGTCTTTTGTTATTTCTTTACTTATATATTTGCTCTGTAACTCTAATATTAAGAGCACACATTGAGCTCTCAAACTGCGACAGTTTTTAAATAAAACTATTGTGTCGTAAGGAAGATTTCTTCTCTGGACTTTTGGATATATATATATATATATATATATATATATATATATATATATATATATATATATGTGTGTGTGTGTGTGTGTGTGTGTGTAAGTTGAAAATGGAAATGAATCGGACGATAAATAATTTTCTGTATTGCCGTATTTTGTTAAGGTTATCCATTTGGGTGGTGTTGACGTTATACATATCTTTTATTTATAACATAAACACCACCGAAATGGATAACCATAAGAATATACGGCAATATAGTAAATTATTTATCACGGATTCATTTCCGTTTCCAACTTACATACTGTCCAAGGAAAAGAAATTTATAATATCAACACCACTGAAATGGATAACCATAACAAAATAGGGTAATATAGAAAATTATATATATATATATATATATATATATATATTGTTATTATTATTTATATTTTGCTTGAAGGCAATTATAATGCATGTATCGCATAAAATTCGATAATTATAGAAAATAATCTTGTCAAGTGAATCCCGGCAAAGGATGGCTCGCTATGCAGAACACCGTACAGACTGTTTCGACTTTATTAAGTCTCTTCAGCGATGTATACTAACGACTCCCCTCCGACAGGAATCGAAACCGGGACTTCACAGGCATAGTCAGAGACCATATGCGTTCGGCCGCCGGTACATAGCGAACAATCCCCGCGAAATTAACCTTGTCAATGATACTACCTGCCTCTACCATAGTAGGTAAGTGGACGTTTATATTCACTTCGCCGAAGAGCTTATAGCTGGGTTTGTTTACTACTATATATATATATATATATATATATATATATATATATATATATATATATACATACCTGTGTGTGTGTGTGTGTGTGTGCGTGTGTGTACGTATGTGTGTATGTAGTCCAGGCATATTATCGATTGAAATAGTGCCAATGTATATCCTTGTAGAACTCCAGCGACAATGTCAAAGAAATCTGTGTCAACATCAACAAACCATTCCATTTCTGTATTTGTAGATCATCCTTATATCGATAATGAAGGAAAAGGGTTTCACATTAAAAAAGGCAAGAAGCAGACGATATCCCACATAAACTGTTAAATATGTAGACAACGCAGATGATCTAGCACTTCTCGAAAATACACCTGCACAAGCCGAATCATTGCAGCATAGCCTAGTTGAGATGACAAGTGCATTGACCTCTATGTGAACTCAGACAAAACGGAGTTGTGTTTTAAACAAGATGGAAACATCTCCACACTTGAAGGCAAGCCTCTAAAATTAGTAGACTACTTCACATACCTAGGCAGTAATAGATCATGTACAGAAAGCAATGTCAATAAAATCATAGGAAAGGCATGGACTGCTAGTGACAGATTATCGATCATATTAAAATCTGATCTGTCTGATAAGAAAAAGCGAGAATTCTTCCAAGCTGTAGCCGTGTCAGTGCTACCGTATGACTTCACCTCTTGCACTCTAGGGAGACGCTTGGAGAATAAAGCTAGTCGGGAAATACATAAGGATTCTGCGTGCATATATAATATATATATATATATATATATATATATATATATATATATATTCATGCAAATGTGTGTACCTGGGAGCGTGTGGGAGTGTGCGTGAGTGTGTTGTTTATTATAATTGCAAAGTGATTTAAAAATAAAATAAAAGCATTATAAAATATATAGAAAACATTTTGAACATTTTATGATATTTAAAAAAAGAAGAATAAGAAAATCTCTAAAAAAAACAGTTGTATAAAAAGCAATTTATATAATTCTAGATAAATAGCGTTATTAGAGTCACCCGTTGCGTTTAAGATGTTAAAGACATGAAAGGCGTCTTTTATAGACTTGTAATCTTTAGGGAGCAGAAAATAGAACTTTTCTTTAGGAAAGCTCGATCAATTTTTACAACGGAAATGAACGATTTGTCAGTTCTTACGAAGCGGCCATGCTACTTTTTGTCACAACTTTCCATTTACAGCAGTCATTATTATCTATAAGCATTCATCTGTCATTATTCTTTGGGGGTTTCAAATTATTCGATGTTCACGTCAAGGACACAATGAATTCTTTCTGAAAAAAGCAAAAAACAAAAAGAAGGAACAAAAAAAAAAAGGAAAAATAGAAAGAAGAAAACAAAAAAAATGAAAAAGAAAACAGAAAGGCAAAGCAAAAATGAAAGAACAAAAAAAAGAAAAAAAAAGCAAGGAAAAAGAAGAAAGAAAAAAAGGAAAAAAGAAAGAAAAAAAGAACAAAAAAAAAGGAAAAAAAGAAAAAAAAAGGAAAAAAAGGGAAGAAAAAGAAAACGAAAAAGAAAACAAAAAAGAAGAAACCAAAATGATCTATTATTTTGTAGTTCTACTTTGAGTTTGAATGTCGTTTAGAAATCCTTGATGATAATTAAATAAATCTGGTATTAAGGCAGAACATTTATTTTAAGACAATATACAAGTCTTTAAAAATTAGATAAAAAGATATCATTAATTTTTTTTATTTAAAAGCCTTTATAAACTGGCCATTTAAATAGAGAAAACTAATAATTAAGACTGACAAAAAAGCCCCCCCCCCGCCAAAAAAAAAACAAAAACATGTAAATATTGGCCCAACCCCGTAAAATGAACAAAAAGTAATTTTAAAACGCTATCAAGCACAGACACACACACACACACACACACACACACACACACACACACACACACACACACACACATTTGCCAACACAAATATATTATCGTATATGCATGCGCATACGCATCTACATATATAAACCAACACGCCTATGAACACTCCCAGATCTAGAGTTGAGGAGTTATGAAATTCATTATATGCCATCAATAT
Source organism: Doryteuthis pealeii (assembly GCA_023376005.1). NCBI lineage: Eukaryota > Metazoa > Mollusca > Cephalopoda > Myopsida > Loliginidae > Doryteuthis > Doryteuthis pealeii. The sequence goes on from CM042139.1 coordinate 113,853,254, forward strand.
CCAAAAGTGTTATTTTATTTTTAGGAAGATTTTCTATTTCAGACCATATTTGTTCAATGAAATGGTTTCAAATTTCAAGTCGATACTGTTTTTCTCGCTAAAGAATATAAATATCTATAGCATATAATAAGAAATTGAAATATATACAGAGAATATGTACAAATATTTGTATTACACAGAACGTAGAAATCAATTAAACCCAATGAAATCATAACAGGCATTTAATCAGAAAATGGAATATTTTGTATATATAAGGTATGCTGGATGTCACAACTTAAATTTATAGACTCTTCGTGACCGCATGGATTCAATCTACCAATCAACACGCTCGAATACGTGGTTAGTTAACTATTCAATGGCCTTAGTGGAAAGGCTTTCAGTTACTCGTGCTTAACACGGACGAACGAACCAACAAACAAGGATTCTGATTAACACTGTAAAACACAAGGATCACATAATACTACACAAAACGGATCAAACTTAATGCCACAAGGGATCTTCACTGTAAAGTGCTCTCACCTGCAGCCTAAAAATGGCCACAGAAATATATCCCAAGAAAACTATCTATCTATCTATCTATCTATGCTTACGGCCGAGTCATGTTGAAAGCATCGGTCCCTACTACATCTCCGAAGTTAAGCAACAATGAGGCTGATCAATACTTAATTGGGGAACCATTTAAGCTATAGCAGGTAATATAAGCAATCTGATATTTATATGACTTGATTCGGTATTAGATAACCCCAAAAGAGTTGAAATACCATAAAACAAAACAAACAACGAATCTATCTATGGGGGTATTCGAATAAGATTAGGATTTGCATAGATGCAAATTTATTGATTGCCAGATTTTCACATTGTAAATTCGTCGAAATTTATCTTCCATTAGACAACACATAAACTCATTGGGTAGCCGTTGTCACAGCTTTTGTTGAAGATGGAGCAAAGAATTGTAATTAGCATTCCATAGTAATCATCGTAATATCTATAATGTGAATAATTAAAACTGATGTTCAGTGTTAACAAAGGCCACTCAGATTTATCATTTAGTTGTTACTGGGACTGGAAAATATAATATAATAATAACATTAACAGTACAATATATATATATATATATATATATATATATATATATATATATATATATATATATATGGTAAAGTTCGCAAAGTGGCCGATTTTTAAGCCTTTTTCATTACGAATTATATTGCTCTGTTCAATAATATTGAACATCGAGCTCTAAAGTGGACCTGAACAACTCCAACATTTCGCTGTTGGAAGAAAGATCCAACTTAGAATCATCCTAATACCAACTTACCAGTTAACCCATCCTAGCATATATATATATATATATATATATATATATATATATAATATATATATATATTATATATTGTATAATAATAATAATAATAATAATAATAATAATAATAATAATTGAGAATAATACGGATCACTGTTGTTTATTATTCAATATATGATTAATTTTACTGTGAAACAAAAAAACAAAACAGTGCTGCTCATAATGAACAACAAATAATTTTAAATAATGTAATTTATTAGATTTAAAAAAAAGTAACCACTACCCCTGAAATCCGAACCCATACTCCTCGTTTAAGGAGACTTGTACTATAAATATTGGGCAGCGGAGGCGCTTATCGTTTAATGCATTAAATTTAACATATACATTACATCAAAATAAGAAAGATTTATTCATTTAAGTTGTTTTAATTTAAAATTGAGAATGAGACGCTCTGCGACGAACATTTTTATTTCTCATTTCCAGCGTCTGAATGTCACGAAGAATGGATTTAAATCTGGGTATTCTAAATGTTAGCCTTTAAGTTAGTGCATGCGTGCGTGCGTGTGTGTTGATTAATCAAAAGATGCGGAATGAGACAATCGTTACCGATGAACTGAGTTCGGATTTTGCTTGATGCCATTTATATTCACTTGCCATTAATATTATTGGGAAAGGTGTAGGCTTTTTCCCTGCATTATGTCTCATAATGAAGGAAAAAAAATCCTCACTGGCTTGTCATGATGGCTGATTGAGGGTAATTACCTTCACTATCAAACTTTAGCAATGTTCAGTGTCCTATCGAAATAAATAAATATCACAACCCTCACCAACACACTGGTAAATGTCGAGTAGATTTGTGGTAGGTTTAATCTACTGATTCTCAAATGAGGCTCCCGTAGGAGCCTTTTCAAGTCTCATGAGAGGAATTGTCTCCGAAATGACAAAGAGTATTTTCTGTATGATTATCAAATAAAGTACCAATCTATACAAACATAAGGTGACCACAAATAAACAGTTTATAAAAGAAAATCGCTGATTTAAACTTATTCTCGTTTGGGACTAAAGTGGTACCTTGACTTACGCGTTTAATCTATTCTGCTCAAACTCAATTTCCTCGTATATCAAATCAATGTTCCCTATTGAAATAAACTGAAATGCCATTTATCCGTTCCAGCTTCCCCTTATATATATATATATATATATATATATATATATATATATATGTGTGTGTGTGTGTGTGTGTGTGTCCATTTTTACCTATAAATAAGTACATCATATACCCCTTTTTATTTAAAAAGTTAATTTTCATCTGGAACAGAGATGCCAGAATTTAACTATATATAGGGAAACATTATGCAATCAGAATAGGTGTTGTTGGGTATGATTTATAACAAAGCATTACCGCATTGAAATTTTAAAAATTTATCAAAAATAAAATTGCATTAATATATATAAGGGGTGTACTTAATTTTGAACTGCGGCATATTTATTTCTTTGATTACAGAGTTTCAATTCTATGAAGTTTGGTAATAAGTTGTACTTAGTAATATCCGTTTTCATTGTATGTTTCACTTAAAATAAAATCTTAGTGTCTGGAGGAGGAAAAGCTTTTTATCGAAAAATTTCCGAGAGTGTTTGATTATTTGTGGGTCATAGTATACGTATGCAGATGTAGATGTTGGTATGTGTGTCTGTGAAACTAAATTGCTAACTATTACACCACGAAGACGCCTTTATCCCCTATTGTGATTGGTGTAGGTGCTTGGGCACAGGTTTTCGGATACTTTCAAGGCAGTCAGGACCCCTTCCTTTGAAATGGGAATAGGAAAATTGTGTTGCATCAGAAGAGGACATAATTCTAAATCTTGTTATTAACCAGTTTTCCTGGGTTACGGTTACATACAATTATCTATATAACAATATGCTCGTACCTCCCTACACGAGTCATATTTTAACCCCCCCCCAATCCGGATAATCGTGGTAGTGTTATTATAAAGAATAAAAGGGGAGAAAAAACACATGCTTCACATAAGAAAAATATAATAAGGAAAAGAAAGGAAGAAAGAAAGAAGGAAACATGAAATAGAGTGGCCGGAAGATAGAGAGGGGAATACAAGAACGCGGAAACTATAACGCAATTTTTTCTATGGAATGGAAGGAAAAAGAAGGATAACAGAAAGACTGAGAGATAGTTATACTTTTTATATATTGAACTTTCTTTGCAATAGCTCTTAAGTATACATATCAAACGTTGTAATAGTTAAATGATAATACTGTGATATATCCACAGGTCCTGCTAGATGAAACAGAAATGAAAGGAAAGGTTAAAAAAGAATACCTCACGAAAACAAGAAAACTCCTAGAAACCAAGCTCTACAACAGAACCCCAATGAAAGGAATGGATATTTTGGCCGTCTCCATTATATGATACTCTGGGCTATTCTTAAAATGGACAAAAGAAGAAGTCAGTAGGATTGACCAAAAGACTCGAAAATTAATGACAATGCCCAAAGCTTTACACACTAGAGACGATAGAGATATGCTATAAGTATCCCTAAAGGAAGGTGAAACGGGTCTTGCCAGCGTAGAGGATTGCATAGATGCTACAATAGAAGGACTCAAATAATACACAAAAACGAGCAAAGAAACATTATTTATGGCAACCAATACCTGCAGCTGCAAAATATGGACAAACAGAAAAACAACGAAAACAAGAAAACAGAAATGGGAAGAAAAACACTTATATGGATACTTCAAACGTCAAATTGGGGTGGTTGCACATGAAAACCCAAGAGAGAAACTAAATCATTAATAATTTCTGCACAAAACAATGCCACGAGAACAAATTATATCAAAGCAAAAATTGATAAGACACAACAGAACAGCAAATGTAGAGTGTGTGGTGACAGAGATGAGTCTATAAGCCATATTTTAAGCGAATGTAGCAAAGAATACAAAGCTTGGCACGACTGGGTTGGGCAGGTGATCCACTGAGAATTATGTAAAAATTTAAATTTTGAGCATGCAACAAAATGTTATATGCATAAACACGAATCTATTCTTGAAAATTAAACGCATAAAATTCTCTGGGACTTTGAGATAAATACGAATCACCTTATTGCAGCCAGAAGACCAGACCTAGGATTGATTTACCAAAAAAAAAAAGTTGAATTCATCAACTGGTAGATTTTATAGTTCCCGTAGATCACAGGGTGGAGATTAAGAAAAACGAAAGCGCAGGTGTAAAAAACTACTACTACTACTACTACTACTAATAATAATAATAATAATGATAATAATAATAATAATAATTTGTGATTAAGACGGATCACCTTATCCCAGACAGAAGACCAGACGTAGTATTGATTAACAAAAAAAAAAGACTTGGAAAAAACCTGAAGAATCTGGAAATCAGAGAAAGAATTGAGACCATCAAGACAATATCATTGCTGAAATCACCTAGAATACTCAGAAGAGTCATGGAGACCCGAGGAGACTTGATGTCACTCAGACTCCAGTGTAAAACTATCAGCTAACGCAGGTATGAAAAACTCATAATAATAATAATAATAAAATGGCAGCCAACAATAGCAGGTGTAATATATGGACAAACAGAAAAACAACAAAAACTAGAAAACAAAAATGGGAAGAAAAACAATTATATGGACACTTCAAACGACAAATCGGAGAGGTTGCATATGAAAAGACTTGGGCATGGTTAAGAAAAGGAAACCTCAAAAGAGAAACTGAATCGCTAATAATTGCTGCACAAAATAATGCCATGATGACAAACTATATCAAAGCAAACATTGATTAGACCCAACGAAATAGTAAATGTAGACTGCGCTGACAGAGAAAAGACTGTAAACCATGTACTAAGCGAATGTAGCAAACTAGCACCACGGGAATACAAAACTAGGCACAACTGGGTTGGGAAGGTGATCCACTGGGAATTATGCAAAAAAATTAAATTTTGGCCATACAACAAAATGGTATATCCATAAACCAGAAACTATTCTTGAGAATGAAACGCATAACATTCTCTGGGACTTTGAGATAAAAACTGATCACCTTATCCCATCAAGGAGACCAGGCCTAGTATTGATTAACAAAAAAGAAAGAACTTGTCAACTGGTGGATTTTGCGGTTCCAGCAGATCCCAGGGTGAAGATGAAGGAAAACGATAGACAAATACCTAGACCTTGCCAGAGAACTGAAAAGATATGGAATATGAAAGTCAAAGTGATACCAATTGTAGTTGGTGCACTTGAAACGGTCCCAAGAGGCTTGGGAAAAGGACTGGAAAATATGGAAATCAGAGGAAGAATTGAGACCATCCAGAATACTGCTCTGCTCCAATCTGACAGAATACTCAGGAGATTCCTGGAGACCTGAGGAGACTTGCTGTCAATCAGGCTCCAGTGAAATACCATCAGCTAAGGCTGATGTGAAAAACTCAAATAATAATAATGATAATGATAATTTATATATTGATACTGGCATTCCTTAATATTCCGTCCGTTATCATCTTGCAACAAGCACCCTCTGGTTAAAAATCAGACCGTCCAAATCGTCCAAGATAAAATGCCAAAATGTTAATCCTGATTTTCTGGTGTTGTTTATCCACCGAATTTTTGTTCCTTATGAAAGTCGTTACCTCAGATGAATAATGGACTATTCTGTTTCATTATAAAGAAATAAAGGGACGAAAAATGACATGCTACACAGAAAAAATATAATAACAAAGAGAGAACGAAAGAGAATGGGGGAAATATATAGAGAGGGGGTGGGCGCGGGGAAACGATAACGCTAATCTGTTTCAATCGAACATAATTAAAAGATGAAAAACAGAAAACAGAGAGAGAGAGAGAGAGAGAGAGAGAGAGAGAGAGAGAGAGAGAGAGAGAGAGAGAGAGAGAGAGAGAGTTAAATCAAGATTATTATACCTTTTAAATATTGAACTAAAATGCAATAGCTCTTAAGTAAACATATCAAACATAGTAATAATTAGATTATCATACTGTGGTATATCCATAGGTCCTGCTAGTAATATCATATTACATTAAAACTTAAATACTTGCGCCCCGCGGATAGCGCATGTTTTTGTGGGGTATTTTCCATCAGAGCAATTTGAAGAATACGGTTGGAACAATCATATAGGTGCTAGAGCTTGACATAACTAGCCGACCGCTCGTCCAGCCATAGTAAGGACCAACGTGAAATGCTGCAAGTGACTGGAGCATTTAGTACCCGGGTCACAGACATCTTAGTCACCACAAACCTGTCGTCAGGCATTATGGGTTGCTACTCACGGCAAACAGGTGGCCCCCATTAGGAGGGGGTCTTACACCTCTGCAGAGGTGCAGACGGCGTGTTCTAGTTACAGCAGACAAAGCGGAGTCTTTTTTGAATATCCTGATTCATAACACTGTAGTTTACACGGGAGAAATGTTAGGCGAGATTAACAAAAAAAAAAAAAAACAACAAAAAATCAAAACAAAAAAAAACAAAAACAAACAAACAATAAACAAAAAACCCAACAAAAATCTTTCTTTCTTTGTCAGATAAATTTTACCTACGTTCATTCCTTTCAGAAGACAGAAATAATCAGATATTTCTTATCGTAATTTATTAATATTTTTGTTACTCTTCTTTTTGTTAAACATTACCTGGCCTATGAAACCCATTATTTATATTCATCTCATTGTTTACATAGACTTGTATTATATAGTTCATTGCACCAATGTCAAATAGTACACAATCCTATTATGATGATACTACACGGAATGGCGCTAGAAAAGGCTTCATTGAAAAAAGTCAGAGAACAGTCAGTTGTGTAGTTGTGTATTCTTTGAACCCATTGTTCTTTCTTTAGAAACAACAATATGCCGAAAACACGCGTGAAATAAAAATAATAATAAAAAAAAGAACTTTAAATACAAGTAAAAAACGTGGCAGAAAATTGAAAATTGAAAATTATTTTCTGCTTATTTTCTAAAGACAAGCAAAGTGAAAGCAACACCTTTTAAAAAGAATATGAGCTTTTTTTTTGATGAGTACGTACTACTTGAAATATTTATAAAATCGATTTCTTTCAGCTCGAATAAACACACCATAGAAAAAAACAAACTCTACAAGCAGTATAGTAATCAATTGGTAAATTAGGACGTAGAAGAAGCCAGGGATTTTAAGTTAAAAAAGGTTTCAAGTTTTAAAAAAAGGTTAAAAATAGAAGCAATGACAGGATTAGGAAGAAAATTGACACTGGAATCTTATTATAATGAAGATTGTGTGTGTGTCTGTCTGCAACTGAAACTACGTCACCACAAACGTCATAATTCCCTTAGTTATTTACGTTATATTCTGAATGGTTATAGAATAATGATTATTTAATATTAATTTGCATTAGCATCTTATTTATTAACAATGCCTTTATTAAGGTCTAGACGAGATAGATTTGCCTTAAAACAGCCCATAGTATTAATGTAATATCTACCGCACATCCCACTTATTCCGGTCAGACAAAAGGTCCAATCAATATGCGACCACCCACGAACCGAATCACATGGGATGGCCGGCACAAAAAATGCGTAGATCCAGTCAGCATTCTTCCTAAAGGGGGGAGCATCAGGTACTGGGCAATTAACCCAGCCCTGTCCTTTTAAATCAAGGGGCCAAGTGTTGCCTGGGGAGGAGACCCCCCCCCTAGGATCACGCCGTTAATTTACATTGATAGTCCAGTGGCCGAAGTCACCGGACCCCCGCCCCGAAGGCAGGGTTATTAATGTGTTTAAAATACTGCGATATGTGTTATATATCATCAAGTAATAAATGTTTACATAGTATATGGTGTGAATAATTTGCATCACGCTTTTAAGAAACCGTGTTTAATAAATAATTACTTGGTGTTACTGATTATTATTGTTTTATTCTTAAACCTATTAAAAGCAATCCTATGTATAATTTCATATTGACATCAATTAGAATAAAGTAACAATAATTGTAATCTTTTTTGTCTTCGTATCTAATTGCATTAGTCTTTCTAATTCAATGTAATATTTAATTATATCAAAACTTAAATACTTGTGCCCAGAGGGCGCATTTTTGTGCTAGTCCACTTGATGATCTGTGTTAAAAGTTTGCCAAAAAAAATCTGCATGTTAAACTCTGCAGGATACAATATTTAAGCTTCGTACGATTTGTGAATATTTATATATATATATATATATATCTTATTATAATGGAGATTGTGTGTTTTTCTGTCTGTAACCGAAACTATATTACTACTCAAGTCACACTTCCCTTAATTATTTACGTCAAATTCTCCATGATTTCATTCTTTTAAACATTCAGTTATTAATAAAAATTGTTTTACATTATTAATACTGTTGACCATATCTACGTACTAATAACATGCAATTGTATTTATTTATATATACAACAAAATAGCGGTTTACAGTTTGAACGAGAAGGCTAATTTGCATATTGATATTTAACATTTTATTTTAATAAATATGTGCTTGGTATTATTGATTTCTAATTGTTTGGTTTTATCTTAAGAAATATAAACAACAATCTCGTGGATAAATCTTAAAATAAATTTATTTACAAGAAGAAATAACTGTAATATTATCCTTTACTTCCTATTCTAACTAAATTGTTAAATTAGGAAAATTTTTTTTTGGATTATACCCCCTCTGTTGCAGATCTTTTTATCTGCATTCTTAGTCAGTTTCATTAGCCTTTCTAATTTAATATGATATTTTATTATATCAAAACTTAAATACTTGCACCCAGAGGGTGCATATATTTGCTAGTATATATAACAGACCGGAACGTCACAACCTCGACATCCCTACCTACAATAAACATCCACTTTCTACAACATCCCATATTTGTCTACCTTTCTCCATATATATATATATATATATATATATATATATATATATATATATATATATATATATATATAAGTTAAAACATATTACAGATATATATCTTAATATCTCACGGCTTTGGGTTGTTTGTGCTGATTTTTCTTTCTTTACTGCTTGTTTCTTTCTTTTCTTGTTTGTTTCTGTGCGTACTTGCGTGTGTTTTGAGATGTTAATACGCCTTGGTTTTTTTTTTACCATTTTACATCTTTGCCTGGAGCATAGCTAATTAAAAATCCCTGGATTTCATATGGCAATAATATTCTACTTATAAAAATGTCTGATATCAACACAATTCAGCGTGAGACTCAAAAGACAGATTTTATTGTGATGATCAGCAGGTTTTTCTTCTTGATTGCCAACATGAGAGTATCCGGTTGTCATCTGGCGAATGTTTGTTGCTCTGATTATGGATGCACAAACAATAATATCAGATCAGTAGAGAAGACAACAGACATGTCATCACCATCATGTCGTGCAAGTAGCACATATATCCATGACAATCTCTCGCCAACCTTCCCTATCATTCATTGCCCCTGGAGGTTCTTCTATGCAGCAACCAGCATCCTCACGTAGTTGTTCAATGTAGGTCCTTGCTGGGCGGACCAAATTAGCATGCCAATGTTTTGGCTTCCACAGGAGAACATCGCTTATGAGCTCGTCCTTGCTTCTCCAACAGTGTCCTGCATGTCTAGTCTTATTCGGATGGTCTGTGAAATGGAGGCATGTGGCCATACAGCTGCTTCCTTGTGGGGTGCTGTTTCCACGACTTGTTCAAGACTACACACAGCATTCTTGTGCAGATCCCATCTAGCTTATTCTCAAGGCGCTTTGTTAGGGTCCAAGTGGTGCCGCCATACAGCAGCACTGATACAACCACAGCCTGGAAGAATTTTCGCTTTAGTTTGTCAGTGAGATCGGACTTCCATATGACTGATAATTTGTTTGTGGCCAACCATGCCTTTCCTATTCCTGTATTAACATCGCTTTCTGTGGATGAGATATTACTACCTAGGTATGTGAATTGTTCTACTGGCTTAAGAGGTTTACCGTCAAGTGTAGAGATGTCGCTTTTCTTTTTGAAACTCGTGAAGTTTTATCAGAGTTCACATAGAGGCCGATATTATTTGCTGCCTCCTCCAAGCTATGCAGTAGTGACTCTGCCTGTGCCGGTGTATCTGCAAGAAATGCAAGGTAATCAGCATAGTCTGCATCTGTGACTGTTTGTGCGGGATATCGCCTGCTTCTTGCCTTTCTTAGTGTAAAAACTTGTTCTGTTATGGTATCTAATGATGTTCGGAGTACATAGACTAGGCATATTATAAATATATATGGTGCTAATGTATCTTTTTGTAGGACTCCAGTGGCGATGTCAAAGAAATCTGTGTCGCCATCAGGTGAGCGTACCATTGCTTTAGTGTCTTTGTAGAGCATCCTTATAGCAGCAATCGTTTCTTTGGGGAGACCGTATGATAGTAGTATTTGTTCCATTTTCCCTCTGCGTATGGAATCAAATGCTTTGGGGAAATCTAGCAATAGCAGTGTTTCCACCAGATTCTTTGCACGAACCCCTTCTATGATCCGTCGAATAGTCAGGATCTGAGAGGTTGTGGATCGATTTCTGCGGAATCCGTTTAGGGTTTTCCTAAGGATTTTCTCTATTTCGGGTTGGATACGATCAAGAAGAAGAGCATTATATATCTTGGCTGCAATAGCAGTAAGAGTTATGCCTCCGTAGTTTTTAGCGATTCCGAGATTTCCCTTTTTGGGGAATGGGAGGATGCATCCTTTCGTCCATTTATCTATTCTATTTTGTCTATATACGGCATTGCATAGCCTAAGCAGTATGTCATTGAACTTTCGCATCTTCCATACCTCAGGGGGTATTTCGTCAAGACCTGCAGCTTTTCTACCTTTTAGCTTCTTTAAGATTTGCTTGAGTTCTTCTGTTGTGAAATCCCTCAGTTTGATGTCTAGTTGTCTATCTACAAGCTTTTGGGTATTATTTTCTATGATTTGAGTGTTTCTATGATGGAAAGACCACTTCCAGTAACTTCTGGGGGACCCCCCAGAAGTTTCTGGAAGTGGTCTTTCCATTTCTGAAGTCTATCTTGTTGGCTGGTTGCCTTTAGTTTTGATCTAGAGGTACTTTTCTTGCCACTATTTTCCTTTACTGTTTGCCATGCTAATCATGACTGTCTGTCTTCTACCAATTTCTGATATTATTTATCTGTACTTGGATGTATTCTATTTGTTCTTTTTTGTATGTTTCTGTTAGGTCTATCTGGCTTTCTTAAGGTTATGTAGATTGGCGTTAGTTGGGTTTGTTTTATTTCGTTGGGCTGCTTTTCTTATATTTTTTCTCTTTTCTAACTTCTGTTTCTCTAACTTCTGTCTCCCAGGGGACGAAGTGTTTGGCTCTTAGTTTGGTCGGTATGAACTCAGCTGCAGCTTCTAGGTAGGCACTGACAAAGTAATGGAAGATATGCAATCCACTACTATTTTAAAAGCAATCTTACAAAAAGTGATTATAGAAAACGAATGGCTGAAAATTGGAAAGAATCTGCTAAGTTCAATACAACAAATTAAAGACTTACGGGCCACGTAAGAATAATTCTCAAAAAAGGATGGTTTTCTGAACTTGAAATACTAGAAATCTGTTGTCAGGTATGTAGTGAAAAAAAATACCCAGCCATAGCTCTCCAAAGGAACTGAAAAACAAAATACTGAAAACAAAAATATAGCGGAATCTATCACCATTGCTGCAATAACAACAATGTCAACAAAAGAAGAAATAAATATTTTTGGGTGGATAAAGAAAATTATGATTGAAGAAAAATAAGTATTATCATTATTATTACTCGAAAAAATATACACCCTCCAAGTATTTAAGTATTTAATAAAATATATTACATCAGAAAGACTAATCAAACTAAATAAGAATGCAGATAAAATGGTTTGAAACAGAGGTGGATATAATTGAAAAATAGTACAACTGAAACTTACTCTTCTATCACTCCATTCTTTCATTGCTAAAGTTTCCTAATTGAACTATCTAGTTAAAATAGGAGGTAAATAATAAAATTACAGTAATATCTTCTTGTTAATGGATTTCTTTTAAGATTTATCCCCGATAATTTTGCTCATATTCATTAAGATAAAACTAAACAATTGGAAATCAATAATACCGAGCATATATCAATATGCAAATTAGCCTTCCCGTTTACACTGTAAACTGATATTTTGTTGTATATATAAATACAATTGCATGTTATTAGTATATAGATAAGGCCAACAATATTAATAACTTAAATTAATTTTATCAATAATTGAGGTTTAAATAAAAATAAAACCATGGAGAATATGACGTAACTAACTAAAGGAATTGTGAGTTGGGTACAGATATAATTTCGGTTACAGACATACTGACACACAATCTCCATTATAATAAGATTATTATTATTATTATTATTATTATTATTATTATTATTATTATTATTATTATTATTATTATTAAGAATCAAGACTGGAAATAAAGTCACGGTTGAAACAAAAAGTGAACAACTATTGAAAAATATTCCAATGAGCAACATCACTGAACTGAATGATCTCATTTAGGTTTGAGCAGTGACACATTTGATGGTTCATAAGGGAACACAATAATAAAAAAAGGAAACAAAAACAGAATGGGAAATGAGACTTGAAGAAAAAATGTAAACATGCAAAAGGGAAAACACACAAAGGATTGAAACAATAAAGAAAAGGCAACTACAACATAGAAAACTAACAATACAAAGGGAAAAAATGAACCAAAGATATTAACTAAGGAAAGAAAAGAAAAAAAAAACTCAAAAGAAACCGGAACAGGATGAAATTATACAAAAATAAATCCAAGAGAATGAAAGGAAATTCTACCAACAAGTCCATGGGGAAAGCAAGAAGAAAATTCAGTGACTGAATGCAAATAAGACTAAAAAAATCTGGAGTAAATTGTGGGGACAAAATCAACACAACAGAAAGGCTGATTGGTTAAACGACATGAACAAAGAATTACCAAATATTGAGAAAGGTCCGGAGGCTGAAATGCATGTTGACTCATTTAAAGTCACACCCAAGAAAATTGCAAATTGGAAGGTTCCCGGATATGATGGAATATATGGACACTAGTTCAAAAGATTCACATCTATCTACGACAGAGTAGTTCAACAATATAGCCATCGTATGGATAGACTCCAAAAGGGTATACGACATGATCCTACAAACTTGAATTATAGAATGGATAAAAATGTTTCAATTATCAGAGGAAGTTATAAACATTATCACGAAAGAAATATCAGATTTTTTTGTAAAAAATTGTGGAATTGTTTTTCAGGGTGGATGTTGAGCTTCTCTCAGCCATGCATTTAGGAAGAATTTTCTTTTATGGGGACATTGTTTGAAGATTTCCGATTTTTTATTTAAACTTCTATTAATAATATTATTATTATTATTATTATTATTATTATTATAAGAATAAGAAATTCAATTTTTTGATATCCTAAATTTTTTACAAAAAAATCTGATATTTCAACAATAAAAAAATGTATTTTCGACAAAGAAACAACACCACCCACCTTTGTATTATGTTGGAAAAAATTTAAAAGACTCTACCATATATATAAAAATGTTTTTTTGAAAACATATACATCCTTTATCAAACGGAATTAACTTAAAAATAAAAAATAATTTTTTTTTTTCAAAAGTAAAATTTTTCTATTTCTAACGCATAAAGGGAGGTAACTTCGTTGGCATTGTTACAAAAAAATGCAACTTATGAAAAAATTTAAATTTTTAATAAATCCGAACTACAATAGCGTCCGCAGAAGTAACCGACGTTATTTACGGTTCAGAATGTGACATTAAGTAAAGATCTTCAACAAACACCATGGGATCTAACTCAACGGCCTAATGATTGCCCCTTGGCATGAAACCTGGGTAGCTGTTTATAATGAACATTGATCTATAAAGACTCAGCAAATTAGATAAATATTAGCTCTCACAATTTGTGATTGAGCACTGTATTTTCTTTGTTTCATCACAAAAAAAACTTGTTTTTATATATACCTATATATATATATATATATATATATATATATATATATATATATATATATATATATATATATATTCACCAACTCCTCCGCATAACCAGGATGTGACAGAAGGTCAATTTTTAAGCGGAGTTTACCAGGTTTGAATTCAGAGTTTTCCTTCTCCTATAACAGTTGCCGTACTAGTCCGCCCTACTATTTACTCATAGTTGGAGGGAGTATAGTCGGATTCATACCTTTCCCAAGGGTATTAGTGCCACATGAAATGCAACCAGCCTCATCCAGGATTTGAACTCGTATCGCCATGTCCATGTCCTTCGAAAACAACCATTAAACCACGGACACTTGCACACACACACACACACACACACACACACATATATATATATATATATATATATATATATATATATATATATATATATATATATATATATATAATATATATATTAACATTTATTATTCTACTCTCTCCAGATTTACATAACCTTCGTGAATAGTACCTCTTTTATTTAACTATCTGATCATCATGCCTTAGGGCCAAACAAAGAAATACGAACATACCTACCTAGAAAAACAGCATTCAGAATTAATGCTTTAATACGCTTGTGGATATTGACAGCTACTAAAAAATTCCCTTTTTTTTTTGGCTTATAAATAATTTATTCTTCTACTTTAAAAGTTGTATATCATTTATTATGACTATTTTTCAGCGTATGTTTTTATCATGTTTTATAAATGTTTTGTAAATGGTAATATTCTTTTTTCATCTAAATATATCAAATTATGCATATCTCAAAGCAATGATAAATATAAAGTCCTATGAAATTTAGAAATCTTTTTTGTTATCTTTGGTGTCTTTAGCAAGTCTGAAGTTTTGAATTGTTTTGATGTTTTTTGAGTCTTTTTCCTAGAGGCATTTGATATCTTTAAATGTTTTTCATAATGAAATTTTATATTTACAAATTATAGATCTACCATGAAACTTCCTGATAAGTATCAAGTCCAACTATATTCAACGAAAACTAAAAAACAACAACAACAACAAAAGCAAACAAAAAAGAAACCCTCCAAAAAAAAAAAAGAAAAAAGAAACAAAAATAAAACAACAAAAGCGTAAAAAACACAAACAAAAACGCCGAGCCAATAATTTACATAAGCAAGAAATGTAAACTTTTATTTCACTTAATTGATCATCACAAAACGTGTGAAATAAATTTCTCTTGAGGATATAAATTCTATATGAGCTTTCATATTTCTTCTTTTTGCCTCAGTACGCCACAGAGCTGTCAGCACTTTTCATATTTTTGCCCAATCGCTTTGGGATTTTTAAACATTTATTTATTTCAGTACATTAATTGATAAAAAGGTTTACATGATATAAAAATTAATGTTTTTATTTTTGTTTAAGACGTGAAGTTTTTATCAGTAGATATCACTTTCAACTAATTAAAACTCACAGAAAAAATACCTTCGAAATACTGGTATGTCCGCAGCTTCTTATATATACACTAACGAGCTAAAATATTACCAACAGCTGCTTAATAAAGTGTCGATCCTACACATGCAAATAAAAAGCTCTTATCCGATTATGCATGGAATCTTAAAGATCTCTAAATGCTTCTTTTAGTATCTCGTATCAGGATACTGGTCCGCCCTCTCGGCTGGGTCTGGGTCTGTAGAATACACTGACTGCACCTCTGCAATGAGGCCACCTGTTAGCTGTTAGGTCTTAGTGTTCTGGGTATAACGTTAAACTGTATCTAGTAGTGAAGCTCCAATTCTGTAGCTTTAGGGAGTGTGGAGTACCCTTCGTTACCATTACTTCCAGATCCACTCTGTCCCGGAGTGGTTGTAGAATTTTAGTAAAAGTAATGGGTACGAGGTGGTCATAAGCATTAACTCTTCGAGGACGTTTATAAACTCATAAGTCACAATAAAACATTGTTCTGCGTAATGTCTGTGCCCATTGCTGCATTAGAATGCGAGACATATAAAGTTATCATCAAGATATAAACCATTGGGTTTTTCTTTGACGTAATTTTACTAATGTATAATTCAAATACATGTTCCTTTGTTGGAACTTTCCCGTGTCAGATTTACATCTAGTTTTAATTAAAACATTAAAAACTAATGTAAAAAAAAATATTAAAAATTAGATTGGAATTTTATAATACAATACAATCAGTGTTAGTACCTGTTTGATGGATGGATAGAAAAATGACTTAAACAAGGAACGTAGCCCCATTATGAATTAAATAGAGAGAAAAATGACTTTAAACAAGAAACGAATAGTCCCATTATGAATTAATAGAGAAAAATGACTTAAACAAGAACGAATAGTCCCATTATGAATTAAATAGAGAAAACATGACTTTTAAACAAGAAACGAATAGTCCCATTATGAATTAAAATAGGAGGAAAAATGACTTTTAAACAAGAACGAATAGTCCCATTATGAATTAAATAGAGAAAAAATGACTTTAAAACAGAAACGAATATTCCCATTATGAATAAATAGAGAAAATGACTTTAAACAAAAGAATAGTCCCATTATGAATTTAAATAGAGAAAAATGACTTTAAACAAGAACGAATAGTCCCATTTATGAATTAAATAGAGAAAAATGACTTTAAAACAAGAACGAATAGTCCCATTATAATTAAATAGAGAGAAAAAATGACTTTAAACAAGAACGAATAGTCCCATTATGAATTAAATAGAGAGAAAAATGACTTTAAACAAGAACGAATAGTCCCCATTATGAATTAAATAGAGAAAAATGACTTTAAACAAGAACGAATAGTCCCATTATGAATTAAATAGAGAAAATGACTTAAACAAGAACGAATAAGTCCCATTATGAATAAATAGAGAAAAATGACCTTAAACAAGAACGGAATAGTCCCATTATGAATTAAATAGAGAAAAATGACTTTTAAACAAGAACGAATAGTCCCATTATGAATTAAAATAGAGAAAAAATGACTTTAAACAAGAAACGAATAGTTCCCATTTTGAATTAAATAGAGAAAAATGACTTAAACAAGAACGATAGTCCCATTAGGAATTATAGAGAAAAATGACTTAAACAAAACGAATAGTCCCATTATGATTAAATAGAGAAAAAATGACTTAAACAAGCGAATAGTCCCATTATGAATTAAATAGAGAAAAATGACTTAAACAAGAACGAATAGTCCCATTATGAATTAAATAGAGAAAAATGACTTTAAACAAGAAAACGAATAGTCCCATATGAATTAAATAGAGAAAAATGACTTTAAACAAGAACGAATAGTCCCATTTGAATTAAATAGAGAAAAAATGACTTTAAAACAAGAAACGAATAGTCCCATTATGAATTAAATAGAGAAAAATGACTTTAAAAACAGAACGAATAGTTCCATTATGAATTAAATAGAAGAAAAAATGACTTTAAAACAAGAACGAATGTCCATTATAATTAAATAGAGAAAAAATGACTTTAAACAGAAACGAATAGTCCCATTATGAATTAAATAGAGAAAAATGACTTTAACAATAACAATAGTCCCATTAGATTAAATAGAGAAAAATGACTTTAAACAAGAACGAATAGTCCCATATGAATTTAAATAGAGAAAAAATGACTTTAAACAAGAACGAATAGTCCCATTATGAATTAAATAGGAGAAAAATGACTTTTAAACAAGAACGAATAGTCCATTATGAATTAAATAGAGAAAATGACTTTAAACAAGAAGCGAATAGTCCCATTTATTGAATAATAGAGAAAAATGACTTTAAACAAGAACGAATAGTCCCATTATGAATTAAATAGAGAAAAAAATGACTTTAAACAAGAAACGAAAGTCCCCATTATGAAATTAAATAGAAAAAAATGACTTTAAAAACAAAACGAATAGTCCATTATAATTTAAATATGAAAAAAATGAACAAGAACGATAGTCCCATTATGAATTAAATAGAGAGAAAAATGACTTTAAACAAGAACGAATAGGTCCCATTATGAATTAAATAGAGAAAAATGATTAAACCAAGAACGAAATAGTCCCACTATATTAAATAGAAAAATGACTTTAAACAAGAACGAATAGTCCCATTATGAATTAAATAGAGAAAAATGACTTTAAACAAGAACGAATAGTCCCATATGAATTAACAAAAATGACTGTAAACAAGAACAATAGCCGCATTATGAATTAAATAGAGAAAAATGACTTTAAACAAGAACGAAATAGTCCCATTATGAATTAAATAGAGAAAAATGACTCTTTAAACAAAGAACGAATAGTCCGTATTATGAATAAATAGAAAAAATGACTTTTTAAACAAGAACGAATAGTCCCATTATGATAAAATACAGAGAAAAATGACTTTAAACAAGAACGAATAGTCCCATTATGAATTAAATAGAGAAAAATGACTTTAAACAAGAAACGAATAGTCCCATTATGAATTAAAAGAGAAAAATGACTTTAAACAAGAACGAATAGTCCATTATGAAATTAAATAGAGAAAAATGACTTTAAACAAGAACGAATAGTCCCATTATGAAATAAATAGAGAAAAATGACTTGAAACAAGAACGAATAGTCCCATTATGAATTAAATAGAGAAAAATGACTTTAAACAAGAAAGAATAGTCCCATTATGAATTAAATAGAGAAAAAACCTTACCCAAACACAGAACGAATAGTCCCATTATGAATTAAATATGAGGAAAAAATGACTTTAAACAAGAACGAATAGTCCCATTATTGAATTAATTGATTAAATATAGAGAAAAATGACTTTAAACAGAACGAATAGTCCCATTATGAAATTAAATAGAGAAAAATGACTTAAACAAGAACGAATAGCCATTAGAATTAAATAGAGAAAATAGTTTAAACAAGAACGAATAGTCCATATGAATTAAATAGAGAAAAAATGACTTTAAACAAGAACGAATAGTCCCATTATGAATTAAATAGAGAAAAATGACTTTAAAACAAGAACGAATAGTCCCATTATGAATTAATAGAAAAAATGAACTTAAACAAGAACGAATAGCTCCCATTATGAATTTAAAATAGAGAAAAATGAGTTTAAACAAAGAAACGAATATCCCATTATGAAATAAAATAGAGAAAAAATGACTTTAAACAAGAACGAATAGTCCCATTATGAATTAAATAGAGAAAAATTGACTTTAAACAAGAAGAATAGTCCCATTATGAATTAAATAGAGAAAAATGACTTTAAACAAGAACGAATAGTCCCAATATGAATTAAATAGAGAAAAATGACTTAAACAAGAACGAATAGTCCATTATGAATTAAATAGAGAAAAATGACTTAAACAAGAACGAATAGTCCCCATTATGAATTAAAATAGAGAAAAATGACTTTAAACAAGAACGAATAGTCCATTATGAATTAAATAGAGAAAATGACTTTAAACAAGAACGAATAGTCCCATTATGCAATTAAATAGAGAAAAATGACTTTAAACAAGAACGGAATAGTCCATTATGAATTTAAATAGAGAAAAATGACTTTATAGTCCCGAATTAAATAGAGAAAAATGACTTTTAAACCCATTATGAATTAAATAGAGATGACTTTTAGTCCCATTATGCTTTAAACAAGAACGAATAGTCCCCATTAACGAATAGTCCCAATAGAGAAAATGAGCTTAAACAAGATAGTCCCATTCAATTAAATAGAGAAAAATGAGTTAACAAAAACGAATAGTCCCATTATGAATTAAATAGAGAAAATGACTTTAAACAAGAACGAATAGTCCATTATGAATTAAATAAGAAAAATGACTTTAAACAAGAACGAATAGTCCCATTATGAATTAAATAGAGAAAAAATGACTTTAACAAGAACGAATAGTCCCATTATGAATTAAATAGAGAAGAAAAATGACTTTAAACAAGAAACGAATAGTTCCCATTATGAATTAAATAAGAAAAATGACTTTAAACAAAAAACGAATAGTCCCCATTATGAAATTAAATAGAGAAATGACCTTTAAACAAGAAACGAATAGCCATTATGAATAAATAGAGAAAAATGACTTTAAACAAGAACGAATAGCCATATGAATTAAATAGAGAAAAATGACTTTAAACAAGAGACGAATAGTCCCATTATGAATTAAATAGAGAAAAATGACTTTAAACAAGAACGAATAGTCCCATTATGAATTAAATAGAGAAAATGACTTAAACAAGAACGAATAGTCCCATTATGAATTTAAATATGAGAAAAATGACTTTAAACAAGAACGAATAGTCCCATTATGAATTAAATAGAGAAAAAATGACTTTAAAAAGAACGAATAGTCCCCATTATGAATTAATAGAGAAAAATGACTTTCAACAAGAACGAATAGTCCCATTATGAATAAATAGAGAAAAACTTTAAAACAAGACGAAAAGTCCATTATGAATTAAATAGAGAAAAATGACTTTAAACAAGAACGAATAGTCCATTATGAATTAAATAGAGAAAAATGACTTTAAAACAAAACGAATAGTCCCATTATGAATTAAATAGAGAAAATGACTTTAAACAGAAGAAAATAGTCCCATTATGAATTAAATAGAGAGAAAAATGACTTTAAACAAGAACGAATAGTCCCATTATGAATTAAATAGAGAAAAATGACTTTAAACAAGAACGAATAGTCCATTATGAATTAAAATAGAGAAAAATGACTTTAAACAAAAACGAATAGTCCCATTATGAATTAAATAGAGAAAAATGACTTTAAAACAAGAACGAATAGTCCCATTATGAATTAAATAGAGAAAAATGACTTAAACAAGAACGAATAGTCCCATTATGAATTAAATAGAGAAAAATGACTTTAAACAAGAAACGAATAGTCCCATTAATGAAGTTTAAATAGAGAAAAATGACTTTAAACAAGAAACGAATAGTCCCATTATGAGATTAAAATAGAGAAAAATGACTTTAAACAAGAACGAATAGTCCCATTATGAATTAAATAGAGGAAATTTGACTTTAAACAAGAACGAATAGTCCCATTATGAAATTAAATAGAGAAAAATGACTTTAACAAAACGAATAGTCCCATTATGAATTAAATAGGAAGAAAATGACTTTAAACAAACGAATAGTCCCATTATGAATTAAATAGAGAAAAATGACTTTAAAAAGAACGAATAGTCCCATTATGAAATTAAATAGAGAAAAATGACTTTAAACAAGAACGAATAGTCCCATTATGAATTTAAATAGAGAAAAAATGACTTTAAACAGAACGAATAGTCCCATTATGAATTAATAGCAGAAAAAACTTTAAACAAGAACGAATAGTCCCATTATGAATTAAATAAGAAAAATGACTTTAAACAAGAACGAATAGTCCCATTATGAATTTAAATAGAGAAAATGACTTTAAACAAAGAACGATAGTCCCATTACTTTAAACAAGAACGAATAGTCCATTTGAATAAATAGAGAAAAATGACTTTAAACAAGAACGAATAGTCCCATTATGAATTAAATAGAGAAAAATGACTTTAAACAAGAACGAATAGTCCATTATGAATTAAATAGAGAAAAATGACTTTAAACAGGAACGAATAGTTCCCTTATGAATTAATAGAGAAAAAATGATTTTAAACAAGAACGAATAGTTCCCATTATGAATTAAATACGAGAAAAATGACTTTTAAACAAGAACGAATAGTCCCATTATGAATTAAAATAGAGAAAAATGACTTTAAACAAAGAACGAATAGTCCCATTATGAATAAAGGGAGAGAAAAAAGACTTTAAAACAAAACGAATAGTCCCATTTATGAATTAAATAGAGAAAAAATATTGACTTTAAACAAAGAACAATAGTCCCATTATGATTAAATAGAGAAAAATGACTTTTAAACAAGAACGAATAGTCCCATTATGAATTAAATAGAGAAAAAAGACTTTAAACAAGAACGAATAGTCCCATAGAATTAATAGAGAAAAATTGACTTTAAACAAGAACGAATAGTCCCATTATGAATTAAATAGAGAAAAAAATGACTTTAAACAAGAACGAATAGTCCCATTATGAATTTAAATAGAGAAAAATTGACTTAAAGCAAGAACGATAATCCCATTATGAATTAAATAGAGAAAAATGACTTTAAAACAAGAACGAATAGTCCCATTATGAATTAAATAGAGAAAAATGACTTTTAAACAAGAACGATAGTTTCCATTATGAATTAAATAGAGAAAAATGACTTTAAACAAGAACGAATAGTCCCATTATGAATTAAATAGATGAAAAATGACTTTAAACAAGAACGAATAGTCCCATTATGAATTAAATAGAGAAAAATGACTTTAAACAGAACAATAGTCCCATATGAATTAAATAGAGAAAAATACTTTAAACAAGAACGAATAGTCCCATTATGAATTAAATAGAGAAAAATGACTTAAACAAGAACGAATAGTTCCCCATTAGAATAAATAGAGAAAAATGACTTTAAACAAGAACGAATAGTCCCATTATGAAATTTAAAGAGAGAAAAAATGACTTTAAACAAAACGAATAGTCCCATTATGAATTAAATAGAGAAAAATGACTTTTAAACAAGAACGAATAGTCCCATTATGAATTAAATAGAGAAAAATGACTTTAAACAAGGAACGAATAGTTCCAAATGACTTAACCCACAAAGAACGAATAGTCCCATTATGAATTAAATAGAGAAAAAATGACTTTTAAACAAGAACGAATAGTCCCATTATGAATTAAATAGAGAAAATGACTTTAAAACAAGAACGAATAGTCCCATTATGAATTAAATAGAGAAAAATGACCTTTAAACAAGAACGAATAGTCCCATTATGAATTAAATAGAGGAAAAATGACTTTAAACAAGAACGAATAGTCCCATTATGAATAAATAGAGAAAAATGACCTTTAAACAAGAACGAATAGTCCCATTATGAATTAAATAGAGAAAATGACTTTAAACAAGAACGAATAGTCCCATTATGAATTAAATTAGAGAAAAATGACTTTAAAACAAGAACGAATAGTCCCATTATGAATTAAATAGAGAAAAATGACTTTTAAACAAGAACGAATAGTCCCATTATGAATTAAATAGAGAAAAATGACTTTAGAACAAGAACGAATAGTCCCATTATGAATTAAATAGAGAAAAATGACCTTTAAACAGCCATTATGGAATTAAATAGAGAAAAAATGACTTAAACAAGAACGAATATCCCATTATGAATTAAATAGAGAAAAATGACTTTAAACAAGAACGAATAGTCCCATTATGAATAAATAGAGAAAATACTTTAAACAAGAACGAAAGCCCATTATGAAATAAATAGAGACTTTAAACAGAACGAATAGTCCCATTTGAATTAAATATGAGAAAAATGACTTTAAACAAGAACGAATAGTCCCATTATGAATTAAATAGAGGAAAAATGACTTTAAACAAGAACGAATAGTCCCATTATGAATTAAATAGAGAAAAATGACTTTAAAACAAGAACGAATAGTCCCATTATGAATTAAATAGAGAAAAATGACTTTAAACAAGAACGAATAGTCCATTATGAATAAATAGAGAAAAATGACTTTAAACAAGAACGAATAGTCCCATTATGAATTAAAAGAGAAAAAATGACTTTAAACAAGAACGAATAGTCCCATTATGAATTAAATAGAGGAAAAATGACTTTTAAACAAAACGAATAGTCCATTATGAATTAAATAGAAAAAATGACTTTAAAAAAAGAACGAATAGTCCCATTATGAATTAAATAGAGAAAAATGACTTTAAAACAAGAACGAATAGTCCCATTATGAATTAAATAGAGAAAAATGACTTTAAACAAGAACGAATAGTCCCATTATGAATTAAATAGAGAAAAATGACTTTAAACAAGAACGAATAGTCCCATTATGAATTAAATAGAGAAAAATGATTTAAACAAGACGAATAGTCCCATTATGAATTAAATAGAGAAAAATGACTTTAAACAAGAACGAATAGTCCCATTATGAATTAAATAGAGAAAAATGACTTAAACAAGAACGAATAGTCCCATTATGAATTAAATAGAGAAAAAATGACTTTAAACAAGAACGAATAGTCCCATTATGAATTAAATAGAGAAAAATGACTTTAAAACAAGAACGAATAGTCCCATTATGAATTAAATAGAGAAAATGACTTTAAACAAGAACGAATAGTCCCATTATGAATTAATAGAGAAAAATGACTTTAAACAAGAACGAATAGTCCCATTATGAATTAAAATAGAGAAAAATGACTTTAAACAAGAACGAATAGTCCCATTATGAATTAAATAGAGAAAATGACTTTAAACAAGAACGAATAGTCCCATTATGATTAAATAGAGAAAAAATGACTTTAAACAAGAACGAATAGTCCCATTATGAATTAAATAGAGAAAAATGACTTTAAAACAAGAACGAATAGTCCCATTATGAATTAAATAGAGAAAAATGACTTTAAACAAGAACGAATAGTCCCATTATGAATTAAATAGAGAAAAATGACTTTAAACAAGAACGAATAGTCCCATTATGAATTAAATAGAGAAAAATGACTTTAAACAAGAACGAATAGTCCCATTATGAATTAAATAGAGAAAAATGACTTTAAACAAGAACGAATAGTCCCATTATGAATTAAATAGAGAAAAATGACTTTAAACAAGAACGAATAGTCCCATTATGAATTAAATAGAGAAAATGACTTTAAACAAGAACGAATAGTCCCATTATGAATTAAATAGAGAAAAATGACTTACGAATAGAGAAAAATGACTTTAAACAAGAACGAATAGTCCCATTATGAATTAAATAGAGAAAAAAATGACTTTAAACAAGAACGAATAGTCCCATTATGAATTAAATAGAGAAAATGACTTTAAACAAGAACGAATAGTCCCATTATGAATTAAATAGAGAAAAATGACTTTAAACAAGAACGAATAGTCCCATTATGAATTAAATAGAGAAAAATGACTTTAAACAAGAACGAATAGTCCCATTATGAATTAAATAGAAAAAATGACTTTTAAACAAGAACGAATAGTCCCATTATGAATTAAATAGAGAAAAAATGACTTTAAACAAGAACGAATAGTCCCATTATGAATTAAATAGAGAAAAATGACTTTAAACAAGAACGAATAGTCCCATTATGAATTAAATAGAGAAAAAATGACTTTAAACAAGAACGAATAGTCCCATTATGAATTAAATAGAGAAAAATGACTTTAAACAAGAACGAATAGTCCCATTATGAATTAAATAGAGAAAAATGACTTTGAACTGACTTAAACAAGAACGAATAGTCCATTATGAATTAAATAGAGAAAATGACTTTAAACAAGAACGAATAGTCCCATTATGAATTAAATAGAGAAAAAATGACTTTAAACAAGAACGAATAGTCCCATTATGAATTAAATAGAGAAAATGACTTTAAACAAGAACGAATAGTCCCATTATGAATTAAATAGAGAAAAATGACTTTTAAACAAGAACGAATAGTCCCATTATGAATTAAATAGAGAAAAATGACTTTAAACAAGAACGAATAGTCCCATTATGAATTAAATAGAGAAAAATGACTTTAAACAAGAACGAATAGTCCATTATGAATTAAATAGAGAAAAATGACTTTAAACAAGAACGAATAGTCCCATTATGAATTAAATAGAGAAAAATGACTTAAACAAGAACGAATAGTCCCATTATGAATTAAATAGAGAAAATGACTTTAAACAAGAACGAATAGTCCCATTATGAATTAAATAGAGAAAAAATGACTTTAAACAAGAACGAATAGTCCCATTATGAATTAAATAGAGAAAAATGACTTTAAACAAGAACGAATAGTCCATTATGAATTAAATAGAGAAAAATGAAGATATGAATTAATAGAGAAAAATGACTTTAAACAAGAACGAATAGTCCCATTATGAATTAAATAGAGAAAAATGACTTTAAACAAGAACGAATAGTCCCATTATGAATTAAATAGAGAAAAAATGACTTTAAACAAGAACGAATAGTCCCATTATGAATTAAAAGAGAAAAATGACTTTAAACAAGAACGAATAGTCCCATAAATTTAATAGTCCCTTAATAGAGAAAAATGACTTTAAACAAGAACGAATAGTCCCATTATGAATTAAATAAGAAAAAATGACTTTAAACAAGAACGAATAGTCCCATTATGAATTAAATAGAGAAAAATGACTTTAAAACAAGAACGAATAGTCCCATTATGAAATTAAATAGAGAAAAATGACTTTAAACAAGAACGAATAGTCCCATTATGAATTAAATAGAGAGAAAATGACTTTAAACAAGAACGAATAGTCCCATTATGAATTAAATAGAGAAAAATGACTTTAAACAAGAACGAATAGTCCCATTATGAATTAAATAGAGAAAAATGACTTTAAACAAGAACGAATAGTCCCATTATGAATTAAATAGAGAAAAATGACTTTAAAAGAACGAATAGTCCCATTATGAATTAAATAGAGAAAAATGACTTTAAACAAGAACGAATAGTCCCATTATGAATTAAATAGAGAAAAATGACTTTTAAACAAGAACGAATAGTCCCATTATGAATTAAATAGAGAAAAATGACTTTAAAACAAGAACGAATACATTAATTAAATAGAGAAAAATGACTTTAAACAAGAACGAATAGTCCCATTATGAATTAAATAGAGAAAAATGACTTTAAAACAAGAACGAATAGTCCCATTATGAATTAAATAGAGAAAATGACTTTAAACAAGAACGAATAGTCCCATTATGAATTAAAAAGAAAAATGACTTTAAACAAGAACGAATAGTCCCATTATGAATTAATAGAGAAAAATGACTTTAAACAAGAACGAATAGTCCCATTATGAATTAAATAGAGAAAAATGACTTTAAACAAGAACGAATAGTCCCATTATAATTAAATAGAGAAAAATGACTTTAAACAAGAACGAATACATTATTAAATAGAGAAAAATGACTTTAAACAAGAAAATAGTCCATTATGAATAAATAGAGAAAAATGACTTTAAACAAGAACGAATAGTCCCATTATGAATTAAATAGAGAAAAATGACTTTAAACAAGAACGAATAGTCCCATTATGAATTAAATAAGAAAAATGACTTTAAACAAGAACGAATAGTCCCATTATGAATTAAATAGAGAAAAATGACTTTACGAATAGAACAAGAACGAATAGTCCCATTATGAATTAAATAGAGAAAAATGACTTTAAACAAGAACGAATAGTCCCATTATGAATTAAATAGAGAAAAATGACTTTAAACAAGAACGAATAGTCCCATTATGAATTAAATAGAGAAAATGACTTTAAACAAGAACGAATAGTCCCATTATGAATTAAATAGAGAAAAATGACTTAAACAAGAACGAATAGTCCCATTATGAATTAAATAGAGAAAAATGACTTTAAACAAGAACGAATAGTCCCATTATGAATTAAATAGAGAAAAATGACTTTAAACAAGAACGAATAGTCCCATTATGAATTAAATAGAGAAAAATGACTTTAAACAAGAACGAATAGTCCCATTATGAATTAAATAGAGAAAAATGACTTTAAACAAGAACGAATAGTCCCATTATGAATTAAATAGAGAAAAATGACTTTAAACAAGAACGAATAGTCCCATTATGAATTAAATAGAGAAAAAATGACTTTAAACAAGAACGAATAGTCCCATTATGAATTAAATAGAGAAAAATGACTTTAAACAAGAACGAATAGTCCATTATGAATTAAATAGAGAAAAATGACTTAAACAAGAACGAATAGTCCCATTATGAATTAAATAGAGAAAAATGACTTTAAACAAGAACGAATAGTCCCATTATGAATTAAATAGAGAAAAATGACTTTAAACAAGACGAATAGTCCCATTATGAATTAAATAGAGAAAAATGACTTTAAACAAGAACGAATAGTCCCATTATGAATTAAATAGAGAAAAATGACTTTAAACAAGAACGAATAGTCCCATTATGAATTAAATAGAGAAAAATGACTTTAAACAAGAACGAATAGTCCCATTATGAATTAAATAGAGAAAAATGACTTTAAACAAGAACGAATAGTCCCATTATGAATTAAATAGAGAAAAAATGACTTTAAACAAGAAACGAATAGTCCCATTATGAATTAAATAGAGAAAAATGACTTTAAACAAGAACGAATAGTCCCATTATGAATTAAATAGAGAAAAAATGACTTTAAACAAGAACGAATAGTCCCATTATGAATTAAATAGAGAAAAATGACTTTAAACAAGAACGAATAGTCCCATTATGAATTAAATAGAGAAAAATGACTTTAAACAAGAACGAATAGTCCCATTATGAATTAAATAGAGAAAAATGACTTTAAACAAGAACGAATAGTCCCATTATGAATTAAATAGAGAAAAATGACTTTAAACAAGAACGAATAGTCCCATTATGAATTAAATAGAGAAAAATGACTTTAAACAAGAACGAATAGTCCCATTATGAATTAAATAGAGAGAAAAATGACTTTAAACAAGAACGAATAGTCCCATTATGAATTAAATAGAGAAAAATGACTTTAAACAAGAACGAATAGTCCCATTATGAATTAAATAGAGAAAAATGACTTTAAACAAGAACGAATAGTCCCATTATGAATTAAATAGAGAAAAATGACTTTAAACAAGAACGAATAGTCCCATTATGAATTAAATAGAGAAAAATGACTTTGAATAGGAAAAATGACTTTAAACAAGAACGAATAGTCCCATTATGAATTAAATAGAGAAAAAATGACTTTAAACAAGAACGAATAGTCCCATTATGAATTAAATAGAGAAAAATGACTTTAAACAAGAACGAATAGTCCCATTATGAATTAAATAGAGAAAAATGACTTTTAAACAAGAACGATAGTCCCATTATGAATTAAATAGAGAAAAAGACTTTAAACAAGAACGAATAGTCCCATTATGAATTAAATAGAGAAAAATGACTTTAAACAAGAACGAATAGTCCCATTATGAATTAAATAGAGAAAAATGACTTTAAACAAGAACGAATAGTCCCATTATGAATTAAATAGAGAAAAATGACTTTAAACAAGAACGAATAGTCCCATTATGAATTAAATAGAGAAAAATGACTTTAAACAAGAACGAATAGTCCCATTATGAATTAAATAGAGAAAAATGACTTTAAACAAAACGAATAGTCCCTTATGAATTAAATAGAGAAAAATGACTTTAATAGTCCCATTAGAATTAAATAGAGAAAATGACTTTAAACAAGAACGAATAGTCCCATTATGAATTAAATAGAAAAATGAGTTTAAACAAGAACGAATAGTCCCATTATGAATTAAATAGAGAAAAATGAGTTTAAATAAGAACGAATAGTCCCATTATGAATTAAATAGAAAAAATGACTTTAAACAAGAATGAATAAAGCAAAAACGTCTTCGGTAAAAAACAAAGCAAAGCAAAAACCTCTTCCGTAAAAGAATAAAGCAAAGACGTCTTCGGTAAAAGGTAACGCAATGGGTGAGATGCCATAAAATCTAGCCAACAACCAACCAACCTACCAACCAAACAGGATACTGACAGGTTAGTTGAGTTACTGCAAAGAGAAGTTTCTGATTCAGCACACCCAATGTGTTAAATTGTATTTGATGGAAGGACAAAGAATGAATTTTTCGTAATGTTCCTGAAACCAGCGTCTTTTGTCGAGCACATTGTCGTATTGGAAATGTCACTGACATTGTAGAAGACTACTGCCATAAATGGGTAAATCAGGTCTTCAAATGTATTGAGGTTGTTAGTATGTAACAAAACACCTTCCATATGAATGATTATTAGGTCCTCAAGCTGATGATGCGAAATAATTAGATAGTGTTATTGCTTAGTTAAGAAGAATCATCTAATAAATAAACAAAGTAAACATCAAGCTAGAAATATTCTAGCTAAAAAGCAAAGTTATTATGTTCCTCTCACATGAGAAGCATGACGAAGAACTCTTGATATCTGTTCAACGTTTTAGTAAAAGTATTGGGAACCAGGTGGTCATAAGCATTAGCCCCTCGATGACGTTTTCTTTTTTTTTAATGTCTGTGTTCATTGCTGTAATAAAATGTGAGAAATATGAAATTATGATCAACATATAAACCGATGGGGTTTTCTTTGACGTAATTTTATTCATGGATAATTCAAATACATGTTCCCTGGTTGGGCTTTTCGCATGTCGGATTTACATCTAGTTCTAATTAAAACATCAAACACTTTAAATTTAAAGCCTGTTTATATGCTAGTGTTGAACAAGGTGGGTGACGCACTAGAGCTTGATCGTCTCTATTAGTGTCTAACTGGCGATGCGGTATCATGTTGAAAGACCCAAAGCTCCCACTTAACCAGTTATAACATAACTGACGACGCCACCCAGCGCTGTTTAATAGTACAGACGTATCTCAAACAAACAACCCTAATGTATAATTCAAATACATGTTCCCTTGGGCCTTTCAGATTTACATCTAGTTTTAATCAGAACATCAAACAATAGTTTAAAGAAAATATTTTAAAAGTTAGATTGGAAATTTTATGATACAATATAATTTTCAACCCATATATTTCATATATATCTTCATAACATTTATGCGATGAAGTCAGGAAAAAGCACTTACTGACCACTTCATTTTGATTGGCGAGCACTTAGTGCTTAGGTTTTAATATATCGATTTTAAAACAGGATGTTATAAACAGAGATCCCATAAAACCTAAATATTTCCAAAGGAAAATGCAGAAAAGTAGTTGTGATTTTAGTTGAATCGATTGAAGTAAATCAATTGAAGATGTTTATCAGAAATTTAAGTTTCTCGATGCTTTCAATTGTTTCGTTTCAAAACATTAGATACGTTTTCAGTTAAGAAACTTAAAAAGAGAACAATAAACTCGAAATGAAAGACCCAATTTTACTGAATGACCGTGGAACAGTACATTTACCCTGACTTTTTGGACGATTGATTTTTCTATCCTTCTTTACTTTGTAGTGATATTTATTTTATGTGGGAGATGCTGACAAACATATACATAAACGCACTAAAATACACATAGAAATATATGTTTACACATTCACGACTTATACATTTGTATATACAACACGTTATCATCAAATACATGCATGTCTAATGTAATTCAAATAGTTTTTGTTTTTGTTGTTTCAAATTAACATTTTAGCTCGATTTGTAGTAGGGTTGGTAGTCTATTTCCAATTTTGCTTTGAGGCTAGAGTGAAAGTCTGAATTTCGATTGGTAGTTTTCAAGGTACGTAAATTATGTTGCGTTGAAATCCTCCTCTTGCTTTTGTTTTCCATTCGGTCTGACTAAAATAAGTTTAGTAAATAATTTTCGCTTTTAGTCAGTCTATTCTCTAAAGGCAAATATAATATGCAATGTATAATTTAGTTCATATTGTTTATCATTAATAAAATAGAAAGCAATATTTCAGTATCATACATTAATTAACGTTTTTACACAGTCGGTGAGTTATCTGGTATATAAGTTCACAAAATAATCTAGTGACTCTTTTGCTTTCTCTCTGAGTGTGTGTGTGTATGTATGTGTGTGTGTGTGTGTCTAAGAGAGAGAGAGAGAGAGAGAGAGAGAGAGAGAGAGAGACAGACAGACAGACAGACAGACAGACAGAGTAGAGATGGGATGAAGGGTTCTTACTTGTTAACCCGGCCGCCATATTCTTCAGGGCTGATTTCTCGAACTGATTTTCCGGGTTGGTTTTGTGTTGGTTTCTTCGGGCTGGTCATTTCTTGTTTAAATGAATTAACAAGACTTGTTTTTCTTAAGTCTTTATTTCAACAACCACGGTCCACAAAAATTTAACCGCACGATAGAGAAACAACTCTCTGAGTGACAACACGCCTGCGCTCGGCCAGTAACTAGTCGCCTCTATTCTAAAACTTAAACTAATCTCCACGCCTCTAATGGCGGGTGTTTCAAGGGGTCAAGTAAAAAATTAATCGTCAGTAATCGTCAATGTAATTTTCCACTGTACGCCCGTTATTCGGAATCTAACGAACCCGGATTAAACTATCTGACTACTGTACGTACACAATTCATAAGCTGCCTATGAATTATGTAACAGCCTGTAGCTTCTTGTTTTAGTTTTTTGCAATATGGACCTGTTACTGGTCGTTCTATTAACTCTAGCGTCAAAAACATTGTTTTATTGAATTAATACGTTATTTTTATGTTCCATATTTTCCGCTGCCACCATGTATAATTTGGTTGTTAGTGTATATCCTTAATTAAATAGAAACGATGTTTCAGCATAATACATTTATTGACCTTTGTATACATTAAGTTATCAGGTATATTGAATATCGCACCAGGGCTCGAAGTGAAGTGTCCCAAGGTATTACGACGTTAAGAGATTTATGCAAATTAGTGGCCGTAGGGACGTAGTTCTCATGATACTGTCACAAGAAATAATTAGCAGGAATTGATTGTTTCCGCAAGACGTAAACGAGCGCAGATAATTGAAAGTTCATGATTGCAAAAAATTCGAACTATTTTTCTTATTAAAGTAATTCATCTAAACATTGCTAAATAGTTTTATACACACACACGCGCGCGCACACACACAATATATATATATATATATATATATATATATATATATAGAGAGAGAGAGAGAGAGTAAACTACAGACACGTGTTTCAAGGTATCACCTCTCATCAGTGCAGTTATACAATTATAGCAGCTACCTCTGGCCGGGTTCGAGACCCGAACGAAATTATGCTCGCCAAACCTCTTACCCATACGGCCACAGTCAGCTGCCAAATATAGCTGGCTATTTAATCGCTTCCTTTCTAAGCGGAAATGAATTCACCTAGAGGCCTCAAACTTTGTAAACAAAATGAGTCTTAGCTGAACGCCGAATACGGTGAATTTTGCAATTAAATCCCTTCTAAATAAAGTGCTCAACCGAAATTGGGAGCGTATAATATATATATATATATATATATATATATATATATATATATATATATATGAGGAAATAACAGATTGAGTAAAATCCAACAAAATCTGATTAAAGGTTGAGGAATAAAAGGGGATAAAACACAAACCATTTCATTCAATTAGTATTTCACCACAGTCAACACGTGACCCTTAAGACAAATAATCATGTAATAGATATGACTAAACCATCAGAATTTTATTTTGAGACAGAAACCGCTAAGTATATATATATTGAAACGGTGGAAGGCTTTTTCTTCTTTTTCTCTGAATACATTCAATGATTAAACCTCTAATCACATTCTGTTGGATTTTACCCAATCTGTTATTTTCTCTCTCTCATATATATATATATATATATATATATATATATATATATATATATATATGCTTAAAAATTACCCTGTGTCGCATCCTACTTGTGCAGAGGGTTTGTATAAATACACTTAAAAACAACAACATCAATTACAAAAAAGACAGATGTTAAATGCTCCGAACAATATTTTCAAATATTTCAAAATATTGTTCGGCGCATTTAACATCTGTGTTTTTTTAGTTGTTTTTTTTTCAGCCTCTATTACAAGTGTATTTGAACCCCTCTACACAAATATATATATATATATATTATATATATATATATATATATATATATATATATATATATAGTGTGTGTGTATTTAAACAGCAGATTTTCTTGTTGGCATATTCTATTAATGATAAAACGCATCCTAGACAACAACCAACGAAGGTGGAAAATATATTTACACGAATATACGAAACAGTCTTCATCCACAGTTGAGACATGGCGAACATGAAATTAACACCAAATCCTTGTCTATTACACACACACACAGACACACACAGACACACATATATATATATATATATATATATATATATATAATATATATATGTATATAATCATTCATCATCATGTTACACTGATATCATAGACTGTTTAAAATGGAGACTTAAAATAATTGAATATCATTATGGCTTAATTATGACGAACGATGCAGCCAAATAATCGTTTAAATCGATGAATATCTCGAGTGTCTGTCAATAAAACATATTTATAGAGCTCCGTGAAAGTTTTACTGGACAATATTAACTTCAGAATAAACATTATTTAATTTGTTTACATGATTCGGATTAATATCGTCATCTTGCACCCTGTCGGTTGTGGCTGAATATTTTGCTTAGGAATGAATATAGCATTTCAAATGTTGTATAGATAGTAAAGTATAACCACCTGGATAGTATGGTATAACTACTTGCTGATATTTCCTTTAAATCTCTTATGTAATCCTTTTATTTTGTTTATATTTGATTTTTAAAAATCTATTTCAAACGAAATTGGCATGAACCGTTTTGTGCTCCAACGGATGAAAAGATATTTGCTAGGACCCTTTGTAATAGTGGAAACTTGAATGACCATTTTGGAATGATATCAGTGATGATTTCAAAGTAAGAATCAAAGTAAGAATCATTGAATCTTTTGGTATTTAAAAAACTCCTAAAATCAATTATTGATGATTATCTTTTAAAACTCATATCAACACAAGCCCTGTCTTCTAGGGATGTAGATTACGCCGACTGCCCTTCTGTAGAGGGGTATTCTGTTGGCCGTAGGTGGCGACCCATGAAGCTTAAAGATGGAATACTGAGGCTGAGCCATCAATGACATCCAACACACTACTTTAGCCATTACTTGGGCTAGATGAGAGGTCGGAGAGCCCCACCCCCGATCAATCGGCTGGTTGTGTCAAGCTAGTAGCACATATATGATTGTCCCGTCTGTATTCCTCAATTGTTCTTATGACAACCCCAGCCCCTTTATCATATGTGCTAGAATGTAGGGACTGAGAGTCTTAGTGTCCTGGGTATGACGTTAAATTACATCTAGTGGTGAGGTTCCAATTCTGGAGCTATAGGGGAGAACTCCTTAATTGCCATAGCTCCGAAGTCCACTTTGGCTCTGATAGTGTGTCATCTATGGGTTAAATAGATAAAAGATGATTATAAAAAATGTGAATAATCGATAAGAATGAATAAAACAAAAACGTCTTTAGCATAAAATAACCCAAGGGTTAACTTCCTGTAAAAACCAACCAACCAACCAACCAACCAACATCATTTTGGTTGTTATATTCAGTTGGGAAGTTGTTCTAATCGTGTGAATATAAACTTTTCATCTTACAAATTTAGATAATATTAACAACTTCAGTAATCTATTTTCTACTATGTAGATTTATCTTTTACTGTAATAGTTAACGTTTAGCAATAGCTTGTTCAGGAGCAAGGTCGGGAGCATGCACAACAGACAGAACAATGTTGCCAATAGAGGCGCCAATAGTTTCCCTGAATCCCCCGCGCTTTGGGATTACCCTCCTACATTCAAGAAGCTTATCAATTTTTTTTTCACGAAAATATACATGAAGCAGTTTTGCCAAACTTGAATCTGACAGCAACTCATCATCAGTACTAAGAATTCATTTACTGTCATTATAACCAGATGAGATCCAAGTTTTAACCGCACAACTGAGGTAGATGGCGAATTCAGTTTCAAGGGTCAAAAAAAGTATGGATACTTACCTTCCAGCGGATTGAGAATCGCCCGTTTTGTGTTTAGTCATATCTATTACATGATTATTTGCCTTAAAGGCACATGTCACACCTTTTCCTATGATATAAGGGGCTTGTTTAGACGCGGACATCACTCGTTTTATTACCATTCTACCTATAACACGTCGATAGTGCTTATAGAACTACAGTGAACCTAAATTAGTAGACCGTGGTACCAAACTCCGAACCAAGGTCGCAACACCGGCAATCTGTTGAAAGACTAATTCCGCCTACTTCAGATAGGAGGCAAGGTATGTTTTTTTAAATTTATTTCCGTCTCTGTCAGTTGCCGTTGTTTGATTTGGGAGTGATTTATCTTATAACTTCTTGTTATTGAGGATACTCCCTATCTGTAACATTAGCTTCCGAGGAAATCGCTACCCGTAACAATAAAGAGAGCATTGCCCATAGATAAATATACACATAACTCCCTACCATTTTTTTTAATGGTTTCTTCTAAAATAAAGATACGAGGGTTTTATTATTTACAGGGGAAAATTATACAATGAAAACAGATACTATTCGGTATTATTTATTACCAAATTCTACAGCATCGAAATTCTGTAATATAAATAAAATTGCATAAATAAATAAGAGGTCTACTTGAATTGTTAGTGTTGTTGGGTAGTTGGAACACCCTAAGATAGTCTAGTTGAAAGACTATTATGACAGCGAGCTTTCTATTCTGAGAGAGCAACTTACGACTCTGGACAAATTAATCGCGTGATCCCAGGGGATCGTTCCCCAGGCGGCATCTGCCCCCTCATCTAAAAGGAGCAGGGCTGGGTATATTATACGGGGCATGAGACCCTCTAATAGGGGAATGTCGACGGGATACAGGCAATTTTTACTAGCCCTCATATGATCTTCGGTTTGTGCGTGGCTTCTCAAAATGACCTTGTGTCGCATCCTGACATGGTGGGTTGGGGTAGATACGGCAACTTACGACTAACCGTTATTTATCTTAGACGGCGAAACGTATTTCTTGTTGGAAATAAAAGCCTCTTGTGTTCTACTTGTTTATCGTTCCAAGACACAGCGGTTAAATATTAATATCTCTTTTGAGTATAAAATGTTCCATCAGAAATAATAGAATCCTGATATATTTGGTTTCAGAAAATAATTGACTTTTTATTAAGGAATGGCTGTATCTGTTATGGTTCACACTGTCTTATATATATATATATATATATATATATATATATATATATATATATATATATATATATATATATACAGAGTGACCAAAAAAACAGAATTTGGGTGTTGGTAGTCTGCATCAGTAATAGTATATATACAGGGTGACCCCTCCCACCCACCCCCAAAAAACAGAATTTGGGTTCTGTTTTTTCTGGTCACCCTGTATATATATATATATATATATATATATATATATATATATATATGTGTGTGTGTATGTGTGTGTGTGTGTCTGTATGTATATATATATATATATATATATATATATATATATATATATATATATTGATAATATAGTTTGCTATATTCATAAGTTGTGCTTAATATCGTTGAAAGAACATGTATAGGATAGCGTGGATATGAAGTAAAGGGTGCTTTTTTACAGACAGTTTCTCGCCTATGTGATTTTTTTTATTCTCCCTTGATACATTTTAGTATAGCGCTTTTTAGGTAGGGAGAGGAATCTCGATTTATGAATCTGAGGGAGTAGGAGTGTCGTGTTATGCTTCTAAGTTGAGAATGTTTTTTTTGACTGTTTACTGTTTATTTGTTTTTTTTGTTTTTTTAGTGGTGGGTCTTGTATTTTGCTGGTTAGCGTTGTTTCATGGTTCTGAAAGTGATAGATTTTATTAGGGGGATATGATATATATATATATATATATATATAATATATATATATATATATATATGGATTTAATTGTAAAATTCACCATTCTGGCGTGTAGTTAACTCTCGCTTTGTTTACAAAATTTGAGGACTCTAGTGAATTCATTTCCGCTTAGAAATGTATCAATTGAATATTCTCCTATATTTGACAGCTGCCTCTGACCGCACGGGTAAGAGATTTGGCGAACGAAAGTTCATTCGGGTCTCAAACCCGACCAGGGGTAGCTGTTAAGTTATAACCCCACTGATGAGAGGTGAAACCTCGAAACACGTGTCTGTGGATTACTTATTATTATATATATATATATATATATATATATATATATATATATATATGAGGTAAAATATAAGGAATGAAAGAACAAAAGCCTTTCTTGGAGAGAGATTTGAGTAAAGGAAGTAGCAAATGGGAGTAATAAAAGGGGGGTGGTTAGATGACCATAACATCAAAATCAAACCTGTTTGTTAGTAAGTGGGTTAAGGCTAAGTAGGTCACCAAGTAAGGGTCAACAGGGGAGGTTAGGTTAGTTGGGTGTGTGAAAGTGGATGGATATAAAAGTATATATATGCATATAAACACATATATAGATACATACACACACATGCACATACGCAAGTATCTACATATACATAAAAACACAGATACATACGTATACAACAATGCATACATGTGAATATACATATATACATATTTAAATACATACACATGCACAACATACATATACATAAATATATAAAAACATGAATATATACGTACATGAGTATATATACATATAAATACAGATACATATGCAACCTATTGCGTGAATACATATAAACATAAATATACATATACATAAACATACATATACATAAACGCACATACATACACATAAATAAACATGAATATACACATACAGACCAACACACGAAAGTACATATATATAAAACATATGAATATAGAGGGAGGAAAAGGGGGATAAAGGCAATGGGATTGGGTGGGTAAGTGGGGAGAAGATCAAAATTATGGGTGATTTTTAATACTCCCATTTGCTACTTCCTCTACTCAAATCTCTCCCCATGAAAGGCTACTCCCCTCCCCTATCAGGTATTTCTCTCCATTCATTTTTCTACCTACCTCAACTCTCTTCCTATCTGATTTCTTTCTCATCTTTCCCAAAGATGTCTCCTATAACCAATCAAATCTTTCCCTCACCCCAAAACTTACCCACTTACCTATTTCCCCCTTCTATGAAACACTTGTATGATCTGAATAATTCAATAAAAGCTGAAGAAGCCGAGTTCATAAATCCAGCGAAATATACTACACATTTTTGTCTGAGTTTTGTTCTTTCATTCCTTATATTTTACCTCATTCTGTCGGGTTCATTCCAACCCCTTTTCCTCATATATTGATAGACATGAACACATTCAAGCCAAATAGATAGATAAATAGACCGATAGACAGATAGACATACTGTTAAATATTTATAAATAAATACAAAAAAAAAAGAAAAGATAGACAGACAGACAGACAGATACTAACAGATTACCCATAAACAGACACTGATGATATCAACTGAATAAAGACAACCAGATAAATATTATAATATATATGACAACCAGACAGATATAATATATATGATAAATATTATAATATATATGAAAATAATAATAATAACAGTAATAGTATATAACATTATACATATGCTCACTTACAATTTTAACAAATCTTACCCTTACAAAAATCAAAAAAAAAAAAAAAATCACACCAACATACCAACAACACACATATAACTTAACGACAAATCCAGTTCCCAATCACATATAAACAAAAAAACAATTAAACAGACACACACACACACACACACACACACACACACACACACACACACACACACACATACACATATTTAGCTAACCAATCCCCACAATCTAACACCTGTGGTACCACCATCCACCATTCCGGCACTCCCCATTCCAGAGAGAAGAAGAATCCACTAACCACCCCCAAACACACCTCCCCCTACTGACGACCTTCCGTTTTCAGCATTTTGAGAATTTCCATCATTGGAGTAAGAACTATATCCAAGTCCTGAAGATGGTCTAATAAGAGACCGAAACGTTGCACCGTCGACAATAAACATCAAGTTTCCACAACATCCCGTGTTTGTCTACTTTTCTCCATATATATATATATATATATATATATATATATATATATATATATATATATATATATAAAATTGATATTCGGTGATTTTCATTTTAAATTTTAAACATAAATGTCTATCACTTATGCAAAAATAAATCCTGATAATTTCCAATTTATTTCAATAGAAATAAAGCTAAAAGAAAACATATATAAGGGGAAAAAGTGTATTTCTTAGTAAAATATCTGAGTGCATTTGAAAAAAGTTAAAGAACACTACAGTTCTCAATGGATCAATCTTTTCCACTTTTACCAACTATAAAAAAAACTAATAATTGATATATCCATTGTTATTCGCTTGAGAATTGTTAATTATTCCACGCTCTTTACTCAAATCCAATAATAATAAAAAAAACATGGAAGCAAAAATAGACGCTAGACAGAATTAGTTGGAAGGCGCAGCTCAATTTCTAATTTTAGATCGCCATAATATTGGAATTTTCTTTTGTTTATGAGTTTTCGTTTTCTTTAAAGCTTCAAGTATTAATGCTAATCGATATTTGACTTGTTATTTGAAATTCTTTGAAAGAAAAGTCACGACGAAAAAAAATAATTCGAAAATGATCTGTTCTTTTTTTGCACGATTTGGATGCAAATTGTGAAAGTCTTATCACCCGTTTTTAACTTTTTAAGTTTTAACTTTTATTATTTTTTGTTTTATTGATATAAATTGTAAATATTTTACCTCTAAGAACAATATGTGGGGATAACAAGACTTTGGGACCAGCATGAACATTATTCTACGGAGAAGTCAAGAGTTTTTTACCCACACATACTGTTTTAACTTTCATTATTTTTTGTTATAATAATATATAAGTTATGCAATTATTTAATCTCTAAAAATCTTTCTATTATTTAATTATGATTATAGTGAAATGTTTATATCTTTAATTTAAGATGAAAACTAATTTGTTCAAAACAATATCATTTTTCTGCTGATACCACACACACACCCACACACACCCACCCACACACACACAAACACACACACACACACACGCACGCGCGTGTCGGTATTTAAAAAAAACACTTTGCCACGAGTAGGATGTGATACAAGTAAGGGGCATCCAGCAAGATTCGAACTCGCTATTCAGTTGCAATAATCTGCAATACTAGCTTGCTAGCCATTACACCCC
The DNA here is from genome assembly GCA_023376005.1 of Doryteuthis pealeii. Lineage (NCBI taxonomy): Eukaryota > Metazoa > Mollusca > Cephalopoda > Myopsida > Loliginidae > Doryteuthis > Doryteuthis pealeii. The sequence goes on from CM042139.1 coordinate 113,894,521, forward strand.
AATGAGACCCCTCACTCACATATACACATGTATGCGCATACAAACATGTGCACACAAATCTATGGAAAGATGTGTATGTGTGTATGTTAGCAAGTGTGGGCTTGCTCATATATGATTGTTTATATGCAAAGGTATAAATTGCAGATGGCCGTGTGAGTCGGCGTAACAAGTACCAAGAAGAACGTTTTTTTTTATAAAAAATACTTCTTGGCAATAATATTATCACGTGTAAGGTTATATAAAAATTCCATCATTATTTTCCGTTGGCTACTTTAAGATGATTAAAAACATAACAAGATTAAAAAAGAAACAAGCAGAATACCATACATAAACACAATTACATATAATCATATATATATATAAAAGTTATATATATATAAAGGTCGATGTATAGGTATACATTCGTATATATATGTATGTATATACTATAGTTACACATTTGTATATATACATATGTATATTATATATTATATATATTGTTATAACACACACACATACATATATCTGTGTGTACGCATATATATATATATATATATATATATATATATATATATATATATATATATATATATATGTACAAACTAAGTAATGTAAAAGACACATACCACCCTTATTTTAAATACAGTTAGATTTAATTCTTAGTTTAAAATTCAACTCTTAGGTATGTATATATATACATATACACACCAGATACAACCATGTACATGGGCGCCCACGCGCCCACGCATACACACACACGCACGCGCACACAAAAAGTAAACATAGGCACATATACATAGACACACACATACACACACCCAAAAAGTATACATTTAAGTAGAAAAACACAGAAATTCTCTAAAATAAAAAACAAATTTCAAACACACACACACCTAACATATCAAATGAACATCTGATGAACTATATCTAATAAAAGAGTGATAAAAGCTCAGTTAATGATTTTATTGCCAAGCCACCCAGAAAACAAAAACACCTGTTTAAAAGACTAATGTTAAAAATGAAATTCCTTTATACTCCACTCCCACCAAACAGGAAGAGGGAAATGAAATACTCATGTATATATATATACACGCATGTAAGAATTCATTTTCATATTATCAATCAAAGCCTGAAGAAGATACCAGAAGATCTGAAACACGTGTTGCATATGTAAGATAAAAAGAATAAACATTTTTTTTTCTGAAAACATAATACATTTTGCGGACCTTCTTTTTTATAATATATATATATATATAGCTTCTAATATAATTTTGATCTGGTGAGTGAGATAAGCAAACTCTGATCTGTTGAGTGAAGTAAATAAACAAAATTGGCACCAGAGGGCTGTCCTTCCAGGCAGTACCTGCCACATTGTTAAAATTTGCAATATCCGAGTTTATTATCATGTGCCCGAGGCGTCCTTGAAGGGAAATTCCAACGGAGCCATGCAACTTTTTCTCTGGCCATAGCATGAGTTTGTGCATAGCTCACTAATTTAAAAAGACTTCATGTTAATTCCGCCTACTGGGAGGCCCGGAAAGTATATACTCTTCCGATGTGTATCTTCCGATCACAAAATTGTCTCGGTAAAGATTCGCTTCAGTTTATGCAGAAATAAGCCAAAAACAGGTAGACCTGAACGATATGACTGGTTCTCATTTGTTAATAGCGATATATATAATTGCTATTCGGTAACTGTAAAAACCAAGCTTGATATTCTTCAGGAAACATTTGAAAGACATACTCCAAATGAAGAATGTGAAAACTTTGTTATCGCCCACTTAGAAGCAATAGCTGGGTGCATACTGACTAAAGCAACAGCTAAATCTACAGTTCACTGGGAGTCAAAAGCAGTTAGAGAAAAATGCAATAAAATGAATAAAATACATCGTTATTTGATAAAATAAACCTAATAAACACCACTGAGAAGAAACATACAAAAAGAACAACTTGAATACACCAAAGGGCAAATAAATAAACGCAGAAATTATGTAGAAGATAGACAATCTCAATTAGCACGGCATACAGTAAACGAAAAGTAGGAAAAGCACCTCAACAGTAAAACTAAAAGTTGCCAGTCAAGAGGAAAGACACCAGAATTGGAAAGAACACTTTAAGATTATGTTTGAAAACATCCTTTGAATCACAGATAAACCTCCCCAAGAAATTATTAATGACCAACTAGACATAAAACTAAGATACTTCAGGGAGGATGAACTCGATAAACAATCAAAAGCAGAAAAACTGCAAGCTCTGACGAAATACCCCCTGAAGTATGGAAGACAAGGAAATTTGATGTAATGCTTCTTCGATTATCCAATGTAGTGTATAAACAAAACACATCAATTGAACAAAAGGTTATATTTTCCCTTTCTCGAAGAAAAGCGACATCGGAATCGCTAAGAACTATTCAGGTATAACTCGTACTGCCATAGCTACCAAAGTTTATATTTTTCTGATTCTAAATCATTCAACCTGAAGTGGAGAAAACTCTTTGGAAAGATCAAAACCGATTTCAGAGAAATCAATCCACAATTTTTCAGATTCTGACTATTCGTCAAATCGTCAATCGTGTACGGGCAGAAACAAAAATAAAGAGGCAGTACTTTTATTTGTAGATTTCTCCAAGGCATCTGATTCCATACACAGAGAAAAGATGGATAGAATACTTTTAGCATATGGACTGTTATCGCTATAATGACGCTGTACAAGGACACGAAGGCAATGGTTTGCTCTTCCGATTGTGACACTGGTTTCTTTGACATTGTCACCGGAATATCATAAGGAGATACATTAATACTATTTATAATATATATATATATATATATATATATATATATATATATATATATATATATATATAATCTTCCTACACTATATATTACGAACGTTATTAGATCTGATGAATGAAAATTGTTTCACACTAAAAAAGGCAAGAAGTCGTCGATATCCATAAAATCTATTAAGGATGCAGACTATGCAGATAATCTAACTCTTCTTCTATATTTATAACTCTTCTTACAAATACACATGCTTAAGCCGAATCTATGTTGCATAGAAGGCAGCAAGAGGCGGTCGTTTCTACGTGAACTCGGATAAACCGGAGTTTATGCGTTTTAAACGATAGAGATATTTCCACGCTGGATGACAAACCTCAGAGTTTAATTGACCAATTGACATACTTATGTAGCAATATCTCATCTACAGAAAGCCCCGTCAATATATACACACGAATGGCATAAACTGCTATTGACAGATTATTTGTCATATCGAAATCTGGTCTCCGATAAAAATAAATCAGGACATTTTTCCAAATTGTAGCCGTATCAGTACTATTGTATGGTTGCACCACTTGGTCTTTCATGAAACACTTTGAGAAAAAGCAAGATGAGAACAACACAAGGATCCTACATGCACACCACAAAACAGGAACTAAACGGACACTCACCTCCTATCACACAAACTATCCAAGTAATATGAATAAGACTTGCTGGACACGGCTGGGATATATATATATATATATATGTTGCATACTGGCATCAAATTCTATATGTTATATAGCGGCCTTATTCACTACTCTCAATCGTGTACGTTAGTATTGGGGTTTTCACTGTACCCAAAGCGATGTATGTTAGTAGTCAGCTACTACCGACTACTGGACTTCAATAACAACAGATACGTATGTACAAGAGAGGACCCTTTATTTTCTTCGGTGTGTGGGTGGTGAAGGCACAGTGCTTACAATGAGTGTCCTTTCGGCTGTCGGCTGGCGTCTGACTGCCGTCGACTCGACCCTCTGGCTTTTTGTATTGACGACACGCCTACGTATCTTTATCTTTTGATCTGATAACGGACCTTTGTTATATATTTCTTTATCTTCACCTTGCTTACTTGACCGGACACCATCTCTTCCGCTTTCTCTTTCTTTTTAAATATATTTATCTTTCTCTTTGTCCCTCAGCCGGAAGTTCCATCTTCCGGGCGAGGACAACACACACACACACACACACACACACACACATATATATATATATATATATATATATAGGGTAATCGAATAAACAGACTTTAAAAAAAAGTTAAGCCTGTTTTTTTTTGGTCACCATGCATATATATATATATATATATATATATATATATATATATATATATATATAATGCCTGTTTTTTATTAGCCTGTATATATATATTTAAATATATATAGAGAGAGAGAGAAAGAGGGAGAGGGGTAGGAGAGAGAGTAAGGAGGAGATAAAAAATAAGGACAAAGAGGGACATTGACAGAGAGAGAGGGAGAGAGAGAGAGATAGATAGAGAGAGAGAGAGAGAGAGAGAGAGAGAGAGAGAGAGAGAGGGGAGAGAGAGAGAGAGGGGAGGGGTGGAGATAGATAGATAGGTAGATAGACAGACAGACAGACAGACAAACAGAGAAAGAGAGTCATTTCAATTTCACTAAATATATATTTAAAAATGAAAACATCTATTCATAATTGATTCTGTCTTAATATCGCATCTAGACCAATAAGACACAAACTTTTGCTTTAGAAAAGCCATATATTGCAATATTCTGGCGCAAGCAATATGTCGTGATTACAAATTAAGTCACTTGAATAATGGTTTTTCACTAACTCTATTGTAAATAGTTTGTAGTAATACAAATACTTTAGATGAATACATCTTATGCTATTAATAAAAAAAACAGAACGATATTTTTTACACAATGTAACAGTGCGGCTTATACATTTTATATCATTGTTTGAATGAAAAAGTATCTCACCATATGAATATACCTTTAAAAGTATCTCACAATTTGAGTTGATACGACTATCTAAAAGATTTTTAACTCAAAAATATTTCATCTTTTAAGTTATTGCATATATTAAATTATTTTCTCAGTTTTTGTAAATATTTGTCCTCTTTTGTTGCATCTTTTATCACATCAACGACTTATATTTGGTTTATATTGCTATGAGTAAAATAATTTCCCAAAACAGCGAAACTATGTGTAGAAAATTCAAAATTGCTTACAGAACAGAAAAAATCCAGAGAACGTCAGAACGTTTGACTTTGAGTTTTGTTTAACGGCATATCAACCGCTATGGGTCGTTTAATGCCAGAAAGGGTTAAGTAGAATTTGTTTTTCATATAGGTTCCGGTCTTTAGAGTAAGGGCTTTATGGCGGTATTCGGTTATTTTTGGTCAGTTTTGGTGAAAGAATCAGTTTGGTTAGATCTTGTTTAAAAGGTTGTTTCTTTTTAGAAAATTTAAGATGTCTTCTGGTTTGATATTTTTGAAGAGGTTTCTTAAGTGGTTCGTCCGTTTATATTTAGTGCAGCTTTGTCTGAGACTGTGCATTTCAGGTGGATGTTTTTAGCACTTAAAAATTGAGCATACTGGGGCGTCAGAAAGTGACTGGCAGTTTTAAAAGCTTTCTTTTCTGAAATGAGATTAAAGCTATTAAAATTACGACAGGTTTGTAAGAACAGTTAGATATTGTTATAATGTAGGTATGTTCTGATGTGATAAAGATATTATATGAGGATTACATCAGCTAGTTTTGTAAACATGGATTAATAGTCCAGAAAAGTATTATGAATAGATAAACAGGTAAACAGATATCAGTGTGTTTAGAATTAAAAAAAAAGACATAAATTTCTTATACTGCCTCAATTGAATGACACAGCATGTGAAAATATGTGGACTTGCGGGTTTAGAAAAATCCGACCAGAGAAATGTCAGTCTCGAAGATGGAAAGTTAAAAAATCTAAATGAGGAGGTCAGATAGATTATCGATGATTTCGAATCTCAAAGACCATAAAGAGATGATAGATTAACAAACGCAAATCATAAATTTGTCTCAAGGGAATTGGATTACACATTTTCAACAACCTCTAATGAATCACCTAGGTAGGAAGCAATGCGAGTCCGACGTTTAAGAACGTTGGTGTGTCGTTGATTCACCTTTCATCTCTCACAATCGATGATGCCAACGTGTGGTTACTCCTTTTGAAAAATATGTTGGAAAACCAACCAACCAACCAGCCGACTAACCAACCAACTATTCTTCTAAAAAAGAAAATTACGGTCATGTCCGGCTGAAAGCACTGGTTCCCACTAGATCATCGAGGTTTAGCACCGAAGAACATGTTCAATACTTAATTGCGTGAGCATTTACGCAACAGCAATTATTGTAAGTAACCTGAGCCCTTTGTTTATCAAATTGACTTTATTCGGCATTAAATAACCCGAAAAGGGTTTATACGCCGTAAAACAAAACAACCAAGCAACCGAAAAAGCAGTTTACTGAACGGTCCCTGATTATAACCAGCACCTCCTACAAAAAAGGGTAGTTTTGTATTCCTATAGAGATATGTGTCCTTACTAAATTACTATTAACATACCTGTAATACTTATTGCACCATTTATTTCCGTTTATGATATGGACTTTGAACTTTAAACTTATACGGTCAGTACACGTTTAATGAGGACACATATACAAAGGCATACAGAACTGTATTTTCCCTTGTAACGTGTGGATGGAAGTATGGCCAGTTTCGCTACAGTCCTGAATGATCACAAATATATCGGAAATTATATTGTCGAACAGTTACGGCTTTTTAGTAAAAAAATGTGATCATAAGGAAATATACTTATACTAGTAGCCTGGTTAATGCAGTCTCAGTATATATATATATATATATATATATATATATATATAATATATATATATGGTTATGCGGTATATCTCCAGAAACCTAGGAGGAGTTTGTGAACAAACAAATAGATAGGAACTACAACTTTATATGGACATAGATGAAAATATCAGAATACGAACAAATCGTGGACCAATTTTGCGTTGATTAAAATCGTTCAAAATCATTGAAATTTGACGCTTAAATTGTAAGAATAATCTGCAAGGTATTAATGCTAGCGTTGATAACAAACAATTGATAATCTTATTTAACTGGAGACAGACATAGAAGGTTTTCTTTGTCTGGGACACAGGCCTTGGGCAGCTCTTGTGAGCAGCTGGTACAGCTGTCCATAAGAGACACCCATTTTAGAACAGAACTGGCTCATCATTTCTTAGCTTCGTTCAGCGTGACTTGGCTGTAAATTGTGTCCATAGACGGCTACCGTCAGCAATACGCTATGTTGATCGGCAGACATTAAATCTTGATTACAAACGCTTATCTCGTTTTTGTACTCAGGCCATCGAAAAAGAGGAACATGAAACAAACTCCCCCGCCCCCACCAGTGGTCTGTTTTATTGGCGTGACATAATTCTAGGTAAAAAAGAGATAATGAGGGTGATGTTGTGCAAGTTATTAACAGTGTAATTAAAATGGCGTGTCTTATGCGACTTGATCAATATTCAAACATTCACCATCTGCCTAGGAATCACAAGGTTCCAGGTTCGATACCGACCCTCACCAACCCAGCGTATGAGTAGTGCAGCTTGGTAGTGGGGAGCTGATGGTCGGGGTATCGCCCCAACTTAGACGCAAAAACAATCTTCTTGGTCTAGCGCTAGCGAAGAGGGGGATAGACTCCCTTACTTTCCGGTTGATACCGACAAGAGGCAACTCTGCCGACTTTACTTTTACTTACACTCTAACTGGATAAATGAGAAATAATTAAATAGAAAAATATTGACTATATATAAGAGTTTGGGGCTGGTTGGCTGGTTGGTTGATTGGATTTAATGGCAATGTCGACCCTTGGTTTATTTTATGCCAAAAAAGTTTGTTTTATTCATTCTGGTTGGGTATTCCAATTTTTAAAACTTATCTATTTAACTCATAGATGGGACCCTAACAGGTACTACCACTCCCGGTCAGAGTGAACCTGAGAGTAATGGTGAAATAGAGGTACTCCACACACACCAGAACTCCATAATTAGAACCTCACCAAGGATGCACTTTAACGTCATACCCAGGACACTAAGACCCTCAGCCACCACCTTCTAGTACATATTTGATGGAAATGGTTGGGAGTTGACAGTCGGAACAACCATATAGGCGCTAGGGCTTGACGCGACCAGCTGATTGATCAGATGGGGTCTCTCCGATCGCTCATCTAGTCCAAGAAAGAACTAAAGTGTAGTGTTGCACGTCATGAAGTGTTCAGCCATCAGGATTCGGTCTAAGCATGACGGGTCGCATCCGGCAAACAGGTGGCCCCATTCGGGAGGAGTCTTATCCCTCTGGACGGGGATTAACCGGGAAATCTATAATGAACGAAACATAGCCATACTGTAACATTACGGCAACAATTCGTAATATGTAACGTAGAGCCTTTTCTTTCACGGCACTAAATAGGCATATAAGTTGCGTAGTGGGTTTGTTTACAACTCCACGCAGAATCCAGTAGTAATCGTATATAGTCCGCAACCCTTCCTCACTTCTTTTGGTCAAGGGAAGATATTACTTACGCAGGCCGCGTGTCTTTCTGGTATCAAGTTTCACAACCCTACGCCTTCCGGGCAGGGGAGGTCCCATTCATAAAACGGTTTCTTTCGTCATAAATAGAGAAAATTAATAACACCGTGTTTACTTTTCAGAAGTTTATTATATTCAAAACTTCACTATAACTTTTGAGAGAGAGAGAGAGAGAGAGAGAGAGAGAGAGAGAGAGAGAGAGAGAGAGAGAGAGAGAGAGAGAGAGAGAGAGAGAGAGAGAGAGAGAGTCCCTAATATTCTCTGCGCTTAATAAGAAGTGTATTTTAACTGGATTCAACTTAGGGTTTCAGCCCTTAGTAAACTTCTCGGTGACAATCTTTTCTTAACAATAATAACAGGCCGGCGCTTTTCGTCTCCAGCGACATCAGATTACAATTCCGTACGGCCTCGACTAACCCTCGATCACTGACTGGCCCCGATCTCTGACTGACTCCGACTCTCTCCGATCACAGACTGACCTAACTCTAACTCTAACTCTATATATAGTGTGTCTAAATAATCTTCCAGAAGATTCTTCTTCTGGTATTTTCGAGCTCGTTCTGGACAGAATCGAATGTTCGATTCCTTCGAATCACTCTGGTCAACCAGAGTTCACGAGCCTAAGATCAAAAGACTCTCTGCGCCCAAAAGACTGGATTTTCTTTAAACATAGACTTTTTGTCTCCTTTCTCTCGTTAAAAGATCTTTATCTTTCTAACTCCTTTTTCGGTGATTCTACAAAGACCACCCAGTAATATAAGAGAATCGGTAGTACATTTTTAAGGTTTTTCTAAGTCTGGCACAAGGCCACAAATATAGGTGCTGGGCGGCGATTACGTAACACATACAAACTAATGGTATATCCGTAAACTAGAATCTATTTTAGGAGATGTTATGGGTCTTTGAGACTCAAGCGTAATCCTCGCCATAAAAACAATCAGTTACTGTAAATAGAGAGAGAGGAAATGATTATACAATATCTACTGTCAAATTACTAGACAGTATCTGCCTTTTTGTGGATCTGTCTCCCAGTATTAAATAATTGTTAGGTTGCCTATAAATCGTGTACGGTAGTGTAGAAATTAGAAATAAGGCAAATTCTTAATCATGGAAAAATATACATAAATGATTGAAAAAGCTGAAATTTTCACGAATCTTCTTGTTTGTTTCTTATTAGTCAATTTGAATCGTGAGAACAGGAAGTATAGTTAAATATTTCAATTTTAGTTGTTTTTTTATGGATATGGCTATTCTTACCACGCAGATTGGTTAACTTGGGCTGAATAAAGACGTCTTAAAATACTCCAAGTCTTATGTTCGTTAATAAGACCAACAAACACATAGTTCCAAAAAGTCTCAATAAAGCAGACCAGTAGAACAGAGAGAAATCAACTATCTAGTAAGAGACAGCATAGAAGACAACGTAGAATGAGATAAGTATAAGGATAAAAAGAGAAGTTAAAGAGATATACAACACCAGCAGATCAGGCTGGAAAAAAAGTGAAAAGTTACATTAATAAGTTCTCTCAAGGGAGAATTGTGGAACATAAATGTAACAGCAATTTAATTCACTTGGAAATATCCTAAAGAGCCAGGAGTTATATACCGACACTCGGATATTCTGTTGCTGTAGTTATACGCAGACTTTTTGAGTTTTGGAATTTCTTTTAAGTACCCAACCCCTTCGCACGAACAGGATGTAACACATGGTCAATTCTTTAAGCGGAGTTTAACTGATTTGAATTCATAGTTTTCCTTCTAGACCGTATGCTATAATAAGGTTAAAGAGTCCAGTCTGACATGCTATTTACCATAGCTAGAGGTAGAATATGGTAGTATATTCAAAATGTGAGGGTATATAATACAAGTTTGTTCTTACTTTTATGTATTGACGATTTTTGGGTAATGTGACATAAGCAGTGACGTAGTTTCGCTTACAAAAATACTAAGATCGAATCTCCATTATTAATAGATGTTATTAAGCGCAGAACAATGCGACATATTTCTTAGGAGACATCAAACTTGACGAATACAAAAATGTAATTTTGTGAGATCATATATATTTACTAACCCCTCTGAACGAGCAGGATGCAACACAAGGTCATTTTTAATCAGACATTAACAGGTTTGAATTTAGAGTTTCCCTTCTCCTATGCCGGTTGCCATACCAATAATACAGAGTCCAGACTGACATGCTATTTACCTATAGCTGGAAGGAGAATAGTTGGATTCATATTTTTCTCAAGGTTATTAGTGCTATATGAAATGGAAACAGCATCGTCCAAGATTTTAACTTGAGTCGCCATGTTCATTTCCTACGACAGTAAGCATTACACCACAAACACCTCCATATTATTATTTTTAAGTATAACAGTTCGTTTATTTATTTGTTTTGTTTTACGGCATATCAACCTCAGTGGGTGATTTAATGCCGACAAAGTTTTGAAATAAATTCATTCTTAATGGACACTCAATCTTTTTTATAAACTCATTTTTCTATTTAACCCATAGATGGGACCCTAATAGGTACTACCACTACGAATCAGAGTGGATCAGTGAGCAATGGTGATGAAAGGGTGCTCCACATTCCCCAGACCTCTCGAACTGGGACTTCACCATCAGATAGAGTTTAACGTCATTCCCAGGACACGAAGGCCCTCAGCCACGACTTCTAGCACATATATGATAAAAAGGCTTGGGGTTGCCATAAGGGCAATAGGGTTGGGACAATCATATAGGTGCTAGCGCTTGACGTGACCAGCCGATTGATCGGAAAGGGCCTCTCCGACCACCCGTCTAGCCTAAGTAGAGTATTGCATGTCACAGACTACTCATCCACCAGAATCCCGTCTTTAAGCATCACCGGTCGCCTACCACGGCCAAAAGGTGGCCCAATTGAGAGGAGTCTTACCCCTCTGCAGAGGTGCAGTCGGTGTATTCTAAGGCCCCAGCCGACCGGGCTAGTATAACAGTTCTTCTATAAAAGTAAAGTCGTCGGGGCGGCCAAATGTCGGTATCAGCCAGACAGCGAGGGAGTCTATCCCCTTTTCACTAGCGCTAGACCGAGGAGATTATTTTTAGCGTCTGAGGTGGAGCGCCACACCTACCATCAACTCCTCACTTTACCGCACAGATCTCTGTGCTACTTATACGCTGAGTTGGTGGGGGCTGGTATCGAACCAGGAACCTTGTGATTCCTAGCCGAACGCTCTACCGACTGAGATAGTGTCAATTGTCAATCAGATGACCTTGGGACTCTTATCTGTCATTTGATTGAACACCCGTTGAAAATATATCTTTCTGACTCCTTTTCATCATAATAGTTTGGAACAACTTGAAATCCTACGTAGATTTTGAGTGACTCCATTATGTTTTTCATCTACTCAAAATATGTGTCAAAACCTTTTGACGACACTCATTCCCATCGGAGACTTGTGAAATATTCAGATTATAAGAATCATTTTCAGAAGTCATTCTCGCAGATTTCAATCATGGCGCCTTTTTGACGTTTCGTATTCTCGTAACTTTCAGAATGTTTTTGAATCGTCTATACTTTCGGTTCAAGAACTATTTCTATTGACCCTAGACTTGTTTATAATCTAACACGGCCATTCACACAAGAATTAGCAGTGAGTATTTCTTCTATAGCATAAGCAGTGTCATATTTTATAATAGAGACTCTGACCATAAACTAAATTAACCCTAGTGAAAAACATTAAAAAACAGATGAATAGGAAATGTAAATTTTGTGTCTGCTCCGTAGAAACAGGTTTCGTATAAAGAATAAAGAATATTCGATCCAGGATTATTTACAAACTAGTTGAAGTACCCATCTACGCCGGGTTAGGGACACAGCAAAACTAACCGACGAATTAATAAAATCTTTTTTTATCTGTTTGATTTTTTAAAGCAATGTTTATTTTTGATTTTTTCTTATCCGTTTAAGATTGGCACTGAACTGTTACAAGCTGTAATTTATGTCCAAGATGTTGTTTAAGGCATGTCAAAATTGGGTTATTTTATGCCGAAGACATCTTTGCTTTATTCATTCTTGGTGGCTATTGAATTTTAATTTTAAAAAGATTTAACCCATAGATGGGACCAAACAGGTACTACCACTCTGGCTCAGAGTGAACCAAGAATTAATGGCAATGAAGGTGTACTCCACACTCCCCAGAGCCCCAGAATTTGAACCTCTCTACCAAATGCGCTTTAACGCCATAATCATGGCACTAATACCCACAGCCACCGCATTCTAGCAACTAAATGATATGTCTTTGAGGTTTTGCCATAAAAGCCAAAGGATCGAAACAATCTTATAAGTACTCATGTTTGACATGACTGACTGATCGGAGGGGGCCTCTCCAACCACCCGTCTAGACCAAGTAAGGGCTAAAGTAGACCCAATTAAATATTGAACAGACTCATTAATGTTTAGTAAATTTGATAGGTAACATCAGCCTCTATGGCCATTTATAGACAAGGACAGGGAACCTCTTCACAGTTTGTATTATTTAGATTTTTCGGACTGTTGTCCCCATCAACATCCAGGTGACTGTTACTTTGAAGTGTAGTAACTGAACCCTTATATACGTTGCGCTCAGCTACCTCATCTAAAAGAATCAGACTAACACCCTTTACAGTTATTATTATAAACCCCTCTATTGACGAATATGTATGAGGAAGAATCATAGATTATCTGCACTTTCGCCATAACATATCTTTATCATTATCATACTACGTTCTGTGCATACGTGCTTATAGTTGGTACTGTTGTAGTCAAGTGATCGAAGTTTGGGTCTGATCGTGTCATTTTCCTTGCTATCGTTACAATGTAAACATGACCGCTCCACTAGCAATATGCACGAAGGAAGTGACCCGATTTCTCTGGTTGGAAGGGGTTTCAGGGGCTGAAATCGGATCGCAATGGCGGTCTGTTCATTGAAAACATAGACTCCACGCCTTTGATTTATCTGGATATTATAAAATAAAATATGAGCTCAAAGTAACAAAAGTCTTGTGTTCGTTACTAAAAACAAACAACAGACCAAGACATAGAAGATCAAACAGGAATCCAGCCCAGATTCAGAATAACATCTACCTGCCCAGATCCAGCCACCCAGCAAAATAGAAGAAGCAGAAGCTACGTATCCAAGATAAGCATATGAGTATACGACCACAGGTATACTCTACAATATAATACGTAAGATACGCTGATATAAAGAATGGTATGTAACAGATGAGCCTCGGCTTCCATAAAAAAGTGTGCAGATAACTTTTGAATCTCCCTTGTATATTTTCCACGTACGTTTCTTCATAATAGAGATTTCTGAATCTGCACAGTTTATTAAAATATCCAATTATCTAGCTTATTTATAGGAGAATGATATATGATTCAAATCAAATAGGGTCAATAATAGTTTGTTGTAAGAGTAACAATTTTGATTAAGAAATCACAAGAAAACTCAGGAAGAAGAAATTCAAAGTTCAAACTTTAGTCATTCACCATTGGGGCCTTGTATGACCCATAAACATTGCTTGTTGCCTTTGATGGTTATACGTTGCTTTGACTGTGCTTCCTGACTCGTGTGACAGCCGGATATTTGAATATTTCATAGACACATCTGCTGATGATGTCTTCCGCCAAAGAAGCTCTGTGAAAGTAAAGTCAAACCTATGTAATAAAATGGCCACACTGAACATCGTCAGTGAGCGAAACGATAATTTCTGTAGGTCACCGTTTTATGAATAAGTTATACAGTTCTTGAATATCTGTCTGAGGCTCTTTCCGACCAAACACGACCCGAGAATCCACGCGCGTCGAAAAGGAACAATGAATTAAAGGAAAAAGAAGAAAGAAGATAAAGAAATAGAAGCGGAAAATGAAAGGATATGAGAAGATATTTGAGAGATCTAAAAGTCTTCCGATGTACTGCAATTCTGAGCCCTCTTTATAACTTTTAGCTTTTGTAAACACCTACCAAGTTATTTGGGTGAAAAGTAGATAGGTTCGAGTGACATTGATTAGCAGATTGTGGAAGTGAATGGCTAGCAAAACGAGGCTGAAAACATGACACGCCCATAATGGAAATGTCACAGAACAAAACCTGTTAAGTTCCTCTTTTGTGCAACTTCATTTATTCTTTTGTAGTAGTTTTCTGAGAATATTTTCAACGGTGATATTATGTAGACCGTTAAAAGACATGACATTCGCATTGGTCTGGCGAAAATAGCCATTTAACTTGTTCTTGAGTAATATACCTATATTTCCAACAGTAACAAAAAACCAAAAAAATTATTCATCGTTTCAGCATTGCTGTAGTTAATTCACAACAATTTATGGGGTGTCATGAGTGTGACGTTTAACTGCAGCTAATTGTGAAGTTCTGATTTTGGACCTCTAGGAAGTATGGAGTACCCCTTCATCACCATTACTCCCAGGTCAACTCTGATCCGGACTGGTTGTAACGCTTATGTTCCCTTGTATGGGTTAAATAGAAAAAACGAGCTTAAAAATGTGTTGAAAGGAGTTAAAAATAAAGTTGAATACTCATCAAGAATGAATAAAACAAAACGTCTTCGGCATAAAATAACTCAACAAGGGTTGACATACCGTAAAATCCAACCAACCAACCAACCAACCAACCAACCAACCAGTATTTTCTGGGCATAAATCCAGTTATTTTTTATAACAAGATGAACGATTTCCTCTGCAGATTAACGTATTTACAATTCATTGGACCTGTTTAGCTCCATCAGTAGAGCATCAGCCTAAGCAATCGCAAGCGTCCGGGTGATTTACCGGTCCTCGCTAATCAGCGCATTAGTAGTACAGCTTGACTGTACTGTTCTGTACGGTAAAGCATAATCTGGGAGCTGGCGTTAGGTGGGCACCCAACTATCTC
The DNA here is from genome assembly GCA_023376005.1 of Doryteuthis pealeii. Classification (NCBI taxonomy): domain Eukaryota; kingdom Metazoa; phylum Mollusca; class Cephalopoda; order Myopsida; family Loliginidae; genus Doryteuthis; species Doryteuthis pealeii. The sequence continues at coordinate 113,909,846 of CM042139.1, forward strand.
CCTGGTCTATCGCTAGCAAAAAGACGATTGACTCCCTCGCTTTCCGGCTGATACCGACAATAGACCACACTGCGTATTATACTTTTACTACCGTTCACTTATAGAATGTCAATCTCGCTGCTGGTTGAACCGTTATTGTGTGTTTATATCGTAAAAATCGAAGACTTTGTTGGCTGCACCGTTGTTTTTTTCTTTGCAGTAGTACATATTTAGCAACAGCTCTGCACGAACAGAATGCAACACATAATTTAGATTATATCAAAAAAACAATATATATATATATATATATATATATATATATATATATATATATATATATATATATATATATATACTAGCTAAAGTACACGGGCTATGACCGGACTAAAAAGATTAGAAACACCAGAGAATGAGTGAGGAGAAAACAGGAGTATGGGAGAAATAAGAGGAAAAGGATTTATCAAATTAAAAAAAAGAATCGCCGAGAATTTGTATAGTAGAATGTTTGTTTATTTTGGGATTTTTTTCTTTTTGTTTGCATTTAAGATGAAGGGAAACTTAGTATGAAGTGAAACTTGTGCGTGAGATATTTCAAGTGGAAAGAGGTTGCACAGACCCCAGTTCACTATCTTGGTAGTCCCGCAGTTAGTCCAGTGGCAGGGGAAAGTCCGAGATGACTGGGCTGTTACAGGGTGCTGCCTCAGGTAGTATTGGGCCACTTCACGAGAGGCAAGCCTCCTCGGAAGCCCCAGCGCTTGCACCCAAGCACTAGATTGTGTTGGGAATTTATGTGAGTTGTAAGTACCCCAATCCTACTACTAAGGGTTGATGTTTCCGAACGCTGACAATCGAAGTAAACAGATCGAATATAAAGTTAGATATACACCTCTAATCAATGAACGGTCGAAATAAACGGTAGAATTCGAGACGTCACTAATAAATGAGTAAAAGAAATATCTAGTTAAGTTTATACTATATACATATTTGTCGAAAGACCATTTATCTTAACGGTCTTTAGAAAAAAAAAAAAAAGAAGAAAAAAAAGGGAAGTGGTGACTTCATTTAAAAAAAATATGTCTATTTATTTATTATTAGACTTGAATACCAAATTTTCTTATTCAAGTTACATGCATTAGAATCATGTTTATTTTATGTTTACTGTTTAGTGTTTATTTACGAAATGTTAAGTTAAGCTTCTTCATATTTTCATTCTTACCAAATAAATATTCCTAAGATTAGACCGGTGATACGCGAGAAATTCCTAGCTGAAACGATTAGGATACACATTTTTCAACTTCAAATTACCAGCAGCGTCGCCATTTTAAATCACTGCGGAATATAGGCAGCAGCCAAAATTTTTTTGTATAAGCAGCAGCAGCAGCAGCTATGGCACGATTATCGCAATCATTTGATTTTGATCAGTAAAAATCAATAACAAAATTTAGTGTGTTTCTTAGTTATAAGGATGTCAAGGTGTATGCAAGATTTCGAATCTGAATAACATCTCGTTTCTGAGGTATAAGTCGACACGTACATACCAAACGTTCTCTTCTAAGTATATAAGAGTAAGTTTTTGGTATGTACGTGTCGATCTATAACTCAGAAAAGAGAAGTCACTCAGATTTGAAATCTTGCATAATAGATTAATATCCTGCTAACTAAGAAACACGTCAAATTTGGTTATTGATTTTTATTAATTAAGGGATATAATTAATTAATTAAGCCAAAATCACCCAATTTGCGGAACTGTCCATATACCAGAACCTGCTGATAATGAAATATTGTCCGCTGGCTGACTTTTTGTTACAGCGATTTATAGCTATTTACAGCAGAAATGTATAATTTTAGCGAATACATTTCGCAGTCTAAGCCGTTCTGCTAGGAATTTATCACCTAATCTGGGTCCAATCTTTAAAATATTCATATTGTTGGAAAGAAAATAATATAATCATTCTGAATATGCAGTTTTTATGCGTTTTTATTAATTGAATTATTTTTTACAGCAAGTTAAAAAAAATTGGCTTCAGAGAGCTGATATGTATGATTTTTTTTTCATTCTAAATTTTAAGAAAAAAAAACAAATTCTTTTTTCTCGCCTATTTACGGTTCAATCTTCTTTAAGATATCTATAAGGTTCGAAAGAGAATGAAATAATCTCTGTAAATATGTAAGTTTTTGTTTATTTTTCATAATCGCGTTAATTTATTTATTTTAATATTAGAAATAAAATAAAATCATGATACTAATGTAGAATAGTGCGCAAGTGATAATACCATTAGATTACCTAATACATTTCACGGAAATACCTGAAAACTCAAATTGTTATCAAATTTATGATATAGTATACTTTACTATAATAATTTGACATTCGATCGACTACGTTTTTGAATTAATAATGTTATCAGATTATTTATCATTTTACATAAATTTGATTACTTTATTTAATTCTTTTTTCCTTTTTCAAATATTAATTTGAAATTTAGCAAATCGCGTCATTTATATTTTATTTTAAAAATATACCTAATCATTGATGTAAAATTTCTTACTATATCATTATGTGATGGGCGAAACTTGCAAATCGGTCGGAAAATTTGGGTGACCCAGAAAAAAACAGAACGCATAAATTTTGTAATAAAACTGTTAATTTTAACTTGGGAGAGGGGATAGGGTTAGGGTTTAGGGTTAGGGTTGGAGTTGGAGTTGGGTTTAGGGTTACTTTAATGAGAAAATAAATAAATAATTTTTCGACCGATTTGCAAGTTTAACCATATGATGTCATTCCCTCAAATCTAATGAAAAGAAAATTCCCTGACCTCCCACCAGATAGAATTAAATTAAGATCGTTTTTTACGTAGTGATTTTTATGGGTCCTCCTTCGAGAACCGAAATCGCTATTCAGTAGTAATAGATCTGCAAACGATTATTAAACCATGTTTTTATCTCCACTACCCGGGCTTCGCCGGGTAGCCGCTGCTAGTATAATATAATATAATATAAATTACGTTAACTCTTTTGTTATCGGCAGTCTGTCTTAATCTTCAAACAAACGGGTCATTTTTTATTTCTTGGATATTCTTTATACGTTCATTTTACGTTACATCTCCTTTCAACTGCATTTGTTCCTTTTCTTTTTACAATACTTTGTTCCGCTATTCAGTTTTTTTCCTTTTCATCATGCTCCATTCTATAATTGGTTTTATATTTTATTATTAAGCCAAGATCAATTTGAAATTATGGTGTTATTTAGCCTTTTTTTCAATGATTTGATAACATTATGATATCTCGTTTTTTATTCTCCTTTAGTAGCTCTCTCTATTTTTTTCTGTTATTGAATTTTCTTTTGTCTTGCATCTTCACTTGAGATATTAACTTTGTTTTTCCGCTTTTTACTTTTACTGAGTAAGTTCTTTGTCTCTGTTGTAGCATATTTTTTCAGTGTTTGTTTTGTTTATCATTTTACTGTTTTATTATTTGTTTGATGGAGTCTGTACAGCTGGAGGTAATTTTTATACGGTTTCTATTGAATATTTCATATAGTTTTTATTTGAAAGTGAGATTTTTTTTCTCAACTTGTCTGTGCATTTTTATTACATCGTGGTTTGAAACATGTTATTTCATATGGCTTTTTTACTCAAATAAATTGTAGCTTCATCCGAATATATATATATATATTAATAAGTCATCCACAGACACGTGTTTCGGCGTTTCACACCTCTTCAGTGTGGCTAGACACAAAAACTATATTGGCTAGGGTCGAACTCAGACTGACTGTTTGCTAGCCTGATATCCAATCCCCTCGGCCAATGACAGCTGTAGCAGGACTGGTGTTTTTAAACTATTAAATATATAGGTTTGTTTATATATTTTTACAATCACAGAGAGATCAAGTTTCGCGGGGAAACGATCATTGCTTATATGCTTAGTAGTGAAAGTTAATTTAAATCACCAATTAGAGAGCTCATACCAAATTTATGGGAGCATATATATATATATATATATATATATATATATATATATATATATATATATATATATATATTCGGATGAAGCTACAATTTATTTGAGTAAAAAAGCCATATGAAATAACATGGTTAAAACCACGATGTAAAAACGCATATATATATATATATATATATATATATATATATATATATATAAGATTTTTGGATGTTTGTTTATTTAAAAACGTTGCTGAATAAAGTATATATTAAATTTTTTACTTGAAGGCACTTACAACGCATGTATCGCATAAAATTCGATACTTTTTCTTATAGAAAATGAACTTTTTGACAAGTGTAATCCCGGCAAAGGATGGCTCGGTGTGTAGAACACCGTACAGACTGTTTCGACTTTATTAAGTCTCATCAGCGGTATATACTAACGATTTCCCTCCGACAGAAATCGAAACCGGGACTTCAGCAGACACATTGAAACACTAGTGTAACACTTTATCGCCTCGGCCTCAGTACTAAATTCCGGACAGAGCTGATTGATGTAGGTTTTTGCTGGTCGGCCTCTACTGGTGTGTCCATGTGTAAAATTCCACAGTGGAATGTCACCTGGGATTCGTCCTTGTTTCTCCAGCAGTGTTCATCATGTCTTGTTCGTCTTACTTAGATGATTTGTGTGAAAGGATGCTAGTGGCCATACAGCTGCTTTCTTGTGGAGTGCTGCTTCCAAGATTTATTGAATACAGTACACAGCATTCTAGTGTACTTCTAATATAGCCTTTTCTCTAAGCGTTTCGTTACAGTCCAATGAGTGCAACCATATAGTAGCACTGATACCGCTACGGCTTGGAAGAATTCTCACTTTATCTTATCAGAGATTAGATTTTCATTTGATCTGTCTATAGCATTCTATGCTTTTCATATGCCTATATTTACATTACATTCAGTAGATGGAATATTACTACATAGGTATGTAAACTGGTCTACCAATTTCAGAAGCCACCAGTGTGGGTATGTATTCTTCTTGTTTAAGACACATAAATCCCCTTTTATTTCAATTCACATAAAGGAAAATGTCTCTTGCCATCTCTTGGCTATGCAGCTGAGATTCGGCTTGTGTTGGTGTATTTGCGAGAAGCGTTAGATCATCTGCGTAGTCCGCATGTTTAACAATTTGAGCAGGATATCGCCGGCTTCTTCACTTTTTTGTTTAGAGTGAATTCACTTTCTTTAATCTGATGTAATGACGTTCGTATTACGTAATCTAAACATACTATAAATATCATTGCAGTACTCTTTTGTGTCACAATCAACTAAATGGATCATTCCTTTCGTTTCTTTATAGAACATTATTATAGCAGTAACTGTTTCTTTGAGACAACCATATGCTAGTAGTGTCAGTCCTCCGTATTCCGGTGAAAGGTGTTTTTCGAGGAGCTAGCCGTGGCTCGAATGGTGATTTGGGTCACACGACTGAGGGAATTGCATGAGAAGAAGCTTTTTTCCTGTCGGAATTTGATTATTTTCTTTAAGCATCAGCTTAGGGTGAAGATTAGATGCGACAAAAAGAAGCTTCCTTTCATGACATTCTGCAAAAGATGGGTGAGTGCAGCAAGCTTGTGGGCGAGAGTGGGGACAGGACTAGAGTCTACTTTCCCTAGCTCCCATGATCACTACGGTCCGTAAGCAGTACTGATACCCCATCCCTCAGACAGACAATGTCTATATTGTAAACGCAAATAAAACTCTAAGCCCGGCTTTAGAACTCTTTCTAGGCTTCTTAGTTATGTGTATGAATGAAAACATGCCCCAGTTTTTTCACCCAGGACATATCCAGGACTCCCTAGCCCAAATAATTTTCTTACCACAGTCCTGAACCATAGTATTTTGTTCCTGGAGAGTCAACACTTTGCACTAGATCCATCCCAATATCCCGACATCATCTCCTCAATTTGTTTTTACCCTGTAAATAAATTCACAGTCTTTTGTTTATTACCATCTGGGCTTAAGTAGGGTTTCATTCATAGAGTACCAGTGAATTTTTTGGTGAAAGCAGTAGTGGAAGGAGATGGACGACTGTATTTATTAGTATGGATCGGTCGACGAATAAGACTAGCTAAGATAGAAATACAAGTTTAACAGCATGACCAGGTTTGTATCCCGTTCCCCACAAAAATAAAACTTCCGGCCCTGTGCCCAGATGTGTGTTCGACTGTATCCTTGTACCGACTTAATGTGAATAAATGAGCTGTATTTGTTTCGTGGAGTCGGATACAGGGATGCAGACAGCACACATCAAATGCATATTCTAGGAGTGTTTGCTCCATCTTCGCTCAGTGAATGAAGTCAAATGCCTTGAAGAAAAGTACAAACAATAGTATTTCTATTCAACAGAGATTTCTTGTACGAAACTTCAGGATCAATTTCTGCGAAACCGGTTTTGATTTTTCCTCACGATTTTTGTCCACTTCAGGTCGGATACGATTAAGAAGGACATGTATTTCTTAGTGATTACGCCTTTCTTAGGGAATGGGAGGATGCAGCCTTTAGTCCATTTCTCTCTTGTATTTAGTTCATACACTGCATTGCCTAATCGAAGAGTTATATCGTCAAATTTCTTTGTTCTGGATGTATTTCATCGGGGCTTTTTATTATTTTTATGATTTTGGTGAGTTCCTACATTATCATCTGATAAGTTAGAAGGTGCCATCAATGAAAATGAACACGATGATACGAGTTCAAATCATAGACGAAGTTGGTTGCATTTCATATGGCACTAATACCCTTTGGAAAGGTATGAATCCAACTATTCTCCCTCCAACTTTGGATAAATAGTAGGGCGGACAAAGCTCACACAACCTAGCTACGGCAACTGATCTAAGAGAATGAAAAGTCTTAATTCAAACCTGGTAAACTCCGCTTAAAAATGTCAATTGTTTAACACCCTGCTCGTGCGGAGGAGTTGGTAAATACATATATTATCATCAGGTTATTTTAAAGTTTGATGCAGAATTTGAGTTTTGTTCCATTTTCCTGGCGCATTTAATCAAACACGCGTGTGATCATTCAAGATTACTCCGTTGAAAGAGAATTCTGAGATACAAACGTAACCTGAATATTGTCATTGCATTCAAACTTAATATTGATCAGCTAATTTTCAGTGAGCGTTGCCAACCTGAAATCAGTCTCATTACTTTCTATATTCATGAAGTATATAGAATATCAATGACGTGATATAATCCTTGAAGCGGGAGTTTCTGGTCAATGAGACATTTGATGCAAGATAGTAGATCTTTGGCCCAGCATGATAAACACTGTTACATGAAATGTACTTTACTAGGGTTAAATTTACTGCTTTTATTTTGTATAAGTTCTTTTTGGATTGCTTCATTTCTTTTCTAGGTTTGTGTAAGAAAATATTATCTGATTAACCTTAATATAAGCAAATGACTTCGAAACTGTAGAATATTTATGTATATTGTTTTATAATATAATTTAAAAAACTACTAGAAGTCAATGAATCAGTAACAAACTTCAAAGATCATTCCATGTCATTGCCTGATTCAATTTTGAGTTTTATCATTTTATCTTTTATCAGAATCTATGATTTTTATGTAACAAATCAAATTTGATTTTTTCTCCGTTTTATGTACATACCGATCAGAAACAAAATGTAATCTAACTTCCACAATGTATTCTCTACTTAAACTTTTCCATTTTCTATTTTTTAACGAAATGCACAAATATTGAACTATCTAAAACTTATACACAATTGTTTGGCTAATATTGCCAATATCTGACCCAGAAAGTGACGACCGAAAAATGATGGATGGCACAAGGCAGAAACGTTGTGAATAAAGAAACAAGGATAAATTTGTCATAATTAACCATATATCCACGTCTTGTTCAGAATCGCAGCTCTCATCTACTTTATTCTCTAGTCGCTTCGTTAGGGTCCAGGTGGTGCAGTCGTACAGCAGCACTGACACGACAACGACCTGCCCCATATCACCCAAACCATCCGAGTAAGACGGACAAGACACACAGAACATTGCTGGAGAAACAAGGACGTCCTCCTGTGGAAGCCAGCACATGGGCTCGCCAGTTTGGACCGACCAGCAAAGACGTACATTGATCAGCTCTGTGTGGATACTGGATACGGCATAGAGGACCCCACGAGAATGATGAGTGATAGGGACGGATGGATAGAGATTGTCATGGATATCCGTGCAAACAGCGTGACATGATGATGATGATGATGATGATAAATCATATATCATTATTAAAATATCTCATCAAAAACATTCACATCAATTATGTCTCCTTAATTTGCATAATTTTTTTAAAGCATATTAGCATTGTGTAATATGATTGATATTAAGCTAAAGTTTTTGCAGAGAATTATTCTTGCATTTATTAAAGGATTTTTTAACAGTCGTCTGCTATATGTTATAAAGGGAGTCTATGATGCATTTAACTTTTCTTAAGAGACAAAATGGCTAGGGAATTTTTCTTTATCACTTATTAGATAAATGGACGAATACAGTTTCATACACTTTATTTTAGTTTTCGCAAAATACTTCTTTCTGATGAAATAGAGGGAGTAATCAGCGATTTCCTGGGTTCTTTGAAAATCTCGGGTCAGTATCGTATTTTCTATAAGAGGTGACCTAATCAGGGCTGATCATACCTTTATTCTCCCCCGGCTTTTACAAATCCTGTCTCCATTTTGATGTTGGTACAGCTTTGACCATTTAGGTGGTTCAGTAGCTTTATACGTTTGGCCATTTTACCCCCATCCAATTTTAGTCTTATAACGAAAATAATTTTTATCTTAATTCGCTTATAGGACGTCATTTGCGATCATTAAGCTCGTTATAGAGTCACATACTATTTATAGAATTGATATAATAATCAATTTCGAATCTATATATATCTTATTATAATGGAGATTGTGGGTTTGTCTGTCTGTAACCGAAACTATATTTGTATACAAGTTACAATTCCCTTTGTTATTTACATGACATTCTCCATGATTTTATTTTTATTTAAACCTCAATGATTAATAAAATTGTTTTACATTATTAATACTGTTGACCATATCTACATACTAATAACACGCAATTGTATTTATATATACAACAAAATAGCGGTTTACAATGTGAATGGGAAGGCTAATTTGCATATTGATCTTAAAAAATTGATTTTAATAAATATATGCTTAGTATTATTGATTTCTAATTGTTTGGTTTTATCTTAATGAATATAAGCTAAAATCTCAGGGATAAATCTAAAAAGAAATCCATTAACATGAAGAAATAACTGTAATATTATTCTTTACTTCCTATTTTAACTAAATAGTTAAATTAGGAAAATTTACCACTGAAAGACGGGAGTAATGGAAAATGATGGAAGAGTTAGTTTCAAAGTTGTTCTATTTTTCGATTATACTCCCTCTGTTCCAAATCTTTTTATCTGCATTCTTATTCAGTTTTATTAGCCTTTCTAATTTAACATGATATTTTATTATATTAAAACTTAAAAACTTGCATAAATTTGCTAGTAATCTATAACATACTTGTGTTTCTTAATCTTCCGATCGTTATCACCTTGCAACACTCTCTGGTTAAAAATGAAACCGTCCAAATCATCCAAGATGAAATGCAAAAATGTAAATCCTGATTATCTGGTGTCTCTTATCCCTCGAATTTTTATTTCTTATGAGTGTCGTCACCTCAGCTAAATAATGGACCATTTCGTTTTCATTATAAAGAAATTCAGTAAAGAAAAATGTCATGCTACACATAAAAATAATAAGAAAGAAAGACTGAAGAGAGAGAGAGAGAGAGAGAGAGAGAGAGAGAGAGAGAGAGAGAGAGAGAGAGAGAGAGAGAGAGAGAGGGGGGAATATATAGAACGGGGGTGAGCACGCGGAAATAATAACGCTAATTTGTTTCAATCGAATATAATGAAAAGATAACAAGAAGGAAAAAAAAGGTGAGAGATAGTTAAAAAAAGGTTATACTTTTTACATATTGAACTATTTTAGCAATAGCTCTTGAGCAAACATATCAAACGTTGTAATACTAATAATTAAATAAAATAATAATAATTAAATTATCATACTGTGGTATATCCACAAGTCCCGCTAATAATTAAATAAAATGAAAGGAAGTCGCCTATAATTAGAATTTAAGAGTTATCTCTTTAAAAACAAAATAATAACGATGGAGCTGAGTGTGATGGGATATATTATTTTTATGATGTTGCAAATTGGATTGCTAAACTCTAGCTGTGAAGTGTCATCTTTTGTGTTACGGCAAATTACATAAAACATCGGGTCAACCAATACACACACACACACACACACACACACACACACATATATATATATATATATATATATTGGTTTGATACTGGAACAGAATTTGGAAGACCCAAGACAGAACGAATCTAGCAGCCGCTAAGACAACTTCAGTTCCAGTATTCTTCTGATGATGGGAATTTTCGTCCCGAAATATTAAGAAATAAAATGACAGGTTAACAAAAAACATCATAGTTACTTTCTTTTTTCTTTACACTCGCATTGTGACAGCCTTCAAAACCAACCAACAAACCAATATATACACAATGCTTCAAGCAAATTACAAAACCCTTTATATATATATATATATATATATATATATATATATATATATATATATATATATATATATATATATAACGTCTATGAATGAGTCTTCCATTATTTATGCGCTATGTGGTTTGATAGGAAATAATTTTGTTTATTGATAAAAAAGTTTAAGGAATGATAATATAAAAACCAGAATAGAAAGTATATGAATGTGAAACATATACATAGATTCATTTGATGCTACTTTACCCGATCATATACGGCTTAGAAAATATATCATATATTCATTCAACGGTACTATTTATGAAAGCAGGGGTTAGAGCCTTTGCAGGTTTAATTTAGGAGAATATCCAGCTCACAAGAAACAAATAAAACTCTCAGTTTTGTCATTTTCATAGATGAATGCAGAGTGAAACTCTCCCTGTCACTAACTACTGTAATACAATACCCATCGCCTAACTGTCTTCACTGCCCATGAATGTCAGTGTGTACATAATGTTTCTATGACACACCTCTGCCTTCATAGCAAACTTCATTTTAACATAATGTTGCTAAGCTGTAATAAGGAAAACGTACTTTATTAGCTGGAAGTTTCAATCTCTACTGTCTTACCATCAACATGAGAAAGAAAAATATAGAGTAGTTTCAATTGTTCTTTCTGTAACCCTAGCCTGCAGGTCGTGCACGCAGAAAGTTAAATTAGCAGTTGATATGTGATGCAACCGATCTTAAATGTTTTTTTCTGTGCTCATTTCTGATTGGTCAATTTTTAGCGGAAATGCCTGCTGCTGTTGTGAAAGTTTATAAATAGAAGAGGTGACTTGAGGTACATCTTGTACCTAGAGACAATTGAGCACCTCATGTGGTGTAATGGTTAGCAAGCTAGATTCGCAGACCATTGTTAGTGAGTTCGATTCTCATTGGGCGCCCCATACTTCTGGCCTTGTGCTACATCTAAGTTAAGCTTAGTAAAGGACTATATATAGAGACAATCCAATAGGAGCCATTACTTTCGGAACATCCTCACACATTTATATTCTAATGGAATAAAGATTTGGCGAGCAATATTATTCCCATGTATGACTAACAATCAGGTTTTAAAACCACATATATTATTAATCTCTCCAAATTTTTATAAAGAATTCTTGAATGAATATACTTTGACATAAAGCAATGAATTGCACAGTAGTCCAGTGCAATCAATACAATAAACAGAACCCAGCTCGGTCAAATCTAGGATTACTTACCATCTGACAACACTAACTCACACAAAACATGTTGAATTTAAATATGAAAGTTTTGCTTTTCTTGTCATGCTCCATCGGATATTTCTCTTTTTAGATTTTCACAGCATTTTCAAGACAGTGAATTTTACAAAAAATATAAATACGAGGGTCAGTAAAAAAGTAATGCCATTTTGTTTAGGACAGGTATAATTACCAACACAGGAACATGTATCATACATAAAAATAAAACTGCTCCTCTGTGGATCACATCCCTACTCGTCACTTACTCGTCACTGGAATAATGTTTGCATCTCAAACCTTCTTTCATGAGGCTGAAGAAAGACAAACATTATTGCAGTTAAGATAGTCCACACCTGGATAAAATTTCAGATAATTTAAGTGCAAAATTTTAACAAATTTTAACAATTTTTTGCAAAATGCTGTAGCTTCGGTTCTGAGCAAAAATCAAACTATCGTTTTGGTACAAATATTGTTCAATATATGTGGAATTATAATAAAACAATTTTAGTCATAGATGCAGTGCTACATTCTGATATTGATCTTGCTATGAAAAATTCAGAAATCATGAATAACTTAGAATTGGTTGATTTTAAACCTTTTTGATAGCATTTTTGAATTTCCTGGCCAAAAATGTTTTTATAAACAAATTTCTAGTAGTAAGGAAGCTCTAGAACTTATTTTACAGACAAAATAGATTACAAATGTCGCCATTTTTCGCCAACCTCACCAAATTTGGAGAGCTAAAAATAGTCATAACTGCGCCAATTTTTGGAATTGGAAGCTCAAATTTTGGGGATTGTCTAACGTTAACATAGCCCACGCAGGGAAAAATTACAGAAAAATTGAAGGGGGTGGGTAAAAATTTTACTAATTTTCGTGATGATTTGACATGAAATTATCCACCTGTCCGAAACAAAGTGGCATTATATCTTGCCTCACCCCCATGGATAAGTTTCAAACTGACGGAGAACGAAAAAGAGCAAGACATTGCCTTGCTTGCCGGGATCGAGCCCGCGTCCTCCCGCATGCGAAGGTAGAAGCGATTTAGGCATTGGACGGACGCGAAGTGCCAGGATGTTTCGGTAAATGCGTACATAAATAACGTGTGAGTCAAACGCGGGGCAGTAAGAAGTTGCAGTAGCAGGTTGACTGACGCGAACGACCGAGTAATTCTTTACTGTGATTTTTTGCAGCTGCTAAACGAAAACGAAGAGCGGGTTGACCAGGGGAAGGTTTGGCTTGCTGGAAGACTGTGGACTTGCTTGTTTTTGGCCCCCCTCTCGGCGGGAACTTGTTGGTACTAACATCTATTCCCCCCCTATATTTCCCCCCTTCCATAAGCTATTTCGGCCTTGGATGATATTCGCCTTGGATAATATCGGCTTTGGATAATGGCGAAAGTGAAACTCGGCAGCGGCGTTATAAAGCCCTTTAATGGCGAGGGTGATGTTGTGGCATGGCTTACTAAGGTAGAGCTGGTGGCGAAACTCCAGAAAGTTGATGATGTGGCCAGTTTTTTGCCTTTGTTTTTGGAGGGAGATGCCCTCCAACTGTATTTGGACATGGACGAGGATCACCAGACTGATATTGCCCTTATCAAATCTCGTTTGAAAGAGGCTTTTTCGGACGGGGAGTTTTCTGCCTACAATAACTTGAAAATGACTAGGTGGACGGGAGAAAGCGTGGACGTTTATGCCAGCAAGATACGACAACTTGCAGGAAGGGCATGATTATCTGGGCATGGTCTTGAGAAGGTGATGAAGCTGGCATTTGTGACAGTGTTCCCGAACGACCACCCGCAGAACACGCCAGGAGATGCGATGCTTCAGATGCTGTAAAATCGGCCATTTTGCCTTTCAATGCCAGGGAAACGGCTCAGGGGAAAAGACGTTAGCGCCAGTCTCCTCCCCAGGCTAGTAAAAAACAAGGCGCACCCCACCGTTCACGTATGTATCGACGGACGACACTGCACGGCCCTAGTTGATACCGGGTGTTCTAAAATACTGGTGAGCACATCGGTGTGTCGCCGGTGGAGACGACAGAACGTCGACGTATTAACTGCAGATGGAAACATTCTGAGGTGCCATGGGACTAGCCGCGTCAAGCTTGCTGTAGACTGCATGCAACCTGTGTATCTGGATGTCTTGGTCGTTAAGGGAAAGTTGTTGGGTTTCGATCTCCTACTGGGTTTTGACGCAATCAAAAAACTCGGAGGAGTACACCTGACAGGGTCAGGTGAGGTTCACTTCTTTGCGAATAGCATACCCAAGTGTGCTGCAATCAAAATCGATGAACCCGACTTCAGCGCTGTATTTGATCAACAGAAGAAGGTGTGGACCGCCTCGTGGAAATGGGCGGGTGGTCAAACACGTGAGCTACTAAAGAATCGTGTACGGCTTGCCACTCAATTGATCCAGCGCCTGTGCACTGGCGAAAAGGGAGACTTAATGTAGATGACAACTGGAGTAGGATAGGCGTTGACATCACGCATTACGGCGGTAACCATTATCTCTCGCTCATTGATTGTGGTCCTTCGCGATTTGCAATCTGGCGACCTATTCGCCGGCAAGACTCACCAAGTGTCGTGCGCCAGTTGGAGTCAGTATTCTATGAGCGTGGCCCACCTATTAAGATATTGACAGACAATGCGACCGCATTTACCAGCCAACACTTCCAACAGTTCCTACAGGACTGGAGCGTACGGCTCCGATTTCGGTGTGCCTATGAACCAGCTGGAAACAGTATTGTAGAAAGGAGCCACAGAAGTGTGAAAACAATTGCGGCACGGAAACAATGTACTATACCAGAGGCGGTTTATTGGTATAATGTTACGCCAAAAGACAGCGTCTCAACTGCCACCGCACCGTTTAACACTATATACAAATATACTGTCCGCATTCAGGGTATTGATACCGTGGCCAACCCTGAACCGCAAGATGACCAGGGACAATATCGAGTAGGGGATGCTGTGTGGGTGAGAATCCCTCACAGTAGGTGTACGAGTAAATCCAGGATAGGGCAAGTAACTGGGATTCCTCACCATGTGAAAAATATACGCCCTGTTTCATGAATGCATGTGCCATCCAGTATCACTGATAATTCGTCAGAGAATGAAGAGCAGAGGGGCGGATCGGGATCGGAATCGCTATATGATGCCTCTGACATGAGTGTCTCGGAAACTACCGACGATGAAGAAGAGGAGGATGATGAAAATGAGGAGATGGATGAAGAAGAGGCGAATGGGGAAGCAGAGAGTAGTGAAGAGGAGGGGGAAGAAGCCGCAGCTCCCCCACTTCGAAGGAGCGCCCGAACAAAGAGGCCAGCACCCACCTGCACGTTTTGTGATGAGGACATCAGGGGTGAGTATGACGGAGAACGAAAAAGAGCAAGACATTGCCTTGCTTACCGGGATCGAGCCCGCGTCCTCCCGCGTGCGAAGGTAGACGCGATTTAGGCATTGGACGGACGCGAAGTGCCAGGATGTTTCGGTAAATGCGTACATAAATAACGTGTGAGTCAAACGCGGGGCAGTAAGAAGTTGCAGTAGCAGGTTGACTGACGCGAACGACCGAGTAATTCTTTACTGTGATTTTTTGCAGCTGCTAAACGAAAACGAAGAACGTGTTGACCAGGGGAAGGTTTGGCTTGCTGGAAGACTGTGGACTTGCTTGTTTTTGCCCCCCCCTCTCGGCGGGAACTTGTTGATACGAACATCTATTTCCCCTCCTATATTTCCCCCCTTCCATAGTAATTTAAGAAGACACTATGTGAAGTAGGCCATAAATGATGT
Source organism: Doryteuthis pealeii (assembly GCA_023376005.1). Lineage (NCBI taxonomy): Eukaryota > Metazoa > Mollusca > Cephalopoda > Myopsida > Loliginidae > Doryteuthis > Doryteuthis pealeii. The sequence continues at coordinate 113,925,446 of CM042139.1, forward strand.
GTGACATTTCTAGAAAATCTCAGAGATGTAATTTGCGGAAAGTGTAATCAACCAGAGAAAATATTTCCGAGGAGGAGATTTTATTCTTTCCACATAAAATTCTCTATTTTCATGTTTCACTGAATCTCTGTATACTTTCTTATTTATTTATATTAGCAAGAATATGGGCCCTCCTGGTTTTCGTATTTAAGTTTTAATATAATAAAGTTTATTAGATAAGAAAAACGAACAAAATTGAATAAGAACGTATATAAAAAGATTACATTTATTTTGATTATATTTTAATTGGCGTCTATATAAAATCATTCATAGGATTAATCTTAATACGTTGGAGAATAAAACAATCATATTAGACATCAATAACACCAAGTAGTTATTTATTAAACCAGTATGCAAATTAAAGGCACCATATATTATGTAAACCTTTATTTCTTAGTGATATATAAGATACACTGCAGGATTTTAAACGCACTAATAACAAAAAAATAACTGTTTTGAGGCAAATCTAACTCAGATTTTCATAGAGACATCGTTAAAAAGGAAGATTTCTTTTGTGCTTTAATTATTTTGACTATAAATTAAATACTCATTGATAAACTTAGGCAATTCCTGTGGGTATTGTGACGTAAGCAGTGATGTAGTTTCGGTTACAGACAGACACCGAATCTCCATTATAATGAGATTTAAAGATTTCACTTTTCTTTACTTTGCTTTGGGAAAAACAATGTTTTTCATTTTATTGAAATTTTAGTTTCGATTTGGTATTTTTTCCTGGGGAAAATTAAATTGATTTTCTTATACCTTAAACTTGTAAGACTGTTATACATAACCAACATCAGAACAACAGATCCAAATCTATAGTGTAAAGTGCAAAGCAGAATATTTCATAATCATTTGTGACCATCTTTTAATGATAAAAACACAATCCAGGAACTAGTTTTAGACTGTAGAGACTCACATTTAACTACTTCCACGGAGCATAGAAACAATTTAAATCATACTTTATGCATACTAGAATAAAACGCCCTCTGCGCAGTTTAAAACTTAATTTTTAAAAAGATATTTTCTGAAGGGGGGGGGGTAAAAATTTAATATCAGAGGGTTTGTATCATAAGTAAAATCAAATTTATCAAAGGAGTAAAATAAATAAATAAATAAAACAATTTGAAATCGAAACTTAGTTCTGTCCCCTTCAAATAAAATGTTGCGTGCATCTATTAATTATTACTTAAATAATTATTTTGAATATTTTACACATAGTTTTTACACAAAATCGTAGGTATTTATTTATTGGTAAACTTTTTAGTTAAGCTCTTGGTACTGAAAAAAAAAATGACTCTTGTTCGTAAATAATTTTCTCGTAAAACTCTATACGTTTGATAACTTTAAATATATATTAAAATAAAACAAACTATATATAAGTATATAATACCGGGAATCTGTTTATCAAAACTTTTGTAAAATCCAATAAGGACCGTCTATGGTGGTTTATTAAAATTTGAGGGTATATAATACAAGGTTGTTCTTTATTCTATGTTTTGACGATATTGGGTAATGTGACATAAGCAATGACGTAGTTTCGGTTACAGAAAAATTAAGACCGAATCTCCATTATTAATAGATGTTATTAAGCGCAGAACAATGCGATATATATCTTAAGAGACACCAAACATTACGAATACAAAAATATAATTTTGTAAGATTACATATATTTACCCCCCCCCCGAACGAGCAGGATGTGACACAAGGTAATAATTAATCAGAGTTTAGCTGGTTTGAATTCTGAGTTTTCATTCTCCAAGGCCGGTTGCCGTACGAAATTCAAAGAACCCAGTCTACCTTCCATTTACCCATAGTTGGGACGAGCATAATTGGATGCATACCTTTCGCAAATATATTAGCGCTAAGTGACATGCAAACAGTCATATCCAGGATTTGAACTAGTGTCGACGTGTCTATTTCCTACGACGTTAACTATTAACACCTCTTTGTGAGATTATAAGCAAGGTTTAATGGGAGACAGGTAGATGCCCAGTGTGTAGGTATATCCTCTTCAGGAAATTAATATTGTCCCAAGGAAAGGTGCCATAAAACGTGTCATTAATGTCACCACTGAAGTAACTACAATGAAGTTGAACACCTCAGATAAACTCAAGGACCACATATCATTGTTTTGCCACTCCAGTACCACGGCAAGTTATCCTCTCCCACTGGTAGGGGGTTTGGATTGAGTATTTCCCTTCTCTCATACAAGTTACTATTACCATTAGATACCCCAGTCTATCCTACTATTTACCCATCGCTTGAAGAGAGGCAGAAAAGGAACTATGCCGTTGCCAAACAGCTAGATTAGATTTTGAACTTGGTTCGCCGATCATAACCATTACGCATAGCGCCTCCAATATACGAATGCAATGACAACGAATATTAGAGCAGAATTTTCAGTTTTTTCTAGACAGTCGATAGAGTGTCCTCATAGGAACCACAAAGATCCAGATTCGATACTGGTCCTCGTCAACTCAACGCACGAGTAGCACAGCTTAGATACTCTGATCTGTGCTGTAAACTAGAAAACTGACGGTAGGTGTGACGCTCCACCTCAGACGCAGAACAATCTTCCAGGTTTGTTCTAGTGAAAAGAGTATAGACACCCTCGCTGTCCAGCTGATTCCGACTTTACTTACTTTAGTAGATGGCTCAGAATGTAATGCTGTTTATTCTATATTATTTAATCAACTCAACGCATGATTAGCTTGGATACTATGATATGTGCGGTAAACTAGAGAGCTGGCGGTAGGTGTAAAACTCCACTTCAGACGCAAAAACAATCTCCCAGAACTAGTTCTAGCGAAAAGGGGATAGAATCTCTCGCTGTCCAGCTGATTCCGTTACTTACTTAACTAGATGGCTCATAATTAGCAGCTTTATTTGTTGTGGATTGAAATGAACATTTCATTCCAAAGGTGATTTTGTTCACCAGTCTATATTCTCAAGTGAAGGACAAATTGCAACTTTATTATTTTTGTCTAGTATTATTTGGATTATTCGGACTATTGTCCTCATCTTTATTGTTATCTGAACATTTCGGCTGATATGCCCTCCGGCCTTCTTCAGGTATTTCATGTCGGACTCGGGAACCTTCTCGAACTCAGGAACCTTCTTGTTGTAATCAAGAACCTTCTTGTCGTATTCGGGAGCCATCAGGGAACTTTGAACCCAACCCTTTATTCAATCCACTTTTGTTTATATCCCCTGTTTCCTTGTAACAGATACAAATCAGTAACAATTGCCAGAAGTGTGTGTAAGTTTATAAATGCTGGTTGGTTGGTTGGTCGTTTTGTTTTACGGCATATAAACCCTTTTAGGATCATTTAATGCCGAATAAAATCATTTTGTTATGAGGTTGCTTAAAGTACCTGCTGTTGCTTAAATGATCATCCATGTTGAGTTTTACCAACTGACATAGTTCCTTCAGCATAAGAGACTGCAGCCTATGTTGCGTTTCCAGAACTATATGGTAAATTACGACGCGACTCCTGTCGGCGCCACCAAGAATTGGCGTGTAATTCGTTTTCCCCTTTGTCTTTGTTCATTGTATCATTCTGTTCAGTGATGTAAATCAACGTGTAAGCACGTCTGTCCAGTACCTCCGTTAAAATATGTCTTGTGTTCTCATTTTTACTAATACTTTGATTCGACTAAACCACACAATAGCTATGTGCCTACTTATTCAATAACCCATCTAAGTATTGAACAGGCTGATCGTTGTTTAACTTTGGTGACCTAGCGGGAACCGGCGCTTTCAACGTGACTTGACCGTAAGCATAAATGTCTCGGAAGAACCCATATACTTGAGATATCAGATACTTGAGATACTCTCTTTAGAAAGGAACCGACAAAAAATAAAAAATAAAAAGAAAGAAACGAGGCTGACCTAAAACATCTAAAACTTATTGTGGGTACTATTATTTTGTTTTGCCCATTCATCCGCGTATGGACCTTTTTTTTGTTAAACTGAGCCACCATGTATAAAAACTGCTTCCAATGGAAAATATCTTAATATCCAGATATTTGAGATACATCGTGCATATTTTTATGTTAAGAAACTTTGAGTTCTATTATATATATTAAACATTATTTCATATTCTATTTTATGTCAGTAGAGTCCGAAAAGGAGATACATTAGCACCGTACAAATTCCAAATATGCTTAGATTACGTACTTCGAACGCCATTAGATCCCATAAAAGAAAAGGGCTTCACCATAAAATAGGCAAAATGCCGGTGATATCCCTCAGAGAAGATTACAGATGCGAATTACTATGTTCTGGCACTTCTCGCAAATAAACTTGTATAAATCGAATCACTGCTGCATAGCATAGAGAAAATAACCAGAGACATTGACCTCTATGTCAATTCAGATAAAACTGAGTTCATGTCTTTTAAACGAGATAAAGGTATCTCCACACTGAATGATAAGCCTCTAAAATTAGTAGACCAGTTCACATACCTAGGTAGCAATATCTCATCTACAGAAAACGATGTCACTGGAATAATGTTTGCCTCTCTTCGGCCTCATGAAGGAAGGTTTGAGAGGCAAACATTATTCCAGTGACGAGGAAGTGAAATCTCTAATGAAGAAATGGCCCATAGAACAGTCAAGAGAATTTTACGAGCAGGAATACATGCTCTCATTCGAAGGTGGAACATTGCGATTGAGAGAAACGGTGACTATGTGGAGAAGTAGGGATGTGATCCACAGATAATCTGCTTCATTTTGACGTATGACACATGTTCCAATGCTGGTAATTATACCTATCCTAAACAAAATAGCATTACCTTTTGACTCACCCTTATATACAGAGAAAATATTCTACGTCAACAGTCTTTCAGAAAGCTCTTTATCCATTTATCATGATCAATTATATTTTGTTTTTTTAAATGTGCATCTGCCTATCATTTTTTATCTTTCTTTTATGTGTGTTTGCCAATAATGTATCGCAAAGGCAAAAGTAACAAAGACGCAAGCAAAATCAAAAGAAAATGAAACTAAAAATATTAATATCACATCTAAACAGAAAAATGTTTTAATATTAAGCTAATATTTATAAAACATCATTCAACTCACATTAGTAGCTCCCAACACAAAAAATATAAATTTAATACAAGAAAATCAATGAAGATAACACATAATTCTGCTTGAAGCAGATCATTTTTCCTTTGGAAAATTTTTTTCAATGTAATTGAATCTGAATTCTATTTAACACGTATATTCTGCATATTTCTATTTGGTATTGGGTTCTGGTAAATACTTGACAATTATGATAAATTTGGATATCGTTTATTGCTAATATTAATAATTAACTAGACGACCTTTAAACCTATCATTCATTGACTCCGGCAGCTCCTCTGCGCTGCAGCCAGTATCCCTACATAGTTGGTCAATGTAGGTCCTGGCTGGGCGGCCCACATTAGCGCGCCCATGCACTGGCTTCCACAGTAGTACGTCGCTTACGATCTCGTCCTTGTTTCTCCAGCAGTGACCTGCATATCTAGTCGGTCTCACTTGTATGGTTTGTGAGATGGGGGGCAGGTGGCCATATAGTTGCTCTTTTGTGGGGTGCTGCTTCCACGACCTATCCAGGACCGTCCGTAGCATTCTCGTACAGCTCCCATCTAGCTTATTCTCAAGACGCTTCGTTAGGGTCCAAGTGGTACAGCCATACAGAAGTACCGACACAACCACAGCCTGGAAGAATCGCCTCTTTAGCTTGTTGGGGAGATCGGATTTCCATATGACTGATAGTTTGTTGGTGGCCAACCATGCCTTTCCTATTCGAGTGTTAACATCGCTTTCTGTGGATGAGATATTACTCCCTAGGTATGTGAATTGTTCTACTGACTTGAGAGGCTTGCCGTCAAGTGTGGAGATGTCCCCTTGCTTTTTGAAGCTCATGAACTCAGTTTTATCAGAGTTCACATAGAGGCCGACGTTCTTTGCTGCCTTCTCCAGGCTGTGTAGTAGTGTCTCAGCCTGTGTCGGCGTATCGGCAAGGAGCGCGAGGTCATCAGCATAGTCCACATCTGTGACTGTTTGTACGGGGTATCGCCTGCTTCTTGCTTTCCTTAGTGTGAGACCTTTTTCTTTTAGGGTATCTAATGATGTTCTGAGTATGTAGTCTAGGCATATTATAGATATATATGGTGCTAACGTATCTCCCTGCAGAACCCCAGCGGTGATGTCAAAGAAGTCTGTGTCGCCATCAGGTGAGCGTACCATTGCTTTAGTGTCTTTGTAGAGCATCATTATGGCGGCAACCGTTTCTTTGGGGAGACCATATGCTAGTAGTATTTGTTCCATTTTCCCTCTGTGTATAGAGTCAAATGCCTTAGAAAAATCTACGAATAGTAGCGTTGCCTCTAGGTTTTTGCTCGGACCCCCTCTATGATCCGTCGTATAGTCAGGATTTGAGAAGTTGTGGATCTATTTCTACGAAATCCGTTTTGGTTTTTCCTTAGGATTTTCTCTATTTCGAGTCGGATGCGATTAAGAAGAGGGGCATTATATATCTTAGCTGCAATAGCAGTAAGAGTTATGCCTCTGTAGTTTTTGGCGATTCCTAGGTCTCCCTTTTTTGGGAATGGGAGGATGCATCCTTTCGTCCATCTATCTATCCTATTTTGCCTATACACAGCATTGCATAGCCTAAGCAGTATGTCGTTGAATTTCCCCAACTTCCATACCTCTGGGGGTATTTCGTCAAGGCCTGCTGCTTTTTTGCTTTTTAGTTTCTTTAATACTTCATTGAGTTCTTCAGTTGTAAAGTCCCCCAGTTTTATGTCTAGTTGTCTATCTATGATCTTTTGGGTATTATTTTCCATGATTTTAGGTGGGTTTCCTAGAAGTTTCTGGAAGTGGCTTTTCCATTTCTGCAGTCTATCTTTCTGGTTGGTTGCCCTTAGCTTTGATCTAGAGGTACTTTTTCTATCACTAATTTCATTTACTATTTGCCATGCTAATTGTGACTGACTGTCTTCCACTGATTGTCTGATGTTATTTATTTGTGCTTGTATATATTCTGTTTGTTCTTTTTTGTATGTTTTGGTTAGTTCTATCTGGGCTTTCCTAAGGTTATGTAAATTTGTGTTAGTTGGGCTTGCTTTATTACGTTGAGCTGCTTTTTTGGTAATATTTATTTTTTCTCTAACTTCTGTCTCCCAGGGAACCTGGTGCTTAGCTCTTAGTTTCGTTGGTACGCACTCTGCTGCTGCTTCTAGGTGTGCACTAACAAAGTTTTCGTATTCCTCGTTTGGTGAGAGGCATTCAGCTGTCTCTTGGAGGATATCGAACCTGTTTCTTACTGGGACAGCATAGCGATTGCATATATCGCTGTTGGCAAGTGTCGACCAGTCGTATCGTACAGATCTACTAGTTTGCTTTTTATTTCTACGCAAGCTTAGTCTTAGTTTTGCAGTGACTATTCTGTGGTCAGAGGATACTCCTTCAAAGGAGGAGTATGCTTCGCAGTTCATTGCACTATTTATCCATTTCTTGTTTATTAGGATGTAGTCTATTTGAGCGTTTGTGTTATTTGGGTGTGTGTATGTCCATAGTTTGCCCTTCCGTTTTTGGAATTTGGTGTTTAAGCAAACGAGTCTGTTCTCTAGGGAGAACTCAGCTAGGAGATTGCCGTTTCTGTTTGAGGTGTTGTGTAAGCTAAATCTATTGTGTTCTGTTTTTCCTATCTGTGCATTCATGTCTCCCCCAATGATCAGTACATTATGTTTGGGGGTGTGTCTGCATAGCGAGGATAGCCCATTGTAAAATGTTTCTAGATCTGTTTCATCGCTGACATTTGTGGGGCTGTAACACGAGACTACGGTCGTGCATGGGTTGCCATTAAACGTAGTACTCATGATCCTGGGTTGGATTTTTTCTATGCTATTCAGTGACTTTAGAGCTCGAGGACTGAGAAGCATTCCTATGCCTCCTATTGAGGCATTTACGGAGTTTTTCCATGCAGATGCTGACACAAATGTGCATCCATTTCCAGATTCATGGTATTTTAATTCTATATCACCATGGTCAAATCTGTGTTCTTGCACACATATGATATCTATGTTCTTTTCGGCTGCGGACGCTGTAAGTTCGGGGAGTTGGCCTATCGTTTTTAATGTTCTAACGTTAAATGTTGCTATCTTCAGTGATTTCTTACATCTAAGTAGGTTTGTATTGGTTTTGGGTTCTATGTCTGTCTTATTAGATATTGTGGTTAGATTTATGTCTTCTGTTGCGTATGTGCCTTGTTTTTCTGTGTTTAAAATGTTGTGGTTTAAGCTCTGTGTGTAATTTATCGGACACTGGGCCAGAGCTCGAGCCTCAGCTGATAGCGTGCTTTTGGCAGGAGGCACGACGCTGCATTATTCTTCACCTTTTTGCACTGTCATGAATAGTTTCGGTTGGGTCGAGGTCATAGATATCTATCGGTAGCTGTGGAGTTAACTCATCAATAGGCGCTGGTCTTAGAGATGAGGAGCAGTAGTTACCTGACTGAACTGGTTGACCCTGGCCGTTGACCCATTCTGGGTTCCTCCGCCCAGCATCTTGTGATATACGCCGTTGACCTATGGAGGTTCTTCCGCCGCGTTTCACATCCACCATGCTGCTACCCATAGTTTCGTTTTACAAACCGATGTGGCAGGTTGATTTTTCAAAGAGAGAAAGAGAGAGAGAGAGAGAGAGAGAGAGAGAGAGAGAGAGAGAGAGAGAGAGAGAAGAAAAAGAGTGGGGGATGTCAGTTATTAGTTTTAACTTAGTATAAGTCCACATGTCCCCTCCTGGAATAGGATTTAGAGTGTGGGTGGTGGATTTATTTTTTTATTTTTTTATTTTTTTTATAGTTGCTGTAGCAGTTACTTTTTATGTTAGATTATGAATTTTGGAGTCTTTTAGAATAAGGTGGGGGTTCAATTTGAGGGAAAAGGAGAGAGAGAGAGAGAGATAGAGATAGATAGATAGATAGATAGATAGATAGATAGATAGAGAGAGAGAGAGAGAGAGAGAGAGAGAGAGAAAGCGACCGATAGATTTTATGATTCCATTTGAACTTAAGTTGACATTTTTAACACACAGGGTAAAGAAAAATATACAATTTGTACAAGTATGGCTGATAAACAGTGATTTTTAAATTAACTTCTCCTTTAGAGAGCTCTACCGGGTAATTTATTAGTTATTCATTGACACAGTGTTTCGACGATTTACATCTTATCAGTGTGGCTCGACTTAACAGCTACTTCTGTCCTGGAGCGAAATCCGACTGAATTTTCGTCAGTCAAGCTCTTTATCGTTTCGGCTGGCGGCAACTGTCAGTAAGAGGCGAACATTTAATTGCTACATACTTCCGTAGATATATGTTTACAATCCCCAGAGAACTGTAAACAACAGACGAGTAATGCTTTAGGCTAAACGGTGAAAGTTCAATTAACGTTCCAGTATATATATATCTTGTAAGCAGCACAGAATTAAAAGGCAGCTGCACTGCAACTACTATCACACAAGAAGAACAGGGCATGCTGCACATGGCAGGAGAGTTAGGGACGAGCTCATAAGTGACGTTCTACTGTGGGTCAGTCAGCAAAAATCTACATCGATCAGCCCTGTACGAATACTGGATGTTGTACATGAGACTTTCCAGAAGCAATAGCCGATAGGGACGGGTTGCAAGGAAGAGTCATAGAAATCTTTGTTGTCGGCATACCTGATTATAATGATCTACACACACACACACACACACACACACACACACACATACATACATACATACATACATGCATACATATAATGGTTCAATTATATGTTTTTGATAACATTTAAATCAATTTCAATATAAATTTTGCAAATATTTTTGTAAATAAAAAGTAAAGTAGATGAAGTGGTCTATTATCAGTATCAGCCGGACAGCAAGAGCGTCTATCCTCATTTCAGTAGTACTAGACCAAGGTGATTTTTTGCATCTGAGGTAGAGCGCCACACCTACCATCAGTTCCCCAATTTACCGCACAGATCCAAGCTGGGCTACTCAACTGTGGTTCTGAGTAGTTATAAGAAAAATTAAAGGAATACTGGTAGTATAGTCATAATGATTTCACTGTTACAATTTTCTGCATATAAGTTTATGATAAACCAGAAATATAGACATTTTATGGCTTTTTGCAAAAGATGATGATTATTTACAAAGCTAGGTAAAAAACATATATGCAATGAGTATTGCGTCCTGAGAATATTTACTTAAAAAAATTTATTTATAAACCTAATGTCCTATTTTTCCTAGAATATTTACCTTTATACTTATGCATAATGTTTTACCTAGACTCATATTGCGTTTTTTTTTGTGTGCAGATAACAATAAAGATGAGGACAATAGTTCGAATAATCCAAATAATATACATTATCAAGCGTCATCTATAAAAATTCAGAGAAATAGTAATCATATATTTGGAAAGCCTTCTCTTATTTTCATGACGTGGGAGATTTATTGACCCCCACCACCTAAAATTTAGAAAATGGATGAAAGTTTGTTGTTTCTTTTACAATCGTTATTGTAATTTGACCAAAATATATTTGGTATTATGAATCAGAGCCGAACTGAGCAGAGTTTTAGAGGCTTTACTTCGGTGATCGAAGGGAAATCAGTGCTTTCGGTGTGTCTCGACTGTAAGTCATTAAAAACCGAATTTTGATGATGTATCAATTTATTTGGCAGATATTTCAATGGAAAACCTAAATTGAGACTAATTTTCTATTCCCATTGCTTGGAGATTGTGAAGTTTTCTGTTACATGATGAAGCACCACCTTTTTATTTTATTTTTTTATTTTTTTATTTTATCTATCATCATCATGGCTATCACTGTTATCACAGTCTTGAAACTAGACAGTATTGGAAAATATATCAATCCTTTTAGGGTAGGGATAATCACCAGTTTTTTTCTGGCTGCTCATTAATATTGATCCATTCATCTGACCGACCGATAGAAGATTATAACCAGGAATTTCGATAATCCATGGTTTGGGATATAAGAGGTTGGATAGCTATTTAGATGAAAGGTTTTAATATCGTCATTCGTTAGCATATACATTGTCCAATATCAATAATGTCGTATGGAATATATTATTTTACCTGTTCCCGAAATTGTATGCATTGATATATTTCAGTGCTAGATTGATATCTAAAAAAAACAACAACAACAACAAAAAATCTTATGCGACACTTGAATGCATATGCAAAATACGTTTAACCCGGCAATTTTTATTCGCAATCTGTTGAGTAGCCCTTTAATATAACATAGAAAGTAACAGCAGATGCTGATCAGGAAATCGTAGATGCATACCTTGATATCGATTTAAACTTGTAAAATCTGAGGGTCTTTGTCGTCTCATATAGTTATCTTATCTTGTTAGGAAAAAAAAGATAACAAGAAAAAACAAAACAAGAAAAAAACACAAATAAGACTTAAAGCTAAAATCACTTGAGGCGTTGGTTGTCATTGATATATCTATGTTCAAGGTTTCAAGGAGTATAAAGAAGCATAAAAAGTCGAAGGAAATAAAAATAAAATCTGTTTCGAAAATCGTTGCTAGTCAGATCAATGACTGGAAGGCATATAGATAAAAAAAAACAAAAAAAAAACCCCTGATTTTTACACATAAGAAAAAAGCATATCTTTGAGTTATCATTTGTATAAAATCTGTCAAACATTCTAAGAACTATGAGGTATTTCTTTTAACTATGAGGTATTTCTCGTAATTCCAAGATAATAAACTCAGCGTATGAGTAGCACAAGGATTTGTGCGGTAAAGTGATGAGCTGATGGTAGGTTCCACCCCAGACGCCAAAACAATCTCCTTGGTCTAGCGCTTAATGAAAAGGGGATAGACTTCCTCGCTTCTGGCTGATACCGACTTTAGTCCAACCCAACGACTTTTCTTACTTACTTACTTACTTACTTTATATATATATATATATATATATATATATATATATATATATTATATATATATATATATATGGGTAAGTTTATATTCCTTGAAATATATGGGGGACACTTCTTCGTTGTTAAATGAATAATGTGTTTTGTAACAGTCATTTGTTTTAGTAGCTAACCTACAAAAACAAATGATTCTCTACAGTTAATGTGCCTCTTTAGACAAATGATCTTTTATACGCAATTGGAAATAGTCGTGTATAAGACCCATATCTGCACTATTCCATTTAAAATCATCTAGGATTGTGAGTATTAGGGCGTCTGTGCAAAGAATTGTATATGTGCGTGCGTGTTTGTTTATGTGACTGTGTGCACATGTGAGAAGAGAAATACACATAAACAATGCACACACACACACACACACACACACACACACACACACACACACACACACACACACATACATATATATATATATATATATATATGTGTGTGTGTGTGTGTGTGTGTGTGTGTGTAAAATACAGAAAAGCATGATGTGTTCCAAAGGATGAATATTATATTTTATATATATAAAAGCCAGGGTGGCGTGGACATGAAGTCAACGGTGCTTGGTAACTAATAGTTTCTAAAATTCTTGGTTTAAAAATCGCATACCTAGTAGCATTGTCCTCATGTCCCCGATATCCTTACTTAGAAATACATGCTCTATAAGTGATATTGTGTACTATATACTTATAAATCTGGCATACTATATCATATGCAAAGCGGGAAGGCAGAGCTGCCCCAACCACTACATGAACTACTCTGCAGCTGCTGGGAACAAGGAGACATCCCTCAGGACATGCAGGGCGCTACCATCATCGCCCTATACAAAAATAAAGGAGATCGGAGCGACTGCAACAACTACCGGGGCATCTCACTCCTCAGCATAGTCAGAAAAGTTTTTGCTCGTGATACACTAGCACGTCTGCAGACCCTTGCATCTCGCATCTATCCGGAGTCACAGTGTGGGTTACGAGCTAACCGGTCAACTGTGGACATGATCTCTCTACGCCAACTGCAGGAAAAGTGCCAGGAACAGCAGATTCTACTATATACCGCATTCATAGACCTAACAAAGTCATTTGACCCAGTCAGCCGAAGCGGACTTTTTAAACTGTTACGGAAGATAGGCTGCCCGCCCAAACTTCTAGGAATCATCAGCTCTTTTCACACAAACATACACAGTACAGTCTGTTTTAATGGTGCAACATCCGAGGCTTTTCCAGTCAGCAGCGTAGTAAAGCAGGGCTCACACAGGCTTGCAGGGAGTTTGGGCTTACCATAAGTCTAAACAAGACAAAGGTCATGACACAAGGTGTAGATAACCCTACAAACATCAACATCAACGAGCAAAGCCTGGAAGCAGTGGAGAACTTCAAGTACCTTGAGTCTACCATTGCCAATTCAGTCTCCACCGACGATGACATCAACAGCAGAATTGTAAAAGCGGCGACAGTCATGGTGAAACTGAGCCAGCGAGTATGGGACAATGCCAGTCTTACCAAGAGAACCAAAATGCGCGTCTAAGGAGCCTGTGTTCTCAGTACTCTCCTATACGGTAGCGAAGCCTGGATCACGTACTCACGTCACGTGAAGAAACTGAACAGCTTTCACCTTAGATGCCTACACCGCATTCTACACATTCGCTGGCAGGACAAAGTGCCCAGCACAGAAGTGCTGGAACGAGCAAACGTAAACAGCATGCCCGCCATCATCTGCGAGAGACGCCTGCGCTGGCTTGGCCATGTCAGGAGGATGGACAAAGGCTGCATCCCCAAAGACCTACTGTATGGTGAACTAGTGGAGGGCACCCGAACGGCAGGGAGACCACACCTATGCTTCAAAGATGTCTGCAAGAGAGACATGAAGACATGCCACATCGACATAAACACATGGGAGGCTTGTGAAGAAGACCATGCGACCTGGCGCCTCCTCGTCAAACAAGGAACGAAAGGGGGCGAAAAAGAGAGGAAAGAAGCCGCCACAGAAAAAAGAGCTAAAAGGAAGGAGAGACAATAACACCCCAACACCTACAGAAAGCATCACCTTTTGTTTGCAATCACTTCCATTCAAGGATCGGTCTGTTCAGCTACTCACGTAGCTGTAGGTAAAAAAAAATTGGACACCACGCCATCGTCTTAAATAGACGGAAGTTTGCCAACAAAAATATCATGAATATTAACACACACACACACACACACACACACCACACACACACACACACATATATATATATATATATATATATATATATATATATATATATATATATATAATATATATATTTATAAACTTTCCCGACTAGTAGCTGACAGCACTTAGAATTACAGCGGACAACCTGAAATGGTCCAGAACCTAACAAATTTCCAGTTCTTCATAACAGAAATGGAAGCACTTAGATTTGGTCTGGAATTCGCCACCAGCATACATCATAATCTAAAAACAAATACAATCCTCCGAAAGTACAAAAATTGCGACTCAGATTTCTCAAAAGAGGTCACTCAAGGAATTATCCTCGCGGTTGTCTCGTAACCAAAGAATACAGCTCTCCCCAAAAGATAAGTACAAGCTCTCTTACAACTAACCCACAACCAACATAAAAAAGACGTCGAAACGTTCAACAAACGTTTAAAAAACCTAGTCAAAAATAACAAAACATGACCCCCCCCCCACCATCGAAACCTACCCCACAAACCCAACATTTTACGGTCTTCCCAAAATCCACAAAGCGAATACACCTTTATGACCCATCATTTCCTACATCGGCAGCTCCACCTACAAAATTGCAAGCGCTTTTGCTAAGATACTAACACCCTAAAAAGCACAATAATCCCCTCACACGTAATCAACTCTGGCGATCTCCCCAACTAAATCAAAAACACTAACATGTACTACAAAACCATTAACTGCTTAGATATAACCTCACTTTAAACAAACATACCTATCAAAAATGCTTAAACATTCTCACTATACACTTAATAAAAATTAATTTCAAATCACTTCTGCTCTGGAATAGACATATCCAAACACATAACTAACTTAACACACTTCAAATTCAACAATAAATACTACAAACAAAATTCGGCCTTCCGATGGATAACCCACTGAGCGTGGTCCTAGCGTGTTTAGTCATAGAATTTCTAGAATCCGGTCCCTTCAATTACCTGACAATTGCACATACATTAAATATATCGACGACACTCATTTTTCCTTCCTCTTGAAACTGAAATAGAACATGTCGCCGGCAAATTAAACTCCGTAGAACCTTTCATAAATTTCACTTTTGAAGAAGTTAACTTTCCGTGACACCCAACTAATTAGAACCCAAAATAAGCTAATCTAGAAAGTATACCGCAAACCTACCAACAAAAACGACTACATGCACCTTTACTCCCAACACAACAGCAATATTAAAATGGGCTTCATATTCAGTTTATTTACGTCCACTGCAAATATGCAGTCCACAATATTGAGACGAAGAAAACAAATACATCGAAGATTCTCTCATAACTTTAAGATATCCTAGATACTTCATATTAAACGCTAGAAAAAAAACTCAAAATATACCCATCTATTAAACCAAAGAATGACTCCAACACCACTTTCTCCACTCACAGATCCATCGGCCTACCTACTAACATACACAGCAACCCGTTCTATGTCAAGTTAAACAAATCGGAATACAAATCATTCAGACCACATCTCAAACCATCAAAGATATCTTTAACTCCAAACGTACAAACACTCGCAACGCAGGCATTTACTCCATACCATGTAATGAACGTTATATCGGAGATGCCCAACGAAACCTAAACAAACGAATCTATGAACACCGGAGATCTATCAGAACAAGCGACTTTTGAAATCCTCTCTTCTTGCACATGCTAGAATTCGACCACACTTTCAACTTTTCCCAAGCATCACTTATTAAACCTGCAAACTGCAGAAATCTTCGACGTTTCTGTGAATCAGCGATCATTGCAAAATCGATGACAATAAAACAACGGCAATTTCCAATTTACACCAGACATCACAAAAAGCATAATTCAGGAGAACAACATCAAGACTGATAAAGGATAAAAAATGTAAAAAAATACAATATATTTAAAATCACCGAAACGGATAAAAATATATTTTTTAAAATCCTAAAACCTTGAAACAACACTCTTCCTCCCTCATAGACTGATCCACAAAACTGTCTCTATCACTAGAGCCACACAGGTAAGCACTATCACTAATCACTCACTGCCTCATTTACCTACACCCTTTGATTCTTCTATCCTTGCTCCTCCCAAACATATATATTACCTACTTCTGTGACAACCCTTAATTCATCCTCCTCTTTTTCTCTCCTCTGCCTCCTCCTTTTATCTAGTTCTCATCTATATACACTGTTTCAAAATAATAATGTTCATTTTATGAAGCTTCTAAAAAACCAACAGATACGAACTATTTATTGAATGTTGTTTGTGTTCGTTATTTACTTTTCCATTATATTACCTCACATTTTGTCGGATGTTTTCTAATCTGTTATTTTCTTCATATATACGAGCAAGAATATGCACCCTCCGGTCGTAAGTATTTAAGTTTTAATGTAATAAAATAAATTAAATTGGAAAAACTAACGAAGTTAAATACGAACATATATATAATGATTACACTTATTTTAATTATATTCTAATTGATTTTTTTATAAAATAATTCATAGGATTGATTTTAATACGTTGGAGAATAAAGCAGTAAGATTAGAGATCAATGGCACCAAGTAATTATTTATTAAACACGATTTTGTTAAAGCCAGTATGCAAATTAGCCACACCATATATAACGTAAACCTTTATTTCTTAGTGCTATATAAGACACATTGCAGGATTTAAAACGCACTAATAACATTGGCTGTTTTGAGGAAAATATAACTCAGATTTTCATAGAGACATCGTTAATAAATAAGGTCAATTCTTTTATGTTAATTTCGACTATAAATTAAACTCTCATTGATAAACTTTGACAATTCTTGAGGGTTTTGTGACGTGAGCAGCGACGTAGTTTCAGTTACAGAGAGATACCAATTCTCCGTTATAATTATCATAACAACTAGCAAATATAATCACCCTCTGGGTGCAAGTATTTAAGTTTTAATGCAATAAAATATTATATTAAATTAGAAAGGCTAATGAAGCTGAATAAGAATGAAGATAAAAAGATTTGAAACAGAGGGGGTATAATCGAAAGATAGAACAACTGAAACTTACTCTTCCATCACTTCCATCTTTCATTGTTAATATTCCTTATTTAACTGTTTAGTTAAAATAGGAAGTAACGAATAAAAATTACGGGTATTCCTTCATGTTAATGGATTTCTTTTATGATTTATCCCCGAGATTTCTGGTCATATTCATTAAGATAAAACCAAACAATTAGAAATCAATAAAACTAAGCACACGTTTATTAAAATCAAATTTTAAATATCAATATGCAAGTTAGCCTTCCCCTTCACACTGTAAACCGCTATTTTGTTGTATATGTGGTTGAGAATAGAGTAAAATATGTTGTATATATAAATACAATTGCATGTTATTAGTATGTAGATATGTCTAACATATCTAACTCCGGTTTCGACCGCGGGGAGGTTCGGTGGCTTCGGCCCTGGACCTTACAAGCTAACATCGTTGATCCCAGGGGGATGCACTTCATACGTGACGCCCTAAGCAAAATTAATAGAAATAAAACACTACTACAAGATACGATTCTGGTCACAATGAATGCCAATTCCTTATGTTCATATATCCAACAGAACGAGGAATTGTAATTCTTGGGGGAATACCTCAACAAGAGAACAACAAAAAAACCCAGAAGTAATAACAGCCATAATGCAACACATACTACTTAAATTTAACGGTCGATATTTCCTACAAAAAAAGTATACGTGACCATCTACAGGGAAAAAGTTTGAAAAATGTGTACATTAGGGTAGTTTGACATTTACACTTAAAAAAAAAATTCCCTCGAGCAGTGAATGTTGTGTTTGTATAATCAATACTGATACCGAAAATTAAATCTCAAACTTGCACCATTGTTTGAGAGAATAGCATTAAAGTTAATCTAAAATGCACCAAAATCCTCTTTTTTGCAACATTTGACCTGAAAATTGGTTAGAAAGATAAAACGAATAAAATATCATAACTAGAATTCAAATTGAAAATATACCCCCCCCCCAAACATCATCACCGATTCCTCTGATCTGCCGTTTTTTTAACCTTATTGATTAATCAGTAACAATCATGACATTTTTTAGAAATTGAAAAAACATGATTTTTTTTTAATGTTATGAAAGAAACAAAAGAAAAACACACAAATATGGATGTTGCCAGGCATAAATTAAGGGATCATTTTATTTAGGATATCCCTCGAAAAACACATTGGGAAGATTTGACCAACTTTGCTGATTTTTAACGTATAGTGTCAAATAGTTCCATGTAAGAGCCCTTAAATAGATGGGTTTTTTTTGTGACACAAACATTTGACAAGTATATTTATATATCCTGCTTCAACTACACACACACCGATTGGGAAGATTCTGTCCTTTCCACAATTTGTGAATATGAGGGAAAATCTAGCAACTCCAAATCTGTGCCATTCATTGTTAATTTTCTGAAAATCCTACCGTAAATGCAGGTTCGTAAACTCCAATTTGCGAAAGGTTAATCAAGTAGGACCAATGCATAGCTACAAAATTGGCTGGGGTTATTTTTTCAATCTTTTCCTGGCTGGTGGTTCACCCTGAAAGAATATATAAGTTAATTTATTGAGTTAACTTATAAATGAATTCCTACTTGCTATAATGTTTATGATGAAATTAGACCAGAACTTTAGAATAATTCTATAAATCGACATAACCAGTTTAGGTAGTTATGTATAAATAAATGTTGCAGTATTTCTGAGATCAATCATGTGTATTCCGTTACTCATAAAGTTGATGTAATTGTGAGAACCTTTTTGGATTTTGAGATCGAAAATAGTTAAAAACAAATGTCAGATCCAACTCAACAGAAATTGTGTTCCCCAGCGGTATGGCTATTGCAATTTTTTACAAAAGTCCATTAAACGTATTTTTCTACTTTTTTTTTCAAGAGCCACCTTTAATTTGACGTACTTATTTTCTTTCTTTTTTTTTTGGGGGGGGGGGTTAGTAACATCGAAATAATCATTATTGTACCATTATTTTAGTACTAAAATTAATTTCCTCAAATCAGAACGAAGTTTTGAATAATAATATTTTGTGTGGTAAATTTATTATGATAATCTGCAACTTTCTTTTTATGGGAGAGGTTACAGTTCTGAAATCAACCTTCCCTAATGTACATCTACCATGAAATTAAGAATGAATCCTTCTTTTACTTAAGATAAATTGATTACATATTCATCATATACACAACATGAGAGGCAAAACTGCACAATTTCCTAACCAACTTTAATATGATGCGCGATGCCAAAAAAACTCAGCATAATCGCATTTTTAGATATTCTAGTATATATTCATAAGAACAGACAACTACAAACAACACTACACAAAACCCACACATACACCTATCTCCATTACGGATCCTCCCATCTCATACATCTAAAAATAGCCTACCATATTCACTAGCAATTAGACGAAGAAGAATATGTACAGACAATAAGAAACTTAAAAGACGAAGCAATAAAGTAAAAAAGCCATTTCTACTCCTAGGCACAACCCTAAAACTAAAACTAAAAAGGAAGCTGCACGGTATCCCCGTCGTAATAACATTTAACCACATTCTCCCAACACAAGCTCAAATAATCAATAGCCGCTGGGATATTCTAAAAATAAACCCAAACATGAAAGATATTTTTCAAGAACCAGATATGTTCACCTCTCGTCGACCAAATAATCTCTGAGAAAAGATTGGCGAGACCCGGTATTGAACTCGGAACCTCGTGGTTCCTAGGCGGATGTTCTACCGATTGAGCTAAGCCGGGGTAGTGTAGTATCATTACTCCTAGGTCCCTTTGCCTCCAAGTGGTATATCTGTTAAGATCCCATTTATTAATCAGATAGATCTATTCAAAAATCATTCGTATTCTATAGAACCGTGTGTAAAAAACAAAACGCTTAAAAAGCAACTACACGAAAAATGTAAATATGAACGTACAATGAACGTGATTCTCTAACTTCGAAGCATAAAATAACCTTAGACAGATTGGCATGCAGTTAAAAGGAATAATTCGATCGCCATTATACTAAATTATAAAGTAATCAATAAGAAGCCCACAATAAAATACACTAATTTTTGTCCCCTCATTTAATATTAAGAACAACCTATACTGAAAAAGAAAATCAACCAACTGAAATTAAAAATGACTCCCTCTTTTACGTAAGATAAATTGATTATATATTCATCATATACACAGGGTCAATATTGTAAACATAGTCTAATAGGTTTGAATTCAGAGTTTTCCTTTTTATTAACCGGTTACCACATCAATATTAAAGATCCTAGTCTTCCCTACTATTTGCCCATAGTTGGAGGGGTATTAGCGCTATTTTAAATGCAAACAGAGACGTCCAGAATTTGAACTTGTGTCACCCTGTTCATTTCTTACGACAATAACAATTACACCACTAGCACCTCCTATATGCATAAACAGATTTATCTTTTTTGCGACTTTTCTAAATTTGTAGACCCTTTGCATATTTTCGATTCACAATTAAAAAGCCTTAACATTTATGGCGAATCAAATTGCAATGGCAAAAATGCAATTCATTTACTGAATACATATGCTGCTAAAAACAATATGTTGGAAAGTCAGAATTACCATTTTATTTTAGACTTAACACCTATAGGCACATAATCCAATGTATGGATCACAGTAAATCAATATTTGTAGAAGAAGACTTCTGCTCAAACGGTCATAATTTCAATAGAGATGCTAAATTCACCATCATACAAAGAATTGAAAAAATATAATCATAAAATCATTAACTGAAAAAAAATTAAAAAATTCTCAATGCCATTTGAATTTAATACGAAAGTTAATTACTCTATCTGGAAATAAAATGTGGGTGTCACAAACACCTACATAAACAAGTAAATGAGCCACTGATCAGTCACAGCTGATCACGCACTACTAAACCAAATAAAACATTCAATAACCTAGGTATTTTCTTTCATACTTTTGTATTCTATATCTTGTTATCCATCGTAGCCATATCTAGGTAAGTTGTGGTGCAATTTCCTTAGTTTGTTGCTTAAAGTATCCATATCGGTGTTTTTCTTCTCATTTTTGGTTTCTCGATTTCATGATTGTTGTTTTCCTTGACTTTAAATTTTCATGTTATTGCTGTTATTGTCAACTGTAATCAATCATCCTTTGTTTTGTTTTTTGGTGAGACACTTAATGCTTGTGAATCCACTTCACCATTCTTTTCTTGTAACATTATAAGCAATGCACATTTCTCTGTTCCAAAATGCATTTCTATATCTTGGCTGAACTTTCTAACTGTTAGTATTATGGCTTATAATTTCTTTTCATTTTTGGCAAAAATCTTAATATCATTCATATATTTATTTACCGACCCCTCCACACGAGCAGAATGCGACACAAGGCCAATGTTTTAAACACAGTTTAACAGGTTTCAATTCAGAGTTTTCCTTCTCCTAGTTTTCCTTTTTCTAGACCGGTTACCATAGCAATATTAAAGAACTTAGTCTACCCTACTATTTGTCAATAGCTGGAGGTATATTTATAATCCTCCAGCTGTAACTCCCACTCTTTATTTTCCATTTTGACATTTCTAAAATTCTATTATGTATGACAGGGGGGGGGGGTCCTGTCAACTGCCTTTCTGTCATGGCGAGATTTTTCTTCCTTGTTTTAACATCATTCATAATGTATTGGCCTGTATATAACAATACGTTTATGCCTTTGTTTAATTTGTAGTATCCTTTCCGTTCTTCAAGGAATAGCCCTCAGATTTATAAGTAAAATATAGCTTTCTTCTCTTATTTTCGTGGTTATAATTTTCTACATGACTTTCTTGAGCGTTACTTTAAGGGAATTTTTATGTATTTCGGACCACGCGATTTCCCCTGTTCATTGTAATTTATTTCATGAATTTTATTATCGCTGTTATTTTACTCCTTGCGCGTTTTTTCCAATAGGATTAGCTGGTGGTCTTTCACTGGAGTCTGGGTGATAATAAGTCTCCTCAGGTCTCTACTTCTGAGTAATCTTAAACATTCTACTGTCGGGATGGTCTTGATTCTTCCACGGATTTCAGATTTCTCTGGTATTTTTCCAAATCCTTAGGAACCGTTCCAAAGGCAACAACTACAATTGGAATTACCTTTATCCTCATATTCCACAGTTTTTACAGTTCTCTGGCAAGGTCCAGGTATTTGTATACCTTTTACTTTTCTTTAATATTTACTCGATAGTCCGCTGGAATTGCAAAATCTAATAGTTGACAAGTTCATTTACCTGTTAATTAGTCCTAAGTCTGGTTTTCTGGCCGGTATTAGGTGATCCGTTTCTATTTGAAAGTCCCAGAGAATTTCATGTGAGTCAACAGATCTTCGGTTGCGTCTTATTTATTTTCACTAGGAGATAATTGATATTTATGGAATTATTTTGTGCTGCTATTATTAGAGATTTAGATTCTCTCTTGAGATTTCCCTTTCTTAGCCATGTCCCTAACTTTTCGTGTGCAATTTTAGGTTTGTCGTTTGAAGTATCCATATTGCAGCTTTTCTTCCCATTTCTCTTTTCTAGTTTTTGTTGTGTTTGTGTTTGTCCATATGTTTCAGTTGCTGTTACTGGCTGCTGTAATTAATCTTTCTTTGCTCTTTTTACCGCTATAATAATGTTGATGTTAATTGCACTTACCAAGTTTTACATGACTTTCGGAATGGAGTTTATAACTTTGTCGGGTATCTTGTACATTTTCAGACATTTAATTATCCAAGTGTGCGAGAACATAAAATAGGCCTTTCTGTAGTCTATCCATGCCATAGCTTCATTTCTGCCTTGTTTTAACCTGCTAATGTGCTGATATTTTTATAATTGGTAATCTTTTCCTCTTTTCTCCTTACAGCAGCTTCTGGAAATAGTCCGAGGCATTCAAAGGAGGGATATATTTCTTCTTTTATCTATATAATATTATTTCTTCTTTTGTTTATGCGGCTAGAATCATAGGTAGACATGTTATTAGTCTATAGTTGTTGGTGAGGTTTCATTCTTTCTTCTTGGATCGGGGTAGTTTTCCCCTTCGTCATCAATTTGGGTGTTTGCTATGTGGGCATTTACTCAGTTGCCGAGCCAATCTGTCGTGGATAGAAGAGAATTATTAAAACCAGAATCCATGTATACCGTAATGGCCTGGTGTTTGCAATTTGGTAATTTTTAGAGCTATTAGCGAGTCCAGGTATATGTTTCCGTCTGGAACATCTTAAAGTCATTGCAATTATTTTTACACATGTTCTGTATGTATTCGGCCTTTCTGTTGATATATATATTATATATATATATATATATATATATAAAATAAAATTCCACTACTCTGAAAAATGATATAAATTTTGACCAAAGTCGTACAAATACAGGTTTCATTAGAAGAGTTAATTAAAAATCTGTTCTATCTGTTTATTCATTTTCACTTTAGTGTGGGAATAATCGACTTCATTAACGCTTGTTGCTAAAGGGTATGGTGTTTTCCATTTCACGAAAAAAGTGATTTTCTTATATAATCTGTAGAGAAATCCAAAGAATAAAATTCGGAGAAAACTACATTTAAAGAGACAAGGTTTATTTTCTCTTGAGAACAGCACTTTATTTGTTTTTATCTGAAGATAAGAGAAGAGACCACTGGCGTTGAATTTTCTCTCGGTGAATGATTTGTGATTAGACAAGAATATTAAGACAGAAAAATCGCTATCGGCTAAGTACTTTTTCTAAAAATTACAAGACAGTTTTAATTAGCTTTTTAAAACATTACTTTAACACTTAGTCTTAAATATTTAGTTATGAATGTTTGTCGGCGTATAAAAACATGAGAAAGCTGGTCCATAAGTAACGAATCCTCTCAATTTCCACGGAAACTAAAGCAGATACAAGAAACACAATAATACCGTTGAATAGAGCAAATTTTCAGCTATACGATATTATATTATCTAATAGTCAGCAGCCATATTCGAGTAGGTAATTCATCCCCAACTCCAGACCGATTCGTGTAGATGAGTTGCCAGGACGCTTTTCATTTTGCGGGATGACACATTGGTATCGAAACTCATAATCATACGAAAATATTCACATTCACTGTTTGGTCTTCATAAATGTTTAATAAACGTAGATGAATGGAGACCGAAATATAGATAAGTCAACTATGTCATTTATAAGTGGTTAATACACTTTAAATGGGTGTGTTTAACAGGTAGAGTGACAGATGAAGAAATAGCCTTCACATCACACCATATAAATATATATATATATATATATATAATATATATATAATATATATATATATATATCATAAAGGTACACGGTTGAATCAACCGTTGATCGCGAAAACACACACACACGTGAAATCGACTGCAATTAATCAATATCTTTATTAATCCAGTGGATTTAACCCTGAAGATCCTTATGGTTAAACTCGAGTAGGTAATTACCGTGTACCTTTATGATAATAAATTTGCTCTACTAACGTACTGAGCACTTTATATATCGGTGTCTTATCATTGTGGAACTTGAATCAACTAACCACTGTGACCATTTTCACCGGTAAGTTACTTTTTCCACAAATACCATATATACATATATATATATATATATATATATATATCCCTCATTTATCGTTCACGATGGGAGAGTTCACCATATATATATATATATATATATATATATATATATATATATATATATATATATATAGTTAACTCTTCCATCGTGAACGATACATGAGGGATATATATATATATATATATTATATATATAATATATATATATATATATATATATATATATATCAGTCATCCACAGACACGTATTTCGACGTTTACGTCTCATAAGTGCGGCTCGACTTTTTAATAGCTACCTCTATTTATATATTTATATATATATCTATATTTACTGTTGTAACCTAACAAAGGTTACTAAATGAGAAACAAACCAAACAGAGGTTGGAAATGAAATGGAATCTTTATAACATTAACAAAATAAAATACTCTCCAGTAACGTGAAGAAGATAAACCATTGCTAGTGCTATAAGACTACACAGTCAGCATAATACTCCCGTATTTATGAGGATTGGGGGCATACCCATTAACGTTCGTAGGTATATAACAGTTACTAAAGTATTTAAACAATATTTTAAACATTTTTCTTATAAGAATAATAGGAAAATATAGAAACTATATATATCTATGTGCATGTGTATAAATCATATATATATATATATATATATATATATATATATATATATATATATATATATATATATATATATATATATTATACAAAGTAATAACATATCTGTGTATAATATACGTATGAATTTAAGTTTTTTAGATTAATTTTGGATAGTATGTTCTTGTTCATAAATGCTCTTACAGCATAATACTTTTAAACATTTATGAACAAATTTTTACAACTTTAGTTAACGTCTTTTAATCCTTATCTTTTGATTATTAAATTCAAAGAAGTTTTGACTAACAAGAAGACAGTCCCTTTGGTTTGAATTCAGAGTTTTTCATCTCCGAGACTGGTTGCCATACCAAAATTAAAGAGCTCAGTATGCCCTACTATTTACCCATACCTGGAGTGGGAATAGTAATTTTCCCATGGGTATTCGATGTGAAATGCAACCAGCCTCGTCCGGGATTTGATCTTGTCTTGCCATGTCCATTTCCTACGACGGTAACCATTTAACTCCGAGCGCCCCCGCATAAATTTCATGAAATGTAACTATTTTCGTTCTTCTGATAGTGCATAACTCAAACGAATTTGATATTCAGATCCAAGGATATCAAAACGTTTTTTATTATCTTAGAAATGAAATTAAAAAGTATCTACATACACTTTAATCTTTTAAAACTATCTAAAAAGCACTGCTCTACGGGCGGGATTTTAATCTAAATCCCGAGAAAAAACTTAAATGAGTCCTTTTGGACAAATAAGAGTTGAGGGATTTGAATTCGTATATAGTAAAATAGTAAACACGGCGAGGTGGGTTATTGTCAGTATCAAGTCGGACAGCGAGGGAGTCGATCCCCGTTTCAACCTGGGAGATTGTTTTGTATCTGAGGTGGATGCCACATCTACCATCACCTTGTAGTTCCTAGGTGGATACTTTGCTGAATGAACTAAACCGGTTTAAAACTATCTAAAAAGAATTGCTTTTTTTTAAAAATCTTTTTTTTTTACTGCGGTAGGATTTCAATCTAAATCCTGAGAAAAGCATAAATGAGACCTTTGGCAGAATTAAGAGATGAAGGACTTGAATATATAATTATTGAATCCTAATTAATTGGAAAATCATCATCAACAGGATCAAGTGAGTCATATTTAATTTAGATATATGAGTTGATTGGAGGTACGTGGCATCATGTTTACCCTCGTAGAAAAAATTGACCTTGCGTCCCATCCTGCTCGTGGGGAGGGGTTTGGTAAATATGTATATGAGGGGATTTTACGAAAAATTTCAAGTACCTTGATGACATATTATTCTTTAAATCAATCCAGTCACTAAATACTTTTAAAGGTATATAAATTTGGAAGAAAAAACAGGCTAAAAACGAACAAAATAGAGATCATAGATGTTGGCATTTTTTAGTTATGCAATGACAGAAGAACAAAAATATATAAATTTGATAAATTACAGTATGATGTAGGATATGGAAAATATCTTTTCATGAAAGTTTAGCTAAACAACAAGGTTCCGTGTTCGATACCGATCTTCGCCAACTCAGCACTAGTGAATAGGGGATATACTCTCTCGCTGTCCGTCTGATACCGATAATACGCCACTCCACCGTCTTTACTTACATCTTAAATATTCAAGTGTAATTATTACTATGTTATATATTTCTGATTCTATGCATTCATCATTGCTATTCAGGTATTTAGAATTTTATATATCATGTATATAAAATTCTAAATACCTGAATAGCAATGATGAATGAATAGAATCAGAAATATATAACATAGTAATAATTTATACGAAGAATAAACGTACTTGATGTTATATATTGAACAAGACATGAGTTACTGCCCTTTGTTCCAAGGGATCCAACATTTTGGATTATCTATGCATTGCTCTTCTTTTCTTTACTAAAAATAAACAAGCAGTAACGAAGTAGCTCTGTGATATCAAGTAACTTCTGTATGTTGTGGTCTTTATCAGTTTCAACATGTTAGAACAGTATACTAGAATTTGGCGACGAATTAAGCGAACGATGAGAACAAGGAAAATAAGGCAACGAAAGGGGATAACGGATTACTACGAAGTACGGACAAAGAAATGGCGCTGCTGATAACAATGAAGTAATGGAACAGTGCATAGGAAGAATGTGCGCATTATACTGAAAGAGTAAAATTTTTATTTTCAGCTAACGATGTGTTAACTGAAGGTAAGAGACGTGTAATCTTTTTGTCTGTAATTGGCGCTCAATATTATGCAGTTCTTAGCGGTCTTGCTGAAAACATGCCGGAGGAGAAAAAATTGAGCAATTATGTGTTTCAATGGAAAAGGACATTAGGGCAGCTCTAAAAAATGCATTAGCGTTTTTTTTTATTCAACACAAGAGACAAAAAGGAAGGCGAGTTTATTAGTGAATATGTAGCCGCATTACGAAAAATGTCGGAGCCTTGCAACTCCGAAGAAAAAGTAGACAAGTACATACGAGATCGTTTGGTGGTAGGAGTGAAGAACGAACAGATTCAAGAGCATCTACTTGGTAAGAGGACGCTAACATTGGTAAAGGCTATTGAACTAACTGTGGCTATGGAATCTGACAGGAATTATTTCAAGTTGATGCTAAACGCAACAACAAACGAAATTGAGACGCCCGTTCACAGATTACCAGAAATAAGTCAATGCAACCTTTGTGGAACACCACCCATCTTGTGGATATACGTCCGTTTGAAAACAAAGAATGTTTTAAATGCAGGCAGATAGGTCAAAGATGTTGACAAGAGGCCTTTGTTGACAAGAACAGGCCTTTCCTGGAGAAATTATTAAGGAGTTTTACAAGTATGCAATATTTTAAGAATGCAACACTTAAAGAGTTTGATGGCCACAGAACATAATGATCGGTTTTGATTTAAAATGAATAACAAAAATAACAGAAGCAAACACTTATTAGTATGACACGAAAAGGTCAATAACAACTTCAATTCTGATCAAAGCTGGTATCACTGACAGTCTGAATCTAGCATCTACTTTGACGTAACAGTGACAAGACCATAATAAAGATGATTGCTGATAGAATGTCATGCAGCATTGATTTCTTACAGACACGAGTATGAAAGGCACTATAAGCAGTAGGAAGTAAAATTTGAAATCGGTTTTTCCATTTCATTTTCTTAACCATCCATCAATTCGTATTTCTTACTGGAAAATAACATACTTTAAATATATATATATATAATTTTAATGGAGTTTAAATATATATATTTCATTTTAATTTACTTCAAATATGTATGTGTCATTTTAATATACTTTAACTATGTATGCATCGTTTTGATTTACTGGAAAAATGTATGTATCATTTTAATATAATTTAAATATGTATGTATAATTTTAATTTACAGGACATATGTATGTGTTATTCTAATATACTTGAAATATGTATGTACCATCTTAATTCACTTGAAATATGTGTGTGTCATTTCATTATACTTTGAATATGTATATAGAAACTAAAAGCCCAATAGCGTATGACAACAAATGTATTGATGCTTTATATCGAGATGCTTTTCATTGCCATCCTATTCTATAACCTGTTCAATTGGTTGAGACTGCTATTAAGTCTGTTGAGTTCAGCTTCAATAATGAGATGTATGAATAGTTCAACAAATAATATATATATATATATATATATATATATATATATATATATATATATAAAGGTAAAATTATCCAATTTACTGGTATGTGGGGGATAATTCTTTTTGGGATCCTCAATATCCCCTGTACCTCCACAATATATGCACGTGTTGATGCACACTTATAGATTAATACAAGGTTTTTTTTATTAAACAAGAGAGTTCAATGTATGATCATTAATAAATTAATTATATACAGAGCTATATTTACACTTTCAATAAGAAAGAATATATATATATATATATATATATACTTTAAACATACGCTCATTTCTTTTTGGGCGCCGGTGGTTGTCTTCAGTGATGTTTTTATGCAAAGTTCATTGGGATGTTTCGGGTCTTACAACATCATACATCCCTCGCATTGCAGACCCCACCAGAGGCGATCTAACTCTGGTGCAACCACCTTTTCTTAACCGCTAAAAAAGACATGATGGGGAAAATCTTTTTTTTATACTGGACGGTTGTTGACCTCATCCCAATCAAATACAAAGCACCGTGCTTCCGATTGGTTGTTAGAACCAGCCAATCAGACGCGCGGAACTCCATATTTAAATGGGATACGTAGCCAAAAACACTTTTTTCTTTTGTACGGAATACTAAGCTTGTAACGAGGTAAGTCAAACATTTTCTTTAGTCATGCTAAAAGAGGAATTACTTTAATGATTTTTCTGTATCTAAGTACCATTTTTGTTCACTTTTTTTTTATTTATGAGCCCCCCTTTTTTTTATTTTTTTTATTTTTTTTTTTTTTTTATTTTTATTTTTTATTTTTTATTTTACATAATTACAATTGTGTACGTATTGCATCAAACGGCCGTGACTTTTAATTTTATTTTGTTTTATTTTACTTATAATTTCTATTTACATGGTGATATTTGCTTTGTAATTTGCTTTGTCCCCCCCCCCACGTTACGACGTGTTAAAGATTAAATACTAATTTTAAAATATATAAACTTACATTCTATTTAAACACAAATATATATATACATTTACGTTTACTAAAATTTAGATTAACATGTTTCAACTATTGATTAAATATAAAATAAAACAACTCGTTTATCCCCACCCGCACCTAACGATGTGTCGAAGATTATTTACTAATCACAAAAAAAAAAATAAAAAAATAAAAAAATAAAGTAAAATTTAAAAGGAAGACTTAATACAGACTACATCCTATATTTGTCAATAAAATGTGCTAATAGAATCCGCTCCTATAAAAAAAAAAAAAAATAAAAATAACTAACCGAGGTTTAACAGAATATAACTAAAACTACATATTCCATCTACCACTTAGAGTAAAGAATATTCTATTTAAAACTAATCTTATTTATCTGTTCGGCTTCAATTTGTCTATATTCAT
This sequence comes from Doryteuthis pealeii, assembly GCA_023376005.1. Taxonomy (NCBI): domain Eukaryota; kingdom Metazoa; phylum Mollusca; class Cephalopoda; order Myopsida; family Loliginidae; genus Doryteuthis; species Doryteuthis pealeii. The sequence goes on from CM042139.1 coordinate 113,955,963, forward strand.
ATGTCTGGAAGGAAATTATTTATCCATTAAATCCCTTTATCCCCCCTCCTTTTAAAATTATAGCCGCTATTTTAAGTCGAAATGAAGTGACGAAATGAAATAGCGAGTGAAAAAAGAAAGAAAAAAAAAATCCAATATTTTCACCCCCCTTTCAAACTGAAAACTAAAAATCACTAAAAACCCTTACGAAACTGCATTAAGCAAAATTAAAGCATTTTTTCCCTCTCCACTCGATAACAATCGATGGTGACTTAAAAAAAAAGAAAAAAAAAAATTTTTAGATAATTTTTAGAATACTCAATTCCAAATTAAAACATTATCAATCCACATGAATTAAAAAAAAAAAAAAAATAAAATAAACAAAAATTACGATGACGAAATAAACGAAATCAAACCAACGAAATTTTGCGTTTAAAACATTATTTGTCATGGCAAAAGAGAAAGAAAATATAAACAATTTTTGGAACAAATGTAAGACAACAATTAGGATTAAAATTAATTTACTCTATATACCATTACGACGTTAAAAGTAAACAACGCTTATTTATAACAAGTGAAGCTTAAAATAACTGGAGAACAACTCACGCTTAAAATACGAAACTAAGCAGAATTTTACACTAGAAAAAAAAAAAAAAAAATTAAAAACGCTAATCTTTAAATGGTTATAAATTAAAATAAATCGAGTGTAACTCACGTTTAAAATACGAAAAGTACGGGGAATTTTACGCTTAAAGAAAAAAAAAGAATTAAAAACGCTAATCTTTAAATGGTGATAAATTAAAATAAATGGTGTGTACCTCACGTTTAAAATACGAAAGTAAGGGAAATTTTATGCTTAAAAAAAAAAAAAAAAAAAAATGCAAGTTTTCCGGGTGATCAATTAAATAATTGGTGTGTAACTCACGCTTAAAATACGAAAAAAAAATGAAGTTTTACTAGCGATAATGAAAGAATAAAACGAAAAAAAAAAAAAAAAATTTTTTAAATTAACTTTCCTTCCATTTGTTTGTTTTCTTTTTTTTCTTTCTTTCCTTTTCCCTTCTTCTCCCCTTCATATCTCTCCCACCATTCCCTCCCCTTCCTTCCTTCCTTTACCGTTTGGAAAAATTTAGTACTTTACATTTACAAAACAAAAGCTTTTAGCGCATTTTTGCACATCATATATCCCGGTAGACTTTTTTTTTTAATATTTTTTTTTTCAATTACGCGATGAGGGGATAGAAATAAAATTATTTAGTATTTTGTTTGGTGGTCCAATGGCTTCCTCTTTTCAACCAAAGCCAATTTGCTGTTCTTTCCGCTGTCTTTGTTATGCTTTGAATTGCTTTTCTTTTATTTGCACCGCTTAGCCCTATGTCATTCAAAGCTTTACACAAAGATCTTGCCACAAATCCCCTCGCGCCAACTTCTATTGGTAGATATTTTACATTCCATCCTTTGTTTCTACAACTCTCTACCAATTCATCATATTTTAATTTTTTTCTTTCGTGCGCCTCTTCCGCATGTTCTTCCCAGGGAACTGTTAGCTCCCACATTATTATTTTCTTGATCTTGTTTGAAAATAACACTATGTCTGGGCGCAATGTTGTTTGAACTATGTGTATTGGGAAAATTAGCCTTGTTCCCAAATCAGCCCTTAACTCCCAATCAGCTGTTCGTGACAAATCGTTCGGTTTGGGCTTTTCTTTTTTTATTGTTTTTACTCCGGCCCTGACAAACTCTATTGCTTTTCTATCATCTATCAGTTTATTTGTATGGATGGCTGTATCCACTACTTCGGCAATAATCTTTAGGATCTGATCATGGCGCCATCTGTAGCGACCGTCTGCCAGCGCCGTTTGGCAGCTACTAAGTATGTGTTTCAGAGATCCCATCCTTCCACATAATTGACATAGGGGGTTTTCTGTTTTTTTCCACACAAAGAGGTTCGCAGGGCTCGGGAGGGTGTCATACACGGACTGAATTAAAAATTTTATGGCTACGTTATTATTCCACACATCGGACCATGTTATTCTTCGATTTTCAATGGATTCCCACTTGGTCCATGCCCCCTGTTGTCTTAGCCCAACCATTTTCTCTGTCCTCTTCTCTTCTTCACCTGTTCGTATTTCCTCTTGTAGAAGATGGTGTCTTTTTTTTCCAGTCGCCTTATCCACCCTGATGGAGGGGAAATAACCCAATCCCGCTCGGCCAGTTGCTACTACACCCAATAGCGCCTTTTCACGTAGTCTTTCTTCTGCTATTTTTAAGGCCTTAGTCGCTTTCCACTTTCTTCCTGTGTATATTTCAACGTTTGCACCGCAAACCTTGGGATCCTTGGAATACTTGTATTGTATTGATGATCTGATTTTTGCGACTTTATACTCTTCCACAAGGCTCTTAAACGGGAGCTGCAATGCATTTGAATTTGCATACAACGCAACACGGCTCAGACATTTTGGCAAATCCAGCCATCTGCGCAGTTTGGAATTGATTTTCTTTTCCAGCTGCTCTACGTTAAAGGCTGTGAATTCGTAGATGGTTAATGGCCATAATACTTTTGGCAGAATAGCATGCTGATATATCCAAGCTTTAAAACGGCCCGGGAGGCCTGATTTATCTACCTTATTCAACCATCTCTCCAGACCTTCTCTTGTTTCCTTGATAGCCGCAGCGTCTCTTAAGGAATTATCAAAACGCTTTCCCAGACATTTTACGGGATTCTGCTTTATTGTAGGGATGAATTCTCCAGAAAGCTTAAATCGCTCCTCCAATGGTTTCCCTTTTTTTAACACTAAGGAACGTGATTTTGTCGCGTTGAAACTCATCCTGGCCCATGTTATGATCTTTTCAATTCCCTTTAGCAGCCATCTTGCGCCAAAAACAGACGTCGATGTAATCGTCATGTCATCCATGTACGCACGAATTGGGGGTTGTCTTAGTCCAGATCTGGTGATCGGGCCTCTACACTCTCCCTCTGCAGCTTTTATTAGCATATTCATAGCTAAGGCAAAAAGTGTCGCGGAGATGGTACATCCGGTTATAATTCCCCTCTCCAGCTTATGCCATGTCGACGCAATATTTCCCGATATCGTTCTTATCCGAAAGTTGTTATAGTAGTCGACAATTAGTTCGGTAATTTTGTTGGGAATATGATGGTGTTTAAGGGCTTTCTCAACTAATCTATGGGGGATTGATCCGTAGGCATTTTTTAGGTCCAGCCATAAGACAGCCAAGTCACCTTTGTTGTTTTTGTCTCTTTTAGCAGCTGTGTAATAACTCCTGTATGTTCAATACACCCCGGCATCCCAGGTACTCCTCCTTTCTGTACTGAGGTGTCGATGTACTTGTTTTTTATAAGAAAATCCGCTAACCGTCGGTTCAGTAAACTGAAGAAGATTTTCCCTTCGACGTTTAACAGGGATATGCACCTAAATTGATTTATCTTCTTTGCCCCTTCCTCTTTAGGGATCCAGATGCCTTTAGAGTGCTTCCATTGCTCTACAATTTTACCCCTTCTCCATATTATCTTTATTAATTTCCATAGCCTACCCAGTAGCTTTGGGCAACGTTTATAGACTATGTATGGGACTCCGTTTGGTCCCGGGGCAGAGGCGGACCTGGCTGACTTTATAACTTCTTGGATTTCCTTCCAGGTTGGTTCCTTCAAATCAAAGTCCTTTACCGGGGAAGTAGTCGCAATCAGTGAGGTGTTTTCTCCAAACTCCTGATGTATATATGGGTCTTTTAATGTATCGTGGAGGAATGTATTTATTTCATCTGCGGTGGTCTCTAGATGTCCACTCCTATTTTCTCCCAATAATTTTTTGTGAACAAAAAAGGATTTTTAATGAAAGCCATTCTCTTTCGCGCCCTTTCTTTCCGTCTTCTCCTGTGACATTCTGCTTTACGAATGGACCTCAATCTTGCTCGGATGGTGTCACGGAGTTCCTGCAGAGCTACTTTTCCTCTGGTTGTGATTTCTTAAATTGCTTCGTTAAAGCTTTCAGTTCTTTCCTATAATGTTTGATTTTTTCCTCTCTTCGATTTTCCCTGCCTGCCCCCCTACTTTTCCTCTCCTCGTATCCGTAGCGTTCTGCGCATAGCTGTAAATTATCTTGGATGTTGTTATAATCCGCTTGTCCACAGAACCATTTGCAGTTGTTTCTAAGATTCCGCAAATGTCTTTATCGAACTCTTGCCACGCCTTGATGTCCACGGCTGCTGGCCATTTTTTATTTTTCCCAGTGTTTTTATTGTGTCAGCGGATCTTGAGCCTCAGCTTGGGGGGTATGGCGCTGTGGTGGGCTTCCCGGCCCTGCACCTCCTGCGTCTCACCAGGAGAAATTCCTGTGCGCTGCGTCTTGCTTATTTCCCCCTGACACTTCATGCGCGCCTGGTGTATTCTTAAGCCGCGTATATTTTTACATTTTTTCCACAATTGCATATGACCGTTGTCCGTGATTGAGAAGCCTGGGTCGATTCCGAGATATCCGTCCTGTTGGGATCTCATTCTCCCCCCCCCTCTCGGGATCCCTGGGGGTATTTTATTATGTATTTGTCTATAGCGGTATAATTGAATCTACGTGGCGGGTTGCTAACCCGGCCGCGCTTCTTTTGTGGTCTCTCCTCACCGTCAATTGTCTTTTCCAATTTGTCCAACCAGTCTATTCCTGGTAGTCAATCGGTCTTTTCCCGGTCGTCACTGTTTTTTCTTCAGAAAAAAATACTTTAAACATACGCTCATTTCTTTTTGGGCGCCGGTGGTTGTCTTCAGTGATGTTTTTATGCAAAGTTCATTGGGATGTTTCGGGTCTTACAACATCATACATCCCTCGCATTGCAGACCCCACCAGAGGCGATCTAACTCTGGTGCAACCACCTTTTCTATAATATATATATTATAGTTCAGTAAAAGTTATAAACCTGAAAAACAAATTCTAAGTGTTTTGGCGATGATGTAAATTCTTTTCCATCTGTTGCTTCATTTTCATTAACATTGAATACATTGTAAATTACAAAATTAATCACATAATGGTGTGTAATTTACCAAGACATACGAGTGGAAATAAGATTGGGAGCTGGCCAACCCTTGAATAGTAACGTATTTTATCAGGGATATTTTTATGGTAAACTGCTGTTGCCACGAATTATACGTGTAGTCGTCTGCATATCAATATATATATATATATTATATATATATATATATATATATATATATATATATATATCAACTATCATATAATAATCACGTTGCATCCAATAGTTTTTACTTCTATTTTTCTAAAATTTACATGCATATGCACATTTATAAACACTGAAGTCCTTTTCGTTATTCAAATAACCAAGGCGTTTATAAAACCAAAACTCTAGGCCTATTTTTTCAAGAGTTTTATTAAATACTTAATTTCCCCCCGATCGTGCGGCCTTTAAGCTAGTTAACTAATAATTTTTCATAGCCCTAATTCTAGCGCTGTTTTGCCATAGATAAGTTGTTTAAATCAGCCAAATTTTACTATCAAAGAGAGGTAATTTTTGGTGATTTACGTTTAATTAATTTAATTTAATTTAATTAAAAAAAAAGTAGAGTTTCCAATATTCTAGTTATGGGCTTCCATAGTTTTCATTATATGGAGGTCTATTAGCGTATCTTAATATTAATTTGCTGAAATTTTGTGAATAGGTATCATATCTTGTCATTTACCTATGGTTTAAATTTCATTTAAATTGAAGAGAAAATATTCAGTAGGAGGTATGTATCTCCCTGGGGATCATCTTTTATGAAAATGGGGGACTATCATTAAAATCCCATGAGGAGTTCATGAATATACAACCAAGAACTAAAACTTTATATATATTTATAAATTTATTAATCAATTTTTCTAACTCTTTCGCGTTAAGTAACTATATCTTTATAGAGTCCAAAATTTTCAATGCATGTTGGATATAGATATTTCCTTAGACTTTTTGTCTAACACATTTCTAATTGTTCCTCTGATTTCTTTCACAAACAGTTAGATTAGAATTACAGGCAGTGCTGAAAAGTTCTCGGCCTCACTAGCTAGAGAATAATTTGGAACCATTTTTCCAGTTATATGTCTCCGCCACTTTTCTTATTCGTTTCTTTCTTCATTTTCATTTTGTTAATGGCATATCAATCTTCGTGGGTTACTTGAAGTCAACGCGCTCCTTGTAGGTGAATAGTAAGTCAGTAAAGTCGTTGGGGCGGCCTAATGTCAGTATCAGCCATGCAGCAAGGAAGTCTATACCCTTTTCACTAGCGCTAGACCAATGTAACGTGATGCAATAAAACGCATGTACACACCATTTACATCTAACCTGCATCTTATACAACTTCATTTTAGTTGAGACATGATTATCGAATGTTTGATGTGACCAAAAAGTATTCTTATAATCTGAAACTTGAAAGATGTTCGTAGTGTAACGGTTACCGTCGTAGAAAATCTCATTATCTACTTACATATGCATTACCATTTGGTGGCGCTTGTATTCTAATAGTGATCGTCGAAGGAAATGGGCACAAGTCGAGTTGAAATCCCGGACGAGGCTTTTTGAATTTCACATAGCGCTAATAATAATGGTATGAATCCAATTATCATCCCTTCAGATATGGGTAAATAGTAGGGTAAACTTGGATCTTTAACTTTCGTTAGGTAACCTGTCTAAGAGAAGGAAAACTCTGAATTCAAACCTGTTAAACTCTGCTTAAGAAATTGACCTTGCGTCACATCTTCCTCGCACATAGGTGTTGGTACTTTATGTATGAACGTGTGTGGTGCAATACGTATTTTTGAAAGAAAATGGACACGGTGGGACAAGTTCAAATCCTTGATGAGGCCGTTTGCATTTCACATAGCGCTAATACCCTTAAGAAAAGTATGAATTCAATTATTATCCCTCCAGTTATGGGTAAATAGTAGGATAGACTGGGCTCTTTGTTACGATTGCTGTCGCCATTTTAGGCTGCAGATGAGAGCAGTTTACAGTGGAAATCCCTTGTGTTCCTTAGTGAAGAATCCTTGGTTGTTTCTTAGTGTTAAGTAGAATCCTTTGGTTGTTCTTCGGTGTTCCTTAGTGCTGGGTGGAATCCTTTGGTTGTTCCTCAATGTTCCTTAGTGTTGGGATTAATCCCTTGGTTGAGCAGAGTCCTTGGTTGCAGATCCGTTCTTCCGTTTCGAATACGTGCAAATGAACAGCTTTCAAGTTTGGCGATTAAATAGTTAACTAACCACGTATTTGAGCATGTTGATTGGCTGGATTTAATCCACGCGCACTCGGAGAGTCTATAAATTTAAATGGTGGACTTCAGCACACCTTATGTAACAAAAGTATTCCAGTTATGGGTAAATAGTGGGGTAGACTGGGTTCTTAATCTTCGCTAGGTAACCAGTCTAAGAGAATTAAAACCCGTTAAACTCCGCTTAAGAAATTGACATAGCGTCATATACTTCTCGTACGAAGCGTTTGGTAAATTGGGTAGCCTAAGACTTCATATAATTTTGGATCCATTGTACAACTATTTCATAATAAAATATCCATGAAACTCCTTCACGTGATACACATAGTGTCACTGGATATAGATGATATTATTCCTAATTAGGCTATTTACTGATCTCTTTGGTCAAACAATACTACTGAATATATAGGGTTAATCTAACACAGTATTTCTGTTATACAAGTGTTGCCCATTAACTCGATGCGTTGTATCCTGGTTCTTTGTAATTTCAACGATGACAATGAACATAAAATCAGTACTAATAACAATCTCACTCTCTTGAAAAATGAAGTTAAACAAATATATGCTTTGCACCGAAAAACTCTCAGAAATCTTTGCAGACTAATTTATAAAAAAATTCTGAATAAAAAAAAGAAATCTATAGAAAACATTTAAAAAATTCTAGCACCATATGTAATGAGGAAAATCCCAGAAAACAAGTGAAAAATTTAAAATTAAGCTAAATTTGGAAGACAAAAAGCTATTTGTGGACTTTTGATTATCTTGATTTGTTTAATTAGCACCAATTAAGTCGGAAATTATAAGTTTTTACTCGTCCAATTAGACAGGCCTCAGGCAACTTTGAAGTTTGCTCACAGTTATCACTTACTTAATTTTTTCCTTCATAATCGAACACCGAATTCTAATGAATTGTTTATATCCATTGGTACGGATAGACAGACCATCCTACCCATTTCCTAAAATCTTTCACCGCTTGGACGTCATGATATTGTTACGTAATCTTTTCCATTATTGCTGAACTGTGAGTGGTCTATCAATAGAGATAGAGCTCGTTGCTTTTTGCAGGGAAAGAAACCTGTTACTTGAAAGACTGGTTGTAATAACCAATTTCTGTATTTAATTTCAGTTCAGCTTAAATTGAAGAGCTTATTTGAAGTTAATAGTAGTAAGTTTTCGTCAATGAATCCCTTTCATTTGTAGTAGCTCAGTAAGGGAAATTAAGATAGACGGAATTTCTGTGTTAATGGATGCTATTCTGAATATCCAGAAGATAACACTTCGATGAGTATAACAGTTTATAATTATTTTAGTGTGTTGATTATCAAACGGATATTGCGGGAACATTGTTTATATGTATCATTAAACCTATTTATCTATCTATTTATATATCTAGGCAGGCAGGCAGGCTGGCAGCCGGCTAGCTAGCTAGCTTACTAGCTAAACTTCAAATACAAAGTGTGTCTAAAAAGTAAGGCACAAACATGTTTATTATTGCAGAATGAAAAACTTTGCATATGTTACCAGGACTACTATGTTTCTTTTCACTGTAGTCATCATTAAGACTGATGCACTGTTCTCATCGTATGAATAGCTCACCCTATTCAGGGACGTAACACCAAGTCAATTGTTGTTTTTTTTCCGTAAATTGATTTGTGATTCAATGTGATAATACTTTCTGATATCCTAACTTTTCTTGGACGATTTCATGGACGACCTAACTTAGAGAATCAAGTTGCATAAACATATTATGAAGTTTTTGTCGTCGATCATTTTAAGTCAAGTCTTCGACGCACACAATGTTTTCTGTTGTTTCTAAAATACCGGACAACATTCTAGAACAGAGTTTCCCAACCAGAGGTGCTCGTGATAGCATTCCAGGGGAGCGAGATAACATCTATGCTTTTTGTTAATATTAAGAGCACTGTCTAGTTATATTCTTCTTTTTTCCACCGTAGAGAGCACGCGAAACTTTGCCATCATAACGCTTCAATAGAATTGAACAAAATAACTGTGAGCAGAGCTATCAAGAAGAATCCAACTTAAATTTTAAAATCTGGATGACGCCATTTCCAGAATATTCGAGACTGTTCCATGGCGTCAAGTAATGTATATTCGAGAATGTTCTGGATAGTTTCGCAGAATATTGGTTGTTATTGTAGTCAGTACATTATGCTGGACTATCTGGGTATATTTATTTACCCCCCCCCCACACGAGCAGGATGCGACACAATGTCAATTTCTTAAGCAGTTTAACAGCTTTGAATTCAGAGTTTTCCTACTCTTAGACTGGTTGCCTAAGCAAGTTTAAGGAGCCCAGACTGCTCTACCCATAGCTGGAGGGAGAATATTTGGATTCATACATTTCCCAAGTGTATTAGCGCTATGTGAAATTACAACTGCCTTGTCCGGGTCGACGAGTCTATTTCCTACGACTCTAACTATTACATCACGCGCCTCCAACTCTCTGGACTATCTGGGTATAAGATGTAAGCAAAATCGATACTTTTTCAACAGCAGCAGTCATTTCTGGTAGAAATTGTCCAATGAGATGAGAGGACAGAAAACATTTAAGATCGTTTGCACTGTACTCAAGTCAGATACTGGTTGAACTTTCTGTCAGGAAGACTTCTCTTTGGATTAACACCAGAGGCTAACAACAGACGTCCGACTTATATATATTACAAGGAACACTACAGACTAGGACTAGCAAACATCAACTACAAAATATCTGGATTACAGGTCAGAGGAAAATATCCGAAGAATTAGCAAAGTCTATTTGCTCTATGTCAAAGGGCTGACCGAAAAAAAATCAAAAGATTTGTAGTCTATATATCAGGACCTTATTCTGGAATGGCTCAACTCTTCGTAAAAATCTCCTTTGCCTCATGCCCCCTAACAAAATACAACATGACCAAGAATATATTCCTTCCCATGGCAAAGTATACAAAGGTGAGCCATGCTATCCACTGTACGTAAGACTAGAGGAACTTTAGAAAGCACTACTACGTGGGTAAAATAGAAAAGTCGGGTATGGCTGACCATATATTGAAGGAAATGTTCCCTTGTGGGATGAAGTCAAGATAATAGATAGGGAAGAACATTGTAGAAAAAGAAGTCTTAAAGAAGCAGCGCACATGTTAGGCTGTAGTAACTGCTTGAGTTATTCAAATATAGAAATGAAAAAAATATTGGATCCAGTAATTAAAAAGGCTATATTGGATCATTATATACAATTTGCAATATTTGTAAATCATACATAATAAGTATAAGTGTAAATTCTAGGTAAAAATGCATTAGGTTTATAGGTTCCAAAAATTTCCTCTGAATTGTTCAGCAGGTCACATGGCGTAACATATATCGGCGTTGAGTTAATACATTTCTAATAAACAATCATCTGGAAATTGCAGGTTTAATCGTAACTACAGGCGAAAATGACATAGAATATTTAACGGAGCTTAACATTTGTACGCAGGTCATGGTTTACTGAATGAGAACAATCTGCCGTAATGGATTAAACAAATGGTTCGGTTCAAAGTTCCGTGAAGGCTTCAAATTCTGAAATGAAGGCTCCCGAGTTCGACAAGAAACACCCAAAGAAGTCCGGAGAGTACATCAGTCGAAACATTGTCCATATAACAATGAAGAAGAGGACATCTGTCTGAAAAAATCTATTATACAAACTAGATTTGTGTACGTCACACCTGTCAAGGAAGACTTCAGTTTCTCTAGTGATGCTTGCATATTCTAAGAGACCACTTCGATGTCCCTCATCAATTTGCAGAGCACAATGCTAACCGCATAATGCTGTCTTAGACACATCGAAACGTGACTGACTGAGTAAGTTAGAAATGTGTTTCGTCTGACGAGGTGATATAGTGATAGTTATAGGATTAACTCCGATATTTTTACATGCATGTGGAATAGAATAATTAAGTTTTCTTAAACAATTAGTTTTACAATTGTATGTTATGAGTTAGGATTTGAAATGCGTCAACAAAAGGGAACAGATCGAAAAATAGTTTTATAAATATTTTAGAAGAATAGTTAGAATGTAAATAATTCCAAGGCCAAAGTTGACAAAGAAAAATTTATGTAAGTAATATAATATTCAATACAAATATTCGATTTTGAATTTTTTTACATACACACTGAAACCATCGGACAATTAATTTCAACTAAATGCTGACGTATGCACAGAAAATGAAGATTATAAAAGGTCCAGCAGTTGAGAGATGCAGTCGGAAAGAGGAAACTCTCGCTCTCCCAACTTGACGCTGTTGGAGAGAGGACGCTCTCTCAATTCGACATAGAAAGAGGATGCTCTCCCAACTCGACAGATTTAGAGAGAGAACGCTGTCCGGACACACGATAAATACATGGACCAGATCTGTCTCTTTTTCGTTTCGTTTTTTCTCTGACCTCTCAACACGACACTAGCACAATTACATACATTTGATTTTACAAAACTGGAAGAATTTCACCACATACAGTTTTATACAAAAACGAACAAATAAACAAAATATTCACACCTCTGCCACGTACAAATCGGTAGCATTCGGACGATTCCATAATTCCAAAATCATGTAATTCGTATCCATTACACACTTTAAGCTACACCCAATAATGATCCCGTTTTCGAGAACTCTTTCTCAGGGACATATATTACTATACCTTGCACATTTTCACGGAGGTCATTCACACAGTCTTCCACAATACAAGAGCAATGTTTTATGACCCAAGTTAAATGCAGTAATCAATGCCATGGAATCAATTATCATACCTTTGTTTTTTTACGAGTAATTCTCCATTCTTATTTCTGTTGTTCAAGACGGAAATAAAGAATATAACGTTTATTACTTTAATTCTGATATAAGCTGCTTAATTATCGATTATAAAATTATATCCGGAACATTGCGAAAAAAAAGAACAACATAAAATAACAGAAATAAGATAAATACGAGTAAAACTTAATATTTTATATTTTCTCTAGTTTATTTCATGTAAAGCAAATTAAATGCATTAAAATTATACCTGCATATTTTAGTATTGAATCTTTATTGAAAACAATGTTACTTGGTAAGAGTAAGTTAAGAAAAAGATTTTAAAAGTTTTCTTTTTCCCAAGCAATGCCGTAATCTCTTTGGAAAACAGAAAATAATATTATCCTAAATAAGTGAAAACCTACAACTAAAAGGCAAAGATTAAAGCAGCATCAAATTTCCATTTATATTTCACTCGATTAAAGGAATCTTTCCGAGACATTCCAGAAGGCATCCCTCCAAAACCTTCAAGAAAGTAGATTTTACGAGCTCGATGTCGTGTGACATCCTATTTATTGAATATATATATATATATATATATATATATATATATATATATATATATATATTATATATATATATATATATATATTAATTAATTAAAATTAAATAAGATAAGGAGGGAATAATTTGAATTTAATACTTTTCTTCCTTGATGAATTATAATGATCAGGGAGAGAGCGAATGAAGACCCCAGTATTATCCATTAGGATATTTCATTATTCCTTAAGCATTGAAATGCTTGTCAGTGCTTATAAAAATCTCGCTACGATGTGTCATTTATTTTTCAAAATTATTATTATTATTATTATCATTATTATTATTATTATTATTATTATTTGATGGTCTTTCACTGGAGTCTGAGTGACAGCAAGTCTCCTCAGGTCTCCAGGACTCTTCTGAGTATTCTGGCAGATTGCAACAGTGCAGTTCTGAATGGTTTCAATCCTTCCTCTGATTTCCAAACATTCCGGACCATTTTCCAATTCTTTTGAGACTGTTCCAAGTGCACCAACTACAATTGGTATCACTTTCACTTTCATATTCCATAATCTTTTCAGTTCTCTGGCAAAGTCCAGATATTTGTCCATTTTTTCATTTTCCTTTAGCTTCACCCTGTGATCTGCTGGTACTGCAAAATCCACCAGTTGACAAGTTCTTTCTTTTTTGTTTATCAACACTAGGTCTGGTCTTCTTGCTGGGATAAGGTGATCCGTTTTGATTTCAAAGTCCCAGATAATTTTATGCGTTTCGTTCTCAAGAACAGATTCTGGTTTATGCATATACCATTTTGTTGTATGGTCCAAATTTAATTTTTTGCATAATTCCCAGTGGATCACCTTCCTAACCCAGTCGTGTCTAGTTTTGTATTCTTGTTGTGCTAGTTTGCTACATTCGCATAATACATGGTTTACAGTCTCATCTCTATTCCCGCAAAGTCTACATTTACTATTTTGTTGGGTCCTATCAATTTTCGCTTTGAGGTAGTTTGTCCTTATGGCATTATTTTGCGCAGCAATTATAAGTGATTCAGTTTCTCTTTTGAGGTTTCCTTTTCTTAACCATGTCCAAGTCTTTTCATGGGCAAATTATAAGCACTGACAATCAGAAAAACAACAAAGACTAGAAAACAAAAATGGGAAGAAAAACAATTATATGGACGCTTCAAACGACAAATTGAAGAGGTTTCAATTTGTCGTTTGAAGTGTCCATATAATTGTTTTTCTTCCCATTTTTGTTTTCTAGTCTTTGTTGTTTTTCTGATTGTCCATCTGTCGCTTCTACTATTGTTGGCCGCCATTAGTAGTTTGTCTGTGCTTTTTCTTGTGTAATCTTCAAGTTGTTGGATTGTGGTTTCTACGCATTCTTCTATGTTGGCAAGACCTCTTCCCCCTTCCTTTCCTGACACATATAATCTATCTCTAGTCCTGAGTATCTTATAATGGGGACAGCCCATGTTTTTGATTCCTTTGATCAGATTTCTACTGTTAAGTTTGGTTTCTAGAAGTTTTCTAGTTCTCCTGAGATATTCTTTTTTAACTTTTCCTTTCATTTCTGTTTGCATGATATTGTCCGCTTCTAAAATTCCTAAGTATTTGTAGCTTTCATTTTCATCAAGTGATTTTATAATTTCCTGATTTGGCAGTTGTATTCCATCCATTAGTTTTCTTTCACCCAGTTTTATTACTAGCATAGCACATTTTCAATTCCAAATTCCATCCCTATATCTTGGCTATATATTCTAATAGTTTGTATTAGGCTCTCCAATTCTTTTTCATTTTTTGCAAATTTTTTTATGCCATCCATGTACATAAGGTGGTTTATCTTTTCTTGTGAGTTAGTGAATTTTTATCCCCCTGTACATTTTTAAGTATATGATTAAGCGGCATCATTGCTATAATAAAGAGTAGTGGTGGTAACGAGTCTCCTTGGAAGATACCTCTTTGGATTTTTACGTATGCCAGTGATTGTTTTCCAGCTTTTAATTGAACTCGCCAGTTTTCCATGGCTTTTTTAATGAGGTTTATGATGTTCTTGGAATTTTGTACATTTTTAGACATTCTAAAATCCAAGTATGTGGGACCATGTCATAGGCTTTTCTGTAATCGATCCAGGCTATAGAAATATTTTTCCGTCTATTTTTTACTTCTTTAAGAATGTAATGGTCTATATAAAGTAAATCATGGGTTCCTCTTTTTCCCTTGCAGCATCCTTTCTGTTCATCTGGGAGAAGTTTCTGCCAATTGAGTGAAAAGTATATTTCTTCTTTTATAACAGCAGTTAGAATTTTCCACATCATGGGTAGACAAGTTATTGGTCTATAATTGCTAGGGACGTTTCCTTTTTGTGGGGCTTTCTGGATTAGTGTAGTTATCCCTTTTGTCATCCATTCGGGTACTTCCGTTTCTTGTAGGCATCTGTTCAGTTGCTGGGCCATTTTTTGTGGATAGATGTAAATTTTTTGAACCAGAATCCATGTATGCCATCATGGCCTGGTGTTTTCCAATTTGCTACTTTCTTGAGTACTGATTTAAGCGTAATTATATGAACACTTGCTACAGGTCCTTCCTCAATTTCCATCAGTTCATTCTTAATATCACTTATCCTTTTTGACTGCTTATTATGTTCTTTCCTCATTCATATATCACTCCAAAACTTTTCTGCTTCTGTTGCATTTGGGTGTTCACTAATGTTTGTTTTTGCTCCATTAATTCGTTCGTAAAATCTCTTTTCATTGTTTTGGAAGGTACTATTTTGTTTGTATTGTTTAGTTCTTTCTCGATACCTTTTGAGTCTTCCTTCTATAGCCGATATCTTTTGTTTTACTTCTTCCAACTTAATTTGCTGTTGTCTTTTAACCTTTTTAGGTACATGTGTATTTGTGTTTTTGTTTAACGTATTTGTTTGTTGTCGTAGTTTTTTCATTTGTTCTTCCAATCTGAACTCCCACCCAGCTTTTGTGTTTCTTTTTGGTTCTCTGTTTGTGTTAGTGTTTCGAAGGGGTGCATCAATTCTATCGCATAGTAGTTTTGCTCCTGCATAGATAAGGTTGTTGAGTTCAGTGATATTGTTTGTTGGGATGTTCGCTAATATTTTGTTTATTTTTTCCGTTTCTTTTTTTACTTTATTCCACTCTATGTTTCTTAGTGATGGTAATGTACTCTTCTTGTCATTCATGATTTGTTGTATAAATTCTATATCCATTCTCTGTTCTGGTGTTAATTCCTGTGTTGATAAGGTAGGTTGTATACAGTTTTGGTTGCCAGCGTGTTATTCACTTTGTTTGATTGATTCCTGATCGATTTGTATTCCTTGATCTTCTTGTCCACATATTTCTATTATCTCGAGATCAGAGAATCATTTTTTATTCAGGATTATTCTTGCCTGGTCTGCTAGTCTTTGGCTGGTTGTGCTGAAATTCTTGTTGTCATTCCAAATCTGAAGCATTCTTTTTCTATAACCTCTCTGTGTTGGGTTGCTCTTAAAATAACAATAGAGTACTTGTGTGTTATTTTCTCTGGTCCACACTTTTCTTTGTCTCTCGGCTGCAACACCACTGGGTCGTCTCTCGGCTGCAACATCACTGGGTAGTCTCTCGGCTGAGCTACCATTTTTCCGTGTATATCTGGAAGAACAAGAAGAGCCACAGCAGCCTACATGCATATAAGGGTTATCATCTACCCCCTGTTTTATACAATGGGTGTACTGATCAATTATTTGTTCTGCATATCCGCATTGATGACCCCTCTCTCCCCACTCAAAAATAAACAAAAAAAACTTTTGACAAAACCAGCCGATTGAACAGGTTTTAATTGTATGAATTCATCACGAGATTCAAAACTCTATTAAAAGAAATGAGATTTATAAATAGCCTTTCTACCAAAATGACCTGCTCCCTTTGTTTAGATTTCTCTCTCTGTCTCCCCAATTTGTATTAATCATCACATTTTAAATATTAACCAAATCTTAGTTTGATACAAGGCCAAATTAAGGCGGGAAACCACCCATATCTATCTGTCTATCTATCTATTTATCTCAATATATATCTAGCTATCTAGCTATCTTAGTTTATTTTTTATCTGACAAAGATTAAAAAATGCAATGAAGATAATATTCAATAATACAACATAAAGCAACCTTTACTTATTTATAACACTCTCTAGGCTACAGGCTTCAAAAGTCATATTTGAATATACCTATCGATGTTCAACTTTCCTTGTACCATTATATATGTAGAATTAACGATATGTAATGTTGTCTATATATCATTACGAAAATATATCTTTATCTTCAATTTTCTAAGTACATTTTTGTAATATTCAGTAAATACCTACTTTAAAATTGATAGGTTACGAATCCTTGTTTTCGAGGTAACAGAAAAGAACCAAGAAAACATTTTCATGAATAAGCTAGATTCAACTGATAAAAAAGATGGTGGTAAGCTAACATAAGAATAATTTTTTATTTCGTCCTTTTTAATGTACATCTTATATAGACATGTTTATGTTTGTTCTTATTCTATCTTCGGTGATAGATGGGAAAAGTTTTACGAATTTTTGTTAACATTGTTTTATGCTTTTCTATCTTTTGCAGGAGAAGATTACATATAATATAAGTTTTGAATTAAAAGAATAGCAGAACTATCATGGACACTTATGTGTTTTCAATTTAAAAAAAACAGAAAGAAAAGGGGTATTCAAATGCAGTTGTGCTATGTTATTTTAATACAGTAATGATTTTCAGCAACTTCGGGAGGGGATCGAAAATTACACATTAAGAAAAAAAAAGTCTTTGCAATCCCATAAATTTATCTATTCAATACAAAAATGATAAAAAACACTACAAACTGGTTGGCTCGCTGGTTAGTTGGATTTTATGGCATGTGAACCCATGTTATGCCAAAGACGTTTTATTTTATTCGTTCTTGTTGGGTTTACTACCTCAAATTAAAAAAACAACACTTTTTAACTTATTTTTCTATCTAATTGACCCACAGGTGAGACCCTATTAGGTACTAGCATTCCGGGTCAGAGTGGACCTGGGAGTAATGGCTATGAAGGCGTAGTCCACACTCTTCAGACCACCAGATTTGGAACCTTACTACTAGATGCAGTTTAACTTCATACCCAGGACACCTAAAAACGGATACCAGCAGTTTTAAAAGTTTGTAAGTGCATTTGTAGGCAAGAGGAACTGCTCACCAAAATGTAAAGGGAATGTAAGTAAAAGTTGTAAAGTAGGCGGAGTGGCCTATTGTCAAAAACAATCGGACAGTGATGGAGCCTATCCCCTTTTCACTAGCGCTAGACAAGGGTGATTGTTTTTGTGTCTGAGGTGGAGCGCTACACTTAACTTAAAAGTGCCGCCCCGCATAGGACTAAATTCTCATTGATTAAGACACAGATAAGTAAAAGTAAAGTCGACGGAGTGGCCTATTGTCGGTATCAGCCAGACAGCGAAGGGGTCTATTTCCTTTTTGCTAGCGCCAGACCAGGGAGATTGTTTTTGTGTCTGAGGTGGAGTGCCACAACTACCATCAGCTCCCCACTTTGCCGCACAGATCCACGCTGTGCTATTCGTGTGATGGGTTGGTGAGGGCTGTTATCGCAACCCGGGGCCTTATGATTTGTAGGCGGATGTTCTACCAACTGAGCCATACCGGCCTATTTTGCTTTTGTTGTCTATTGCTTTGTTTACAGGATAGTTGTCTTTTTTAAGTGTATTGAAAACCCCCCACCTTTATTCCATTGTATTGTTTTATAAAGTTTCCTTGTTTCAGACAAAGAAAGAGAAAAATTATTAGTATACAAGTATATCCTTTATCTAAAAGCAACAGGGCCAGGTTCCTTGCCTAGTACCTGGTCGCCCCAAAATGAGGATGCTAAAGAAATCATGCACTTTTTGCACTGGCCACCGCATGATCTTCGGTGTGTGCGTGGCTCCCTACGTTTAAAATATCTTGTGTTAATCTGGCCTGGCGGGAGACCAGGAAGATAATCTTAGTAAAAGAGAGAGGTTAGCAGGAGAGTTTTAATGGCAATAAAACATTAACAGTTAATTAATTAACTTAGAAGTATTGAAGGGTACAAACCATTTTTGATTACATTGCATAATAAAAATAAGGTAAGCTGATAAACCAGAGGTCGTTTCAAGATGTTTAAATCTTCTTGAGCTCCTAAGAGAAAAAGTTTAGCACGAAAAAGTTTAGCATCGTTGATGAAAATAAGTAAATAAATGAGTCTTGGGGAACTGCCCTATTAATCTCATGGAAGACAGATCATTAACAGTCAGAAAGAATATGATACATGGGTAAAACCTCCCAGTTAGACTCACTAGAATGCTTGAGTAGAATATTACACAATACCCCGTCAAAAACCTTACTTATACCCATGGGGAGGCGTGTCGTCTAATGGCTATCACCGTTGGAAATGGACACGGTGAGTTTAAATCCTAGACGAGGTTGTTTGCATTTCACATAGTGGTAATACCCTTGGAAAAGGTATGAATCCAACTATTCTTTCTCAAGATATGGGTAAAATAGTAGGGCAGACGGAAGGAAACCTCTGGATTCAAACCTGTTAAACACCGTTTAAGAAGTTGACTTTGTTTCACATCTTGCTGGTGAGGAGGGTTTGGTTAATAAATACATATATTCAAAGCAATATATAGTGCTTCACTAATACGATGAGTGATCCCTTTGAGAAAATCACTAGATATAAATACACCATTATCATTAATTAAGTGATAAAGTTAATAAAGTTGCTTCATAATATGTCCCTTAATCACTGACTTCTAATTATACTAAGGAGACTAATTAGTCTATACAATATTTAGATATTTCCATGAACGACAAATATGAGAACGTAATCTTTGAAAACTCAGTGAAACAATGAATGCTGTTCAATTTCAATAAAAGTTGATCATTTTTTCTATAATATGTGTTGCAATTTTGAATATTTTCCGGTTGTTTTTTTTTGTGTGTGTGGGTGGGGGGTGATTTTATGCCATGCCAACTGTTGGGCTATTTATGTCTATTTGAAAAATATGTTTTTGTTTTGTTCATTATTGTTGGGTATTAAAAATAATAAAAAAATTAAACAATGTTTTAAATCTCATTTTTGAAAACCTATTTTTGATCTATTTAACCCATAGATGGGACCCTAACATATACTACCACTCCAGGTCAGAGTAAATCTGGGAGTAATGGCAATGACCTGGTGCTTCACACACCCCAGAACTCCAGACCTGGAACCTCACCACTAGATGCAGTTTAACGCCATATAAAGGACACTATATTCTGGATTGGAGCCACTTTTATGTTTTTTAAACAAAGAGCTATAAATCCCGATACACTTGGCCACTAAACGCAATAGCTAAAGTATCTGAGCTGCTATCAACAAACTTCTTACTTGGTTTGTCTATATTCATTTATTCCTATTTCAGCTCTTTGTTTCGAGGCTATTTCCCAAATGACCATACTTGGTTATTTATGCTTTAGTCCTCTGTTTCTAGGCTATTTCAAGGATGTCCGAATTTCCTTTTCTTTATTTCTTTCTTTCTTTTTATTTTTCTATTTTGTTTTAACTCCCTAGTCTCTTTTCCAGTTTCTTCGGAAGTGTTCCGGAAGTTTTCGACTATGACTGCTGTTAATATCATTTTAATATTCCATTACTTTTTCTCCTTTGTGACTAAGTCGAAGTATTTACCGTTTTAAAAAAATAATTTGCGAGTTTTTCCCGCTAGATTATCTTAAAAAAAAAAGAAGGCATTTATTCTTTTGATTATGTTTCTTTTACAGAATTCTTTTCACAGTAATTCATGTAAATATTTGATTTATTTATTCCTTTATGTTTGTTTGTTTGATTACTCTTCTTATATCCCCAGGTATTTGTATTTTTAGCGAGTGTTTTTTGTTTTCCTTATTGGGTAATTCTATCTTCTGCTGTTTTATGGGTACATTTAGCGACAACCACATTTTTCGGAGTAAGAGATTTGAGAATACGAAAGCAGGTTTAATTAAAAACATTTATTTAACAAAGAAGAGAAAAGGGTTGCTAAAAACAGTTTCGTTTAGTGCTAATTGCCTGAAAGTAAAAAAGCTTTTATGTTTCATAATCCTGTAGAAATAGTCATTTGTTCATCTGCTTCGAAGTCGTTCCCTCAATAGGCTAAACACGTCTGTCCGTTTCAGGCTCTATTAACAACTGCTATCCTAAACTTAAAAATGCCGCCCCGCATAGGACTACATTCTCATTGATTAAGACACTTATAGGTAAAGTAAAAGTAAAGTCGACGGAGTGGCCTATTGTCGGTATCAGCCAGTCAGCGAAGGGGTCTATCTCCTTTTTGCTAGCGCTAGACCAGGGAGATTGTTTTTGTGTCTGAGGTGGAGTGCCTAACCTACCGTCAGCTCCCCACTTTACTGCAGAGATCCCTGTTTTACTGAGTAGGCCATAGTCGGTATTGAACCCGGAACTATGAGTGTTCCGAGCCGGATGCTCTACCAACTGATATTTATATAGTTTCCCTTTTTCCTTTATTCATTACAAGCGTAGCAAATTTCCTTATTCCCAATTCTATTCCTATTTTTTATTGAAGTTTTTAAAACTTTTAAGTCGATCTAAATACTGACAAGCTACTTCTATTTGCGAGTAAAATCCTACCAGAGATGAGTGAAATAAGTCTACTCGAAAAAGAAACCCCAAAAGAATGGAGTCACATCCTGATTACCAGAAATAAAAGCAGCAAAAACGTAGAACATCTTGTAATACACGATGTTGATAAAAATAGGTAATCTGTTACTTAGATGAGTTCATGTTATTAGTTATAACTAATACCACTTTAGAACATTTTATAAAATCTCTGATTCAGCTTCGTGCATATTTTCTCTGGTTATGTCATTTTACATTTCCACCCGTTAATTTTCTTTTTGTATTACTGTAAAAAAAAAAAAAATACGCGAGCAGCAGTCGTAACACCACTTTCTAAATGACTCTCTACCCAGTCTCTCTTTTTCTCTGTAACTGACTAAAATGCCATGGTTGACTTTGTCTAAGTGGACACTCTAGATATGCCATAAGATCTACCGGAAAGGTCATCCAACACCCTACAAAATATTTTTGCACTTAGAGCAAAAATATCATTTTCGAACATTCATTCTTAGCTTGCAGTAGATGCATTGATGGTAGTTTTCTGAATTGAGAATAAATGACAGGGTTTGAGTTAGGATTAGGACATCCATGGAATTTTGCACTTACCAGCTGAATGTCACCAACGACAGAAACCGATTCTCTTTTAAACAAATCCATAAATCGATTGCAAAGAACTAACGATTAGAAATAAATGCATTATCTAATATATTTATAAAATATCGCTCCAAACCAAGCAACAGTTAATACATTATACATGTCTATACGAGGATCGTTTCAAAAGTATTGCCTCCTATTTAATTCCTCGAGATTACAATAACATGATTGGATAGAGCAATCTTTCAGCTACAAAACTTTATCTTTCTATATTGACATTTCCATTGGCTATGTATTTTCGCGAGCGATAAACTAGAGTTCGCATGCCACACACGTGAGGAAGGTCCTATGAAAATAATGATTCCTTTGTCCTATTATTCTTCCCACAACATCAGTGTTGGGGATATGACAGTAGAGGTTAAACATTGCTGCCAATAATCCATATTCTTTTTAAAAATTTTTTATTGATATAAACTCATTGGTAGTCTGTCAAACTAGATATAAAATGAAAACAGGCGTGTCGTTGAAGTCATAAATGCGAAATAAATCCTATTTCTGAGACCAAACAATGAATGAGAGCACAGTTTGTGTAATGTGTTCGGGCAATGGCGATATTGATTCGAACAATGGCTACAATGTTTCGAGCAATGGCACGTGAATGACAAGCCACATTCTAAAAAACAATGATCGGCTCATCTACGTGAATCGGGTGGATGATAGATGGATCATACTGACAACGTTTTACTAACAAAATGTCGTTGTTATGAAAAAAATTCGTCTAGCGCTAGTGGAAAGGGGATAAGCTCTCTCGTTTCAGCTTGTTGTATAGCCTGCTACTGGACTTCAATGAAACCACAGACACGTGTATATAAAAATATGAGCCGTTTTTATTTTTTCGGTTTGTGGGTGGTGAGGAGCACAGAGTGTTCACAATGAAAATACCCGAGGGGATTGGTGACGGGAGGCGCCGAGGTTATGCTCACGGTTGACTCGCTGCATACTGACTGGTCTTCGAGATCCACTAACCTTTATATACAATAAATATGCCCATGCATTTTTTTATCTTTTGATCTGATAACGGACAGACTTCCTTTTAAAAAAATATTTCTGTGACGAGACTGAAAGGGAGCCCTATGAACAAGCGGATTCCCAGCCCCCACAAACAAAGCGCCTCAGGATATGTTTGGCCTGTGGCGAGCGGCTACGGATACTCGAACTCGCTATCTCCTCGTAGCTGAGGTGTTGTTAGTAGAGACCCAAATAAAGTATATCCGAATTTGCATAAGCGCACCCGAACGAGCAGAAATAAAGACGGATTGTCGCTGCCAGGGCGAGTGAAGAAGAAAGTGTTTGGACGGCAATCTGAAGACTGTTATTTGAGGTGAGAGTGGCGTGTTCAGTTGGGAAAAGAATTGCATTTCGTTTGCTGGAGAGACTTTCAAAGGATTGATATTACCTTGAATTTTTGGACCCCTTTCAAAATAATTTCTTTATCTTTCTTCCCGCCTCACCGGAAGACTCCTCTTCCGTTTTCCCTGTTTTTATATATTTCTTTATCTTCTCTCTGCTTCTTGACCGGATGACCTCTTTTCCGTTCTCCCCCTTTTTTATATATATTTCTTTCTCTTTCTCTTTTGTCTCCTCGCCGGAAGATTTCTCTTCCGTTGCACGATATGTAACACAGCTGATATCGACAATAGGCCATTCCGCCGACTTTACCTACAATTACCATTATTTCTATAATTCTGGTTATTTATGACGGGATTATTCAAATATGAATAATGTGCAATTGAAGCAATGCAAATGCTTAACTAAAGTTTGACTATACATCAAGATAGATTGATTAGTTGGTTGGGTAGATTTTACGGCATGTCAACCCTTATTTTCTGCCGAAGACGTTTTTGTTTAATCATTCATGATGGATAATTTTTAGCCCCTTTTTTTATTTTAAAGACATTTTTAAAACACAGTTTTGATCTATTCAATCCATAGACGGGATCCTAACAGGTACTACCACTCCATGTCAGTGTGGACATGGGAGTAATGACAATGAAGGAGTACTCCGCACTCCCCAGTACTCCAGAATGGGAACCTCGCCACTATATGCAGTTTAATGTCATACTCAGGCCACTAAGATCCCCAGCCATCGCCTTCTATCAAATGTGACAAAAAGGTGTTGGGGTTGCCATTAAGGCAATAGGGTTTGAACAATCCTATGGTGCTAGGGTTTGACGTGGCTAGCCGATTGATCGGAGGGGATTTCTCCGACAACCCATCTAGCCTAAGTAAGGGCCAAAGTAGAGTGTAACATGGTATGGACTCCTCAGCCACCAGGATTCTGTCCTTAACCATCACGGATTACCACCCACGGCCAACAGGTGGCTTCATTGGTTGGATTTCCCCCCTCTGCAGACATGCAGTCGGTTTATTCACCTGCGACAGTCCATGATTCGTCGTTTTGTTGACGGATAACATTAAGAAATCCATTTGAGTGTCAAATAATTTTCACTTAAAGTGTTATATTATTTTTTCAGGAATAAAATGTATGGTTTATAAGAGCTGGTTTGCCTCAGTCGGTAGATCATCCGCTTACTAACCATAAGTTTCCGGGTTCCATACCGGCCCTTGCCAACTCAGCGCACGAGTGCCTCAACTTGTATTTGTGCAGTAAAGTGGGGAGCTGACGGTATGCGTGGCGTTCCACCTAAACAAAAACAATCTCCCTTGTCTAGCGCTATCAAAAAGGTTATATTCTCCCTCACTGTCCGATTGATACCAATAATAGGCCACTCTGCCAACATTATTATTACTATATAAATTTTAGTATTTTTATCACTGCTTCTCTCACAACATGATAAAAATTAATATGTTGTTTCATGAGTACTGAAAAAGAATTAAAGTATAGAGTCCGTACTGCATTAAATCATCTTCATTTAATTCTTCTTTAATTTCTTTTCTATGCCTAACAACCCCAGATTGACGAACACAATGTTTTTGAACTTGTATCAACCTTAGATATCACGTTTTTTGTCGAAGTCATGTAGCAATTCTTCTTCATCGATTGTGAGTAATTTCTGAAACTAATTTAGAATAAAACACTCTGATTTTAATAATCTAGTTAAAGAATAGAATAACAAATTGGGATGAATTATTTATTAGTTTTCCGTGTTATTTTCTTTCTGATTTCTCTTACAGGGAGATTTTATATTTTTTCAAAAAGCGTTCATCACTGGATTGTCTGCCCCATTTTTCTGATTTCCTTCAATTCTTAAAGATAAGTAGCTGAAATATTATACAAAGAAATTAGCACACATTGTTATGTATATTTTAACATCTTTTATTTATGATATAAAAACGGAATATAAAAAGAATGATAAAGGAAAGGAAAGTCATGATAGATTCTCAAATTCTGTCGCAGTGTGTAATAGAAAAGATGGATCTTAGGGTTCCAGCGTAGGGATTCCTCGGTTTGAATCTGTAAATTGGGTAATACGGTTATTTTTTCATTTACCAGATCTTGTAGAGATTGCACTTCCGAAAAATATTGAGATGTGTCTTACAGATAATCAAATTGGTCATGTTTTATTTATCTTACCAGAGTGTTCTTTGAGACGAAAATGTATAGAGTGTGTACATGTATTAAAAGATTCCTAGCATTTATAGTTGGATTAACTTGGTATAAGATGTAAGAAAAATCGCCACTCCTATACATAGACTTTACCAAAAGTGGTAGAAACAGCCGAAGCAAGTACACATCCGGTAGAAAGCAGCCAATGAGTTTTAAAGAAAGAAAATACATTTGAGAGCGTTGTACTATCTTGAGATCACTCACTAGACAGATTTTCGCCAAGAAGGACAGTTGACAATCTCTCGATTGGAGGTGCTATAAACTTGGATTAACCAGGATTCGTCTTTCAACAACAGCAGAACCCCTAAAATAGCTTCACGGATTCTAACAGGTTATGCGCCTAGAGCAAAATTATATTTCGATAGAAATGAGGCGAAATATGAATTATGGGACGTAAAGTTTCTCGGATACAGCAACTACATGAAATTATACAGTCTCCAACGGATCAATGGGTCGACATAGATTTTGTAGAGAAAAAGTGTTACGTAGTGCCTTTTCTTTCACGGCACTAAATAGACATATGTAACGTTATTGGGGTTGTTCGTCGTCACCTTACCAAATCGATAGATGTAACGTTATTAGTTTTTCATACGATGCTACCAATAACAACAATAATGTAGCGGCAGCGTTTCACGCGTAAACTTGTTTGTTTACTATATCCAACTATCCAGCAGTTCTTCGTCGGTCAAGGGAGTATCACCTTACGCACGCTGAGTGCCTTTCTGGTATCAAGTTTCACGACCGTGGGTTTTTAGTCACGGTCAATTTGGCTTCCTCCACGGGTGTCTAGGGGTCGTCCCATTCACGATACTATCATAGTATCTTTACTATTTGTTTGGGGTAGAGATTCCATTCATAAAAAGATAATACCGTATTTTTTTTTGTTTTTCAGAAGTTTATTATAATAAAAACTTCACTGCAAGTTTTGAGAGAGAGAGAGAGAGAGAGAGAGAGAGAGAGAGAGAGAGAGAGAGAGAGAGAGTCCCTAATAATCTCTGTCTTAACAAGAGGTATATTTTAACTGGATTTTACTTCGGGTTTAGTTCTTCGTAAATTTCTCGGTGACAAGTTTTTCTTAACAGTTACAGGCCTTTCCTTATCGTCTTTAGCAACCACAGTTTCCAATTCCGTACGGCCTCGACTAACCCTCGATCACTGCCTCTCCGGCCGACTCCTCTAGCTGACTGACTCTAACTGACTGGCCCTAACTCACTGACTGCCAAATCTACTGACGGGTTTCTTATATAGTCTGTGAAACTAATTTTCCAGAAAGATCTTTTTCTTGTTCTTTCTAGTTCCTTCTAGAAATAATAGAATTTCTATTCTTTCGAATCATTCTGGTCAAACAGAGTTCACGGCCTCAAAGATCAAAGGACCATTTGTCGTCCAAAAGAATGGATTTTCCTTAAACGTAGACATAGCGTCACCAAACTCTCATTTAAGTTTTTTTATTTCTTTTTCGGTGATTCTACAAAGGCCACCCAAGTAAATATCAGAGGATTGGAAATACATTTTTGTTTTAAAGGTTTTTCTAAGTCTGGCACAAGGCCACAAATATAGGTGCTGGCCGGCCATTATGTAACAAAAGTTTGATGAATTGATACAAAGTTTAGATGACAGACGTTTATTGTTAATAATGTGCAACGTCATAGATGATGGGCGAAAAGCATTAGCCATATTTAGGGAACACTATTTGTCTAAAGGTAAGACTAAAATCATTCCTTTATACAAAGAATTAACGTCTTTGAAAATATTGTAATATGAAAACATTACAGCCTATATTATAAGAGGATAAAATATTTCAATTTCTTTAAAGGAAGCCGGTGAAATAATTAGTGGTAGATGACTGATCACCATGGTTTTTAAAGGATTAGCATCTAATTTAAAACTTTTCAGAATTGTTATAACCAAAAAGGAAAAAAGCTTAACATTTACTGAATTTAAGAAGCTTTGAGGATACACAAAAAATGTGTTCCCCTCACCTGAATCCAATAAATACATTCTAACACTTCTTACGTAGGTTTTTGCATTGGTTGAGATTATAATTTAGTTTTCAAATGCTTTTTTTGTATGTTTTGCATTACTCTGGAGTTTTAGCCGTTTAGTTTATTAAACTTTTGTATTGCTTAACCAAATCAGAACATCAATTTTAAAATCATTGCATTGCCATGTTTCTGAATTTGAAAAGAGCCAAAACTTAATATAACTTGCAATTATATCTTTGGGCGTTGCATATTGCAATATCTTTGGCGAGCTCTTAAATTGACTGCTACTAATTTTCATTTTCCTATTAAGAAGATTCTTTAAATATTCAAAGATGATGACAAACCTTCCAAGGGCAGATAATGTAATATTCTGGACGTAACACTTATTTGTCACATTAGTATCTGTGTTCCTTCCTTCTCACATACTTTTATGTCTATCTTCCTATATTTAGGTTCAGAACTCTAGTCTTTAAACATAAGGAATTTTATTAATATTCAGATTATGTATCCTTCGTTTCAATAACGCTCACTTTAGATTATAATATCACCTTAAAATTACTAGAAATTTGAAAAAAATGAAATATTTGCCGGGAAAATTAACCAGAAATTCCATCCGTTGATAATTTTGACTGATACCATTCTTCATTGAGAGTCCCTGAATGGATAAAGCGCTGGATTGTGACATCGTTGTGAGCGAGTTCGAACTTCAGTCGTACCATTATGTTCACTTTCGGACTAATACCCTTGGGCAAAGTATGGCCGCCTCCAGCTAGGGGTTAAATAGTACCACTACTCTTCTTCTAAGCGCTGGTTTAGCTCATTCGGTAGAGCATTCGAATAGGAACCACAAGGTTCCGGGTTTGATACCGGCCCTCGCCAACTCAACGTATGAGTAGCATAAAATAAGGAACTGATGGTAGATGTGGCGCACCACCTCAGACGCAAAAACAATCTCCTTTGTCTAGCGCTAGTGAAAAGGGGAGAGACGCCCTCGCTGTCTGGCTGATACCGACTTTAGGCCACCCCGATGACTTTTACTCTTCTTTTAAACGGATGGCTCTGACATTAAATAATTTACTAAGTTTGATATGTCATTAAACTGAAACCGACACTTATATATTAAGCAATGATTAAATTATCAATATGAATTAGAAAACTCATTTATCAACTTAAGTGTAGTTGCGTTTTATCGTATTTCACTGGGGTTGTTACTTCTACTGAGCGTTGAACTTCAGAAGCATAGATAAAGAATTATCTATGAGAGCATAGATGCTAGCAGAGAAATCTACTTAGCATATACAAAGTTATTAAGAATGTCTTTCTCTGAAAAGAAAAGTTTAATAATATTTTCTAGGTTATTATTTGTAAAGCATGAGACCATTGCGAAAACATCAACTTCTTTGGCTTCTTTCATTGAGTATTTATTAAAGAATAGTATCACACAGTTTAGCATCAATAAATGAAATAAATCGAAATCTATTTGTCATGGAATTCACTGAGTGTATTGCTATACAAATAGTCTAGGATTGATTGATATTCCTACGGGTTGATTTTGTTAGATTGTATGAGAATATATCTTTTTTGTGAAGATGATAGATTCATAAAAAAGCAAACAAAATACGCTAGGAAAATTGAACTGCTATTTCATTCACTGCCGACTGAAATCTTTTGTTCGTCAGTCAAATTTCTTTGTGAGGAGTTGAATCTTGACGGTTACCAATTGGGATTATGGTGTATAGAGATCAACCAGAAATATCAGTACCAGTATTGCTGTACGGCAGTTCACTGCAATTTGTTTTATTCATTTATTCATCTATTTATTTTCGACAAAAAAATTAAGGCCTTTTTCTTCTCAAAAGTAAGAAAAAACATTTTAATCTTTTCAATTTTTTTTTACAAAACAGCTGTAAGGTCACTTATATCCAAAGTCAGAAACTATTCGAGTAAGGTGAAAGTAAGGACGAACTCATAAACGACGTTTTCCAATGGAATTCTACATATGGACACATCAGTGTAAACAGATCAGCAAAGACTTACACGCATCAGCTCTGAGGACACTGGACGCCGTCTAGAATACTTTCCAAGTGCTATGAGAGAGAGAGAGAGAGAGAGAGAGAGAGAGAGAGAGAGAGAGAGAGAGATAAGAGATATGCATTATAATGTAGAAGTAAGAATAACTCAGATATGAATGTCAATATAATCTTAACATAAACAAATTTCATCAATGTTCTTTATCACAACAGAAGTTTGCAACAATTCCAAGTTTCCAATGAAAATAAAAAGGAAACAACAAGAAACAACGAAAACGAAAACTAAAACAACAACAACAACAACAACAACAACGTTGTTTTTGTATATTTTAAAGTGTAGACTTCTTTCTAAAATGTTTGCATGTAAATTACTTGCAAATAATTGAGATTGTTTAACCATTCAAGTTTTATTCCTTTTCCAATTTTCAACGAAACATACAATTTTCAATTTTCAAAGTACAGACAAGTTATATAGAATTAATTTTAATTGGTGGGTACAAATCTTAACGCACAAGATTCTAACCTGATAATTTCTTGTATTTAGAACTTTGACGACAAACTCATTGTTACTTTCTCTTTTTAAATCGTGTAAGCTGTCTATTATTGTTTTTAGTTTTCAAGCCTACATACACGACCTTTCTCTTTAAATACGTACATAAAAACATGACAAGTTTCAAATTCAACCATGTCATCAAGGAGGCATCTGCGTGCAAAAAATGATGTTTAGCAACAATCTAGTCTTGCCTATCATTATTAGAGACTTCAATTTCACAAGGTACTTCAAACTGGTAGTTTTGTACCCAAACTAAATTAAGTAAGTCGTCGGGGTGGCATAAAGTCAGTGTCAGCAGATAGCGAGGGAGTCTATCCCCTTTTCACCAGCGCTAGTCCAAGGAGATTGTTTTGCATTTCAGTTTGAATGCCACATCTACCATCGGCTCCTTACTTTACCACACAGGTCTCTGTGCTACTCATACGCTGAGTTGGCGAGGGGCGGTATCGAACCAGGAACATTGTGGTTCCTAGTCATGCGCTTTACTGACTGAGCAGTTTAGCTCAGTCGGTAGAGCGTCCGGCTAGGGATCATAAGGTTGCAATTCAGCGTATGAATAGCACATGGATCTGTGCAGTAAAGTGAGGAGATGATGATAGGTGTGGCACTCTACCTCAGGATCTAAAACAATCTCCTTGGTCTAGGCCGGGAAAAAAGTGGATAGACTCTCGTTGTATGTGTCATACCAACATTAGGTCGTCCCGATGACTTTACTTTACTTATATACGGAAGTCTACGATAACTATATATTTTCAGAAAGATTTAGCTCCACGATTTACTTATAGTTGATTTGTATTCTTTCAAAATGTTTCATTCCTCCAAATTATATTTACTGATACTTTAGACTCCAATTCATTTTATCTGAGATTTTTCACTGAAAATTTTAACTCGAATTTGATTGAATATGTTGATAAAAATAATTAACAATTATGGTCACCACTCATACATATACAGTTGTCACTGTAATCGATAAAATATAAATTTCGTTTTCAGAAAGAATCAGCATTCACCTGGATATAGCGATATAGGGAAATTGATATAAAGAAGTGACCACAATATACTATCAGATTAAACAAACTTCAAAATATATCATGACCGAGCAAGGTAAAATCTATCTATTGAGTAATATGTAATGTGTAAAAATAACAATTACAAATCAACTTTATTGGTTATCTTCAAGCTAGGACCTTTCATTTTTCATCATTCTTTTAAGAAATGCTACTTTCAAATCAACAGCAGGAGCCAGCTACCTCGTTTTGAGAAATGAATCATACACTCTTTAGATCTGCTTTTGGCGGGAAAATATAAAGTGAACGAAAAAAAGCCATCTTTTTTAAAAAATATTGTTTGTTTTTTTAAGTTGAACTTTTAAATATCTTTCTTAAAATCTAAACTTAAAAAAAAAAAATTTCTTTCTTAAAAATTTAAACTTGCTTTTTCAGTTGAATTTTTAGATAATATTCTTTCTTATTTGTGAAGTGAACGCAAATAATTATCTTTTAAAAGTAACTGGTTTTTAATTTGAATTTTTAAATAATCTTTTTTTAATCTCTAAAAGTTTTAAATGTTATACAAGTTTCAATGTTTGCTACAAAAGAACTATTATTTAGAAAAATATTATTCATCTTTACAAGATTCAAAGATCTGTAGTTGATCAATTTTTTCAACATGAATAAATTCAATTAATTTTAATTGAATTTGTAAGTGTTTTTTTGTAAAAGTTTCAAATATTGTTGTACCGGCCGTTCCTACGGTGGAGAATATACACCGGTTCTCACTATAAATAGTGAGACACCGAGTGAAAAGGTTGTACTGTTACCGTTAACGGCAAGCTAGCCGTTCCTGTACCATTATTGTAAATACACTGGTCTTATTTTACCCTACCTCGACTTGACTTCTTTTTTACTGTTGGATTAACATCACAACAGATGGCGACGAGAAATCGAAACGAAGTCACTGCAAAAAATCACCAAAGTGATTAATATACAAGGATTCGCAAGATCTTCATGGAAAAACATCTTCGTCATTGCAAACAGATATATGGATTCGCAAGGATTAACAGCAAAGTAATTACTACAAACTTCAAAACTTGCTACCAAAAAATCGGCAGCTAGAGAACGCGAAAAACATTCTCAATTATTAAAATAATTGAATACACTGACACCTTAAGTGTTCAAAAGTAAAAGAAAGGTTTGACTGCCTCCTCCTGGTTTGTCGAGAAATCTTTTTCACGGTAAGACATTATTTTTTTCTTTCCGGCAAGTTCACTGACTCGTTAAGATAATTGTTTGAGCAAAATTCGCTTGATTATTTATTAAAACGGTCTACCAAAATTGGCCGAGGGAAAGAAAGGCAGACAAGAAAAAAAATATATTCGCGTAAGTCATTTGTGCTTCTAACAAAGAACGTTAAATAAACAAGTCAGAATTAAAAAAAAGGGTTAAAAAAAGATTCCGATAAACTAGTCTTATTATGCTTATAGCGACGAACTTTATTTTTTGCTACGTATAACCACGTACAAATGAAAAATAAAAAATAAAAAGCTGTGCTTTTTTTTTGTGTTGAACAACTGCTATTGGTCGACTTGTTTTTTTTTACGTGCAGAAAAGAAAAAAAAAAAAAAGAAAAAAAGAACAACTGCTATTGGTCGGACTTGTTTTTTTACGTGCAGAAAAGAAAAGAAAAAAAAAAAAGAACAACTGCTATTGGTCGGACTTGTTTTTTTACGCGCAGAAAAAAAGAAAAGAAAAAAAAAGAACAACTGCTATTGATCGGACTTGTTTTTTTTACGTGCAGAAAAGAAAAAAAAAGGACTTTTTATTAGTTTCTGTTTTTCGAACAAAAGAACTGGAACTAAATTGTATTAGTTGAGCAAACTAATTATATTAAGCACGTTGTGTGGAAATACTGATTTTGTACAAGTGTAAATAGTGTAGTGATGATGGATACTGAATTCAACGATTTTCTTTTTCAATTAGTTAAATTCCAAACGGAACAAAATGTTGCATTACAAAGACAACAAATGGAACAACTAGAACTAGAAAGAAAACGAATTGAAAGTGAGTAGAAATTTAAAAGAGAGCTTTTGGACCAGCAAAAAGCCCCAAGAAAAATGAATGCTGAACAAAAAGAGCTTGCGACCACACTGGAAGAAAAATTCCAAGAAAGACTGCTACAACAGCAGAGACACTTCGAAGAACTTTTGGTAAAAACACAGGAGGAACAGAGGAAATTTTTAGAGGCAACACAGTTATCGAAAGCAAGCGAGAATCATAATGCATTCTCCCAGACGGCTGTGTGGAACGCTATTGAAAATTTTCAAATATAATCCAGAAGACGATGTCACTTTTGAGCACTTCTATAGAAGATATGAGGATATTTTGTATCGGACTGCAGTACATGGACAGACTCTAAAAAAGTTAGATTTTTGCTAAGAAAATTAGGGCTGCCGAGCATACAAAGTTCGTGAATTTTATCCTTCCAAAAAAGACCAGTGAGTTGAACTTCCAAGAAACAGTCACTTTACTAACAGAACTGTTTTCGATAAAAACGTCTCTTTTTCACAGGAGATATAAGTGTATGAATGTCACTAGAAGAGGGGAAGACGACTACACTACGTATTCAAGTATAGTGAATAAGCATTGCGACGATTTCAAACTTGAGGAATTATCATCGGATAATTTTAAATGTTTAATATTCGTGCAAGGTCTGGCCTTAAATAAAGATTCTGAAATCAGACGTCGTATGTTAAATAAACTCGAAAGTGTACCGAATCTAACACTTCAAACCTAGCGGAAGACTGTGAACGTTTTGTTGCGTTAAAACAGGACAGTCGTGACATAGAGGAAAGCGGAGTGTCGCACATTAAAAGGATCCATCAGAAGAAAAATTGACTTCAATGAATAACCAGAGAAAAAAACATGGTAAAAATCCACCGGGACCGTGTTGGAGGTATGGAGACAAACATTGGTATAATGAGTGTCCCTACAAATTTAAACAATGTGACCACTGCCACCAGAAGGGTCATAAGGCATCATTTGTAAAAGAAAATCTGGTAGAAAGACATCCATTAAACTGACAAAAATTGAACCTGAGGAACAAATATCCGGAAATATGTACAGGTCAAAATGTTTAAAAAGAAAGTAAGACTACAGCTTGATAGTGGGTCTGACATTTCCATCATTAATGTACAGACATGGAAGAAGCTTGGGCGACCCACTATGATCAAATCACAAAAAAACGTGAGAAGTGTCAGTGGTGAAAAAATAACCTTCGAGGGGAATTATTGACGAATATTTCTTTCCAGAATAAGACCGAAAAGCCAAAATCTTCGTCATGCGAAAATCAAATAACCTCTTTGGAACTGATCTGATCGAAAAGTTTAGACTATGGGATCTGCCTTTAAGTTATTTTTGCCAAAAGGTTGAGGATTCAAATGTGGAGGCAGAAAAACTCAAGAGGGATAAAAAAGAAAATTTTCCAGACGTATTTTCAGGGGGTCTTGGAAGGTGTACGAAAGCGGTTGCAAGATTTGAAGTCAAAGTGAATGAACAGCCAGTGTTCAGAAAGAAAAGAAATGTTCCATACGCTGCTATAGAGCAAATAAACGGTGAATTAGAAAGACTCGAAAACATGGGTGTCATTTTAAAAATTGATCACAGTGAGTGGAGTTCACCTACAGTTTATGTTAAGAAAAAGAAAATTAAAAATATCTTAACGTCCGACTTGTTTCTGGCACATTATAATCCCAAGCGAGAAAAACCGATAACAAAAAAACGGTATAAAGTTGGTGAAAAAGTTTTTTTTAAGATTCACAAAAACAATAGGACTTTCTGGGAGTTCGGCACTGTGGATAAACAAATAGGCAACATGGTCTATATGATCAAGGGACCAGATTTCGTGCAGAAACGTTACACTAACCAAATCCGGAAAAGATACTCGAACAGTGAGGTGACCAGATCGCCCGAAGCGGACACCATGGACACAGTGTTTGATACTTTTCAGGTGCCCATACCAGAGACTACTCCTGAGAATAGGAGATCAAAAAGAAAACGGAAATCGACTGAGTTGATTATGGTGAACCCCAACAAAAACGTTATTAATCCCCAGACGGATATTTTCAAAGGGGGGTGTTGTACCGGCCGTTCCTACAGTGGAGAATATACACCGGTTCTCACTATAAATAGTGAGACACCGAGTGTGTAAACGGCAAGCTAGCCGTTCCTGTACCATTATTGTAAATACACTTGTCTTATTTTACCCTACCTCGACTTAACTTCTTTTTTTTACTGTTGGATTAACATCACAACAAAATATCTATTTGAATTAAATCGATTTAAATTTAAATATGTTTCTTATAGTTGACCCGTCTAGGGGTGCGTGAGATTTTATAGCTAAATTGGGTGGGCAAATCTTCATTAGTTTTTTCTTTGTAATCCTGGCTTGATTAGTATTGTCTTTATTTTCATGTACTCAGTAACATTATCATAACCATCTATTGCCTATATACATGTATAAAGGACAGTTGTGTGTATGTATGTATGTCCGGATGAAACTACGAAAATAAAACAATTAACAACAAAGTAATATATTAACATTAAATATCACCAGATATTTTTTATTGAAATATTATGAAGATTTAATTTCTATTCGGAGATATTTAAAATCAAAATATACATAGAAATAGCATTGAAATTTATCTAAAAATGTATAGCATTTGTAAATCACAAAAATCATTAAATCAGTACGCCAGGTCCCCCTCTACCCAGTTGATGCTGGATAGCCGCTTCTAGTGTATCATATTTCCGAAAATAAAATACCAAGCTTAGAGATTTCTTTAACGAAATTAACCTTACTAACTTCAAATAGAATTAGTACTACCAGATGGTTGGAATGTCAAGGCCTAATCGCCAATAGTCGTATTTGCGGGAAATATCAAATACTAATGTCATTCAGAAACCGTTTTATGGACTGGTATTGCTGGGCTTACCGAAAATGTCACTCTATATAAAAGTATACGCCTTGGATCCTTTTTCGAATGAGAGTTTTGAAATTATTTATTGCTGGTCGATGGAATAGCCCCAAACACAAGTATCCATACAGACTGTTTTTATCATTCCAAACCTCGGTTGATTGTTTATAACTTCCTTTTTCTGTGCACAATACTTGATCGATCATCTTTCGATGCATAAATTTACTTTCATCGATCTCAATTCTTCTACTAGGACCCCCTCCTAGTAGAAGATTGAGATCGATGAAAGTAAATTTATGCATCGAAAACATAATCGCGGAAGATATAGACAACGCCAGTGGGTTCTTGGTTTAGTGGAGTGAGATACAAATTTGACACTGATGTTGCCTGTGGACAAACAAGATGCAGAAAATATTTTGTCTATAATTTTTAAGTACTTGGGTCCTGGCACCTGTATGGTAAGGGATGGCTTGTGGGCCTACAATGCCATACCTTAAAATTTTCTTGTAAATCATAGGTACAACTTTGTACACCCTGAGGACTCCACAATACAAACAGATCGCGTAGAAGAGGCCGGGCTCTGAGCAAAATAAATTCCATGTCACGAGAAGAACTAATAATGTCAATTTAACAGCCACTTGCATATAAATAGTGAGACACCGAGTGAAAAGGTTGTACTGTTACCGTTAACGGCAAGCTAGCCGTTCCTGTACCATTATGTAAAATACACTGGTCTTATTTTACCCTACTCGACTTGACTTCTTTTTTTACTGTTGGATTAACATCACAACAGATGGCGACGAGAAATCGAAACGAAGTCACTGCAAAAAATCCACCCAAAGTGATTAATATACAAGGATTCGCAGATCTTCATGGAAAAACATCTTCGTCATTGCAAACAGATATATGGATTCGCAAGGATTAACAGCAGTAATTACTACAAACTTCAAAACTTGCACACAAAAATCGGCAGCTGAGAGAACGCGAAAAACATTCTCATTATTAAAATATTGAATACACTGACACTATAGTGTTCAAAGTAAAGAAAGGTTTGACTGCCTCCTCCTGGTTTGTCGAGAAATCTTTTTCACGGTAAGACATTATTTTTTTTCTTTCCGGCAAGTTCACTGACTCGTTAAGATAATTGTTTGAGCAAAATTCGCTTGATTATTTATTAAAACGGTCTACCAAAATTGGCCGAGGGAAAGAAAGGCAGACAAGAAAAAAAAATATATTCGCGTAAGTCATTTGTGCTTCTAACAAAGAACGTTAAATAAACAAGTCAGAATTAAAAAAAGGGTTAAAAAAAGATTCCGATAAACTAGTCTTATTATGCTTATAGCGACGAACTTTATTTTTTGCTACGTATAACCACGTACAAATGAAAAATAAAAAATAAAAAGCTGTGCTTTTTTTTTGTGTTGACAACTGCTATTGGTCGGACTTGTTTTTTTTACGTGCAGAAAAGAAAAAAAAAAAAAGAAAAAAGAACAACTGCTATTGGTCGGACTTGTTTTTTTTACGTGCAGAAAGAAAAGAAAAAAAAAAAAGAACAACTGCTATTGGACGGATTTTTTTTTTTACGCGCAGAAAGAAAAGAAAAGAAAAAAAAAGAACAACTGCTATTGGGACTGTTTTTTTACGTGCAGAAAGAAAAAAAAAGGACTTTTATTAGCTTCTGTTTTCGAACAAAGAACTGGAACTAAATTGTATTAGTTGAGCAAACTAATTATATTAAGCACGTTGTGTGGAAATACTGATTTTGTACAAGTGTAAATAGTGTAGTGATGATGGATACTGAATTCAACGATTTTCTTTTTCAATTAGTTAAATTCCAAACGGAACAAAATGTTGCATTACAAAAGACAACAAATGGAACAACTAGAACTAGAAAGAAAACGAATTGAAAGTGAGTAGAAATTTAAAAGAGAGCTTTTGGACCAGCAAAAAGCCCCAAAAAATGAATGCTGAACAAAAAAGAGCTTG
This sequence comes from Doryteuthis pealeii, assembly GCA_023376005.1. NCBI lineage: Eukaryota > Metazoa > Mollusca > Cephalopoda > Myopsida > Loliginidae > Doryteuthis > Doryteuthis pealeii. The sequence continues at coordinate 113,993,919 of CM042139.1, forward strand.
CGACCACACTGGAAGAAAAATTCCAAGAAAGACTGCTACAACAGCAGAGACACTTCGAAGAACTTTTGGTAAAAACACAGGAGGAAACAGAGGAAATTTTTAGAGGCAACACAGTTATCGAAAGCAAGCGAGAATCATAATGCATTCTCCCAGACGGCTGTGTGGAACGCTATTGAAAATTTCAAATATAATCCAGAAGAAGTCACTTTTGAGCACTTCTATAGAAGATATGAGGATATTTTTTATCGGACTGCAGTACATGGACAGACTCTAAAAAAGTTAGATTTTTGCTAAGAAAATTAGGGGCTGCCAAGCATACAAAGTTCGTGAATTTTACCTTCAAAAAAGACCAGTGAGTTGAACTCCAAGAAACAGTCACTTTACTACAGAACTGTTTTCGATAAAAACGTCTCTTTTTCACAGGAGATAAAGTGTATGAATGTCACTAAGAAGAGGGGAAGACGACTACACTACGTATTCAAGTATAGTGAATAAGCATTGCGACGATTTCAAACTTGAGGAATTATCATCGGATAATTTTAAATGTTTAATATTCGTGCAAGGTCTGGCCTTAAATAAAGATTCTGAAATCAGACGTCGTATGTTAAATAAACTCGAAAGTGTACCGAATCTAACACTTCAAACCTAGCGGAAGACTGTGAACGTTTTGTTGCGTTAAAACAGGACAGTCGTGACATAAGAGGAAAGCGGAGTGTCGCACATTAAAAGGATCCATCAGAAGAAAAAATTGACTTCAATGAATAACCAGAGAAAAAAACATGGTAAAAATCCACCGGGACCGTGTTGGAGGTATGGAGACAAACATTGGTATAATGAGTGTCCCTACAAATTTAAACAATGTGACCACTGCCACCAGAAGGGTCATAAGGCATCATGTTGTAAAAGAAAATCTGGTGAAAAGACATCCATTAAACTGACAAAAATTGAACCTGAGGAACAAAATATCCGAATATTAATCTTTTCAATTTTTTTTTACAAAACAGCTGCAAGGTCACTTATATCCAAAGTCAGAAACTATTCGAGTAAGGTGAAAGTAAGGACGAACTCATAAACGACGTTTTCCAATGGAATTCTACATATGGACACATCAGTGTAAACAGATCAGCAAAGACTTACACGCATCAGCTCTGAGGACACTGGACGCCGTCTAGAATACTTTCCAAGTGCTATGAGAGAGAGAGAGAGAGAGAGAGAGAGAGAGAGAGAGAGAGAGAGAGAGATAAGATATGCTATTATATATGTAGAAGTAAGAATAACTCAGATATGAATGTCAATATAATCTTAACATAAACAAATTTCATCAATGTTCTTTATCACAACAGAAGTTTGCAACAATTCCAAGTTTCCAATGAAAATAAAAAGGAAAACAACAAGAATAACAACGAAAACGAAAACTAAAACAACAACAAACAACAACAACAACAACGTTGTTTTTGTATATTTTAAAGTGTAGACTTCTTTCTAAAATGTTTGCATGTAAATTACTTGCAAATAATTGAGATTGTTTAACCATTCAAGTTTTATTCCTTTTCCAATTTTCAACGAAACATACAATTTTCAATTTTCAAAGTACAGACAAGTTATATAGAATTAATTTTAATTGGTGGGTACAAATCTTAACGCACAAGATTCTAACCTGATAATTTCTTGTATTTAGAACTTTGACGACAAACTCATTGTTACTTTCTCTTTTTAAATCGTGTAAGCTGTCTATTATTGTTTTTAGTTTTCAAGCCTACATACACGACCTTTCTCTTTAAATACGTACATAAAAACATGACAAGTTTCAAATTCAACCATGTCATCAAGGAGGCATCTGCGTGCAAAAAATGATGTTTAGCAACAATCTAGTCTTGCCTATCATTATTAGAGACTTCAATTTCACAAGGTACTTCAAACTGGTAGTTTTGTACCCAAACTAAATTAAAGTAAAGTCGTCGGGGTGGCATAAAGTCAGTGTCAGCCAGATAGCGAGGGAGTCTATCCCCTTTTCACCAGCGCTAGTCCAAGGAGATTGTTTTTGCATTTCAGTTTGAACGCCACATCTACCATCGGCTCCTTACTTTACCACACAGGTCTCTGTGCTACTCATACGCTGAGTTGGCGAGGGGCGGTATCGAACCAGGAACATTGTGGTTCCTAGTCATGCGCTTTACTGACTGAGCAGTTTAGCTCAGTCGGTAGAGCGTCCGGCTAGGGATCATAAGGTTGCAATTCAGCGTATGAGTAGCACATGGATCTGTGCAGTAAAGTGAGGAGATGATGATAGGTGTGGCACTCTACCTCAGGATCTAAAACAATCTCCTTGGTCTAGGCCGGGAAAAAAAGTGGATAGACTCTCGTTGTATGTGTCATACCAACATTAGGTCGTCCCGATGACTTTACTTTACTTATATACGGAAGTCTACGATAATTATATATTTTCAGAAAGATTTAGCTCCACGATTTTACTTATAGTTGATTTGTATTCTTTCAAAATGTTTCATTCCTCCAAATTATATTTACTGATACTTTAGACTCCAATTCATTTTATCTGAGATTTTTCACTGAAAATTTTAACTCGAATTTGATTGAATATGTTGATAAAAATAATTAACAATTATGGTCACCACTCATACATATACAGTTGTCACTGTAATCGATAAAATATAAATTTCGTTTTCAGAAAGAATCAGCATTCACCTGGATATAGCGATATAGGGAAATTGATATAAAGAAGTGACCACAATATACTATCAGATTAAACAAACTTCAAAATATATCATGACCGAGCAAGGTAAAATCTATCTATTGAGTAATATGTAATGTGTAAAAATAACAATTACAAATCAACTTTATTGTTTATCTTCAAGCTAGGACCTTTCGATTTTTCATCATTCTTTTAAGAAATGCTACTTTCAAATCAACAGCAGGAGCCAGCTACCTCGTTTTGAGAAATGAATCATACACTCTTTAGATCTGCTTTTGGCGGGAAAATATAAAGTGAACGAAAAAAAGCCATCTTTTTTAAAAATATTGTTTGTTTTTTTAAGTTAACTTTTTAAATCTTTTCTTAAAATCTAAACTTAAAAAAAAAAATTTCTTTCTTAAAAATTTAAACTTGCTTTTTCAGTTGAATTTTTAGATAATATTCTTTCTTATTTGTGAAGTGAACGCAAATAATTATCTTTTAAAAGTAACTGGTTTTTAATTTGAATTTTTAAATAATCTTTTTTTAATCTCTAAAAGTTTTAAATGTTATACAAGTTTCAATGTTTGCTACAAAAAGAACCTATTATTTAGAAAAATATTATTCATCTTTTACAAGATTCAAAGATCTGTAGTTGATCAATTTTTTCAATATGAATAAATTCAATTAATTTTAATTGAATTTGTAAGTGTTTTTTTGTAAAAGTTTCAAATATTGTTGTACCGGCCGTTCCTACGGTGGAGAATATACACCGGTTCTCACTATAAATAGTGAGACACCGAGTGAAAAGGTTGTACTGTTACCGTTAACGGCAAGCTAGCCGTTCCTGTACCATTATTGTAAATACACTGGTCTTATTTTACCCTACCTCGACTTGACTTCTTTTTTTACTGTTGGATTAACATCACAACAGATGGCGACGAGAAATCGAAACGAAGTCACTGCAAAAAATCACCCAAAGTGATTAATATACAAGGATTCGCAAGATCTTCATGGAAAAACATCTTCGTCATTGCAAACAGATATATGGATTCGCAAGGATTAACAGCAAAGTAATTACTACAAACTTCAAAACTTGCTACCAAAAAATCGGCAGCTAGAGAACGCGAAAAACATTCTCAATTATTAAAATAATTGAATACACTGACACCTTAAGTGTTCAAAAGTAAAAGAAAGGTTTGACTGCCTCCTCCTGGTTTGTCGAGAAATCTTTTTCACGGTAAGACATTATTTTTTTCTTTCCGGCAAGTTCACTGACTCGTTAAGATAATTGTTTGAGCAAAATTCGCTTGATTATTTATTAAAACGGTCTACCAAAATTGGCCGAGGGAAAGAAAGGCAGACAAGAAAAAAAATATATTCGCGTAAGTCATTTGTGCTTCTAACAAAGAACGTTAAATAAACAAGTCAGAATTAAAAAAAAGGGTTAAAAAAAGATTCCGATAAAACTAGTCTTATTATGCTTATAGCGACGAACTTTATTTTTTGCTACGTATAACCACGTACAAATGAAAAATAAAAATAAAAAGCTGTGCTTTTTTTTTGTGTTGAACAACTGCTATTGGTCGGACTTGTTTTTTTTACGTGCAGAAAAGAAAGAAAAAAAAAAAAAAGAACAACTGCTATTGGTCGGACTTGTTTTTTTACGTGCAGAAAAGAAAAGAAAAAAAAAAAAAAAGAACAACTGCTATTGGTCGGACTTGTTTTTTTTTTGAACTTTTTTTTTTACGTGCAGAAAAAAAAAAAAAGGACTTTTTATTAGTTTCTGTTTTTCGAACAAAAGAACTGGAACTAAATTGTATTAGTTGAGCAAACTAATTATATTAAGCACGTTGTGTGGAAATACTGATTTTGTACAAGTGTAAATAGTGTAGTGATGATGGATACTGAATTCAACGATTTTCTTTTTCAATTAGTTAAATTCCAAACGGAACAAAATGTTGCATTACAAAGACAACAAATGGAACAACTAGAACTAGAAAGAAAACGAATTGAAAGTGAGTAGAAATTTAAAAGAGAGCTTTTGGACCAGCAAAAAGCCCAAGAAAAATGAATGCTGAACAAAAAGAGCTTGCGACCACACTGGAAGAAAAATTCCAAGAAAGACTGCTACAACAGCAGAGACACTTCGAAGAACTTTTGGTAAAAACACAGGAGGAACAGAGGAAATTTTTAGAGGCAACACAGTTATCGAAAGCAAGCGAGAATCATAATGCATTCTCCCAGACGGCTGTGTGGAACGCTATTGAAAATTTTAAATATAATCCAGAAGACGATGTCACTTTTGAGCACTTCTATAGAAGATATGAGGATATTTTTGTATCGGACTGCAGTACATGGACAGACTCTAAAAAAGTTAGATTTTTGCTAAGAAAATTAGGGGCTGCCGAGCATACAAAGTTCGTGAATTTTATCCTTCCAAAAAAGACCAGTGAGTTGAACTTCCAAGAAACAGTCACTTTACTAACAGAACTGTTTTCGATAAAAACGTCTCTTTTTCACAGGAGATATAAGTGTATGAATGTCACTAAAGAGGGGAAGACGACTACACTACGTATTCAAGTATAGTGAATAAGCATTGCGACGATTTCAAACTTGAGGAATTATCATCGGATAATTTTAAATGTTTAATATTCGTGCAAGGTCTGGCCTTAAATAAAGATTCTGAAATCAGACGTCGTATGTTAAATAAACTCGAAAGTGTACCGAATCTAACACTTCAAAACCTAGCGGAAGACTGTGAACGTTTTGTTGCGTTAAAACAGGACAGTCGTGACATAGAGGAAAGCGGAGTGTCGCACATTAAAAGGATCCATCAGAAGAAAAAATTGACTTCAATGAATAACCAGAGAAAAAAACATGGTAAAAATCCACCGGGACCGTGTTGGAGGTATGGAGACAAACATTGGTATAATGAGTGTCCCTACAAATTTAAAAAATGTGACCACTGCCACCAGAAGGGTCATAAGGCATCATGTTGTAAAAGAAAATCTGGTAGAAAGACATCCATTAAACTGACAAAAATTGAACCTGAGGAACAAAATATCCGGAAATATGTACAGGTCAAAATGTTTAAAAAGAAAGTAAGACTACAGCTTGATAGTGGGTCTGACATTTCCATCATTAATGTACAGACATGGAAGAAGCTTGGGCGACCCACTATGATCAAATCACAAAAAACGATGAGAAGTGTCAGTGGTGAAAAAATAACCTTCGAGGGGGAATTATTGACGAATATTTCTTTCCAGAATAAGACCGAAAAAGCCAAAATCTTCGTCATGCGAAAATCAAATAACCTCTTTGGAACTGATCTGATCGAAAAGTTTAGACTATGGGATCTGCCTTTAAGTTATTTTTGCCAAAAGGTTGAGGATTCAAATGTGGAGGCAGAAAAACTCAAGAGGGATAAAAAAGAAAATTTTCCAGACGTATTTTCAGGGGGTCTTGGAAGGTGTACGAAAGCGGTTGCAAGATTTGAAGTCAAAGTGAATGAACAGCCAGTGTTCAGAAAGAAAAGAAATGTTCCATACGCTGCTATAGAGCAAATAAACGGTGAATTAGAAAGACTCGAAAACATGGGTGTCATTTTAAAAATTGATCACAGTGAGTGGAGTTCACCTACAGTTTATGTTAAGAAAAAGAAAATTAAAAATATCTTAACGTCCGACTTGTTTCTGGCACATTATAATCCCAAGCGAGAAAAACCGATAACAAAAAAACGGTATAAAGTTGGTGAAAAAGTTTTTTTTAAGATTCACAAAAACAATAGGACTTTCTGGGAGTTCGGCACTGTGGATAAACAAATAGGCAACATGGTCTATATGATCAAGGGACCAGATTTCGTGCAGAAACGTTACACTAACCAAATCCGGAAAAGATACTCGAACAGTGAGGTGACCAGATCGCCCGAAGCGGACACCATGGACACAGTGTTTGATACTTTTCAGGTGCCCATACCAGAGACTACTCCTGAGAATAGGAGATCAAAAAGAAAACGGAAATCGACTGAGTTGATTATGGTGAACCCCAAACAAAAACGTTATTAATCCCCAGACGGGATATTTTCAAAGGGGGGTGTTGTACCGGCCGTTCCTACAGTGGAGAATATACACCGGTTCTCACTATAAATAGTGAGACACCGAGTGAAAAGGTTGTACTGTTAAACGGCAAGCTAGCCGTTCCTGTACCATTATTGTAAATACACTTGTCTTATTTTACCCTACCTCGACTTAACTTCTTTTTTTACTGTTGGATTAACATCACAACAAATATCTATTTGAATTAAATCGATTTAAATTTAAATATGTTTCTTATAGTTGACCCGTCTAGGGGTGGTGAGATTTTATAGCTAAATTGGGTGGGCAAATCTTCACTTAGTTTTTTCTTTGTAATCCTGGCTTGATTAGTATTGTCTTTATTTTCATGTACTCAGTAACATTATCATAACCATCTATTGCCATATATACATGTATAAAGGACAGTTGGTGTGTATGTATGTATGTCCGGATGAAACTACGAAAATAAAACAATTAACAACAAAGTAAATATATATAAACATTAAATATCACCAGATATTTTTTATTGAAATATTATGAAGATTTAATTTCTATTCGGAGATATTTAAAAATCAAAATATACATAGAAATAGCATTGAAATTTATCTAAAAATGTATAGCATTTGTAAATCACAAAAATCATTAAATCAGTACGCCAGGTCCCCCTCTACCCAGTTGATGCTGGGTAGCCGCTTCTAGTGTATCATATTTCCGAAAATAAAATACCAAGCTTAGAGATTTCTTTAACGAAATTAACCTTACTAACTTCAAATAGAATTAGTACTACCAGATGGTTGGAATGTCAAGGCCTAATCGCCAATAGTCGTATTTGCGGGAAATATCAAATACTAATGTCATTCAGAAACTCGTTTTATGGACTGGTATTGCTGGGCTTACCGAAAATGTCACTCTATAAAAGTATACGCCTTGGATCCTTTTTCGAATGAGAGTTTTGAAATTATTTATTGCTGGTCGATGGAATAGCCCCAAACACAAGTATCCATACAGACTGTTTTTATCATTCCAAACCTCGGTTGATTGTTATAACTTCCTTTTCTGTGCACAATACTTGATCGATCATCTTTCGATGCATAAATTTACTTTCATCGATCTCAATTCTTCTACTAGGACCCCCTCCTAGTAGAAGAATTGAGATCGATGAAAGTAAATTTATGCATCGAAAACATAATCGCGGAAGATATAGACAACGCCAGTGGGTTCTTGGTTTAGTGGAGTGAGATACAAATTTGACACTGATGTTGCCTGTGGACAAACAAGATGCAGAAAATATTTTGTCTATAATTTTTAAGTACTTGGGTCCTGGCACCTGTATGGTAAGGGATGGCTTGTGGGCCTACAATGCCATACCTTAAAATTTTCTTGTAAATCATAGGTACAACTTTGTACACCCTGAGGACTCCACAATACAAACAGATCGCGTAGAAAGAGGCCGGGCTCTGAGCAAAAATAAATTCCATGTCACGAGAAGAACTAATAATGTCAATTTAACAGCCACTTGCAGGAATTCCTCTGGCGCCATTATATTCGACCATATTCTGTATTGTGTACGCTGTTATTACAATTTTTGATTTAGATATACTTAATTATTTTTGATTTTCTTATTTCATCTTTTTGCGTTTTATTATTGAAAAAAAAAAGTCAATTCATTTTAAGAAAAACGTTTTTTCATGAAAAAAGTTAATTCATTGTTAAAAGAATTTTCAAATTTTATTATTGAAACAAATTAATTCATTGTTAAAAAAGTTCATTGAGAAATATTTATTGAAAAATTTCCAAAATAATCGTAGAAAAAGTTTTTAAAATTTTCTTACAGTTTCTTTTATTCCCCAAAAGATTTTACGTATCAAAAAGTATTTTTTATGTTTAAAATGTGTTTTTTTTACATTAATTTGTTCATGATTTAAAAATTCGGATCAGCTGAAGAATTCCTCTCAACTTCTCAACTGTAGAATCTCCCACGCCCCCCAGACTAATGAAAATATCTCCCCCGCCTCCCGATTGATCAACTGTAGAATCTCTCCACTTAGAAAATAAAAACTTGTAAAAAATGAATGTTATTTAAAAAAAATATTTGGCACTTTTCGTAGGAAAATATATTGAAAGGTGTAAAAAATAAACTACATTTTACATTAAAATTTAAACTGTCAGAGATTAAAAATAAAATGATTTAATAATTAAAATGAAAACAAGTTCAAATTTGTTTTTAAAAAGATAAGATATTCTCGTTCACATTTTCTCGAAAATAGTAGATCATAAGAGTGTACGATTCATTTCTGAAAACGAGGCGGGTGGTTTCTGCTGTTTATTTGAAGGGGTCATTCCGAAAGAAAAAAAGCCGAAAAATCGAAAGTGCGTAGCTTGAAGATAACAACTTAATCATTTTCAAAGTAGTTTCTCTGAGAAGAAACTATTTCTAGAACTTGAAACTGATACAGAAGTTTACAACTGACATTTTCTTCAGTTGGTTTGTCACAAGTTGTTGCATATTCTTAACAATTTTCAAATAGCAAAAACGCAGCTGAATTTTATCTTAGCTGAAGGAATTAATTAGGCGGGTAATCTATTCTTTTTTTTTTAACCTAAAATTCATTTAGAATTTTTTTTTATATAATCTATTTTCAGGTTGGTAACCCTAATAAAAAAGAATTCTAATCAATGTTAATTCATCAGCAATCATTCTGATTTACAAACGTCGATAAGATGTGGTTGGAGTTCTCATTTTTATTTTATTTTTCTTAGTTCGTGAAGTGATTGGTTGACTAGAATGGAATCCATCTTCCACAGTCTCTCGATTATCGAGAAATGCCTCGTACCACTTAAACCGGGATAGAACTTGATCTTCAAAAGCCTAGTTAATGTTTTCTGTCACATTGTCACTGAAGTTGATTTTATATTCCATTTTCATGATACATTTAACCAAACCCATAATCCAGGATTACTCTCCTGGACATGTATTCTGAGAAGCAGTCATGAACTGATTTTGTTTTTCACACGAGTTGACGGTCAACAATGATTAGTTGGTTTTTAATCAGAGTTGCAAATTCCCCCCCAAAGAAAAGACAATAAACAAACAAACAGTCATCTTATTACATTCATGACTACATAATAATACAAATAATCTGTCACCAGTATATGAACAAGATACGTCAAAGAAATCAGATTTTATTTTATGTTTGAATCATTGGAAATAAAAAGAGATGCAATCACGAATAAGTTTAATGATTTGCCGAAAAGCACTTCACTTCAGTATTTCTCTTATGTTTTGTTTTCTCACGAAACAAGTTGATCATGCATTTCTTTCAATCTCAATGATTTCTGCCAAATGGACTGTTAATTTTTGTTGGTTTGGTTGTTTGTATTACGGCATATCAACCCTTATAAGGACATTTAATGTCGAATCAAGTCATTGTTGATTTCAGGTTGCTTACAGTACCTGCTGTTAATTTTTATCGTATGAACTCTTATCTATACATCGGAAAGATATGAGTACAGAGAAGAGCATAAATTCATTTTTTAAATTATTCCTTACCCACAGAAAAAATCCCCCTACTCAGACCATACACAACTTTCGTAGTATTTTTAATGAAATTTACATATCTATTCTTATTTACCAGTAATTCAAGTTAGAATTAAAATCTTTATATAGAGATGTCTGATAAGATCAAATGTGATTTGCACATTACGAGCGAGATTTGAAAAAAAAACATAATGTAAATCTCAACATTTAATCAGTTCTCAGTTGTCAAGAAATACTCCTATTTTCAGATTTTCCTAAAAATCCATAATTTTGGATGAATATTTTGTCATTAGCATAGTTTAATACTCAATGATATTCGATCCCTTTTACAATAGCTTGATAGACGAGCTCACAAACCATTACGTCACACGAAACATCCAGGTTACAATAAGCTTTACCCCTTAAATAACTTCCATGAAGTTCATGATAGTTGCAATAATATTAACATGGTCAAGCTATTTTTTTTACTTTAATTTACAATTATCAAAGCAAACTTTAAAGGAGTCTCTACGTGAGTAATTGAAAATAAAATCTTACATTTAAATAAAATGCCAAGTAAAAAGGATAACAAATGGGCAGATATAATCTGATTAAGAAATTTTTTTTTGTTTGAAAAAAAAGAAGACATTTATAAATCAAGTATTTGGTAATTCAAGGGTATGTTTGGTTTCCTTTGGTTTAGTGTGCTTTGTTTAACGGTATATCCACACATTATGGGTTATTTAATGTTGAAATCTTATTCCTTCTTAAATGTTTGAATTTAATAACAATTGATATTTTCAACAATCCATTGCAATCATATTTCCAGATTATTTTTTTTTATTTGTGTAAAATAGTAAATATTTGTTTGCATACAGATTCCTATCCAAGTAATGTGCAACCAATTATAGGGTTTCAAGTATTTCTATGTAATCCAAATAATTATCAATCATATCTATTTAACTCATGGATGAGACCTTAACAGGTCAAGTCAGAGTGGATCTTAGAGTAATGGCAATAAAGGGGTACTCTTTTCTATCCAGAAGTCTAGAACTGGAATCTAGCAATCGGATACAGTTTAGTTTCATATCCAGGACATCTCTTTTGGCGGGAGAGTTTACTCTTCTGTAGGAGATATAGTCAGTGTACACAAAGCAACACCAACAGTCCGTTTATTCAGGACTAGATTAACTGATATATATATATATATATATATATATATATATATATAGACATCCACAGACACGTCTTTCGACTCATCAAGTCTCTTCAGTATGGCTAGACATTTTGTGAGCTACCTACAGCCGGGATGGAACCCTGATCGATTCAGCATCAGGCAGACAGCTTAACTACTCGGCTATCGTCACCCACAGAATGCGAAGGAGATTTTAACTGTTTTAATACACACATCTGTATGTATGTAAAGGCTACCATAGAGTGCTCCATCCCTTTTATAGGAGAGCGTTGCGTTTATGCTTTAGTTGGCGGTCATCAGCGAAATCCCCTCCAAAGTGCTCAAACCCAGGGAGATGAGGAGCATATATAATTTTTTTAAAAGTCGAGCTGCACTGATGAGAAGTAAACCTCGAACACATGTTTGTGGATGACTGATATATATATATATATATATATATATACATACGTGTGTGTGTGTGTGTGTGTGTGTGTGTGTGTGTGTGTGTGTGTGTGTGTGAATATATGTTAATATCCATGTGTGTGTGTCATAATATTTGAACAAATAAACAATATGCTTCTAATAGCTTTGTTTTTAGAGTTTCAAATAGGAAAATGGCGCACGATTTGATGTTTCTGAATGCTAAATGTATAAAATAAGTTTTCTTTAAAGAATCAAATTCTTAACCTTTCACCGACCAATGTCGTTGGTACGCTTTGGCAAAATATACGGAAAAAAGATCTGCTATAGCTTACTTCAATGAAACTCCCATTGTGTTATTCACAACATGAAGTATCACGTTGTATCCAATATTCTGACATGCAAAACAATAGTTGACACTCACGTAAGCGGTAGATAAACGAAAAAACCAAAATAGGGTTTTTCAAACCTTCTAAGCACGATATATATATATAATGATAGCAGACCTTCAAATAAGAAAAGTTATTTCATAAATGCTCGATGCAATAATTAAGGAGCAGGTAAAAATAAAAAGGTGAAATGACATTGCTATTAGGAAGAGTTACCAAACTATCAAATTTATTTTTCTCCCATCGCCATGCTGAAAACCCTTTTTTGCTCCTGTAATCTTAGTGAATAAAAACTGATTTTATGTTTACTCAACTGCGTTTGATCAGTACTTTCTATAGCCATAATGAACATGTTTGTTTGGTTTTACGGCATATCAACCTCAGTGGGTAATTTAATGCCGATAAAGTTTTGAAATAAATCAATTCTTGGATAATACAATTTTTTTATAAATACATGTTTCTATTTAACCCATAGATGGGACCCTAAACAGGTACTACCACTCCGGGTCAGAGTGGACCAGGGAGCAATGGTGATGAAGGGGTGCTCCACATTCCCCAAAGCTCCAAAACTGGAACCTCACAATCAGATAGAGTTTAACGTCATTCCCAGGACATGTAGACCCGCAGCCACCGCCTTCTAGCACCCATATGACATAATGAACAGTACCTTATTGAAAGGACAGGTAATAAAAACAGTTTTTTAATGTTTACTCAAATACCTTTGATTAGTACTCTCTATATAATGAACAGTAGCTCAGTCGGTAGAGCGTTCGGCTAGAAGGCTCCTGGTTCGATACCAGCCCTCGCCAACTCAGCGTATGAGTAGCACAGGGATCTGTGCGGTAAAGTAATGAGCTGGGGCTATGTATGGCGCTCCACCTCAGACGCAAAAAACAATCTCCTTGGTCTAGCGCTAGTGAAAAGAGGATAGACTCCCTCGTGGTATGGCTAATACCGACATTAGGCCGCCCCGACGAATTTACATACTTACATTATTGAAAGTACTGGTAATAAAAACAGTCTTTATGTTTACTCAATCAAGTTTGATCAGTACTTTCTATAAGTCGTCGGGGTGACCTAAAGTCGGTATCAGCCAAACAGCGAGGGAGTATATCCGCTTTTGACAAGCTCTAGACCAAGGAGATTGTTTTGGTGTCTGAGGTGGAGCGTCGCACCTACTTTCAGCTCCACACTTTACCGCACAAATCCCTGTGCTACTTATACGCTGAGTTGGCGAGGGTCGGTATCCAACCTGGAATCTTGTGATTTTCTATAGCCATAAGGAATAGTATCCTATTAAAAGTACTGATAATAAAACAGTTTTTATATTTACTTAAATACATTTGATCAGTACTTTCTATAGCCTAAATAAACTGTACTATTGAAAGTACAGGTAATAAAATCAGTTTTTTATGTTTACTCAAATACATTTGATTAGTACTCTCTATAGCCATAATGAACATTACCCAATTGAAAGTACTAGTTATAAGTATTGGACAAGCACAACATTTTGATGGTCACTTTATGTTTCATAGTTAAAACCAAATAATCATTCGTGTAGTGCCTGCTTTTAAGCAAAGGGTAATTTAAAGATGTCATTCATATCCTTGCCGAGTCACAGTGCTAAATATGCTACAATACATGAACTGGAAGAGAATAAATACGAGGGTAACCCCAAATGTAAAGTCTCCAAAATATTTGGAAATCACGGAAACATTTATTGTTTATTGTCAACGATATTTACATCATTTTAAAGTTCCAACAGGTTTCTATTTTTACATAATCGCCATTTCGATCGATGCATTTTTGTATACCCATGTCAAATCAGCTCATCGCCATGTTGTTGAGGAAGCGTTGAAAAAGAAAGAAAAACTGAAAGGAATGATAAATAAAAGAAGAGTGTAAGAAAGTGATAAAAAAGAGCTTCAAAATATACGTCCTTATTCTAGCATAGTACTGACATGAAGAGAGTTAGTAGTAATGGGATAAATTGTTATTTAACATCCGGTGAGTTATTCTAAGGTAGATTATGTGGGATTATAGTATGGTCAATAATTTTATATAAAGTCTTTACTTCATACACGATTAATAAAAATACTAGAGAAACCATTCATAGTGCCTTGAAAAATTGTTCAGTCTACCAAGCCATTACAGAATTGAACTGTATTATTAAATTGCTATTTTATAAAACAATCCTAGTGTCACACATAATATATCTCAGGCAATACATTTTAGACATTCTCTCTGACTACATTAATATTTCTTTGTTTCGTGAGCTGAATAATAATTCACAGTTTTTATGCGTTGATAAATGAGAAAAAACAAGACAAAATATAACCCAAGAGAAAATACAAAAATAACAAACAAAATTAATGGTAAAATACAGGACACGATGATCGTTGAAGAATTTGTCTGGTATCTTTATAAGTTTTAACCTGAACGATAATAAACTTTTTTTCTAACATTCTGTAACGTGTAGATTGAAAATTACTTTTTAAAATATTCTTTCCGTTATAAAGCCAAATCTCATTTGGTTTCTTATAACAGAGAAGACTGGAAATAATCATTGTTAATGTGGTGGTCAAAAGCCTTACACAGCTTCCAATTTACGTGGGTATAAAACATACATAGTTACTTCAGTCTCTCTCACTCTCTCTCTCTCTCTCTCTCTCTCTCTCTCTCTCTCTCTCTCTATATATATATATATATTATATATATATATATATATTATATATATATATATAAATTCTGTATCTTTGTATTAATATCTCACTTTTCAGTTCTTTTTTACTCTCTCTCATTTGGTTTAAATGCAAATGTATTTTTCAGACTTATATGGCTATTAATATTAATATTATGAAATTAGATTGTGGCACAAAGCGACAATTTAAATTTTATGATTAATTTTTCAGACATCAACCAATTTTAATAAAATCCACGTCACCGTGTAGATAATTTCTATTCTGAATATTTTTATATTACACCACATGACGAAAATGAAAGTGAAAGTGAAACTGGATACAAAGTGTTAGCAAATTCTTAGATTCTCATCGTTTTTAAAGCTTGAATGCTTTTGTCATGCTTTGCCCATCGTGTAAACTGCAGAATTTAATAAAACCTGCTAAACTATTTTCGATGGCATTCTTATGTAATACTCTACAATAATATTAAAATCATTTATAAAGATTTTGCCTCGGCTGTAAAATGTTGTATTAAAATGATTAATTTTAAAGGTTTTTATCCACGTTTATTTGTATATTACGTCTTAGAAAACTGGACCAATCGAAAATTATGGTAATTCTAGTGTAAAAACGTACGAAAACATTAAAAAGAATATATAATCATTATTATTCAAAATAGACGGAAAATTTATAATTCGATGTCAAAATTAAATAGTATTATTTTACAAATTAACACATGCCTGTTCACTCGAATGAATATGATACGGTACACTGAGAAGCGCGGTGGTGTCATCGTTAGAGTCACAGGAAATGGACTCGTCGACCCGATTTTCTTGACGAAGCCACAGTTCACATATCGCTAATACCATTGGGAAAGGTATGAATCCAACTATTCTCTCTCCAGCTATTCGTAAATAGTAGGGCAGAATGGCCTCTTTAACCTTGGTTAGGCAAACAGTCTAGAAGAAAAAACTCTGAATTCAAACCTGGTCACTACTAGAATAGACTCAGGCCTATTTAGTGATCTATTTCAATTTTTAATAAAAGAGATATGTTTTAATATCACACAAAGCTGTGGGGGACTTTGGAACCGTTAGCAAAATACCCACTACCTTCTAGCATGCAGATACTGCACATAAATCAAAATCAGCGTCATTATTCAATACATACATACATTAAATTGTATATATATATATATATATATATATATATATATATATATATATTTATTTATTTATAATTACAAAGTCGATCCTACCATTGGTTTCTGAATAACACTTTTTCGGTGTTATTCGTCTTCAGAAGCGTTTGACTTTTGAAAAAAATGGACAGTTTTAAACTCCCGGCACGTGTCCACGCGATCCGTTAATCGCTCCTGCATTTCGCTTTCGTCATTCAACGGCATCACTATTTGTCGTCATTGTTCTTATGGTGATTTTAAATTTTTTTTTCGTTTTTATATTTATTTTAGTTTATGTGTGTTTTTTTATATATGAATTCTTAATTATGGCGGTCTGATGTTTTGGTTAGTCCAATTCCATATTAAGAATTTTTTCCTGTGTGGGCATGCTCGAAAAATTTCTGTTTTGTTGTTTAGGAAATTTTCTTCGGAGTTTATTCCTTGAAGGATACGGAATTTTTCTGTTGTGCATAATGAGCATTTTTTAACCATTTATGTATGGCTTCGATTGGTCTAGTATTTTCCATTCTAATTTAAAATGTTTTTTCGTATTTTTTGCTGCCATACTTTGTTTGTTGTCACGTTCCTCTTTTTTCGTGTTTGAAGGATGTTAAATGGTTGTAGCGTTGTTTAAAGCTACCTTGCATCCCTATGTAGTTTTCGCTGGTTTCCGATTGGTTTGTATTGTTTGTCTTAATTGTTGCCTGGTATACTATGGATTCTGTGTTGCATCTTTGTTGTAAAGGATAGTCTTCTTTACTTCTGCATGTGCATGTTGGGTCTTCTCTGGGCTTGATGTTGGCTGTAAAAATTGTCTTCATCGGTTGTCCACAAGAGTAGCTTATTTTGACTGTGTTTTTGTTAAAAATTTTGTGGTATAATAAAAATATTAAAAAATTAATTATGATTAATTTAACAATATTGACATACTTATTAACTCCTTTACATGACATTATTTCTTTAAACCATGACACCATTTCTTTAAACCATAATACCCTCTTAGGATTACGGTCAGTCTAGAACTATTAATAAATATTTAAGGAAAAAAAAGAATAAATAATAACAGCAAAAGAATGAAAAAAATAGTTAAATAAAATATATAATTGAAGCAAAACACTATGCCTTTTGTAATTCAAATATTTGATTTATAATATTTAATCTGTTTGAAATTTAAAAGGAAAATGGTTTGTTTTATTGTTTTGAATTTTGCATCAATACTAATATGTAATTATTATATGATATTTTAATATATAATCTATATCTATATATAATGGAGATAGACTGCATTTTTGTCTGAAGCCGAAACTCCGTCACGGCTGACGTCAGATATTCCAAAGCAAACTCTAGCGTTTATCAATGAGAACCTAATTTATAATCAATTTGTGTTATACTTAATATTAAAGGAACAAATTGCATTATATACAAGTATTAAGATGCGTTTGTAATATTTGCTGGTTTGTAATATTTGCATAGCCAATTTTCAACGAATCTTTTAATAAATGCATGTTTAGTTCTAAACAGTTTCTAATTGATATTTTAATTTTTATTTGTATTTATAATTATTTCATGTATAAACTTTTGCGAGAAATTAATTTAAAAATAAAGATACAGCCACTAATTTCAATCTTACGTTAAATTATTAGTTATGGTCTTTTGTCCGTGACTACTCCCGTTTTCGTTGCGGTAAAAAAAAAAAATATTTTTAAAGTTTTAATAGAGTTAATTTTTAATGAAAAAATTTATAGATAAAATTTATTTTTAATTTTCGCGGCACCTTCACAAATATAACAAGTATTTTTTATTTCAAATTATTTTATTTCTATTAGGAATTTTTTAAAAATAGATAAAATTTATAGATAAAATTTATTTTTAATTTTCGCGGCACCTTCACAAATATAACAACTATTTTTTATTTCAAATTTTATTATTCCTATTAGGAATTTAAAAAAAAATGTTTACATTTATTTTTAATTCAAAATTTGTTTACGGTTATTCCATATTACTAATATTAAAATTAAAATAACAACCAGTTCTGTGCGATGCTTTTTCGCTAAATATGATGACCGTGATTTATTTAGAAATTAAGAAATATCTTTTAATTTTAATTTGTCATAAATTCCCTTACAGAAACAGACGACAAAAAACAACAACAAAAAAATGATTTTACGTGTTTGTTTTTTTAACACTTAGCGCTTCTTTCTTAAACTAAAAATTAATCTTTATTTTTTATCATAATTGACGCAATACTTTTAAAATTCATTATTCAACAATGTTTAACCGAAGTTCGGTTTTGTATAAACAAAAGCGGTGATAAAAAAAAAGAAGTCCCCTACCTAATCGATTTACAATAACAAATGATACAAACACCATGAAAAAATTTATAGATAAAATTTATTTTTAATTTTCGCGGCACCTTCACAAATATAGCAAGTATTTTTTATTTCAAATTTTATTATTCCTATTAGGAATTAAAAAAAAGAGGTTTACTTTTATTTTTAATTCAAAATTTGTTTACGGTTATTTCATATTACTAATGTTATTTTTCATCATTTATTTAAATTAATTGTAGCGAGAAATTAATAGTATTTTGTTCAATGTTTAAACAATGTTTAAACAATACACATTCATCAATAAGAGGATTACTATTCTGTATTAGATGATTGAAAATAGCATTTTACTTCGAGTTTATATAAATTTTGTTTTGTTTTTAAAAATTAAATAAATAAAATTATTCGTCGGACTTGAGCATCTGAAACCCCCCATCTAAAATTTTTTAAATCTTTTTTCTTTTTCTTCAATGGAGTATTATCGATTACACACCAATCTATCAGATTGTAAAAAAAAATTCAAAAAAGTTATTTATTTTTCGAGTTTTCAGGGGTGCTCAGTTCCCCGTATAAGTTTATTGTAAATCGATCCCCCATATCGGAACCGCTAAAAAAATTTTTTTTTTTTTTTTTTCCTTCAATGGATTGTTATCGATTACACACCAATCTATCAGATTGTAAAAAAAAAAAAAAGCGCATGATTCAAAAATAAAGAACTTTTTAGTTCTTTATTTTTTGAGTTTTCAGGGGTGCTCATTTCCCCGTATAAGTTTATAGTAAATCCCTATATCGGAACCGCTCTACCTTAACAGTTGGGCTGAATTTGCACAAAGGTGTCAAAATTAAGGTGACATTGAAAAAAAAGAACCCACAAATTTTGTAATAAAACTGTTAATTGTAACTAGGGGGGTTTAGGGTTAGGATTTGAGGTTAGGGTTGGTGTTGGGGTTTAAGGTTAGTTTACTGGGAAAATAAATAAATAATTTGGGTTCTGTTTTTTCTGGGCCACCCTAACTTTGACACGTTTGCGCCAGTTTCCTTTCGAGCGGTTCTGATATGGGGCAGCGATTTACTATAAACTTATATGTCGGCATGAGCACCCCTGAAAACTCAAAAAATAAAGAACATTTAAGAATTTTTTTAAAAACCTGATAGATTGGTGTGTAATCGATAATAATCCATTGAAGGAAACAATAAAATAAATAAATGAATAAATTTTGTAGCGGTTCTGATATGGGGGATCGATTTACGATAAACTTATACGGGGAACTGAGCACCGCGAAAAATAAATAACTTTTTTGAATTTTTTTTTCTTTTACAATCTGATAGATTGGTGTGCAATTGATAATAATCCATTAAAAGAAAGAAAAAAAAATTTAAAAACAAAAATTTTAGATGGGGGTTTCCAGATGCTCAGGTCTGCCAATTATTCAATTTAATGCTTACTTTAATGGATATAAAATTTATTAAATCTCTAAGAAAATGAATTAAGAGTGTAACAACATATATTATATTCATTAATTTATTGTACAAACATTTTTACATAAACTAGCAAAAATGCCATCTGGGCAGTTATAAAAATTAATTTTTGAAAGATATTGTCTGAGTTAAAATTTCCATATAAGAGGGTTTGTATTATCGGTAAAATCATCAAATTTATTAAAGGAGTAAAGAAAAATGAAACCATTTGAAATGGAAACTTACTTCTGTCCTCCTCAAATCAAAATGTTGCATGCATCTATTGATTATTAATCAAATAATATTTTTATCAATGACAGTGTTTTGATGTAAGCAGTGACGTAGTTTTAGTTACAGACAGATTGATACTGAATCTATTATCAAAAGATTTTATTTATTGAAAAAACTTTTTACAAAATTCATATTTTTACATAAGTGTACCAAACAAAATTTAGTTGAAAATAAATCTATAAATTAGATATTTTTATTTACTCCAATTAAGAAAAAATTAATATTAAATATTATTTAGCAATTAAAAATTGATTTAGGGTATTTGCCTGCTCATCCCACTTATGAGGAAGTATCATTACTCTTTTTTATTTTATGTAATATTTATTTACACTAAAACTAAATGTTTGTTAAATGTAAAATAAATAAGGTGAATGTTTATTGTATTATTTCAAAGATTTTAGAAATAATCAAAACAATAAAAAATCATTTTGCATAGTTGATTGTTTTATTCATTGATAAACCAAATTTAATTTTATTATTGAATATTATTTCAGGAAAAACTTTGGTGTAGAAAGTTATCTTTCCTAATTTCTATTTCAAATTGTTTATTTTTTACTCCTTTAATGAATTCAATGATTTTAATTACTAAAATCATTAAATGTTGAATGTCCTTTTAAAGTTTTTGGCATATTTTGGCATTGTTGTTTTTTATTACTTTATTTGATTTATTCATTTTACAGCAACATAGTTTTAGCTACAGACAAATTGATACTGAATCTCTTATCAAAAGATTTTATTTATTGAAGAAAATTTTTAAAGAATTTATCTTTTTACAGAATTTTATCAAATAAAATTTAGTTGAAAATAAATCTATAAATTAGATATTTTTATTTACTCCGATTAAAAAAAATTAATATTAAATATTATTTAGCATTTAAATATTGATTTAAGTATCATTACTCTATTTTATTTTATGTAATATTTATTTACACTAAAACTAAATGTTTGTTAAATGTAAAATAGATAAGGTGAATATTTATTGTTTTATTTCAAAGATTTTAGAAATAATCAAAACAATAAAAAAATCATTTTGTATAGTTGATTGTTTTATTCATTGATAAACCAAATTCAATTTTATTATTGAATATTATTTCAGGAAGAACTTTGGTGTAGAAAGTTATCTTTCCTAATTTCTATTTCAAATTGTTTATTTTTTACTCCTTTAATGAATTCAATGATTTTAATTACTAAAATCATTAAATGTTGAATGTCCTTTTAAAGTTTTTGGCATATTTTGGCATTGTTGTTTTTTATTACTTTATTTGATTTATTCGTTTTACAGCAACATAGTTTTAGCTACAGACAAATTGATACTGAATCTCTTATCAAAAGATTTTATTTATTGAAGAAAATCTTTTAAGAATTTATATTTTACAGAATTTTACCAAATAAAATTTAGTTGAAAATAAATCTACAAATTAATATTAAATATTATTTAGCATTTAAAAATTGATTTAAGTAACATTACTCTATTTTATTTTATGTAATATTTATTTACACTAAAACTAAATTTTTGTTAAATGTAAAATAAATAAAGTGAATATTTATTGTTTTATTTCAAAGATTTTAGAAGTAATCAAAACAATAAAAAATCATTTTGTATAGTTGATTGTTTTATTCATTGATAAACCAAATTTAATTTTATCATTAAATATTATTTCAGGAAAAACTTTGGTGTAGAAAGTTAACTTTCCTAACTTCTATTTCAAATTGTTTATTTTTTACTCCTTTAATGAATTCAATGATTTTAATTACTAAAATCATTAAATGTTGAATGTCCTTTTAAAGTTTTTGGCATATTTTGGCATTGTTGTTTTTTATTACTTTATTTGATTTATTCGTTTTACAGCAACATAGTTTTAGTTACAGACAAATTGATACTGAATCTCTTATCAAAAGATTTTATTTATTGAAGAAAATTTTTAAAGAATTTATCTTTTTACAGAATTTTATCAAATAAAATTTAGTTGAAAATAAATCTATAAATTAGATATTTTTATTTACTCCGATTAAAAAAAAATTAATATTAGGTATTATTTAGCATTTAAAAATTGATTTAAGTATCATTACTCTATTTTATTTTATGTAATATTTATTTACACTAAAACTAAATGTTTGTTAAATGTAAAATAAATAAGGTGAATGTTTATTTTTTTATTTCAAAATTTTTAGAAATAATCAAAACAATAAAAAATCATTTTGCATAGTTGATTGTTTTATTCATTGATAAACCAAATTTAATTTTATCATTAAATATTATTTCAGGAAAAACTTTGGTGTAGAAAGTTAACTTTCCTAATTTCTATTTCAAATTGTTTATTTTTTACTCCTTTAATGAATTCAATGATTTTAATTACTAAAATCATTAAATGTTGAATGTCCTTTTAAAGTTTATGGCATATTTTGGCATTGTTGTTTTTTATTACTTTATTTGATTTATTCATTTTACAGCAACATAGTTTTAGTTACAGACAAATTGATACTGAATCTCTTATCAAAAGATTTTATTTATTGAAGAAAATCTTTTAAGAATTTATATTTTACAGAATTTTACCAAATAAAATTTAGTTGAAAATAAATCTACAAATTAGATATTTTTATTTACTCCGATTAAAAAAAATTAATATTAAATATTATTTAGCATTTAAAAATTGATTTAAGTATCATTACTCTATTTTATTTTATGTAATATTTATTTACACTAAAACTAAATGTTTGTTAAGTGTAAAATAAATAAGGTGAATATTTATTGTTTTATTTCAAAGATTTTAGAAATAATCAAAACAATAAAAAATCATTTTGCATAGTTGATTGTTTTATTCATTGATAAACCAAATTCAATTTTATTATTGAATATTATTTCAGGATAAACTTTGGTGTAGAAAGTTAACTTTCCTAATTTCTATTTCAAATTGTTTATTTTTTACTCCTTTAATGAATTTGATGATTTTAATTACTAAAATCATTAAATGTTGAATGTCCTTTTAGAGTTTTTGGCATATTTTGGCATTGTTGTTTTTTATTACTTCAATTCATTTATTAATTTTACTTGGATACTACCCCTCTGACATTGAATTTTAAATCCCACTCGGCTCAGGCTATATATTTCAAATATTTTATTTTTACACCGCCCGAAGGGCGGTTTTGTTATGCTAGTTAATATAATATATAATCTATTTAAGTTTAAAAGATAAAGAGAAAAAAAGTACTCATAAAAGATATTTTCTTAAAAAAAAAAAAAAAAAATTATTTATTTTTTCTATCAATACTAATACATAATTTAAGATAATCTTTATTTACTTATTTACTATAAAAAACATTATTTAAATTAGAGAACAATAAATAAGGGGATAAAAAAGAAAAAAAAGAAAAGGAAGAGAAATAACACAAAAAAAAGAAAGAGAGGGAGAAAGAATAAGAAAGGAAAGGTGAAAGCGAAACAAAAGCTAAGTATGTAAATTTTTCTATTAACGGTTTTTATTTATTTGTTCATTTTTGTTTTAAAAATTTTGACATCTCCACACGGTCGCAACATATTGCAACATTTTACCGGATGTCAGCCTTGTTCTCAACAAACTTTTAAAAAAGAAAAAAAAAGAGAGAAATAAGAAATCACAGTTATTCGCCCATTTCATTCATAAAGGAGGAGAAGAAGAAAGAGAGGAAAAAAAGGAGAGGAAAAGGAAATAAGAAGAGAAATTATAACCACACAAATAAAAAAAACATAAGCACGTCATTTCTGAAAATAAACTCTGAGGATGAAGCTCTAGCTTTGAAATCGATTAGACATATAAAATATCTTTTTGTCTTTACTTTTTACGCATTGTATTGCCTTCGAATTTTATTATTTTATAACATACTTAACAATGCTTCAAGCAAATTACCAATTACTTATATATATATATATATATATATATATATATATATATATATATATATATATATATATATATATATATATATGGCTTATTGTTGGTATCAGCCGGACAGCGAGGGAATATATCCTGTATTCCCTAGCACTAAACCAGGGAGATTTTTTGCGTGTTGGTTGGAGTGCCACACCTACCATTTGGTCCCCACTTTACTGCACACATCCAACTTGTACTATTCATGCGCTGAGTTGGCGATGGTCGGTATAATTCAATGTATTATATACCAGGATAGGCTGATAAATTTATAGTTTGAAAAGTTCTTTTGATGAGACTATATCTGCTGTTGATGACTTTTTGACCAAATGGAATTCAAGCAATGGAAGGAGTGAGAAAGGGCTACAATGTTGAAGAATAAACCTCGTTTGGTCTCATTCCATAAGAGCATCTTGGTCAGTCTACGAACTTTTCAGCCGACCTTCGTTTATATCATATATTATAATATATTATATCTTATGTACATATAACTGAAATTATTATTGAGGAAAACACATTGGAATCCCTTAGTTGTCTTTATTTTATTTTATTTTATTTATTAATAGAATCGACCATCGACACAACTTCTTTAATGCATCCCTATTTCTGGCCAAATTAATATGAAGAAAAAATATAATCTTGATAAACAGAACTAGAATATGTATTATCTTAATTTTTCGGACTATTGCCCTCATTTTTATTGTTATATACACAAAATTCCCGCCTTCTTCATGTGTTCCTTGTCGAACTCGGGAACATTCTTGTAGAACTCGGGAGCCTTCATGTGGTAATTGGGAACCTTCACAGAACTTCAGACCCGAACCCTTATATCCATTATAACGGATATAAGGGTTGAGTTAATATAGTTCTAAGTAAAAATCATCTGTAGGCTGCAGGTTCAATCCTGACTATTGGCGAAAATAACATAGAATACATAACATAGCTTAACACTTGTACCCGGCCATGGTTACTAGAATGAAAAAAATTTACCCCAATGTATTAAATAAAGAGTTTGGTTCGAAGTTCCGAGAAGTCTCCCGATTACGACATGAAGGCTCTCGAGTTCGACAAGAAGCTTCCAGAGTTCAAATAGAAGGTTACAGAGTTCGACAAGAAATACCTGAAGAAGGCCGAAGGACACATCGCCGAAACGTTGTGTATATAACAATAATGTTGAGGACAACAGTCTAAAAAATGTAAATAATACACATTATCAAGCCTCATCTCAAAAATTTAGACAAATAAGAAATAAGATAAAGCAGACAGAACAACTGATATCTTCCTCCTTCAATAATAGTGATCGGTTATATTTTTATAATAGTAATAATAAATAATGGTCAATGTTACTCTTTATTTATCACAAACAGACTTTTAACTCTTTGTCTATTTTCGTATCACGATTAACTTTGCCTACTTTAAACCGCTTACACCGACTCTCCCAGCACTGCAATCTTACCGTAAGCAAAGTGAAAAAACTGATGGCGAGTTCATTATAATTGAGCAGAAGGACTCAGGTTACAATAATAATGATAGGACTTTATTTGAATAGAATGAATTCTTAGATGAATATATAGTGAATTTAAAATATCCCATCATACAGGTAAAAAACAACAAGACAGTTTGGTACAGCCATGGGGGAATTTGGAAGGCAAAGAGTTAAGTCACTTCAACATTTCGACAACTTGTAAACAATGATTGAGTAGTGTTTGTTTCTACGGTGATTTCGTAAAAATCTAAGTCGTTAGGTTTAACAATAACATTTCATCATATCTAATGAAGCTATATAACCGAAATATGTACGAATATGTTATTTTCAATAACTTGGTTGTTATTTTCCAAGCCATATTTAAAAAAAAATATATTGTCGGATACCAATATTCAAAATATTTATCACACACACACACACACACACACACACACACACACACACACACACACAAAGTATCTCTTTCTCTGTCTCTGTCTGTCTGTCTGTCTCTCTCTCTATATATATATATATATATATATATATATATATATATATATATATATATATATATATATATATATATGGAAATACGGCGAGGAAATTAATCCGACAATATGAGAAGAAAATACTTTTAAAATATAACAAAACACAGGATGTTATGATCAGGAAACAATGTTTAGTGTCAATATTTAAGCATTTCGGTATATTGTACCATATTCAGGACACTGTTAAGTAATGTTTGTGTGAGGGCCAAAATGAAAGATGTTAAGTGTATAGTGATTGTGTGAATATGATGCTATTAACCGTTAATTTTTATATGCGCGTTTGTTTACGAAAGCCAATGACGTGATAATTGCATGTGCAAAAATGGAAGGCGAACATCATATAATGACGCATGCATTAACGTGAATAGGCGGAGAACGAAAAGTTAACAAGGATATGACGTATTTCATATGGAATATCAATGTTAGAAAAATAAGAAGATTAAAACAATATATAAATACATGGAGATAGATTGCATTTCTGTCTGAAGCCGAAACTACGTCGCTGCTTACGTCACAGATTCCACAATAATCTTTAGCATATATCAATGAGAACCTAATTTATAATCAATTTGAGTTATACTTAATATTAAGGAAACAAATTGCTTTATATACAGTATGAAGTTGTGTTTGTAACATGGTCTAGGCGATTTTTAACGAATCTTTCAATAAATGCATGTTTAGTTACATACATTTTTACATAGTGATTTTTATTTTATTTTTAATTATTTAATGTATAAAGTTTTGCGAGAAATTTATCTATAGATAAGATATAGCCACTTATACATACTTTACGTTAAATTCTTATGTGTCTTATTTTCTCCGTGCCACTCAACTTCCGTTAAGGAAAACATTTTTAAAGTTTTGAGATAATAGAATTATTAAATTATAAGATAATAAAAAGTAATTTTTTTTATCCATTCATTCAATTAAAATACAATTTGTAGAATTGTGTAAAAATATTTATTTAAAAAAATCTTTTTTCTTCACGTCGGCTTGTTTAAACAAAAAATGTCCCCTACCTAAATACAATAAACAAATGATACACACATCGGCTTTACCAAATAGGCTGCATGAAATATTTTATAGATAAAATAAACATTTATTTTTACTTTTCGCTGCACCTTCACAAATATAACAGGTATTCTTTATTTCAAATTTTATAAATCCTATTAGGAATACTATTCTGTATTAGATGATTGAAAATAGCATTTTACTTCGAGTTTATATAAATTTTGTTTTGTTTTTAAAAATTAAATAAATAAAATTATTCGGCGGAACTGAGCATCTGGAAAATTTTTGTTTTTAATTTTTTTCTTTTTCGTCAATGGATTATTATCGATTACACACCGATCTATCAGATTGTAAAAAAAAATTCAAAAAAGTTATTTATTTTTCAAGTTTTCAGGGGTGTTCAGTTCCCGGTATAAGTTTATTGTAAATCGAACCGCTCTACCTTAACAGTTGGGCTGAATTTGCACAAAGGTGTCAAAATTAAGGTGACAGAGAAAAAACAGAACCCACAAATTTTGTAATAAAACTGTTAATTTTAACTAGGGGTGGGTGGGTTAGGGTTTGGTGTTAGGGTTAGGTTTGGTTGCTGTTGGGGTTTAAGGTTAGTTTTATGTATTGGAAATACATAAACGAGAAGATTGAGTGGTTGTAATAATAATTTATTACAAATAATACAAATAACAAAATAAAACGGCTTTCGGCCGGCAAGGTAAAAAAGTCTATTGGTAAGATTACTTATCTTGAAAAGTTGTACACGTGTGTTTGCAATCTGAGAATACGAAACAATGTTCGTGGTTGGAGATCAACTCGTATCACTGTGAGCTAATCCACTGTTGCTCTTTAATACGTATCTCATTTGCATACGTGCTGGTTACTTCTCTTTACAACAGTTAGTTTAATGGGAAAATAAATAAATAATTTGGGTTCTGTTTTTAATAAAATTTAGTTGAAAATAAATCTATAAATTAGATATTTTTATTTCCACCGATTAAAATAAAATAATATTAAGTATTATTTAGCATTTAAAAATTGATTTAAGTATCATTACTCTATTTTATTTTATATAATATTTATTTACACTAAAACTAAATGTTTGTTAAATGTAAAATAAATAAGGTGAATGTTTATTTTTTTTATTTCAAAATTTTTAGAAATAATCAAAACAATAAAAAAATCATTTTGTATAGTTAATTGTTTTATTCATTGATAAACTAAATTTAATTTTATCATCAAATATTATTTCAGGAAAGATTTTGGTGTAGAATGTTAACTTTCCTAATTTCTATTTCAAATTGTTTATTTTTTACTCCGTTAATGAATTTGATGATTTTAATTACTAAAATCATTAGATGTTGAACGTCCTTTTAAAGTTTTTGGCATTTTTGTTTTTTATTACTTTAATTGATTCATTTTTATTGACATAGTTTTAGTTACAGACAAATTGATACTGAATCTCTTATCAAAAGATTTTATCTATTGAAGAAAATTTTTTAAGAATTTATATTTTTACAAAATTGTACCAAATAGATTTTAGTTGAAAATAAATCTATAAATTAGATATTTTTATTTCCTCCAATTAAAAAAAAAATGAATATTAGGTATTATTTAGCATTTAAAAATTGATTTAAGTATCATTACTCTGTTTTATTTTATATAATATTTATTTACACTAAAACTAAATGTTTGTTAAATGTAAAATAAATAAGGTGAATATTTTTTTTTCAAAACTTTTAGAAATAATCAAAACAATAAAAAATCATTTTGTGTAGTTAATTGTTTCATTCATTGATAAACTAAATCTAATTTTATAATTAAATATTATTTCAGGAAAAATTTTGTTTTAGAAAAGTTAACTTTCCTAATTTCTATTTCAAATTGTTTATTTTTTACTCCTTTAATGAATTTGATGATTTTAATTACTAAAATCATTAGATGTTGAATGCCCTTTTAAAGTTGTTGGCATATTTTGGCATTGTTGTTTTTTATTACTTCAATTCATTAATTAATTTTACTTGGATACTACCTCTCTGACGTTGAATTTTTAATCCCACTCCCCTCAGGCTATATTCATTCAAAAGTTTATTTTTACACCGCCTGAAGGGCGGTTTTGTTATGCTAGTATATATAATGGAGGTTATTCGTCTGTGAATGTGTTCAGCTTCTACTCAAAACAGCAAGAATTAAACCTCAAGACTATATGTATTCTGATTTAGCTTCTTCCTAGGAAGATTTTGAAGACAAGTTATAAAAATACATACGATCCCTAGAACTAGATTTATTTAATAGAAACTAGATCGGTAGAACTATCTTTCTGAAAAAAAAACAAAAAACGATTGTAAATCAACATTTTTGTTGTTGCCCCCCCCCCCAATAATTAAAAACGTCAACTCCGATCTATGGCGAAGAAACGCTTAAAATTTGTAAATAGAAACAAATCGTTATAAAATTTAACAAGAATCAATTATATCATTAGCTTTTAAAAGTAATTTTTATGTTTTATCCATTAATAAGAGCAATTTCTATCAAATGGTATCTTAAAGAAAACTTAAGCAAAATATTGTATTCATGTAAGCTTCTCTTTATCTAATTTTCTGAAATCTCAAAGAAAATCCCGTTGGAAATTAAAATAACAACATGTCTTAATCTCATTATTGTCTTATAAAGATAAATCACCAGGCAGTTTAAATCAGTGAAGTTTTCTAAAAACTTCAACCGAAGATATACAAAATTTGCCCTGAATCGTACAACAAAACTATAAGTACATGGACATTTTGAGTAGAAACTTAAAAAGGTACCCACAAAAGTAAACAAAGAAAGAAGACCAAAAACAAAAAAAAACGTTTAAAATTTGTACAAAAGTTTATTTCATCGTTAAAATGTTTGTGCAATTAGTTAAAAGAAAGATTGGAAAAATATCATATTCTTTTTTTTTCTTTTTCTTTTTTTTAATTACTTTTACGCCTTTAAACCGGTATTAAATTGTTTACATTTTATAAAACGGTGTGTCATGAAGAATTTGTCTCGAACACTTTTAGTTTAAAGTTTACACTGATTTCAAAAATCTTCTAAAAACCAACTACTTATTAGATTTTATTGAAATTTTCAGAACTTATTCATTAATAAATGAATTTACTTTAGGGAATGTTATTTTGTAATAAAACTTTGTGAAAATACTTTAATTCAGTCAAAATATGAAATAAATAAAAGACTTGACTCGAACATAAATAATCATTTTAAGATAAGAATATTTATACAAAAATATTAAAATCAGATCATTTTTTAACATTTGTGACGAAATCAATTGGCCTGAATCATTCAAAATAGCAATAAGAGTAATACAATTTATTTTATTTCGTAAAATGTTTATTTGCTTATTTTGATGAAATATACTGTAGACATTTGGTTGGCTGGTTGGTTGTTTTGTTTTACGGCATATCAACCTTTATCGGGACATTTAACGCCGATTCAAGTAATTTTTATAAAAGTTCCTAGGTTTCATGTTCTTAATATCTGAAAATTGTTTGTTTGTTTGTTTTGTTTTACGGCATATCAACCTCGGTGGATCATTTAATACCGGCAAAGTTTTGAATGGATCGTAGTGAAAGTTTAGAAGAAAATCTTTTTAAACTCAATTTGTTTCGTAAACAAATTCTCTATTTAACCCAAAGATGGACTTTAACAGATTTGGGTCTTGAGTGAACCTGGGAGCAATGGTGATGAAGGGGTGCTCCAGATTCCCCAGACCCACAGAACTGGAATTTCACCATCAGATAAAGTTTAACGTAATTCCTAGGATATGAAAACCCTCAGCCACCGCCTTCTAGCACATATATGATAAAAAGCGTTGGGGTCACTATAAGGGCAATAGGGTGGGGAATGTCATATACGTGCTAGGACTTGACATGGTCAGCCGATTGATCGGGTTGGAGGACTCTTCGAATGCCCGTCTAGCCTAAGTAAGGGCCAGAGTGAAATGTTGTATGTCATGGACTGCTCATCCACCAGGATTCCGTCCTTAAGCATCACGGGTCGCCCCCCCACACGGTCAACAAGTAGCCACATTACGGAGGGTCCTACCCCTTTGCAGTCGATGTATTCTAAAGCTCCAGCCGACAGGGCTGTGTAGACATTTAGGTTTTGTAAAGAAAAATATATGAGAAAATGCTTTTAAAAGATTTACTTCCATTATTAGTTTAAAGTTATAATGATTTAAAATCTTTTAACATTTCTTATTTATCATATTTCTACAGGGAACTTCATGAAACTTTGTTATTGAATAAAACTGTATTTGACTGATCGAAAAGTATAGAATTTAATTTCGAAATCAAAAAGTGAAAAACTTTGCGTGAATTTGAAAATTAATACACCAGGTCTACCATTTTTGTAGTGTCAGATGAATGGAAATAGAAATTACACTGTTTTATTATGAAATGATTTGAATTAAATGATAATACATTTCTGTATGTCCCACTTTTAGATTCATAAGCATCAACTACAAACGATTTGAGAGTACTTAACTCATTGCTTACCATATTTTCCCCACGGCTGTACCAAATTTTCTTATTTTTTACCTGTATGATGGGATATTTCATATTTCACTATCTGTTCACTTCATAACTCATTCTATTCAAATAATTTCCTATTATTATTGCAATTTGAGGTCTTATGCTTAATTTTAATGACCTAACCAACAGTTTTTATACGGTAGGATCGCAGTAGTGGAAGAGCAAATGCGAGTGGTTTAAAGTAGACAAAGAGTTAATTGTCTGGCAAAATGTAAAAATAGAGCACATTTTTGCTGTCCTCGTTTATTTTGATTGTTTACAGAAAACTGGTTTTCCTTTAATATCTAAGAAACATTTAAAATAGTTTTCCATTTTGTTGTTTTCGTGTTCAAGCGCTAAAATAACAAGTTGTTAAATTGAAATGGAAAGGAGAAAATGATAAGTGAAGTAGCCACATAATAACCAATATAAATCAATAAAGGAAGTGCCTAAAAGATGTAAATGAAAGATTTCAGAGCGGGAAATATTTATAGAATAAACATCATATTTAATACATTGATAACAAATAGTTCTATGATCGAACAATTTAGTACCAAAAATGTTTCAGTAAAAGAAATAATATACTCCCAGCAAGGGAAAGATTCTATAAATTAACCGACCCTATCAGATCTCGAGACAAAATTATTATTTATCCAACCGAGTTTCACGATAGTCTTGAACCAACAGGGATTAATTCACATAACCTGTTACTCAGGCTTAAAGCAGACATTATGATCCAGCGTAACCTCAAGCCTCAATGTAATATGCACTGTCACAAGAAATATACACTGTCAAAATTATGATGTTCCATGTCCTGGAAATTACAATCGTATCAGAACCAATGCTGGAGACAGCTGCTTTAAACCTTTGCGATCAACTGATTTGCCATTTGAATTTAAATGGTTGCAATTTCCTGTGACACTCAGATTTTCCATGAGAATCAACAAATCTTAAGAGCAATCTCAAGATGTTGTTGGACTGAGCCTGGCAGATCGTGTCTTTTCCTATGGTTAAGTTTTATGGTGGTAATTGGAAATTCTTATCATCTCTTGATTTTGGCACAGGAAGGTAAAATAAATAATAATGCTTATCTCGAAGCGTTGAATTCAACAAACAAGTGAAGAAACAAAGCATTCTTGTGACAGTAAAACACAATAATTTTATTTGTAACGTGTGGGTGGCAAGGGGTTTTAATGTTTGAGGTTTAAAGGTGACTTTGGTTATTTCTTTTTAACCCCACCTTGTTTAGTGGTCGCGCTGAAAAGGAATTCCAGGAAAGAAAAAGAAGAGACAAAGACAAACGGTAGCTTTAGGATTTAGGCTTTATTCACGTGTCATAGCCACCACTTGGTAACGAAATATCTTCCCGGTCAGTAGTAGTGCCTCGTTCCAGTTAAGGCCTACGTTTGAATGACCGAGAGATTATCTTGGGGGTCGGAAGTGCGTCCTTTTCCTGCACATCCTCGGAAGGTTCTTCCGGTGCGAAGGCTCGTGGGAGTCTGTTATCTTTTATTTTAACTTTATTTCAATCCCCTTAAATGTGAACCAAATGTATATATTACTGCATGGTGTAATTGATGTGTGATGTAAAGGTTATCGCATTTCATGTAGCGCTAATATCATTGAGATAATTATACATCCAACTATTCTCCTTTCAGCTATAGTCTAAAAGTAGGACAGATTGAGCTATTTTAACCTTGGTTATTCAATCATTCTATGAGAAGGAACATTCTAAATTCAAACCTGTAATTAAGAAATTGATCTTGTGTCACATCCTGCTGGTGTGGAGGTGTCGTTAAATAATGTATTACTAGATTAAGTTACTTTAGAATAAAATATGCTGACACGGGTTTATATACGCAGTTGTCTCTACTAGTTAAAAATACGTTTTTCTTTCTTTCTTCCTTCCTTTCATCTTCTTTCTTCCTTCTCGTCGGGAAATTTACTTAAGAGAAAGAGAGTAATATTCCATCAGTACAATGCGAGAGCGCATGTTTATTTGGTGACATGACAGAAATAGTTGCAGATTAACTCATCTGTTGTGCTCACAAGATATTGCGCCTCTGGGTTAGCATTTATTCTAATCTTTTCAGGAATCCTACGAAGAACTTCAATTCCTTGAAAACAATAAAAGGCAACTGGATATGTTTGGGAGTATGAAAATTGAGAAGCTGATTAAAAGATATAACATATTTCATGTACAGTGGATCAAAATAGTAAATATGGAGTTAATTAAAGTTAATGTCGGTAATTAAACCAGTGTCTTTTAATTTTATTTAATCAATATCACATTTTAATCTATTGGATAGCACAGCATCCTAATATACAGTATCGCCTATGAATAAGTACACCCCTAACATTTGTTTATGTTAAATGTTAGTTTTCTTCTAAATCAAAGATACAAGCAATTTATCATTTATCATTTATTTTGGAACATATAAACGCGTGATGTAATGGTTATTGTTGGGGAAAATTAAGTTGGTGACCCGAGTTCAAATCCCAGATGAGGCTGTATGTATTTCTCATAACGCTATTACCATTGGAAAAAGATATGAATCCAACTATTCTCCGTCTATCTATGGGTAAATACTAGAGCGGTCTGGGTACTTTAACCTTGTTTAGGCAACCAGTCTAAGAGAAGAGAAACTCTGATTTTAAACTTGTTAAACTCCGCTTAAGAAATTGACCATGTGTCACATCCTACTTGTGTGGAGGGGTTGGTAAATACATATATATTGGAAAATTTGATAATCAAAACAAATATTTCTATACATTATTTACAACAAAAGTCTACATCATTGAAATTCTGTAGCCAAAGGAAGAATTGCACAAATATGGATACAGGCGTACTTATTCATACATGTTAATATTTTTGGTCACTTAGAAAATGTTAGTGGCGGATTCATTTATTGGCAAAACTGTAGCAAGTATTAGAATTTTAATAAGTAACCAAGCATACTAATCTTTTGCAATCAAAATGTTTACAATTCGGAAAATATCCGACACATACGCACACACAAATACTTTACTCAATCACACACACAAGGTTCCAAGCTAAAATAAATTACAAGAAGCGGTCTATATCCTCCAGAAACTATTGCACATGCGGACTACGCAAATTATCTAGCGCTTCTCACAAATACAATTGCACAAGCCGAATTACTGTTGCATAGCTTAGAGAAATCAGTACAAACAAAAAACAAAACTTGGTACATGTTCATTCTAAATACCTAAGCAGTCCACAGAAATCCACAAGGAGGACGGGTCAGGAGTTATGGATTCCAATGCAGATTTTGGGGAACGTTTTCAGGAACCAATGAAAATGATTCCTTACTAACTGTTGTTGGCACTTTTCCTTCAACTAAGGACGATGGCGTAGTGTCCCCCCCCCAAGAAAAAGTATCTGCATCTGCGCAAGTGGCTGAGTAGGCCAATCCCCGAGTGACATTCTTTTGTGCACTGACTGCGCACAAAGTGTGATGCTTGCTGGAGCTGCTGTTTTATCTCCTTCCTTCTGGCTCTCTTTTCTGTGGATGCTACTCTCTCCACCTCACTCCTCTTCGGTTATTGTTTAACATTAAGGCGCCAGACCGCTCGATTTTCTGCATCTACCGCCCACGTATATGTGTCAATGTGGCATATCCTCATGTCTCTCCCGCAAACATGTTTAAAGCGTAGGCGTGGTCTACCTACCAATCGGGAGCCTTTTACTAATTCGCCATACAAAACATCCTTGGTAATGCGGTCATTTTCCATCTTCCTGACATGCCCAAGCCAGCGAAGTCCCCTCTTACCAACTACAGTTATTGTAAAAATCCTAATGACCAAAAGAACAGTCATCGGGATTTATAAACTGAAATGCTGTAGTACTTTGAAGATGCAATGTTTAATTCTTACCGATGAATCAACAGTAATTTGCAGTAATTCTACAGAAAGCGATGTCAATGCACGCATAGGAAAGGCTGTAGATAGATCATCTATCTGACCTCACTGATAAAATAAAACGAGAATTCTTCCAAGCCATAGCCGTATCAGTACGGCAGTATTAAATGGACCCCAACGAAGCGCTTAGAGAAAAAGCTAGATGGAAGCTGTACAAGGATGTTGTGTGCTGTCTTGAACAAATCCTGGAAACACCATGCTACAAAACAGCAGTATGGTCACCTGCCTTCTATTGCACAACCAGGTGAGGCGAACAGGACAAACAAGGACGAATTCATAAGTGACATTCTCCTATGGACAGCTACACATAGACACACCAGTGAAGGTCGACCAGCAAAACCTTACATCAATTAGCTCTCTGCGGATTCTCGATGCCGTGCAAAAGACCTCTTAGGGGCGATGACCGATAGGGACGATTGATGAGAGATAAAGTCACGGGAATTCGTGCTGATTATGATGTTTCTTTATGAAACTGTATGGGGAGTGTACATATCTTTAAAAAATGTAAGAGCTCGGTACAAATGCACAACAGCGCACAAGAGATAATATCATTAGAATCGCATTTATTTACAGATAGCATTAGAAGTCGGAAATTCCCGAAATAGCCTAAACCTAACTCTATCACTAACATTAACACTAACATTAACCCTAGTGTCTCAAAGGTTTAGGTTGTTTCCGTGAAATGTAATGAAATGCAATGCTATTTATACGTAATTTAAAGATATTATCTCTTACGCGCTGTTTTGCATTAGTACCAAAATCTATTTGAAACCATATTTACACGTCTTGTTTATATATTAAATATTACACAGTTCAAGATAATTATTTATTTCATATCTTACCCTTTTTTCCCCACGGGTACATAGACTACACGCTGATAATATGTATAAGTAACGATGATTGAAACTTTAATCGAAAGGTGTATTGAACGATGTAGCATACAACATATAGTCATTTCAACGTACGCATCGACAAAGCCAAAATAACCCTGACTCCTTTAAATCAATGTTACGGGATCCAAATTCAACTTGCTGGCTTTGTCGCGTCCTGCAAAAGACAAGAAAACGCTTGAAGGAGATACAATCGCCCGATGCCAACCTGGAGGTCAGTGAAGTCCAAATGTATGTGCAAGTCCAAAATCTATAACTGTTGGCAGATCACACAGATGCTACATTTTGATTCGCAGACAAAAATGTCGATCCATCTATACATATATAAAGGGCAATTGTATGTATGTATGTATGTGTGTATATGTCCGGAGGAAACTATGAAAATAAAACAATTAGTGACAATGTAAATATATATACACATTCATTATCACCAGATCTTGTTTTCTGTGCACAAATAATGAAGATTTTATTTATATCAGGAAAGATATTTAAAAATTAGGATTTGAATAGTAAGAGAAGGGAAATTAATTGGTTGCGTTATTGATTAAAACATAAATCAATTATGTAAGACCAAAAAATCAATGGATCTACGAGACTAACTTTTTATTATACCTCTCTACCTAGACAACGCCGGGTATCCGATTCTAGTACGTAAATAATGTCATCATTTTTACGAGAAATAAGCAAGTTAATGCTAATGATAGGGCTGATTAAATTCTAACTCTGATAGAAACGGCAGAAATTCTAATTCCATGATTATCAGTTCGATTATCTACCAATGAGTCATAATAGGAAGACACGAAAAAGACGAAAATAAGAAAAGATCAATTCTATGACGTCATAGCTGTTAAAAAACATCATTCGATAATAGAAGATTACAGTGAAAAAACAGAGAAATAAAAGAACGTTTTAAGATTATTTGCAAAAATGATTGCTTAGATTGGCCTGGCGATGCGGAGAAGAGTCGACATTTTGCTGCTTACTTTTACAGTTCTGCTTCATTACTTTGGTAAACAAAATATATTTATCACCTTTCTTTTAGTAAAATACTAGCTGTAGAATTCGTCTCTTCAGAGTAAGAGACGGAGACTTGAATTACAGCTTGTTATTTTTCAGTCTTTGTTGTCAATTAAAATTTACACCAAAACTGTTACAAATTGTAATATATTAAACTTCTCATTATGTTTGGATATAACCGGAGAAAAACGGCACGTTATAGAGCGTTCTTTATTAGAGCAATACACATAAATTTCTCTGAATTTTTTTAGATGAGGTTTGATAATTTGTATTATTTGGATTACTCGGGCTGTAGTTCTCATCTTTATTGTTATCTGTACAAGGTTTTGGCCGATGTACCCTCCGGCCTTCTTCAAGTATTTCTTGTCTGACTCGAGAGCCTTCTGAATCTCGGGGACCTTCTTTTTGAACTCGGGAACCTTCTCGTCGTAATCGGGAGCATTCGCAGAACTATGAAACCAACCATTTATTCAATCCACGGGGGTATACTGTTCTCATTCCGCTAAACATATCTGGGTACATGTGTAAAACTGTGTTAATTAATGTTTTTTACAGTCGCCTTTGACCCTGAATGAACCTGCCGCCTAGAGATAGCCGACACTTAGAACTGCATTAACAACATCAATATCCACGACGCTATGTGTCCGGTAATAATCCAAATAGTACAATACACATAAAGTTCTCTATCTCAGAGAATAAACAAATTCAGTCCAGTTAGTAATTGAATGATTTTGTGCGAACGGCGTTCAATCTGAATGATTTCTCCATTCGCTATAATGGATATAACCATTAGATGCACACATAAAATCCATTACTCTTCCTTAATACAAACACCAATATAATTATGGACTGTTTTTACAACGAGACCTTAAGGGGTTCACGGATCATCACGTAAGAGATAAATCCACATTAGATTTAGAAAATTAGAAAATAGATTATCGAATATAGTTTTTAAATTATTTTATGTACTTTTTCTGAACATTTTACAATGTAGAAGAATCTTTAAGAATCATCTGTAAGTATACTTAACATCGTTAATTAATTTTGAATTATCATTTTAGTAATGTAAATAATTCGCTATTTTTTCTTTTGAAGATTACAGATTTAAATGAGTACAAATGCAGAATAGCACGCAAGTTATTATATCATTAAAATCGCATTTTAGATGTAAATAGCATTAGATTACGGAAACTCCCGAAGTAGCCTAACCATAACACTGACACTGATGCTAACCCTAACCCTAACACTAACCCTAACCTTAAAACGAACCCTACCACTAACCCTCACCCTAAAACTAACCTTAACCATTACCCTAACCCTAAACCTAGTATCTCAAAGGTTTCGGGTATTTCCGTGAAATGTAATGAAATGTATTGCTTTTTATACGTAATCTAATGATATTATCTCTTGCGCGCTATTCTGCATTAGTAATAAAGCTTCCTGTTGATTATTGGTTATTCTTAAAGCCTCCCCTTGACGAGAGTTTATATTTCCCATCTGAAACATTGTTTTAATGTAAAAAGAAAACTAACTTTGCACTCAGTAAGCAGGCATGCCGAATTTGGTAGCAATATATGACAAGTTATTTGTCTGTGCATGAAAATACGAGGGAAATTAAAAAAATTATCGACACTCTTGTTTCATGGAAGCCGCGCTGATCGTGGATGATTTAATAGGCAGAACCATGGCTATTGTGCAAAGAGCAAATTACTTCATCGATGATAATTCGCCGGTTTGCCATGCCCTTTCTCAAAACTGCTGAATCTTCTCATCAGTGATGTAGGTTGACGGGCGCCTTGCTCCCTTTTCGTGTATCACACTTCTCCGGCTACTTTTAAACTTCTCTATCAACTCATACACATTTCTACGCAGTAGTGAACTGTCCCCGTATGGTGATAAAAGCCTCCTATGAATTTCAGTCCTGACACTCCTTCCGACCAGAAATGTTACTTCCTTAGCACATATTGCCATGTTTACACTGTAATGACAGCAAGCAAAATGGCGCGATCAGGATCCAACTTCGATCACGTACCACAACAGTGCCAAATATAAACATGCGGGCACAGAACGCAGTTTGACTATCATAAAGATATATTACATATATATATTTACCAACCCCTCCGCACGAGTAGAATGCGGCACAAGGTCAATTTCTTAAGTGGAGTTTAACAGGTTTGAATTCAGAGTTTTCCTTCCACTAGACCGGTTGTCTAACCAATGTTAAAGAGCCCAGTCTGTCCTACTATTTACCCATAGTTGGAGGGAGAATAGGATTCATACATTTCCCAAGGGTATTAGTGCTAAGTGAAATGCAATTACCACGTCCATGATTTGAACTCGGGGCGACGAGTCCATTTCCCATGAAATATATATTTTAGCGAAAGTGCAGATAATTTTTTACTGTCCCTGTTATGTACATTCTTAGCAATTATATACGTTCCAAATACACACCTCACAAATGAATTTGGAGTTCCTCTGGAATCTTCCGGGGTTCGTCAGGGTTTTCGGGTCGTTCCACATCAGGCCACATCACCCATGTGACGCAACTGGAATTGACAACTTCCTAGTTGGATCCACAGCAGCGATAATCCAAAAGCTCACCCTCTTAACCTAAAGACATTTACTGTTTATTTCCCTGAATATATAATTTGATCTTATGGCTCCCGTTTTAG
Organism: Doryteuthis pealeii; assembly: GCA_023376005.1. Lineage (NCBI taxonomy): Eukaryota > Metazoa > Mollusca > Cephalopoda > Myopsida > Loliginidae > Doryteuthis > Doryteuthis pealeii. The sequence continues at coordinate 114,034,115 of CM042139.1, forward strand.
AAGTTCTTGTTATGCTGTCTAATCAAAACCTTGCCGTGTTAGCACGGAAACCCCTTACAGTACCTTTTATGGGATCACATGAGAAACACCAGCTCCTGGTACTGGTTAATGGTGAAATTCCCCTCTTGTGTTTCCTTCATATGTTAACTTCCATATGACTACTTGCTTGTTTATATGCGAGAAGATGATCATGTTCATGCAGTATGTTGTTTTTGTGATATGATCAGAACATGATTTAAATCAGGTATCTTTTGATTAAAGACCCGACCAACTCAAATTAAAATTGTCACGTACATACATACATACATACATACATACATATATATATATATAATATATAATATATATATATATATATATATATATATATATATATATTGGTTGAATAGTATAGACATATTTTGTCTACATATACTGGTTTCAATCTTTTCATGTCGAATTATCCATTATTCATTCTTAGTTGCTCCAACAATAGCGTCAATCACTCAAGCTCTTTGGGAAGCTACTGAGGAGATACTCTTACTGTAAACTGAGGATAAGAAGGTGTTGTAATTCTGCCACATAGGCGAATGTTTTTGTCACGGTAAGGCATTTAACAGCTTGAAATAAAAACATTCCTCGGTGGTAGAAGTCGTCATGCTACAAATCCTATCAAGTTATCTGTTGCTACAGTACAAGCTTTGTCCAAGCACCCCATTGACCGAATCTAACCCTCCTGCTAAATCATACCTATTTAATGCTGCAATGCACCTCTTTCTGTAGGAGATAATCTAGTCTCTCCATTTGGCCATATTGATTTTTGCAGTCCGGAAAGTAACCCACACAAATATATTTCATACTTTCTAAATCACTCTCTTTACCTTCATAGATAAACTAACATATATAACGATGAGGTAATCAAGATATATATAGAGAGGGAGAAAGTGATAGATAGAATGTAAAGTAAGAGACGGGTCAGATTTTGAATTAATTACAGATTACGACTAATTAGAACGAATTAAAATGGATCTTTTCAAACATAACTCAATCCTAAAACTAAAGAAAAATTTAGTATACATTTGGTGTCATTAAGCTAAACAGTAAAAAAGCCTTTAGTAGACAAACATTGATTTGCTCAGCTTTAGTATAATAATAGATTTCTTTTAAAAAATAAGTTGAATTATTTAAATCAATGGTATGATTTTTTCAAAGACATGCATAGAGAAATTTTATAGGATAACCAAATGTCGAGGAAAGGACTATGGAATTTATTGACAAATTAATTAGAATTAATACTTAGTTGTACCTTGTAGACAGTTATAACTTTAATGACCAGCCTTAATTCTTTCAGGTTTTGCTTTCATCAGTTTAAAGTGATATTCTTTATTAAAGTGCTTCCAACGTTCCCTAATAGCGCGTAATAGATCTTTTTTGGGGAACCATTTTTTAAAAAAGTTCTCACCATAAATCTTCAGTTGGATTTAGATCCGGACTTTTAGTTGTCCTTGCCATTGAGTATATATGCCTTTCAGAAAGAAAGTTTTGAATACCCTTTATTATGTGGCAAGATGCACCATCGTTCTGAAAATGAATTCATCATCACCAAACTAATTTTTTGTCGATGGAATAAGAAAATTATTCAGGATTTCAATGTACCCCTGTGAATTAATTGTTGGCGTAATGATTACCATCTCCAATATTCGTTTAAATGAAATGAAACACTATATCATGAATGACCTAGGAAATTTATTTTTTTATCTTCAGGCAGTCATTTTTATATGTTTAATTTGAACAGCGCCGGATAAAAGTTACAACATCAT
>CM042139.1:114040913-114298413 GCA_023376005.1 Doryteuthis pealeii
ACAATTTCTCCCAAAGTCTTCCATAAATTTTCTATGGAATTCATGTCTATGAGCTGGCCAAAGGATATAGTCTAGTTGTCCGTTGGTGTTAGTTGGGTAGGTGTATATCCATAATTTGTTCTTTCTTTTTTGGAATTTGGTGTTTAAGCGTATATGCCTGTTCTCATGAGAGAACTCAACTAATAGTTCACCGTTCGTATTTGGAGTCTGTAGTTTTCGTTCTGGCCTACCTGCGCATTCATGTTTCCCACTATGATCAGGACATTGTATATGCATAGGGAAGATAGCTCATTGTAAAACTTTGCAATGTTCATTTTATCGCTGATATTTGTGGGACTGTAGCACGATTCTACAGTCATGCAGGGATTGTCATTAAACATAGTACTCATGATTCTCGGTTGTTTTCTATGCTGTTTAGCTATTTTATAACTCGAGGACTAAAAAGCATTTTTACCTCTCCTATGGTGGCATTAGTGGAGTTTTTTTTCCATACGGATGCTGACACATATCCATTTCCAGATTCGTGGTATCTTAATTTTAATTCACCATGATCAAACCTATATTATTGTACGCATATGATGTCTACATCGTTATAGGCCGCAGATACTGTTAATTTGGGTAGCTGGCTCATTGTTTTTAGCGTCCTTACGTTAAATATTGCTAAGTTATAATTTTTTTTTCATCTAAGGTTTGTATTGTGTTTAGGTTCTGTGTGTAGTGTGTGTCTTGTTTGTAAAAACTGTCAATTATTGCTCTTGAATTTTTCAGCTAAGAATTCCATGTCACCTCGTCTTTGCTATTTGTTTAATTTTGCTAATTTAAAGAAATATCTTCATGCTATAACACACCAATATCGAGGGAGAACTGCTCTTTACTACAATGGAAGGGGACACGTGGTCTTATACTATGTGGTCTTATACTAAGTTGAAACCTAGAAAATACGGAGAGCCTGTTTTTCGTTACTGGACTGCAATTCAATGCAGAATATTTTAGACGTCATAAGAGCGAGTAAACCAAAAACTATGGGTTGTAGCGTGGTGGATGAACCTAAAGACGCGACAGATGAACCTAGAACGGACCGACGCCGTGCTTCACAAGATACCGAGCAAAGGAACCCAAAACAGGTCAACGACCAGGATCAAACAGTTCAGTTAGGAAAATACTGCTCTTCATCTCTAGCGTCTACAAATGCGTTAACAAAACAGCCACAGAAAGGTATCGATTACACCACCCCAATCCAAACTATGATAGCACGCAAAGCCAGAAAATGATACAGCATCTGCCTCCCAGCTGTCACAAAAACAGCGCGTCATGAGGTTAGAACCCTGGCCTAGTATTCGAAAAATCAGTTACAGAGCCCCAACAATATTTTTACCTATACAAATATAGTAATAACATATTTTCATATAGCATGTTAAAGTACAATGTTATGTCAGTTAATTGTATCTTCATGCCAAAGGAAAATTTGAATTGCAATGGGAAATAAATAAATAAATAAAAGAATAAACGAAAAGATATAAAATTAAAAAAAATGTTTGAGACAAATTTTCTTGTGCTTCTCCGTTGAGCTGTTCTATTTTTGTAGGAAATTGCAGTAATCATCCAATATGTTTAGTTGGAGGATATTCTGTAATTTGTTTCCATTTTCCATGTCATCGTGAAAAGTATCACTATGCTAACGGCTACGTCACCCGTATCCATTAGGTAAACAATTAATCTCAAAATGAAGAGGTGCATTTTAAGAGACATGACACATCCCATATTTTGATGCACTGTTAACATGTTTCCCTTTTAATCAACAATGGTTTCCCTTCAGTGAAATATGAGAAACTTTTGGATAACTAGCACGGACGAAACCAGTGCTTTCAGCGCAATTAGATTTTTGTTCATATGTGAACGTGATCTCAGAAAGAAATCCTCTGCCATTTGTCCTGCAGATTACATCAATTCTCTCTGTGTTAAATAACACTGTTAGGCACTAGAATTTACAATTATCGTGTATCATTGCATTTCAAAGGTTCTTTATGTGGTCATGGGAAAAAGTATGGGGAAAATCTTTTGTGCATCTAACAGTGGTGTATGCTGTACATTGTACAGAATCTTGACGTGGTTGAGTTACTTTAAATGAAACAAGATGTATTTTGGCTTCTAGTTCATCGTAAGTTTTTTGTAATTCATTATCTATGTCCATTAACCACTCAGTCTTCCTGTGGTGTTCATATAATGGTGAGGGTCCAATTCTAGAGCTCTAGGTATTGTGGAGCACCACTCCATCGTCATTACTTCCCGGTCCACCCTGACCCGTAGTGATAATACCTGTTTAAGTTCAATGTATGGGTTAAATAGATAAAAAAATAAGTTTTAAAATATATTCAAATAGAGATCAAAATATTTGAATACGCAACAAGAATGAATAAAACAAAATGTATTTGACATAAAATGATCCAAGTGTTGACATGTCGAAAAATCTAACCAGCCAGCCAACCAACCAACCAGCTGTTGTGTTATTTTCTCTGTTCCCAAACTTTGTCTCAATTTTTTAGCTCAGTCGGTAGAGTTCCGCTAGGAATCACAAGGTTCCAGATATATACCGGCCCTCGCCAACTCAACCGATGAGCATCACAGCTTAGTAATCTGATCTGTAAAGTGGGAGCTGACGGTTGGTGTGGCGCGCCAAATCAGCAAAACAATCTCCCTTGTCTAGCGCAAGTAAAAAGATGATAGACTCCCTTGCTATCAGATTAATACCGACAATAAGCTACTCCGCCGATTTTACTTTTGACAAAAATTGTTTTCGTTATTTCTTTTAGTCGAATTGTCGTACTTCTCTATTGCTGCTGTCCTTTATGTAATGTTTCATTCCGTCGTCTTCTTACGTGTTTGTTTTTTCGATAATATTTTTTGCTTGTCCTCGTAGTTTCTTTAATTATTCTTCTAGTTTTATTTACCATCCAGTTTTTTTCTCTCTATTTCTATTCGGATTCCTTATTGAGACGCCCCGTTTTTCACTGACTTTCATTGCTCTCTCATACATTAGATCCTTAATACATTGATATTCTGTGTGGCTCAATTTCTTAATATATATTTTTTCTTAATTTGATTTTTGCTTGTAGTTGGACTTTTCTCCAGTTCTAATTCTTTAGTGATGACAATAATTACTTCAGTCATGACTTTCTTTATCAACTCTCAAATGTTTCTTTCCTTTTGTATTACATTTGTTGACATAGCGCTGTTATATATATATATATATATATATATATATATAATATATATATATATATATATATATATATCAACCCCTCTGAACGAATAGGATATGACATAAGGTCAGTTTCTTAGGCGGAATTTAACAGGTTTAAATTCAGAGTTTTCATTCTCCAAGACTGGTTATCTAACCAGTTAAAGAGCACAGTTTTTCCAACTATTTATCCATAGCTGGAGGGAGAATAGTTGGATTCATACTTGTCTCAATGGTATGAGATGCTAATTGCTTCGTTCAGGATTTGAACTCTAGTTGTCGAGTTTATTTCCTCCTCCGCTACCCATTGCACGACGCGCTGTTTTCTATAATTTTGTGACTTTAGTTCATTGGTGGGTTTTTTGTTGAGTGTTACTTCATCACTTACCAGTCCACACGTTAACAGAATTTCAAAGTCCGAAAACTCCCCTTTCCCTAAGTCCGCAAGTCTTTGGATTTATGTATAAAACTTGGACTCTTCCTTTATTTTTATCAGGCATTTACTGTAAGATTTTTGTGTGGAATAACTATTGAAATAGCAATGTAGTAATTGTCATTTCTTTGCTTTTTACTTTTGTTCTACTGTTCTCATTATATAGACAATCAGATGGATTGTGAATGGAGTTGTTTTCTGAGTAGCTGAGATTAGAACAGCCAATATTCACAGGAGAATGACTGGTTCCCACATGTGGGCTATCTAGGGAGTACCTGCTGATCACGATAGTCAAATATGTCCTTTGTGTCCACGTTTACTTGGTCAGAGGTAATGAGTGTAAGAATAATAATGAACAAAGTACTTCAAATTTAATACATTTAATTTAATTTGAGTGAATGAGTTTGATGAAAAAAATTACTAAGCCTCTTATCTTGTTAAGAAAAGTTAATATTTGTTAATACGTTAATATGTTCCAATATTTGCATTAACAAGAGAATAATTAGATTAATTTAAAATATAACAGTGTTTGTTTAAAACAAGGGAATATATTTTTTTTGTGTGAAAGGTTTTCCGATGTGTATGTTACTACGTAGAGGGAAAATAATGTTCATGACACCAATGTGTATCTGTATATAAAGCAATACTAATCAGTATATAAAGACGTTTATATTAGTACAATATTTCTAGCACAAATGTCAAGAATTAAACGGATAATAATTTTCTTTTCGGGAGAGTTAAACGATGTTGAATCTATATAAATTTCAAGTAATTGAATTTTTAAATTAAGAATTCACCCAAGGAAATAAAAACGTAAGTGAGAAATTATTAAAAACGTACCTTAATAATTGTTACTGAAATCTGAAGACTAACTAAATTACCCGCTTATTTATAACAATTAAGTTGATACGAAAATTGATCAAAAGTAGATTTATTTATCAAGGATTTTAATTGATTATAAAATCTATTTTTCATATTCATTTTTATGATATAGGAGAGAAAAGATTCTTGAATTATTTAGAATTTGAATCCTACAGATTTTCCGGGGCAAAAACAAATATTATTATCTGCAAAGATAAAATAAATAAATCAGCGTTCTATTCGAAGGCAATGATTTGTAAAAATACAAAAATACAGATTCGAATTTCATATGTGTGGTAGCCTTTTTATTGCAAAAAATTGGCACTTTTGGTTTATTTTGAAAACCAATTGATTTTCCATCCTTGTATTAATATTATACATTTTCATAGGTAGTATATTGTGGCTATATCAAATGCAGGTGTTGTTTACTCGCATTCGTTTCACATCATGTTTTCTTAGTATCTATCTTTTGTTTTATTAACAGCTTAAAAATATATCCATCCTTATCTGATCTTGTATCGTGCTAGCAGCCTATAGACACTGATTTTATATTTGTAGGTCATATTTTACGATATTATCTCACATATATACACTCTGATCTTGTTCCCTTCCACAAACAATGTAAAGTTTTAGCGTAAAGTCGAACATTCTCTTTTTTGTAGGGTAGGATGTGTTTAGTACAATTGCAAGCAAAATTCTAACACTTCATCAATATTGGAATTAATATTTAACCAGCATTATAAAAATAGTACCTGTGTTATCTTCTTGCTTTGAGTCTCTTGTCTGAAGGAAAATCTAATTAAATTACCACATGAAAGTTTATTTTATACCAATTCTAACAGGTGTTTTTTCCCTCAAATCAGCTCAACTCCAATCAGATGAAACAGACCTTGGTTCAGTCACAAATGTAAAGAAGCAATATAACTTCAAAAAGCAGCACTGAGAAAACTGACCAAGGACCAACAACCACTAATCTATCACCTATGAACAACATAGACAAAATATTCAAAGACTAGCAATTGTCTATGTTTTGACTTTTTTATATTCACTATATGGCCTGGCGGAACGGTAAACTCAACAAAATGACAAAGTTCTTTTTTTCTTGTTAGTTAATACAACGTCTGCTATTCTGGTCGTGACTTTGTGGCCCTTTGTATCTAAAAGTCCTAGAAAATCTTATGCGCGTCGTTTTCTAGGATACATTTTGGTTTGTCCATTTGTCAACTTTATTGAGTAAAATTTCCATTAACACTATATAGTCATGTTTCGCATTTTCTGAAAGTTTCTGAACGCACCTAAGACTTTCTTGCCTAAATAAACACATTGATAGAAAGATATAAAAATGTATAACAAAAGATATCATCTAGTTTCCACAATAAATATCTTTAACACTCTATTTCATTATCGATACATTTTTATTCATTCTCAGTTGATTAATTAGTAATAGCAGGTATAGTAAAAACTGTAAGCTTAGTAAATAAGAATAAATATTAAACCTTATGCGAATTTTAGGGATTTTAGAACATTGTGGGCTTGCGTTGACATGCTGAAAATTTTAATAATTTAATATACGACGGTAATTTCAAAAGTAAGGTTTCCAAAGCACTTGGGACACAGAGAAACTGTGCAGCTATTAGCAACACTGTTGTGTGATTGTGCATGTGGCTATCCTTGCACACGCACAGGAGAGTGCTTCACGGCCATAGTTTGGCTTGGCTTAGCTTGGCTTGGCAGTCGTTTCTGATGGAGCTCCAATTGACGCTACCGCCAAGTTTGCGCAGTTATTCGGTTTTTGAACGCAAATGGCATTAAACCGATTAAAATTCATCGTCAATTAACGGAAGTATATGGCGAGTCTTGAATGGATGTCAAAAACGATCGCAAGTAGTATAGGGAGTTTTTAACGACTACGAGGTTCAACGCTTCAACAATATGTCGGCGAGCTAGTATGACATGGGTATACTAAAACTACCAGAGTGACTCCCAAAAGGCACCGGCTTAAATGGCAATTATGTAGAAAAACAGATACATATTGAAACTTTAAAATGATGTAAACATCATTGAAAATAAACAATAAACGTTTCTATGATTTCTAAATATCATGGAGACCTTGCCTTTGGGAAAACCCTCGTATCAATTAAATGTTGAAATCTCTGTTGAATAATGACTGATCCTTTTGTTCGATTTTCTTAAATCATGCCATTCACTCATTTATTATCTTTGTGTATCCCTGGTATCGTTCTTCCTGTTCAGTAATCACACAAATCTTGTCTCTACTGTCACAAAATCCCAACTGGCGGATATTTGTCATTTAGATACAATCATCGCCATAGATTGATTTCATACAACTTTGGTCCGCAAGCACGAGCTTTCAAGAATTCTAACACTCATCCCTAACTTGTATATAACTCAAACGCAGTACACGGAACAAACGAACCTTATTACTTAATATTATCGTGGGAAACTGATAGTAAGCATGTTTGAAAAGAAATTTAATTTAACTACTGAATGCAGATTTAGACATGTTTCTATTTCCATTATTAACCACACCATGCCATAAGCGACGTAACTCGTCGTTTAAAAAATATTCAGCTATATACATATTACAATAATTTCATAATAATAGTATCCATGTGACATTTCTCAAGAGAAGCCTTTTCTAGTTAATCTTATTTTCATTTCATTTGGCGTTTGTGTTCTCAACTCTGCATTGTTTATTTTCTCTCAGCGATCTTAATATAATTTCTGATTCAATCCATCTGAGGATTGTTTTTAAACAGAACTTATTTTTGTTTCCATTCCTATAAATTGTTTGCCTCTATTTTCTGCTGTTAGCGAAATATATCAAATAACAACCGAGTACTTTATAGGATTTTATACTGGAGATAGGGTCGACATGATAATCTCCACAAACGTATAGCTGTGTATTAAAAGAAAATTGCTGACAATCAATATTTGATATATATTTATATATTAAAAATTGAGGAGAGGTTTTCTGTCTTCTCTATAGCTAGTCAAACAATTTGATTTAGAGCTAACATATTTTGTATGCGTATTTATTTGATCAAGAGGTGGGTGTAACTTTAGAAATGCATCTCGTGAAGAAATGTGTCTCTCATTAAGAGTGTATGTTTGATAGGAATTAATAAAAAGCTGGAAACCATATTGCTGAAAGATGTGAGTGACTAGCATATATCTATCTTTTGACTTTCTTTTATCTTAACTATATGGTCCGGTGGAACGGTAAAATCCATCAGATGATGAATTCATTTTTCTTGTTAGTTAACACTAGGTCTGGTCGTGATTTTTTAGCTCGTCTGGATCTTTACATCTCAGAGAATTTTATGCGCCTCGTTTTCTAAGATAAATTCTGATTTCCACACATACCATTTGTCAACATGGTTTTATTGAGTAAAATTGATATAACAATCAATAGGACTTTTATCAACTCGTGTTGCCCGTCTTTTGAAATATTTTTGTCATAGATAAGACTTTATTTCCTAAATAAGCACATTGATAGAAACATATAAAAATGTATGTTAATAGATTAACAGGCTAATTAAAAAATCATCTAATTTTTACAATAAATATTTTAACACTATCTTATTATCGATACATTTTTATTCAATCTTAGTTAATTTATTAATTACAGAATATACATTTTCAAATTAAAAAAAAAACCCATAGTAATGAAATATCTGCTTAAATAATTATTTAAGTTTAATTAAACATTATTGATTAGTTTTATAAACAGTCCTTCAATATGGAGATGCAAAATAATTACACATGATTATTTGATAACTAGAAATCCTGAAAAACATACAAAAATTTGAGATGATGTGTCACATGAAATGAAAGATTATTCCGTGGAATTCTTCACAGAAGAATATCAATTATTGTTATCTAAATCTTGGATGATTTCTGTACAATAGTTTTAAAAATATGACCGCATCATTCTTCTTCAGCATTGTCCTCTTCGAGGTAAAACCATTGCACATTTTATGAACCACTAAAATCTCAAGGTGTGATAATCCCGGCTATTGACAGATAATGTCCCTTATCATACTATAAAAACTATAAAGCAATGATTCGAAGCTGTAAATGTCGAGGTTATGACATGACCCATCCAAAGTTTAGATCTCAATGTACTTGATAATCTTTGGAACATCATCAGCAATAATGTTAGGGCAAGGAAACCTACATCAGTGACTGATTTGTTAGAGGAACTACAAGAAGAATGGGACCAAATCCCGTTTGAAGAATGTGAAAAAAAATTTATTGTTATAGATGTGCAGAGGTAATTAAAATCCATGACATTTGCACGGCTTATCAATATTCTGTGTCAATATGAAAACAATAATGTTTTGATTTAATTTGTATGTATGAACAATTTTTCTCTAATTTTCGACGCTTCACTCTTTTGTAATACTTATTTTATAATACAAATTTATCATAGTTTTACCACAATCGACTCTCTAGAATTATAATTTATCTATCTTTAAAGAAATTGGACGCTATGTTGACGGTAACAACACTTAATAATTAGACATTAGGAGTAAGGTTGGCTGGTTGGCTGGTACGGCATGTTAACCCTTGTGGGGTTATTTTATGCCAAAGATATTTTGTTTTATTCCCTCTTGTTGGGTATTCAATTTCTTTTAAAACTCAGTTTTTTTAGCATTTTAATCTTTTTAACCAGCAAATGGGGTCCTAACAGGTACTACCACTCTAGGTCAAGTTGGGCCTGGGAGTAATGGCGATAAATGGGTACTCCACACTTCCAAGAGTTTTAGAATCGAAACTTCCTAACTAGATGCAGTTTAAAGTCATATCCAGGACACTAAGACCCACAGCCACTGATTTCTAGCACATATATGTTTAAAAGGGTTGCGGGTTGTCATGAGAGCCATAGGGTTGGAACTAACATATAGGTGATAGGACTTGACTTAACCAGCCGATTGATCGGAGATACCCTCTCCGATCGCTCGTCTAGCCTAAACAATGGCCAAAGTGGAGCGTTGCATGCCATGAACTGCTCAGCCACCAGGGTTCTGTCTTAAGCATCAAGGGTCAGCACCCACGGCCAACAGGTGAAAAATTGGGGGATATTACCCCTCTGCAGATGGGCAGTTGGTGTATTCTTCCGTCCCAGCTCACAGGGTGGTAATAGTAAGTAATCTTTTTACTGACATTAATAACATCTCTAATCCTTGACTTCTTACTCAGTGTAAACTGATATTTTATATTGAATAAAAAAGAACAGCTTTTCATATTATCAAGGATTGTTAGTGGTATTTTATATTTGTTTGATATTATGTTATTTAGGTCGGTTGGTTATTTTGTTTAATGGTATATCAACCCTTGTGGGCTATTTAATGCCAAATCTTGTTCTTTTTGTATATATGAATTGTAAGCAAATAGTTTGTATGTAAATATTTTTGATTCATTTGGTTTTATAAACTGGTAGAAATATTTTTATTAAATCAATATGCATTAATATATTGGTAGAAGTAATTTGTAAGTTAGAAGTTCATTACCTTCATGTGTATTAATCAATTGGTAGAAATAATCTTCTTTAACAGCAAGTAAGTGTAGTTAGGGAGATGCATGGTGTACTGCTTAGGGTCGTAGAGAATGGACTCGTCGACCCGATTTCAAATCCTGGACAAAACCACAGTTCACATAGAGCTAATACCCTTGGGAAAGGTATGAATCCAGCTATTATCCCTCCAGCTAAGGGTAAATAGTAGGTAATGCTCCATATTCCCCAGGACTCCAGAATTGGAACCTCAGTAGTTGATGCAGTTTAGCGTTATACAAAATACGTTATTTATCGCCTTGTACCAGACCTGATAGCATCACGTACATAACAACGTTATTTTTATCTTTTTTCAGTGAAGATTCAAATTAATATATCGTACCATTCAAATTTCTTTTAGATTAGACGCCAATGATCAACAAGCTCTAATCTTTCCCACCTACACATTTCCGTCTTCAATAAACGGGCGGTGAAGACACCTAGCAAATTAAGATTTGACTCTCACGCATCTTCAAAATCGCCATGGTTTTTTAATACATGTAATCAAACATTTAATCAGAGGCGTTTATTTTTCAAAATCAGACAATTCATAAAATAAATAATAATCACCTGCGTGTGATTAGCGTTTATATCATTCACTCATATGGAGGCGCGTCGTGTAAGGATTATTGTTGTAGTAATGGACACATCGAGATGAGTCCAAATCCAGGATGAGACTATTTTCATTTCACATAGAGCTAATACACATGGGAAAGGTATGCATCCAGCTATTGTCCCTCAACCTATGAATAAATAGCAGCTATTTAACTTTGGATAGGCAACCAGTCAAGGAGAAGGAAAACTCCGAATTTAAACCTGTCAAACCCCGCTAAAGAAATTGACTTTTTGTCACATCCTACTTAGGAAATAAATCAATTCCAAGTAGGGAAGACTGGACTTTTTAACTTTGGTTAAGTGACCAGTCTAAGAAAAAGAAAAATTCAAACCTGTTAGACTCCGCTTTAGAAATTGACCTTGTGTCACATTCCTACTCGTGCGGAGGTGTTGGTAAATATGCATATCATTCACGCAATTAGAGAACTGACAAAAAATCCAGAATCTTTAATATGTCGGAGTTGTCATTAACTGAGCTGAGTTTTATTTAATATAAAGCTAGAAGAGTGGGTCTCCCTATGAGAATCGAACACATTAGCAATCGATATAGAAGGATAATTAGCAATGTTCTGACTTAATAACCATTATACCACCTATGATGCTGCCTTAATATATGGGAGTTAATTCAAAATACATAAAATAGATATAGAAGGATAATTGCATATTCAAGTTGTTGTACGGGAACGTGATGATGGGCATTTTATAGGTTAAGAGTTAGGTGATATAGAAAGAAAGTCCCAGATAAATCATATTTGTATATACTATGTAAACGAACATAATATGCTAGTTGCCATGTAAAAACAAATATATAAGTTGGTGAGAAAAAATTTCGAATAAGAAAACTGTAAATGCTGTTCGAGACAAAATGAGAAATTATATTTCTTTATATTTTCCCTTTTATCTTTGATTCCAACAACTGTTATGATAACGTGGAAATTAACATTTTTCGAAAATATCATTTTGCTTTTTCTGAACACACAATGCATATAGAATTTACAAATCAAAAATGTACCTTTACAAGAGACTATTTCTCTGAATTTATAAGATAAGGCTTGATAATTTGGATTATTTGGATTATCGGACTATCCAGTTGGAAATATGGTGCAACAAATATAAGGGTTGAGTTAATACAGTTCCAAGTGACAATCATCTCTAGGTTGCATGTTCAATCCTGGCAAGGGCGATAATAACATAGAATGCTTAACACAGCTTAACATTTGTACCCGGTCATGGCCAACGGAATAGCAGTCTACCTCCGTGGATTGAATAAAGGGTTCGGTTCGAAGTTCCGTGATGGCTCCTGATTAAGACATGAAGGCTCCAGAGTTCGAGAAGCAGATTCCCGAGTTTGAAGAGAAGGTTCCTGAGTCCGAGATGGTTCCCGAGTTTGACAAGAAACGCCTGAAGAAGGCCGGGGACAAATCGACCGAAACGTTGTGTAGTTAACAATAAAGATGAGTACAATAGTCCGAATAATCCAAATAATACAAACTTTACAAGGGACTTTCTCACAAAAAGGAACATCTTTAATATCATCCAGTGAAATCTTTTCAACTATTTTTCCGAGATTAGTTTGCTCTACATGTATATTTTGGAACATTATTTTAAGTACTAAAATTACTAAGCTCTTGAGATAATACTTGGTAAAGTAATACAGAAATACATAAAGAAATTCAAAGTAATAACTAATAATAAAGATAAAATAATTATTAATACACGTATAACGTATATAATTATTATAACAGCTCACAGAAGATGTCCGAACAACGCATCATAATTCTTGCAATAACATTTTTCTTGTCACTGCCTTTAATTAAATGATACAGTTATTAATTAATCCCGTGTATTACACATTATACGTTGAAAATATCAGAACAAAATTCAACTAATAATTATGCCCAGATACGGATGTATTGAGCCACTCGCGCGCGCGCGTGTGTGTATGTGTGTGTTTGTGGGTGTGTATATCGAATGTGTGGTTAGATGTTATAGAGAGGATAGTTGATATATCAACTATCCTCAGGCTGAAAAGACAAAACTTATATGCTCATTTTCTGGCTGGATTATAAATATCATTGAACACCTGTAAAAAAAAAATTCACAAAAAAAAAAAAAAATATTTATACGAGAATATCCCAAAGGTAAATCTCTCCAAATTTTTAGAAATCACATAAATCTCTATTGTTTATTACTAATACTATTTAAGTATTTTTTAAAGTTTGAATACCTATCTATTTTTCTACATAATTGCCATTTTGGTCCATACATTTTTGGTGGCGCTGTGCCAGTTTTTGTATGCCCATGTCATATCAGCTCGTCGCCATGTCGATGATATAAACTCTATAGACCACTCGCGGACGTTTTTGACATCTATGCACGACTCACCATATACTTACGTTAATTATCGATTAATTTCACTCAGTTTTAATGACTTTTGTTTTCAAAAACCGAATAATTGCACGAACTTCACACACGGTGGTAGCGTCAATCGAGAGCTCCATCAGAAACGACTGCCAAGCGAAGACTAAGTGTGAGAGCAAAGCGCATGCACAATAAGTACAACAGTGTTGACAATGGATGAACAAACAATCTTCCTAGCGTTTTGGAGACCTTACTTTTGGGATTACTTTGGTATATTAGTTAAAACTCAACATTGTCTTCGAGGGAAGAAAATAACATTGACTGACAAATGTTAGTAATAACTAATGTTACTGTGTTCCTTTTATAACCCTGGTTAGTTTAACACAAAGCCAAAAGTATGGGGTACTCAGTGAGATTCGAACTCACTAGGAACTGTCTGTTATCCTAACCCGTTAACCATGAGTTGACTAGCATATAGCTGTACCGGACATATAAGTAAAAAGTAAAAGTAAAGTCGACGGGGTGGCCGGACTCAGCCGGACAGCGAGGGAGTCTATTCTCTTTTCACTAGCGCTAGACCAAGGATATTGGTGGAGCGCCATACATATCATCAGCTCATCACTTTACCTATTCCTGTGCTACTCATACGAGTTGGCGAGGGCCGATATCGATCCAGGAACCTTGCGATTCCTAGGCAAGTGCTCTGATGACTGAGCTAAACCAGACATATATCACTTTAAAAAAAAAAGGAAAAATAAAAACAAAAAACAAACAAAAATGGCCAAGTTATGTAACAAACTAGTCGGAAGATAATATTCTAATGGTAGATTTAGGTGTGTGTGTGTGTGTGTGTGTGTGTGTTTGTGCACGCGTGAAGCGAAAGACCAATTGGAAAAAAAAGTATGGTTGACATATGAGGAATGTGAATATTTTAATCAGTAGGAGACAGTCCTCAATATTTTCTGTCTCACTGCTATGAGTCAAAACCGTCCGTTGTTAGCCACAGCCTCTCTCTTCTGATCAATCTTCCGCGATTAATAGTTAATTTCTAGTATATAGCAGTGTATATAATATAGTTATCAAATATTACCAGGAAGCAGGATATTATAAAAGTTCTACGACCTGTGACAATTTATTTCCCGGAATGGTCCCGTGAAAGCAAAGTTTGTTTACTTTGTCATTATTGACTGATGTCACTTTCAAAGTACTCCGCTTGTGAATGAATGTAAGAGACGGTCGTTCCATTGCTGGAAACATTCTTGGAATCACTTTTCTGGCATACCATCCAGTAGTGTTGCAGGTATACCAGCCAATTTATGTCTTTTCAGTTTATTTTATTTTTGGAAATAGGCAACACGCATAGATGACTAAGTCTGGTGAATAAGGTGCATGTTCCATTTTTTAAATAGCTTTTTAAAGCCAGAAACTAATGGTTAGAGTCGTAGAAAATGGACTCGTCGAATCGAGTTTAAATCCTGGACGAAGCTACAGTTCACATAGCGCTAATACTTTTGGGAAGGATATGAATCCAACTACTCTCCCTCCAGCTATGGGTAAATAGTAGGGCAGACTGGGCTCTTTAACCTTAGTTAGGCAACTAGTCTAGGAGAAGGAAAACTCTGAATTCAAACCCGTTAAACCTGGGGTGGTCACTACTAGAATAGGCTCAGTGCTAATTAGTGATCTATTTCACTAACTGAAACTCGCTAACACTTAAAGCACCATGTATAAAAACATCGTTATGATGAAGAATCTATTACTAAGACCAAAATTATATTCCTTTTCTCCAAACAGATTCTGGTAACTTTTTCAGGTCTTCCAAATAATTATGTTGATCGACAATTGGTCCTTATACAGGGTGCCCCCCCCCAAGAAAAAACAGAACCATAATTCTATTTTTTTTTTGGGGGGGGTGTCACCCTGTATATATATATTATTACTGATTCAAACTACCAGCACAAAAACAGAACCCAAATTCCGTTTTTTGGGGTAACGCTGTACTAAGAATTGAAAGTAAATCTTCTTATCGTGAGCACTGTCTTCAAATGCAACTCAGATATGTGCAAATTCTTGGCCGAGGTGAATCCTTTGTTTTCTACTTCTTGCTCTGTCGTTTTGTTTCCGGGTCATACTGAAAATACCAAGTTTAATCACCGGTAATGACCTCATCTAACACCTCTGCATTATTCAAAAGAGCAGATGAAGCATGAAATTGACGTTAATTCGAGGTATCATATTTAAAAAAAAAATTATAATTCTTAAATCTTCGGTTTAAATCTGATTCACTTTCTCTATTCATATCAAGTTCTTCTGTTATCAACTTTTGATATCAGTGGACCACATTTCCCATCTTTTCTCCATTTGCATCTGTTCTTTGTATTTATAGTTGACATTAGAATGTTAATGAGAGAACAAAAATCAAAATGAATACAAAAGGATACAAATCCTGTTGCATTTTGGTAGTAGGGAAATAGAAAAGTTTAAAAATTAGACGGAAAAATCTTGATAATGCATAAATAGTTCTCAGACACAGATGGTAATGGAAAAAGTGTTACTGACCATCCTTTGTTCGATCTGAAGACGGTCAGGATTAGATTTGATCTAAGGATTTTTAGGTTAACTTAAGTAAACCATAGATTCGGAAAAGGAAGGGAACAATACGAATGACCGACCGTAAAGAAAGGGCATAGGTGATTTGACCGAAAGGAGTGATAGGCGTTCTTCCAGAAGGAGGCGGAGCCATGTGAAGTTATATTAATGTCCGTGGGTCTAGAGAGAATGCGAGATAATCAGTCTGATTTTGGGATTTCGAGGTTCAGAGATTGCTAGTCAGTTGGCGCTTGAGGTAGTTCCTTAAAGCTTGAAGCCCATTAGGACAAATGTATTTTCTGTCTCTGTCTTCTTCCTTCACGAGCTTGTGGATCGAAATGTATCAAGCGGAGGATAAAACTAATTTCTACCTGTAAAGTTCTCCATATTGTTAATTCAAGTAGCCGAGCACGACGGAGCGCAACACGAGACACCGACAGCCAGCGGAGACAATACGACCCATATATGAAGCAGTAACTTCGAATTAATACCATGCCCACCAATGTGACCACACCACATATGTCGATGTTGTATCTGTGGATATACAATTATGTCGATGCAGTGCCTGAGCTATATTTCAAATCGTGTATACGAGAGAAGGTAGAATTAGTTTCTTTCTCTGTATATTTGTTATGTAGCCTCTAACTTCTTTTCACCATCTTATCATATTTACTTGTCTGCTACTAGGCTGGATCAGGTCGTCTTTTTCTGTTTGAGTCTGGGCTGATTTTCAATTCTTCTGGACAGTTTCATTGAGAATTCATCTATGTTCGTTGTTGCTTTTAGTTGCGAACAGAAAGATTTGGGTATTTTCACCCGTCTTTATTCAGCCCAAGTTAACCATAAATGCACAGAAGAAATAGCCATCTTGGAAACACGCCTCTCTGCTAAACTAGAACTACCTAAATTCCAGTGTTAGCCTCCCACCTTGTGAATTCAGAATTACTGTTATTTAAAAAAATTCTACTCTACCGTACTGCTATAGATTTAAATCATGTTAACAATCGATCCTAAGCTTAGATAATGCTGAGGAATCAGTAGATGAATGATACTTAAATGGGTCAAATCTTTAAGATATATTTATGACATGTACCAGCTGTCTTTGTGCTTCTCTTCAATGATCACGTTTCAAAATTTGGATTATTTGGATTATTAAGACTATTCTCCTCATCTTCATTGTTATATACAAAACATTTCGGTCGATATGCTCTCACGCCTTCTTCAGGTGTTTCTTGTCGGTTTCGGGACCTTCTAGAACTCGGGAACCTTCTATTCGAACTCGGGAACCTTCTTGTCAAATTCGGGAGCCTTCATGTCGTAATCGGGAGCCTTCACGGTTCTTCGAACCGAACCCTTTATTCAGTTCACGGGAGTAGACTGATCTCATTCCTTTAACCATGACCGGATACAAGCGTTAAGCTGTGTTAATTATTCTATGTTATTATCGCCCTTGGCCATGATTGAACCGGGAACCTAGAGATGATTGTCACTTGGAACTGTTTTAATCCAGCACCTATATCTGTTGCACCATGTGTCCAACGGAGGGCACATCGGCCGAAACGTTCTGTTTATAACAATGAAGAGAGGGCAATAGTCCGAATAATCCAAATAATACAAATTATCAAGCCTCATCCAGAAGATCTTCGAGAAATAATTTCAAAATGTATCTCAACATCATAGATGCAGCCATATTAATGTCACAAGAACTTTTAAAGTTTCGTAAGTACTAACAATGGACAGTTGCCCTGACATTTGTGATTCTCGTAGAAGGAAAAGGTCACTTTGCTTCATTAGACAAAATCGTTTATTACTCCGACGTGTTTATATAATTATTGGTGAGTAAAAGTCTTGCCAATTGAGGTTGGCACAACATTTGCTTCTTGTATATTTTCATATCTGTTAGTCGTATTGTTTTCTTTAAACCAGTTTTAGTCTACATAATAAATGAGTGCTAGTCGAAGAACCTTCACATATTTAAGCAAATTTCATCAAAATTCGTTATATCAGTAGAAATGCTTTTACAAAATGGAATCTTAAAATTATTGGTTTGAATTATAATTTTCCAGTCACGTGTATATGTGTATATTGATAATTTTTGATAGAATCTTTATTTCATCTTTTACATTAAGCACAGTCAGACATTATTATTATTATTATTATTATTATTATTAGTTTTTCACTCCTATCATTAGTTTTTCACACCTGCCGTAGCTTGTGGTTTACTGGAGGCTAAGTGACAGCAAGTTTCCCAGGTCTCCAGGTCTTCTGGGTATTCTAGCCGATCTTAACAGTGCTGTAGTTTGAAAGCCCTCGATTATTCCTCTGATTTCCAGTTTAGATTTGTTGCGGACTGTTCCAAGTGCACCAATTACAATTGGTACGACCTTCACCTTCGTGTTCCATAATTTTCTCAGTTCTCTAGCAAGGGCCATGTAGTTGTCTATATTTGCGCTTTCTTCCATTCTATCTTTTCGCTTTCTATTATTATTATTATTATTATTATTATTATTATTATTATTATTATTCACTGTTTTTTAGTTTTGAATTTCAATTTCACTTGAGCCTACGTGACAACAAGTCTCCTCAGGTCTCCAGGACTCTTCTGGGTATTCTAGCCGATTTCAGCACTGCAGTAATCTGGATGGTCTCAATTCTTCCTCTGATTTCCAAATCCCCCAGCCTTTTTTCCAAACATTTTGTGACCGTTCCAAGTGCACCAACTACAATTGGTATCACTTTCACCCTCATATTCCACAGTTTTTCAATTCACTGCTAAGGTCCAGGTATTTGTCAATCTTTTCATTTTCCTTCAAATTCACCCTGTGATCTGCTGGTACCGCAAAGTCCACCAGTTGACACTTTTCTCTTTTTTTTTGGTAATCAACACTAGGTCTGGTGCTCTGGCTGGGATAGGGTGATCCGTCTTTATCTCGAAGTCCCAGAGAATTTTATGCGTTTCATTCTCAAGATCAGATTCTGGTTTATGTATATACCATTTTGTTGTATGGTCAAAATTTTATTTTTTCATAATTCCCAGTGGATCACCTTTGCAACCCAGTCGTGCCTAGCTTTGTATTCCCGTTGTGTTAGTTTGCTACATTCACTTAATACATGATTTACACTCTCATCTGTGTCACCACACATTCTACATTTACTGCGTTGTGTCTTATCGATTTTTGCATTGATATAATTTGTTCCTATGGTATTATGTTGTACAGCAAATATTAGTGATTCAGTTTCTCTCTTGAGGTTTCATCTTCTTAACCATGTCAAAGTCTTTTCAGGTGCAACATCTCCGATGTGTCGTTTGAAGTGTCTATATAATTGTTTTTCTTCCCATCTTTGTTTTCTAGTTTTCGTTGTTTTTCTGTTATTATTATATTATTATTATTATTATTATTATTATTATTATTATTATTATTATTATTATTATTATTATGTGGATTTTTGGCTCAAGCTTTAACTGGTGGTGTTCCAATGTTGTCTGGGTGACAACAACTCTCTTCAGGTCTCCAGGACTTTTCTGAGTATATTAGCTAATCTTAACAATGCTGTTGATTGGATGGTTTTAATTCTTCCTCTGGTTTCCGATTTACCCAAGCTCTTTTACAAAAGATTTGGGACCGTTCTAAGGGCAACAATTACAATTGATACGACCTTTCTCTTCATGTTGCACATTTTTATTTTAGGTCTCTGGCTAGGTCCAACTATTTATCAATATTTTTATTTTAGGTCTCTGGCTAGGTCCAACTATTTATCAATATTTTTATTTTAGGTCTCTGGCTAGGTCCAACTATTTATCAATATTTTTATTTTAGGTCTCTGGCTAGGTCTAACTATTTATCAATATTTTTATTTCTGGCTAGGTCCAACTATTTATCAATATTTTTAGGTCTCTGGCTAGGTCTAACTATCTATCAATATTTTTTAAATAAAATTCTATATAAATATTAAACTATGTATTTTTCTTATTATCTTTTCAGATTTCGAAAGAAATTTAGGAAAGGACAAGGATATAATATTGAAGACTACGCTGGTTACTGTTGTCATTATTGTAGTTGTCACTTTCTTCATCCTTACTGTCTGGCATGTAAATCAAAAACTTTCGAATAAACGCGGACTATTCTGTTTGTTATGACTAAATTGATTTCATTAAAATATAATTCATGAAATGTCTTTTTGTCTATCTGTCTTCCATCACATAAATCTAGAATGGTGAAAGCTCAAACTGTATGCGATTACTAATGGGATCCTAGGGCATGTCTTTAAGTATGTTTTGATTTTGAAAGTTCTAAAACTTTTTAAGTTTTTAGAAAGCTTTTCGTTTTACAATGTAAGTATAATTCTAAACTACAGCATTTGTGTCTATCAAGCTAAAGTAAATCTTTATCTTTTTGTTAACTGTATAAAGTAGACATCGAGTTAAATATTTCCGAGACAGAAACCAAAGGTTTTATCTTTTTCCATGATTTATTCTGGTCACAGAAGAATTAAAACTTAAGAATTAACCAGTTTTGTTTGTGGAAATACAAAAATGGGACACATAAAGAGCAATAAATCATCATGAACTTATGAGAAGTGTTGGTGTTTTATATCCGTGTATGTCCTGGTGAATATTTAAATAAAAACCGAAACGTTTTAATATCGGCTTCACTAACTATAATAATTTTATCTTTTTGGAACTCTTTGTTTTTTTCCATTTCCTACTCATTCCTGTATACAGAGACTGTAAGGTAGTCTAAAGTCGGTATCAGCCGGACAGCGAGGAAGTCTAACCCATTTTCACTGACGCTATACCAAGGAGATTTTTTTAGCGTCTGAGGTGGGGCGCCACATTTACCACCAACTCCTTACTTTGAACTCACATATTCCTGTGCTACTCATACGCTGAGTTATCGAGAGCCGGTATTGAACCCGGAAACTTATGGTTCCTAGGCGGACGTTCTACCGACTATGCTAAACCAGACTGTAGTACTGTTTAAATATTAGAATAATTTTTCTTCAATTGTATTTTTTAGAATGCCGAATTAAAACTCGTCTTCTGCGTAAAATATCCAGATAGCAATCTACTTTTCTTCCACAACAGCTATACATTCTTTTTATTCATCTATTTTTGTTGTTGTTTTTCTAGGTGAATAGCATTGCCTTTTCTATACTTTGTTAGCGACTTGTGATAACAACAGAGATCTTTTAAAATTCATATATTGAGTGATAAATTATTTTCTCCTCTTTCGATTTTCACCGTGGTGCTGCTGTTGGTCAAAGGCATCTGGCACCAGCTGCCATTCTACTTTGTTGATTGTTTTCTTCTACACCAAGTAAAATCTTATTATAATGGAGATTGTATGTTTTTCTGTCTGTAACCGAAACTATATTACTATACAAGTCACAATTCCCTTTGTTATCTGCATCCCATTCTCCATGATTTTTAAAAAATTTAAACCTCAATTATTAATAAGATTGTTTTACATCATTAAGACTGTTGACCATATCTACATGATATTTTCCACATACCCCACTTGTACGGGTCAGGCACAAAGGCCCTATTTATGTGGGACCACCCACAAGCCGAAGCTCATGGGGTGGCGGGTGAAAAATTGCGTCGATCCCGTCGGCATTCCCCCTCAAGGGGGCGCCTCAGGCGCTGGGCAATAAACCCAGCCCTGCCCCTTTAAATCGAGGGGGCTGGTGTTGCCTGGGGGGATGGCCCCCTGGGATCGACGCCGTTAATTATATCAATGGTCCAGAGGCCGAAGCCACTGTTGACCATATCTACATACAAATAACATGCAGTTGTATTTATATATACAACAAAACAGCGGTTTACAGTGTGAATGGGAAAGCTAATTTGCATATTGATCTTAAAAAAATTGATTTTAATAAATATGTGCTTAATATTATTGATTTCTAATTGTTTAGTTTTATCTTATTGAATATGAGCAAACGTCTCTTCAATAAATCTTAAAATAAATCCCTTAACAAAAAGAAATAACTGTAATATTATTCTTTACTTCCTATTTTAACTAAATAGTTAAATGAGGAATAGGAGTAATTGAAAATAATGGAAGAGTTAGTTTCAAAGTTGTTCTATTTTTCAATCATACCCCCTCAGTTCCAAATCATGTTATCTGCATTTTTATTCAGTTTCATTGGCCTTTCTAATTTAATATGATATTTTATTATATTAAAACTTAAATACTTGCACCCGGAGGGTGCATATATTTGCTAGTATAACTAATTAAGACAGTTAAGATAACAAGACATTGTACATAACAAGATCACGAAATGTTATCAGTAACCTGTGTATAAAAATAAATACTTTATATACTTAGAAAAGCTGTATGAAACGAATTAATAAAATGAAGAGACATGATCTAAAATATTATAAAGAAAACAAAGATTTAAAAGATTCTATAAGGAAGATGCACTGAAAAGAACAAAATAAAGAATTATTCTCTTTGTATATTTAAATCATGTTAGCCATTAATCTTGGGCTTAAATTATACAGGTTTATTTATTTCATTATTTGCAAGTTTTCCAAACTATCGTTAGTTGGTGATCATTTATTGGAGTCTACGTGACAGCAATTTTCTGGATACTGCTGAGTATTCTAGCCTCAGAAATATTTTTGTTTCGATGGTCTCAATTCCTCCTTTAATTTTAAATTCCTCCAGTGTTTTTCAAGCCCTTGGAGACCGTTCAGATGGCTCAAACAACAATTAGTATCACCTTCACCCTCATGTTTCACATTTTTCTTTCTAGTTCTATGGCATGGTCTAAGTAGTTGTCTATCTTTTCGTTTTCTTTAGTTATACTCAGTGGTTGGCCGGCAGGGCAAAATCCACTAAATGACAAATTATCTGTTTCTTGTTAATTGAAATTATTATTATTATTATTATTATTATTATTATTATTATTATTATTATTATTATTATCCTTAGCTGATGGTCTGTCGCTGGAGTCTGAGTGACAACAAGTCTCCTCAAGTGTCCAGGATACTTCTGAGAATTCTAACCAATATTAACGATGCTGTTGTCTGGATGGTCTCAATTCTTACTTTGATTTCCAGTTCCTCAAGTCTTTTTTCTAAGCTTTTTGGGACTGTTCCAAGTGCACCAACTACAATTGGTGTCAGTTTTCCCCTCATATTCCACAGTCTTTTCAATTCTCTAGCAAGGTTCAGGTATTTGTCTATTTTTTCGTTTTCTTTCAGCTTCACCCCGCGATCTGCTGGAATTGCCATCTACAAGTTAACAAGTTCTCTTTTTTGTTAATTACTACAAGATCTGGTCTTCTATCCGGGATAAGGCGATCCGTCTCTATCTCAAACTCCCACGGAATTTTATACGTTTCTACTTTTACACGTTTATGCTTATACCATTTTGTTGTATGGTAAAAATATAGTTTTTTGCATAATTCCCAGTAGATAACCTGCTCAACCCAGTCGTGCCTAGCTTTCGTTGTGCTAGTTTGCTGTATTCGTTCAATACATTTTTTATGGTCTCATTCCTGTCACTTCTAGATGGGATAAGGCGATCTGTCTTGATCAGAAAGTCCCAGAGAAATTGAAAAAACGGAATTGAAAAAGAGAATGGAGAACGATGTTTTCTCTAGATGAAAATGTCCATGAATAATACTAAATTATATCAAACTCCCTGAAAATTTGAATCATGTTAAGTAATGATCCTAAGATTAAGTTATTCTAAAGAATCGACAGATCAATGACACTTAAATGGAGCAAACCATTTAGTTATCTTAATGACATGTGTCAGATTGCTTTGTGCATCTCATCAGATAAACAATGATCTTTCACATTTTTTCTAAACATCATTTATACAGCCATATCAATGTCCAATTAGCAGACAATTGTTCTTGTTATATTAGACATTTGTTATTATCGAAGAATGGAAGAGAGAATTTTACTTCATTAACTAGAATCATCTGTTGATATAATCATAGACGCGTAAAAGGTTTCCCAATAATTTAAATTTTCTTCCTTGGCCAAACTTTTGTTTCTATAAAATTTCTGTCTGTCTGTGCTGACCAAAATTAATTTCACTTTGCTATCATATTCTGCATTAGAAATCTGTGCATGCTCTGTGACTAATGAACTATTGAAAATTCAAAAATAAATCTGAAACTTTTAAGCTTAAATTTTACTTTCTTAACCCCGTGTGTGTATGAGTATAATGCAAATATTTTATATCATCTTTCGTTTATTTAGTTATTTTAGATGAAGCACTTTCAGCCATTATTATAATTATTATTTCACCCTTTGCATTGTTCTTAGATCAGCGTTAGCTGGTGGTCTTTCTCTGAAGTCTAAGTGACAATAAGTCTCCTCAGGTTCCCAGGAATCTTGTGGGTATTCTAGCTGATCGTAACAATGGATGGTCTTGATTCTTTCTCTGATTTCCAATTCCTACCGCCTTTTTTCTAAACCATTAGGGACCGTTTCAAGGGCACTAATTATAATTGGCATTACCTTCAGCATCACTTTCCATAGCTTTCTTTCTAGTTTTCTGGACAGATTCAAGTATTTGTCTATCTTTTCATTTTCTATCATTTTTCATCCGTGTTCCGTCGGAACGGCAAAATCCGTTTTAAGTATCCATAAAATTGACTCTATTTTCTCCATGTTTTCTTATATTTTCCTGATTTTTCCTTTAGTTATTTCGCTTTTCCCCTTTTTATCACGCGCATGGCATACTTTTTTGATTCCAAATTCCATTATTATTATTATTATTATTATTATTATTATTATTATTATTTACTCCTTTTGAGTTTTCACATCAGTGATAGCTGATGGTCTTTCACTGGAGTCTGAGTGACAGCAAGTCTCCTTATTATTATTATTATTATTATTATTATTATTATTATTATTATTATTATTATTATTTCTGAGTTATTATCTCCTCATGAGTATTCTAGTCTAACTTAAAATTGATTTGGTTTGTATGTTCTCGATTCCTCATATAATTTCCAATTCCTCCGGTCTCTTTTTCCTGTCCCACTGGGAACTGTTTCTAGCTTACCAAGTATAATTGGTATCGCCCCCTTCATGTTCTACAACTTTTTAGGCTTTCTGGAAAGATCTAAGAATTTGTTTATCTTTTTACTCTTTTTACTAGATGATAAGGTCTTTTGTTCTTGTTAATTAGCACAATGTTTGGCCTTCTAGTCGGGATTAGGCAATCTGATTGTATCGCAAAATCCCAGAGATTTTAGAAGTTTCATTTTCTAGGACGGATTCTGGGTTGTTCATGTAAAATTTGGTAGTATGATCAAATTTTAATCTTCTTCTCTATTCCCTATGGATACATTTCCCCCCGAGTCATGCTTTGTCATCTAATCCTTTTATGTCAGCTTGCTGCATTCGCTTATTATGTGATTAACCATTTCTTATCGGTCTCCACATAACCTACACCTTATATGCTGTTTGTCATCAATGTTTGCTTTGATATAATTGATCCTTATTGCATTATTTTGTGCTGCTATTATAAGAAATTCACTTTCTCTCTTGAGGTTTTCTCTTCTTGGTCATATCTAGGTAATCTCGTTTGCAATCTCCTCAGTTTGTTGCTTGAAATATCCATAGAGTTGTTTTTGTTAAAGATTACTAATTATCCCTTCGTTGACATTACCGGTTGCTGTAATTAGTCTTTATCTTTGGAGTAATCCTCGAACCTTTAAACCATTGCATCGACACTATCTTCAATGGATGCGAGTCCTCTTTCCTTCTTTCCTTGACCCATAGATTATATCTATATCATATTTCAGGCGTAAGACCTTGTACACAGTCATCAGTTCAATTGTTATTTGGTTTATTTGTCTGTATTCCTCCTTTGTTCATTTTAAGAATGGTCCAGGGTATCTTTCAAAGGGGACTATTCAGGGTTTTATTCATTTGATGAGATTTCTACTGCAGTGTTTAGTTTCGAGAGGTTTTGTTGTTCTTCTGTGGTACTCTTTTCTTAGATTTTTCTATCATCTCTGTTTGATGTTGTCCGCTTCTAATATTCTCATTTGTAATTTTCTTTTTTCTCTAAGTATTCTGATTCTTTTCTGATTTGATGGTTCTATCCCTTCCATTGTTTATATTTTCATCTGTTTCATTATAAGCATTTTACATTTTTAATCCCATATTCCATTCCTATATCCTGGCTGTATATAGTTTGTATAAGGATTACTAGTTCTTTTTTGCAAATATCTTGTTATCATCAATATACATAAGGAGGTTATAATTTCACTTCTTGTGTTTTTTTAGCAGGGTATCTTTTACTGAAGTCTGAGTGACATCAAGTCTCCTCATGTCTGTTTTAAAGAATCAACGTGGAACGGAAATAATAAAGATGATATTCAAAATGATATTCGATGATATTTAAATTGATGTTGCTTTCTGTTTAAATTAATAAGTGGCTTTAACCATGTTGCTAAACACTAAAGACCTTGAAAAAAGAAAGAAGATAATAGTTAGAATTATTATTTTAATCCTCGGAAAATATTTACAGCAATAGTCTCGGCAAGTCTCTTCAATTCTCCAACACTTTTCTAAATATTATAGCCGATCTTATCAGTGCTGTTGTCTCAATTGTTTCTAGGATTTCTAGTTCCCCCATTCTCTTTTTTTAGGTTCTTGGGGAGTGTTCCCAGCGCTCCGACTATGGTTAGTATAACTGTCATGTTTTTATTCCACAACTTAAAAAAGACTCACTGGCAACTTTGGGGTATTTCTAGAGTTTTTTACTTTCTTTTATTTGAACTCTTATTGTATAAAACATCATAAAATAGAATGTAACGAATCAAGTGCTGTAATATTTTTTAATGTTTAATTTCTTTATAAATAATATTTGTTAGCATAATACATTTGAAAACTTAAATTGTTAGTGAACCTATTAATATAAACGTATCTGAAGCTCACTCATAACTCAAATTTTAGTTCGGAACACAAAGCAAAAAATTAAGTTACAACTCGTAACTTAGTAAACTCGTCAGTTGATAACTTGTAAGTCAAGGTACCACTATATATAGAAAAGATAAATAGAAGTTGTAATATTTCTTTTGTGTTATTTATTATTTGATAGCTCTAAAATATTTTCAACGGGGAATTCCTCTGACACAATCGTTTCTTGTTTTTTACAACTACGTTTCATTTTTTGGCCAGGACTGGATTTTATCACAGGTTGTTTTCCTTTGATTATTATAGTAACTGCACATTTTTCAATTCCAAATCCCATCCATATATTCTGGCCGAATATACGAAGCGTTGGTATGAATATTTTTTTTTAGCTCGCTTTTATTTTTGGCAAAAGTTTTTACATCATACATATACTTAAGGTGGTTTACTTTTTCTCGCAAGTGTATTCTCTTTAGCATTTTCTTAGAATGTAATTCAAAAATGTAATTGCCTTGGCGAGCAGATGTAATGACAAAGAGTCTCCTAATTAACAATGCTTAATCAAATAATAATGAGCCGGGGGAGATTGAGAACAAAAAGACGAGGATGAGTTCAAAATCCTTAAATTTGGATATCTTCCAACCAATGGGTTTTCATATTGCAGATGCAATTAATTAGGTTTTCCCGAGACAAAGGGGTGGAAGTTCGAATCTCACTAAGAGTTTATCATTTGTTCTCGATACACACTGTTTTATCACTGTCGTAGATTTACAGTCCGTGTTAGGTGCAATAAAATCAACTTATATTAAGATGGAAAAAATACAATTAAAAATAAATGACAATAATAAAAATAAAAACAACAACAACAATATGAATAGTAATAATAGTATGAATAATAAGTAAAGTCGGTAGAGTAGCCTGGCATCGGTATCAGCCGCACTGAGGGAGTCTATACTTGTTTCACTAGCACTAGACCATGGATATTGTTTTGGCGTCTAGAGTGGAGCACCATACCTACGATCAGGTGGCCTTTTTACTGCACAGATCCAAGCTGGGCTACTCATGAGTTGGTGATGCCTGGTATTGAACCCGGAACGCTTTACTTCTTTAGCATTCAAATCCATCATTCCAATTAATTATCTTTTGTGAGAAAACCTCTTTCATTCTATGAAATAATCCTAATATAAAGAGCATAAAAACAGAAAAAAAGAAGAAAGCAAGCAGAAAATCTTTAGGTTCTCATGTAATTTAGAAGATATTTTTTGATAATACTTTTTGTTCGGGAAATTAATTAAAGATTGGTTAATTTATTTTCAAAGAAACGAACACGCAAATTTTGTTCATCCTTTTAAAAAATCAAATATGCTATCCTATTACTGGAATAATTATCCCCATTTTTATGGTAACTTTTCAGTTGGTGTGCTCTTTAGACTTTTTTTGGCCTATATTGTCTCCGATATTTAAAAAAAAAAAAAAAATACGATTCATGTTACACTTGAAGAAGACCAAAAGTCACACATCAGCTGAAGTTTGTCGATAAAAGCATCAAACGTGATTATAGTAGTTCGATGATTTCTAGAACAATGGTTTGGCTCTTTGTTTTGCGGCATGTTAACCGTTTTTGTGTCATTTAATGCTAAACCAGGTCATTTTGATAAACAAAAGACTCAGGTTGCTTACGGTATCTGTTGTTGCTTAAGTGGTCACCCAATTAATTATTGAACAGGCTCATTGCTGCTTAACTTTGGCGATCTAGCGGGAACCGGTGCTTTCAGTGTGTCTTGAGTGATATATGAAATAAT
The DNA here is from genome assembly GCA_023376005.1 of Doryteuthis pealeii. Lineage (NCBI taxonomy): Eukaryota > Metazoa > Mollusca > Cephalopoda > Myopsida > Loliginidae > Doryteuthis > Doryteuthis pealeii. Next base: position 114,069,288 of record CM042139.1, read on the forward strand.
GACAATATGATGATTATTGTCAATGTGTAGATGTTCAACTATAAACGGGAGATGAAAATAAAACAGGGAAAATAAATCTCTAATTGATATTAATAATGAACAAAAAACACTATTTTAAAATTGCTAACAGGTTCCTTTACAAGAACCGCGTGTCTCTCGTTTTACTTCCGTTGGGTATTAAACTATATAAAGAAATTATCAAAACGCTACAACTGTTGCAGAGGAATATGGTTTATACCAACTGTCTCAATTTTAATCATATCTTGTTTCTAGTTGATATATAAAAAGGAATTCATGATTACTGATAAACATCTGTTTCATGTAATTTGTTTTTTTATATCTTTATTAAAAATACTGGGGAGCTAAGTCTTGTTTTTGTCGATATTTGCAATAATAAATTATATCATAATGATAAAATATAGCATCAAGTATAAGAAGTGTAACTCGTTTGGACACATGCGATCTGTTGTCACGAGTAAGCAACTTAATAGTTTTTTTTTAGCACTGAGTTGAATCAGAATTTCTTTTAGAAGATGTGATATTAAAGAAACTTCTTCATATCTTATTCTATCTCATGCAGAGATACGGATCAATCATTTGGCGCTATATGACGTATATAAACGTAATCAATTGTTGATTCTCCCGCGTATACACATTTTTCTTGATATAGCCGAATATCTATCAGGATTTAATATTATACTTTATATTCTGAAATTTTAAGCAAATATTTCATCCTAAATATTTTGAACTAGTTTTGGGAAGAAATATTTTCATTTACGTGGGTGACACTTAAGAGATTTATTAATAGCCCCCCCTCCCCCCCAAAAAAAAAAAAAACTAAATACATCTGGAGTGTTGACCCTAACTAAAAATGTGATTATTTTGCATCTCCAGCTTAAAGAATTATCTTTAAACCTTTTATATTAAATTGGAATAATGATTTTAATAAAATTCCATTATTTTGTATTATTTATATTTTTCGAACTGTTGTCCTCATCTTTATTGTTATGACGAATTCGAGTACCTTTCAGTCGATATGGGGAGCCTTCAGGTCATAATCGGGAGTCTTCACCGAACTTCGAACTGAATTCTTTATTTAATCCATTGTAGTAGATTGTTCTCCATGACCAATTACAAGTGTTAAGCTATGTTAAGTATTCTGTTATTTACGCCTGTAGTTAGGATTGATCCTGGAACCCCCAGTCAAAAATAACATATAATACTTACAATAGCTTAACACTTGTACCTGGTCATAGTTAACGGAATGAGAACAATCTACACCAATGGATTAAATAAAGGATTCAGGTTCTAAGTTCCGTGAAGACTCCCGATTATGACATGAAGGCTCCCCATATAGACAGAAAGGTACTCGAAAAGAAACATCCGAAGAAAGCCGCAGATCATATCAGCCGAAACGTTGAGTATATAACAAGAAGGATGAACACCCCCCCCAAATCTAAATAATACAAATAATTAAGTCTCAATTCAAAAATTCAGAATAAATTCTATTAATATTTTCATTAGAAATTTTAAATTTAAATTCAGACCCTTACTTGACGAACATTCATTTTCTTCTGGAGAACAAAAAATTATTTCATTTTAACATGTTTTCTTGTGTCCAGTTAGATCAGATTTGGTTGATTATTTGGTTGGTTAGATTTTACAACATGTCAACCCTTGTTGAGTTATTTTATGCCAAAGACGATTTGTTTTATTCATTCTTGATGGGAACTCGATTTTTTAATTCGTTGTTCTATTTACACCATAAATGGCACTCTAACAGGTACTACCAATCCGGGTCAGAGTAAACCTTGGAGTAATGGTGATGAAGGGCTACTCCACATTCCCCAGAGCTCCAGAATTAGAACCTCGCCATCAGATAGAGTTTAACGTTATACCCAGGACATTAAGCCCCTCAACCACCACCTTCTACCGCATATATGATAAAAAAACTGTGGGGCAATAGGGTTGTGGCAAGTATATAGCTAACAGGGCTTCACGTGACCAGCCAATTGATCGGAAGGGGCCTCTCCAACCACCCATCTAGCGTAAGTAAGGACCAAAGTGGACGGTTGTATGTCATAGACAGCTCATCCACCTGGATTCCATCCTTAAGCATGGCGGGTCACCACCCACGGCCAACAGGTTTGGAGGATTTTACCCCTCTGCAGAGGTGCAGTCAGTGTATTCTAAATCCCCGGCTGACAGGACTTCAGATTTTGTAATTCTACATCAAAACGTTTGGCTGTCTATAAATAATAGTTAGACAGACTTTTTGGAATATTTAATAGAGATTAATCTTTGTAATGCTGTGGTGCTAAGGGGTTGAGTCTTTTATTTTTGTCCAAATTTGCAATAATGTATTATGGCATCACAATAAATCATACCATCAAAGTAAAGTCAGCGGAATCGCCTATCGTCAGTATTAGCCGGACAGCAAGGGAGTATATCTTTTTTCTTCACTAGCGCTAGAAAAGAGAGAATTGTTTTGAATCTGAGGTGAAGCGCCACACCGAGCATCAACACCCCACATTACCGCACAGATCCAAGATGTGCTATTCATGCGCTGAGTGGGTGAAGGCCGGCATCGAAACCGGATCCTCGTGGTTCCTAGGCGGATGCTCTACCAACTGAGCTAAACCAGCCCTATAACATAGTATCTTTAAACGTCAATTTATCTAGAAATACCATTTCAAAATATTACAAACTCTTCTGAAAGAATTTTTTTTTTCGGAAAATTTACATTTGGAGGAAATTTGATGGTTCTATTAACTTGATTACTTTTTTTGGAAGATTGGCGTGACATATTCTTCCTGTTCGTTTTGTCATATTGGACTTTGTTGCCTACTTAGGAATGTTTATTAAATAAGTTAATATTTAATTCTTCAATGTTATATACACAACATTTTATCCAATGTGCCCTCCGGCCTTTTTTGACGAACTCAAGAACCTTCTTGTCGAACTTAAAAATATTCTTGACGAATTCGGGAGCCTTCGTGTCATAATCGTGAGCCTTCACCGAACCCTTTATTTAATCCATTGGAGTAGATTTTTCCCATTCCGTAAATCATGACCATGTGCAAGTGTAAAGCTATATTAAGTATTCTACGTTATTTTTCGCCCGTAGTTAGGATTGAAGCTGCAAACTCCAGATTGTCACTTAAAACAGTATTAACTCAACCCTTATATGCGTTGCGTCATGGGTTCAACCAATGAAAGCTGCAGAGTACATCGGCCGGAACGTTGTTATATAACATTAAAGATGAGGACAACAGTTCGAAAAATTGTAAATATTACAAATTATCAAACCACATCTAAAAAATTCAGACAAATTAATTCTTCAAGTTGGACACGAAAAAAATTAGTTAAAAAGCGTCTTCTGCAAAGCCCTGATGATGACGTCACGACCGGTAAAGGTTTCTCAACATTCCGTGCAAGCAGAATGTTGACACTCTTTAAAATATGACACCATTTTACTTATTTTATTTATTTATTTACTGTAACTAGGTAAAAGAGAACAGTTCCCACATAGCATAATTTATTTACGATTTTGTGGATTATGCAATGTATGCATTTCAAAGTTCCTGTCAGTGTTAATACTCTAAATGTTTCAATTTGGCGAAAAGAGAACGGGATGTTCGGAATAGCAACACAATCCCACAACGGGGAAAGTCACAGAGCAAAGTGGCGAACCCGGTTACGCATATCGTGAAAAGAAAGGTAAATTTGTCCCAGAAATTCCTTTGTGATCTGGCCTCGTTTCAATTAACTTCCGTTTCAAGTCCCGGCTATTCTCAACACTTTTACCTTAGAGGATTTTCATATCTTGTCCTTTTCTATTATATGTAACTATTTTTTTCCATTTGCATTTTAAAAGTACATTTTAGGTGCACTGGGAGATTGTTTTTGTATTACCTGTACTTTTTGTGGGCACTATTGGTTGTTTCACTATCGTGATTTTGTATCCGAATAAAATGATCTTCTACTAAACTAAGCTTCTTTCAAAATTAATGATTACTGATTTGGCACCAGTTGGAAAGTTCTATTTGATAGATTAGTCTATCATGCGACATAGAGTGACTTTGATCCATCATCTTATTGTCGTGTGTCTAGCGGATTAAAAATCAATAAATAATTACGTTACGTTACTATCACGTCGTTCTCAGAACTTTCTTGTGCATATTTGTCGTTCGTAGAAATAACAGAAGAAAAAGTAAAGAGAAAGAAGGGAAAAAAACAGAAAAATAAATAATAAGATTAAAAAACCCAAAAACAAACAAAATACAAAACAGAAAAGAATAAAAACATGTTGACTTGAGTAGAATCAACAGGTTTGTTTATTTAAAGGAATCTGATGAATATTCAAGAACATTAACTCTTGCTGAAAAATGCCCTACAAAGACTGTTTTTTTTTTTTTTGTTTTACGGCATATTCACCACGGTGGGTCATTTACTCCTGGCAAAGTTTTGAAAGATTTATAGCTATAGTTTGGAAGAATTTCTTTAAAAACTCATTTTTGTTGTAAACAAATTTTCTATTTAACCCATACATGTTAACAGGTACTACAACTCCGGGTCTGGGAGAACCCGGGAGCAATGGTGATGAACTGATGCTCCACATTCCACAGACCTCCAAAAATGGAACCTTATAATCAGTTTAACGTCATAACCAGGACATGGAGACCCTCATCCACCGCCTTCTAGGACCCATATTATAAAAAATTATTGGGGCTTGCCGTAAGGTCAATAGGGTAGGGACATTCATATAGGTAGTAAGACTTGACGTGACCAGTCGATTTATCGGAGGGGTCTGTGGCACGTAATAAAATGAGGGTCAAATCACTCTTCAATACTATATATATATATATATATATATATATATATATATACAAGGTATGTCATAAAAGTATCGAGATTGAAGCTGTATTTACCAAGATAGAAATGAATAATGAATGGGACATTACTTTTTTTCCAGAATACAAGGTCAGTCATACAAGTGCCGAATTTGAAACAGTATTTATCAAGATAGGAGTGAACGATGAATGGAACATTAATTTTTTCTGAATACAAGGTTTATCAAAAAGTACATAAAACCTCGATACTTTTTTGACACACCTTGTATATATATATATATATATATATATATATATATATATATATATATATATATATATATATAAGGTATGTCATAAAAGTATCGAGATTGAAGCTGTATTTACCAATATATAAATGAATAATGAATGGGACATTAATTGTTTTCCAGAATACAAGGTGTGTCATACAAGTCCCGAATTTGAAACTGTATTTACTAAGATAGGAGTGAAAGATGAATGGAACGTTAATTCTTTCAGAATACAGAGTTTATCAAAAAGTACATAAAACCTCGATACTATTTTGACACACCTTATATATATATATATATATATATATATATATATATATATATATATATATATAATATATATATATAGAGAGAGAGAGAGAGAGAGAGAGAGAGGGGAATAAATGTGAAATAAGAAATAACAATTGCTGAAATGTATTTTGTTGGATACCAAAAATCACATAATCCTTGCTTTGACTGCTAGATTACTATTAACTTGTTTCAGGTAAAATAGCATCTCTATTCTTATTTTTGAAATGAAACTTGATAATTTGTATCATTTAGATTTTTCTGGTGGTTGTCCCCATACTTATTTTATGTAGGTATATGCACCTCCGGCCTTCTTGTTCTCCAGGTGTTTCTTGTCGAACCCGAGAATCTTTATGCCGAACTCTGAAGCCTTCATGTCCTAATCGGGAGCCTCCACCGAACATCGAAACGAACTCTTTATTTAATCCATTGGGGTAGATTGTTCTCATTCAGTTAACTATGGCCAAGTACAAGTAGTTAGGATTGAACCGCCCACATACAGATAATTGTCACTTATATCCGTTGCACTCTATGTCCAACTGAAGTAGGTCGGAGGGTACATCGACCGAATCTTTGTGTATATTACAATAAAGATGAGGACAACTTTCCTAAAAATCTAAATGTTACAAATTATGAAGCCTCATCTCAAAATGTTAAGTTATATTAAGTATTCTCTGTTATCTTCATCTGTGGTCAAGACTTAACCTGAAAAAGACCGGAGAACACATCCACCGAAACGTTGTGTATATAAGTCCGAAAAACCTAAATAATACACATAAATTTTCTTTGATTTTTTATTCATTTCAACTTCCTATCAAATAACAACCACACTTTTCAAGATCAGTAACTATTTCATTTATATCCAAAACAACGATATAGCATTTAAACGTAGAATAATCGCTTCTCTCGAAATTTGAAAAAAAAGTTGAAAGAAATCCAGCAGAGTGTTAAACTAACCCATTTTTCTTGTTATCATTACAGATTTGGAAAGGAATATATCAAAGGACAAGGATCTAATATTGAAGACTACAGTTTTTACTGTTGTTGTTATTTTAATTGTCACTTTCTTCATCATTACTGTCTGGTATTTAAATCAAACGATTTCGAATAAAGGTGAAACGTAATGTTTACTGTGTTTAAACTCATTTAATTGAAACATTCTTACGATAATTTGTTCGTCTGTAATCTCATAAAATAATGACACCAATACGTCAGCTTTTCTGTGGTAGCTAATGTGTTGTGTACTGCTGTGTACTTTGACAAACAGGAATAATATAATATATTTTTTATTATTCGACTGAACTGAACTGCAGCACAAATTCTCTCTCTCTCTCTTTCTCTCTCTCTCTCTCCCTCTCTCTCTCACTATATATATATATATATATATATATATATATATATATATATATATATATATATATATGCCTTGAGTATCACACCCTCGCATTTCCTGTCATTTGGTAGCCACTTTGTTGATTTTATCTACGACCGGATGTACCTGTCAACCTCATACGCAGGGTTCATCGCCGGTCAAGGCAATATATTACAAATGGAGCCCCGAGCACAAGTTCAGTATGTTTTGGAAAATTCAAAAACATTCAAAAATATTTTAAGTTTTTAGCAAGGGTTTCAAATTACAGTGTGAATATAATGGTAAGCCGTCATCAACCTGAGTCCTTTGTTTATCAAAATTACCAAGTTCGGCATTAAATGACTCCAAAAGTGTCGATATGCCGTAAAAAAACAATAAAAAAACATGTTTATTAACTTGTACGTAAAAAAACAAACTGTTTGGACATTACTGCTGCAATATAGATAGATTTATGCTCAACTTACGAATCGTCAGAAAATAAATAATTTATTTTTTCTATATATTGTTAATATGATTCAATAATTCAATTAGATTATCTCTTTTGGGGGCCAAAGGAATCATCAGAAATAAGTGTAAAACTACTTATTAGCTAGTATCTATTAGATATTTTTTTAAATTCACTATTCACTTAATATATTACTCACAAACCCCTAAGGGAACAGTCAGAAGATGAACACAAGTAAAAAGGAAGAGAGAAGTCATCGACTTTTGAAACCGTTATGTTTTTATACTAACAGCGGTTTTTACTGATATTGATATTTAGGAAGAAGTGAAGGATCTAAATTAAAATTTCTTCGTTATGTCGAGAATTCGGATGATTAAAAAATAACATTCTGAGTCAATGCATGCTACATTAGATTATTATTCAGTGACAAACCGGGATGTAAATATTTTTTTCTCTTGGAACATTTGAAGTGCATTGACTAAATATCGCAGTCATATATCAGTTTTGCTAGGTTACTGTTATATATAAGGAAAGAAATTAAGTTACCAGAATGGCCTATTGTCAGTATTAGCCGGAAAGCGACGGAGTCTATCTCCTTTTCGTTAGCGCTTGATCAGGGAGATTGTTTTTCTGAGGTGGAGCACCACATCTAGAGTCAGATCTATACTTTACCGCACAGATCAAATTACCCAAGCTATGATACTCATGTGCTGAGTTGGCGGGGACCAGTATTGAGCTCAGAATCTTGCGATTCCTGGGAGGGGGGTCTCAACTGATTGGGAATGAACATTTTATTATATATATTGATATTATATCAGTATCACTTTATCAATAACAAGCACTTCAGTATGTTATTTGCTTATGTCAAATGAATTCTGGTATAAAAGATATTCTCATTCATTTTTATATACACACAGATTGATTACTTGATAGATTTCTTCGACTTACGATTTATATAAATCAGGAATCAGATCGACTCAATCAGCATTTATTCTGTAAACGTCGAATTTTCTCTGATTTGTTTTAAATACGAAAAACAGTTGAAAACTATAAACACAAAAGCAGAGGTCTTGTCATGAAGATATGATTCCAAGCACACCATTCGCTGATATCTATAATTTATTTATTTTACTGTAAAAGTTCATTATCGATGAAGTTTTTTAAAAAAGGAACTTTTTTAATCAACCAGCCTCGTTTTGGGCGGATGGTTGGTTATATCTAATGTTAAGTTCAATCATTGAACTTTATAAGAGAGAGAAAAAATAACCGCACCCAAATATCGAACAGTCAGCTTGTCTGTATTTTGCTACTTGCAGCTTTTCTGTATTACTAACTGCATACAAACTCTGACTTTTTTTTCAACTGACGTCCCTTCGAAACTTTCTTTCTCTAGGTCAATCGAAGATCAATGGCTGCTTTTCTAGATTGACGGATAAATTGACGTTCCGAGACAGTCGTTTTGTTTCCCTTTTGCATCTATAACTTTCTTTGTGCAGAATTAGTCTATATGGCCTTTCGATTTCCCACGTTTGTCAATAGTCGGTGAGGCGTCTACTTTAAAAAAATGTGTTGGCGCCATTCTTAATCAAAGATAATTTGAGTTAGACAACAAATTTTGATGCTGATTATGTTTCATGTATAGAATTTTTCTCCTTAGAAAATCCAAACTAAAAGCGAAAAGAACTTTTGTGTTTATAGCCATATTCCTTTCTTATTGGATTATTGATTACTTTAATAAAATACAATAAACACATCTGTAAAAGCATATTCAAGACCAAAAAGAAAATAAAAAAAACACACCCATTACTGGTGCATAGCTCTTATCATCTTATACGTATCTGCCTTCTATACTGACTGGTCGTCCTCCACTTGGTTGTTTCTGCTATGATGGGATCATCTCGCCCTGTTATTCATGTCTGCATTCTTGGAACTTCTTGGTCTTTGAATTCTTGGATTCACTTCTTCATCTTTGTGTCCGTTGTTGTTCTTTGTAACGAACACAAGACTTGATATTTTATACACATCTTTAAATAACCTAAATTAAATCAACACGCGTGGAGAATTAACCCTCTTTGGAGATACGTCTATTGCATTCAAGAACTAGCAAAAAAGTAAATTTCTAACTACACTTTTTGTTCCCACGATTGGCTCTAACCAATCAGAGACCAGACACAAAGTTAATAAAAGTGTAAGTCTTGTCAATTACTTTTACCGTTTATTCCTTGATTTAGAATTACCGTTATTTTTAATTTCTACACCGCCGTACATAATCAATAGTCATCAATTATGTAATATAACTCTCTAGACCGACATTGTAAATACACATGATCTCTCCTCAATTAATAAGTATGAAAAAACATATGTACTTATACACTCAGATTAGAAAGTAATGTAACATAAGAGAGAGAGAGAGAGAGAGAGAGAGAGAGAGAGAGAGAGAGAGAGAGAGAGAGAGAGAGAGAGAGAGAGAGAGAGAGTAGATTGGCATATACATTTTAAAGCATGAATCAGCACAACGCCACATGGCATTTTTTCTACTGGTCGAGAAGTGTCACGCGGCGCAGTGGGTGAGAGGAGGAGTGAGAGGTGAGAATGTTACGTGACGTTGAGACAATGCGCTGAGTGGGACGTGGCTCTCGCTCAGGGAAGTTTTGACTTGGGGAAAAAATAAAAATCTCATAAGAAAATGATGTCGCCTTGTGTTATTAGCTAAACAATAAATGACACAAGGCAAGAAATCCCCCAGCAGCCTAAATTGTTTTCCAGACCCCAAATATCAGGGTATTGTCAGCCAATTCAACCAGATTCGAGCCTCTCCATATAGTACAAAAAAAGAGATAGGTATGTGGCGATTATTTCTATATGGCACGTCATCACTCCATTTCAAAAGCCATAACGTTACAGTAATGGGTATTTTTTTCAGGTTGACAACCTTGATTGAATATCACCTGATCAATGTTAATTTTAAACATTCATTTAGTGTTTGCTTATCATAATTCATGTTCAACCGAGTAATCCTGTTTTAATCTCGTTTCCCTAATTATAGGTTAGTTGGTTGGTTGGTTGGTTGGTTTTTAAGGCATGTCAACTCATTTTTATACAAGATTGAAAGCTGATTTTGATCTATTTAACACATAGATTGAACGCTAAGAAGTACTACCATTCCGGATCAGAGTGGACCTCGGAGTAGTGGCAATCAAGGGATTCTCAACACTACCCAGAGTTCAAGCATAGCAACCTCCCCACTATCTGCAGTTTAATGTCATACCAAGGACATTAAGAGCCTTATCCACAGCCTTCTAGCACATATAGGATAAAAGGGTTGTTTTTTTCTCTAAGAGCAATAGGGTCAGACAATCCTGTAGGTAGTAGGGTTTGACTGATAATTTATTGATCGATATAGGCCTTTCTGAGAGCCCGTCTAGCCTAAATAAGGGCCAAATGGGAGTGTTGCATGTCATAGACTTCTCGGCCACCGGAATTCCGTACTTAAGCATCATGGGTCGCCACCCACGACCAACAGCTGTCCCCATTGGTCTTACCACCTGCAACGGTGCGATTGGCGTATTCTACAACCCCAGCTGACATAGCTCTTAATTATAAGGATATTCCAAAGATAAAGAACCTGTGGATTTCTAAACATTCAAGTGTTGTCTTATTCGACCTCATCAGGCTAATTAAAAGTGCGCTTGATTACGCCTGTTATAAAAATGGAACACAGGGATATCGACAAGCTTCAGTCAGTCAAACTCTGTATTAGACATCAGGGTAATGTAACAGAACTAAGTTAAAAAAAAACGATTAAAAAGAATAAGCTCCTTCCGGCCATTTCTGGATGGCCGAGAGACTCGGAAGATACTTCCGGTTCTGATGATCGATCGTTCACTTCTTGAATTGAAAAAATATAACAAAAATGACAGCCATGTTTGATGGTTCTAAAGATTGTTGTTTGATGAAATTTTAATCAGACCTTTCATGCATATAATCTCAACAAAATTGGTTCCAAATAATCCTCTCTCTGTGAACGAATTTTGGACCCAAAAGAATATTCCCCTAGTCTGTGACAAATGTCTGTTCCATAAAATCAAAACCCAGCTCAATAGCCGCTATATGGGATCTATTAAGAACATGCTGCGTCAGTTGGTGGTAGCATCAGTTGAAGTCTCCCAGTACTGTTTTAGGAGTTGGCTGTCATTAGATTTTGTAGCTGAAAATATAGTCTCTTGATAGTTTCTTGGTCCAAGATGTCTTGTATTATCTTATTTTAACCACAATTCGGCGCTTGTCATAATAAGATTAAATAAGCCTAATGTTAGGATGGCTGACTACTTGAAGACTCAACACATCCTTATTGGAAGGATTTTCAGAGCCACTTGATATATCGAACTGACATCTACAAATAGTTCAGACGTGTAAATGCTTTATCAAATTCATATTTAATAAAAAATATTACTTTTTTCATGAACAATCAGGTTAGTAAAAACAGAACCTAAATTATATTCGTCTTATACTGCATTCTCACACGAATATGTATGAATGTCTGCATCCAGTTATTATTACATTAATTTGCCTGTGCAATCAATAATTATCCCGGATATAAAACTGACATTTTAAAAAAGTCCTTACAGGTATTAAAAAGTTTTAACATCCCCTCTCTCTCTATATATATATATATAATAAAGTAATCCACAGACACGTGTTTCGAGGTATCACCTCTCATCAGTGTGGTTATACAGTTTAACAGCTACCTCTGGCCGGGTTCGAGACCCGAATGAACTTTCGTTCGCCAAAACTCTTACCCGTGCGGCCACAAGCATCTGTCAAATATAGGAGGCTATTTAATCGCTACATTTCTAAGCGGAAATGAAATTCATTAGAGGCCTCAAACTTTGTTTATGTAAACAGAGCGAGGTTTAGCTGTACGCCGAATACGGTGAATTTTGCAATTAAATCCCCTCTATATATATATATATATATATATATATATATATATATATATATATATATATATAAAAACTCCACGACGAGGTCTATTTGCTAATAAGTCCTCAAAAATATAGTTAGATGATATTTCCGTATAAATAGCTCATATAAAAGTGTGATGAGTAAACAAATACTCAAGAATAAATCATGGATCCTTTTTTCATGTTCAGATATCGTATTCTAATATTTATCCCACCCTGTCTGGGGGAGCTGTATAATACACACACTGCACATCTGCAGATGAGTAAGACCCCGCCTATGAGGCCACCTCTTAGCTGTGGGTGGAGACCTGTAATGTCTGAAGACAGGATTGTGGTGGCTGGGCGGTCTGTGACTCGGGCACTAAGGGGTCCGGAGACATGCAACACTTCAATCGGCTCTTATTTTAAATAGACTGGCGATTGCAGAGGTCTCATCCGATTAATTGACTGGTTATATCAAACACTAGAACCTATATATTTGTCCTGACTGAATTCTTGAAATTGCTCTTACAGCAAACAACCAGCTCTTTTATGCTATAAGTTCTAGAAGGCGATAGTGTAGGAACAACTACCACTACTTATTAATACATATGAATTTGATGAAAATATTTCTACCAATGTATTAATACACATGAAGTTAATGATAATTATTTCTATAAACAAATAAAAAACAAGATTTGGCATTAAATAACCCACAAGAGTTTATATACCATTAAACAAAGCAACTAACCAACCATAATATTTATGCTGTGCTATTATGACAGAAGATATTCTGTAATCTCTCTTTATCAAAGATAGATATTAAAAAAAATTATTTCAAGATAATTTTCTCGCTGATTAATATAGTCAGTCTGTTTTCTTTGCGGGTTTGAATTATTTACTGAAATTATTCATGTGTCAAATTATTAGCGAGGTGTAATAAAAACCCCGGTAAAAAAGAAAATAATACTTTTATTGATTCATTTATAGATTTTATGGATACATACAGTAACTAAGATAAAATTAAATTGAAATAAAAAAGTAAAAAGGATTAAAAAATGATAGTGAAGTTAGTTAATATGAGATATGTGATCCTTTTTTAAAAATAACTTGGAAAAGGCGCACGTCCAACGATGTCAATTTTTGGATCTCCTCTGATGTAATTTCATGTGATACGTTGACTATTTCCTGCCACAAGTCATCTTTACTTCTAAATTGACGTCCATTCTCATAAACACGTCGCTTCAGAATGCTCCACAAGTTTTCAATTGGGTTTAAGTTTTGTCGGCCAGTTCATCTTCCGAGGTCCACAGAAGCCTAATCTTTGCAGGTACTCCGTAGTTTTATGTGCTTAATGCGAAGGAGCATTATCTTGCAAAAATATGAGGGTTCTCCAGAAGGTGATTCTCTGCCTTTTTAGCCAAGATTCCAGGTTCTCTTTGAGGAAGGCTATATAAGCATCTGCTGTTATTTTCGTACCTTCAGGCACTCTCCACGGGCCGACTATGATACCTCCAATAATACCAGCCCAAATCATAATACCTCCTCAACCTGGTTGGCGTCTAAAGCGGTGATGAGGATCTCGTCCATTTACGACCCAACCTTTGCTTCAGCCATCAGGGCCATCAAGTTTTGCACGAGTTTCATCTATGAACAGTATTTTTGAGAAATCGACTTTCATGTTCTCCTTTGCCCATTTCATACGTATTTGTATGTGTATTCTTGTCAATCGAGGCTTTGTCACTGGTCTCACTGATGCCCCGACCTTTTTCAAAAGACGGCAGCGAGTACTTCTAGGCACTGTTGCTTCTCCAATGCTTCTGAAAGGTGCTCCACTTGTCAGGCCTGGGGTATTGACAGCTTCACGTTTCATTGGTGACAAAGAATGTCGAGAAACAACCCTCGAGTGACCCTTATCGGCCCTCTTACGTACCTTCACAGGAGCCTTTGGAAAGTTAAGATGTTATGATATCTTTCTCAGAAGGGGTCAAGTCACATTTGTGACCCATAATTGCACGAGTATAATGACACTTGTTTAATATCTGGGACACTTCTATATCCTGTTGATATTGCAAATGGCCACTGTCTGTTTCCTGTTGCACAGAACAGTACAGTTTTTATACAGCCTGCGCATACAGTTATTTTCATTATACTGTGAAAATTTTGTTAAATTCCAATCTATATCTTTTGTAAAAAATGAAAAAAATATTACCTCGTTAATAATTTGAAACGCAGTGTACAAACCTTTCAGATTATCCGGTATGTTAACATTCTACATATAATAGACCTTAAGTAATTTCCGTTTTCTAGCCATTTTATGGATTAGGGAGTCTTGTTTTAATTCGACGTTCAGCTCCTTTTCATCTATCCGACTTCCATCTCTCACAATTCCATTTTCAGTTTTTATTAACCATTCTATATTTTTCTTGTAATCTTTCATGTATCTCTATTAAATGATAGAAGAGAGTTATTTCTCCTTTTGTAAAACATACATTCATTGTTTTATTTTGTCGATATTACTGAAATCCAAGTTAGAATTTCTTGTTCCTGACTATCTTAATCTTTTTCTTGGTTATAGCTGCAGTTCTTTTTTGTTTACATCATGCGCCGTTTCCTTCATATTTCCTTTTTAAGATTATGCTTCCGGAAACAACTTTTTTTCTGTTGATCTTCATATATTATTTCCAAATATCAGATATCAAAAAGTACCGTTAACCCCGCATATATTAAGCGGCTTAGTTCATTTATGTACTAGTTTTATTCTATTTCAAAATGTTAAATACAAAAATAATTTTATTTCAAAAATTGGAAAGCCCTTAATGATATTCCTAAAAAATGTTGAAAAACTTTTTCTAAAAAACACTAACAAAAGAACAACATAAGTATGTAGTTTAGAAATATCATTAAGGACTTTCCAGTTTTTGAAATAAAATTATTTTTGTATTTAACATTTTGAAATAGAATAAAACTAGTACATAAATGAACTAAGCCGCTTAATATATCCAGGGACAAAGGTACTTTCTGATATCTGATATTTGGAAATTATATATGAAGCGTTACATGCATTTAGCGTTAAATAAATACCTTATTAAAGCTTTAGTTAGCTCCAACCCCGTGTTGTTATTTCAACATGTTAAGCTAACCAACTTCATTTGATGGAACGTATTCTCTATCCGGAAAAATCAACTTCGAACCCGAATTCAGTGGATACTGAAAAGAAATATTGGCTTTTGAGAACCTTTAAAAACATCATTGGGGAATGCGATGACAAAGAACCCCCAAAATTACATTGATTAGCGATATGTATCAGATAGCGTATACAAGTACATTTCTGATGAGATATCATACGAGGAAGCTCTATAAATTATTAAAAAGATGTATATTAGAGGAGAAAGTGAAATGGTCGCCAGTCATCTACTCGCTAGAAGGCGTCAGAAATCCATAGAGACAATTGGCGGATTTCTTCGGGAACTACACAGACTTAGCAAAGATTGTACCTTCAATACCGTTACGGTTGAACAATACCACACTGATCAAGTAAAAGATGCATTCATTAATGGCATATTGTCAGTTAGTTGTTTTGTTTTGTGGCATATAAACCCCTTTCGGGTCATTTAATGCTGAATCAAGTCATGTTGATATCAGGTTGCGTACACTACCTGGAGAAGGTCGGTAAACATTCGGCAGCGTCTGTTAAATAATGCAAAACTTAGCCTCTTGAAATCCTACGGTTAAGTGAAGATCTTAGATCTGAACCTACGTCGTACAGAAAACTTCATACCAAAAAGGTTCCGTTGCAACAATGACAGAAAAACCCTTACTCACTTCTGCCCCCCAACTCAACTCCAGGACTCTCTTGACTCACCAGTAACCATTATCTCAAAAAGAGGCACATTTTTTCTGCGGGTACAAAATACACACCAATATTCCTGCCCAGTAAAAATCAATGATAGGGTAACTAGGCTAAAGTAATAAAATTTCAGTTCTTTGCGCATTCTAATCAGCATTCTTTCACTGTTTATCAAAACCAACATTAGAAATTAAGGTCGGCTGAGGTACTCTGAATTCTCTAGTCGACACAGGCAGCACGAAAAACTTTACATATCATGAAGACAAATCATTAGATAATTTGTCTTTGCTCTAGATGTGTAGTGATGGCGAATGGCGCATTATCCTCTCACATACTCGGATATAGTCTAATGGATTTGAAATTCTATAGAGCTTCGTACAATGATGTGGAACTCTTAATAATGAAAAATTTCTGTTTCAACGTAATAGTGGGACAGGATTTCCTCCAACAAGACCCGTGTCGAAATTCCATTTCGTGGACATAAAGGACATTAAAAGTTTGGGGACTAACGACAGTTAACATGCCTTACCCGTCACTCTTTAAAAATGTAACCCCTAACTGCATAACTATAAAACAATGACAGAATACAATTGTAGATAAAAATTAAAAAGTAATCATAGAAATGCACAAGTCCTTATAAGCCCCCCCTCTCTCTCTCTCTCTCTCTCTCTTTCTCACATACACACACACAAAACGTAAAAAATGTTCGACTTCATCTTTCAAAACTGTTTATCCTAAGCATCTCCTAAATTTTCGAATCTATTTCTAAGAACGCTAATTTTCCGTTCAAAACATTGTAAACAAACCGATCACAGTCTCCTTATTATTCTGAGATGAATTTTTACTTTTCCTTATATCAACAAAAGCCCTGAAGAAGATCTACTAAACATATTGAAACACTGCAGCGTTGGTTGAATAAATACCACTCATTTCATTTGAACCGGTGTTTTTTCAAATTTTTCACTATATTACATACCGTCGGATTCACTTCCAGTTTTCTCTTTATATATATATATATATATATATATATATATATATATATATATATATATATATGTTTCGTTAAACTGTACTGACGATTCTAGTCGGACGAGTTTTTGTTCGATCCTTTCTAATTTTCTGGCCATCTGTTTAATGTCAGGGTGGAACTGGTGTAGCAATCCACGAAAGGTTTCTTTACGAGCGCTTTCGGTATGTCTATCTGACATCTTCAGGTGTGAAACTGATGGGATGTTTCGGGTGTCTCGTTTTTAAAACAATGAGCAGTAGCATAGGAATTGGTAGTGGGAGGTATTAAGAATTGGTAGTGGGAGGTAGTAGGAATTGGTAGTGGGTTCAAACGAATGATAGCAGTAGAGATTTTTGTAGGAGGCGGGGTCACAAGTTTGTGAGAATGAAAGGGGAATAGTCGAAAGAGGATAGGCGGGAAATTATAGGCATTTGAGGACATGTTGACTTGCTTCGAAGTTTATTTTGTTTAAGGTGTTTTTTTTGTTGCTTGATATAGCTTTGATTATTTGAAGTTTTTGATTGTTTTTTTCTTTGTGTAGTGTGAGTGTATTTTCTGTTAAAATTTTACAGTAGGTAGAGAGGGCATGAATGTGTTTTAAGGTGTTGATTAATAAGTAAAATTAATATAGATAATATGGGTGCTATATCTATAAGTAAACAGGGCTCAATATCGTGGATAAAGCATGTAAGTGAAATAAAATGGAAGTTAATCCGACAGTGTGAATATGAAATCAACGGCGCTTGGTTACTGACAATTTCTCACCTAGCGATTGTTCAAAACAAATAATATATAGATAGATAACAAAATATGAATATATACAATTTATAAAATTTATAGAAAATTGAGAATCCTATAAATTTTGCATATTTATATTTGGTTATCTGTTTTATTCATTCATTAATAAAATTGTCTTTATGTTTAAATACATATATATATATATATATATATATATATATATATATATATATATATATATATATATATATATATTTATATATATATATATATTTGTGTGTGTGTCTGTGTGTGGTTGAAAATAGAGGAAAATATGGATAAAACACAAAACAACTAAATACAAATAATGTTTTGCCTCGGTATGATACAAAGCTTTGTCAAATTTATTTTGAAGACAACTAACATTTGAATTTAGTTGTTTTGTCTTTCATCCGCATTTTCCTCTATTTACAACCAAATTTTGTCGGATTTAAACAATCCGTTACTCCTCACACACACAGACACACAGACACACACGCACACACACACACACACACACACATATATATATATATATATAAGTAATTGTTAATTTGCTTGAAGCATTGTTAAGTATGTTATAATTTATTAATTTGAAAGCAATTACAATGCAAGTAAAAAATGAAAACAAAAAGATTTTTGTCTTATCGATCAAATGAATAATACATAAATATATAAATAGATGAAAATAATAAAATTGAAATTGAATGAACGGATAAATGTCCATCACGACTTTACGCATGGCGTTTAAAAAAAAGAACACCACGAGACGCGTGTTTATAACATAAAAAAAATAACGACCAAAAAAAACAACAAAAAACGCGCCCATTTCCGAAAATTGTCTCTGAAGATAAAGTTTTACTTTGAAATCGATAGGACACAAAAAATAACATCTTTTTGTTTTTAATTTTTACTTGCATTGTAATTGCTTTCAAATTAATACATTATAATATATATATATATATATATATATATATATATATATATATATATATATATATATATACTGATAACATATTTTAGAAAATTTTTATGGGATTAGAATTTAAGAAATTAAACAGCAATGTGATTCCTAATGTACCATCGTCTCGTAGAAGGATTCTGTTGAATTTAAGACACATTTGTGTAAAAAGTATCCATATCGTTTAAAAATACATCTTTTAGAATTGTATATGAAGATAACCTCTCAGACGTCTTAAGAAATATTCGTTCTTTCTTCAGTGATAATCATTATTATTACAACTAGTACAAAATAAAAAACGCCCTCCGGGCAATGTAAAAATAGATTTTTGAAACATATTGCCTGAGGGGTGGGAGTAAAAAATTCAATGTCAGCGAGTTTGTACCTAAGTAAGTAAAATCATTCATTAAAGGATTAAAAAATAAAACAATTGGAAATGTAAACTTTAAATATGTATTAGAATAAAACAAACTATATATAGATATACAATACCAGTCATGTATTTATTAAAACTTGTTTTAAAAAACAATGAGGACTGTCTAATGCTGCATGTTCAAATTCTGAGTGTATTCATTCTATGTTATAACGATTTTGGGTAATGTGACGTAAGCAGTGACGTAATTTTTGTTACAGACAAAAACCGAAGCGAATCATCATTATTAATAGATTAGTATCTTCACAAAATATGTTTCTTTCTTCTCGGTTTGTAGTTCCATGAATAATTAATCCTAAATCTTATGTTGCTCGCGAGGCGTTTCATCCTTGATTTCTAGTCTCTGCAAATCGCATTTAAGGAACATGGCATTTACTGAATCCATGAAAAATCTGGTGGGATTCTGTGACACTATGATCACCTATAAATCGTTATCGGCTTTGTTAAATTGTTAAAAACAAAATGTCAATGACATTCATACTTGTGCGTGTTGGACTCCAACGATCTCAACTTGTAGCATTTCTCAAGATCATTTAACCTTTGCGAAAATATTCCATTGTATGTTTAATAACTAAGCGAATCTTTTCTCTCATGAATTCATTGATGTGTATTAAGGTCGCGTTATTTTCTACTTCAATTGCTTACAAGAACTTATGGAAATTTTAGCCAAGCTCACAAAAGTGCAGATACTGCTTTATGATCTGAATTCAATTGAAACAAATAAAGATAACATATTTCAATTAATATATGCTTTAAAGCAGTGTTTCTCTACCGTTTTTGACCGTGGTCCCCTTCAACCTAATGCGAGTTCTTTGTAGCCCCAAACTTAGAGTTTTTATCCCCCTCCTCTTGAGCTCAGTCCGTTAATATAATACATCAAGTAAAGTAGGTATATTAAAGATTGTTGTTTGGATAGTACTATGGCATCAAAACATTAACCCCAGTTGTAGGTCAAAGAATACCTTAATTTAAAGAATAAATAAGGAGTTTTAACTTTTAAGAAATTCAAAACTAAAAAACGGCTACTTTGCATAGATTAGATAAAAAAAGACAATAGATAGATATTTGTTAACAAAATGGCTTAGTTTTATGTAACATTTTAACTAAATAATAAGTTCAATATTATATTTTAAGTAATTGTTTATTACAAAATACTCCATATATATATATATATATATATATATATATATATATATATATATATATATATCTTCATTTTACTCCGAACCATATCCATAATCCTAATCATATCCATAGCCGTGAACTAAAAAAAAAAAAATACGACAAACAAAAGAAATTTCCCATTTTCTTCTTCTTCTTCTTCTTCTTCTTCTTCTTCTTCTTCTTCTTCTTCTTCTTCTTCTTCTTCTTCTAATGCTAAACCCTAGCTGTAAATGAAGTAAGGGTTCATTTTTTACGACTATGGATAGGGTTTGGGTTATTTCTTCTGATACTATTACTAATGAAAACTTTACTCCGAACAATATCCATAATCCTAACCATATCCATAGCCGTGAACAATAAATGAATAAAAATCCGACAAGCAAAGGAAATTTCCGATGTTGTTGTTGTTGTTGTTGTTGTTGTTGTTGTTTCTTCTTCTTCTTCTTCTTCTTCTTCTTCTTCTTCTTCTTCTTCTTCTTCTGCTAAACCCTAGCTGTAAATGAAGTAAGGGTTCATTTTTTACGGCTATGGATAGTGTTCGGGTTATTTCTTCTGATACTAATACTAATGAAAATTTTTTCCCGAACCATTTCCATAATCCTAACGATATCCATAGCCGTGAATAATAAATGAAAAAAAAAAAATCCGACAAACAACTTTCCTCAACTTTCTGTTCCCATCACTTCGCCCTTTGTCACCCACTAAATCTCATGGCTTCAAAGAGGGCCATATGACCGCTGTTAAGTAACACTGATTTAAAGGAAGTCTATGAGCACATGTGAAAACTGGATTCCGTTGTAATTTTCAATTTACACCAATTTTTGGCAAAAGAGAATAAAACGTGACTGAACTGGGGTTGAACAAAGTTTGAAAGAGTTCTTGTGTGATTCAGAAGAGAGATATAAGACATGCCTCAGAATGTTGTACTTTCGCAGAAGAGCCACATTTGTTCTTTAATAATGAATGAGAATATACCATTTAGAGACAATATATGTAACATTGTACGACGTATTTCTTGTGTGTTCGCCAGCTTTGATGTGGAGATCTATCAACTTGCTTCTGATATTGGAGGTCGGTCGTCAGTTTGTTTAACATCCTCGTGGTCTCTCGGTGTACAGAGGAAATAGATGTTTTCCTTAGCTGGAATTCATAATGTAATTCGATGTCTACATCTTCGTTAGTCGTTCGAGGAAATAGAATTGAAATATTTCGTTCTTTAAACTTATACGGCGCCGGCTGCTTATTCCGGACATCAGAGAAATGGGTTTGTTTTCTTCAAAAGCTCTGGTAAATCAAAGGCAGATAATATAAATGCTCGCATAATACTTGTTTAATTACATGAACTATTCACTAACATTACGTTACCACTGGTGTACTCCGCAGTTTACAATCAATTTACGTCATATCCATTAACGTTCTCGAGATTCTGAATAAAACATTATATTCTTCAAGAAAGGGTTATTCATCTTGGTTTTTGTCATATCTGGCAATCTTTTATGGAACACATATTTTTTCCGCCATTTTACCTTGTTATATCAAAGAACTGTCCCACCTCCAATAAACCTGTTAATTCTATCGACGACACTCTAGGAATGATACGGATTTAGCAGAAGGAATCACCATTTAACAGTAAGAGTTTTCTTTTGAGCCTGTGTAATAGTAATAGTAAGTATAGCCGTTGGAGTGGTCTATTGTCGGATTCAGCCGAACAGAGAAGGAGTCTACCTCTTTTATCTAGCGCTAGACCAGGCATATTTTTGCGTTCGAGGTGGATCCCTACACCTACCATCAGCTCCCCTCTTTACCGCACATATTGAAGCTGTGCTACTCGTGTGCTGAATTGGCAAGGACCGGTATTGAATCCAGAACTTTATGATTCCTAGGCGGATGCCATACCGATTGAGCAGCAAACAACTAACAAATTGGCACCGAACATTTGTAAACTTTAATTGTTGCTTATTTAAATTCACATGGTAGAAAAGGACTTTACCAAATACTTGCAGAACCTGTGGATATACTAATATTAATTATTGTAAAGTTTGATATGTTTACTTAAGAGCTATTGCAAAATACTTCAATATGTAAAAAGTATAATAATCTTGATTTAACTCTCTCTCACTCCTTTTCTTTTCTTTTTTTTCTTTCTTTCCTTCTTTTCATCTTTTCATTGAAACAGATTACGTTATCACTTCGATGCGCTCATCCGCCTCTCTTATTTTTCTCCTTCTCTCTTTCTTTCTTTCTTGTTATAATTTTTTCTGTGTCGCATGTTCTTTTCTTTTCTTTCTTTTTTATGATAAAAACGGAATGGTCCATTATTCAGCTGAGGAGACGAAACTCATAAGAAATAAGAATTCGGCAGATAAGCAACACCAGACAATCAGGATTTACATTTTTACATTTCATCTTGGACGATTTAGACGGTCTCATTTTTAACCATAGAGTGTTTCAAAAATGATGACGGTCAGAAGATTAAGGAACACGAGTATCAATATATATTATTAGTATTATATATAGAGGGCGAGTCAAAAAGTAATCCCATTTTGTTTAGGACATGTATAATTACCAACACAGGAACATGTATCATACATTAAAATGAAGCTGGTCCTCTGTATTACATCCCTACTTCTCCATATAGTCACTGTTTCTCTCAATAGCAATGTTCCACCTTCGAATTAAAGCATATATACCTGTCCTGTAAAATTCTGTTGATTGTTCTTTCAGAGACACCTCTTCACTACAGATTTCATTGCCTTGTCTCTGTAATAATGCTTGCCTATTAACCCCTCTTTCATGGGGCCGGAGAGATGATAGCCTGAAGGCGCTAAATTTGGTGAGTATGGAGAAAGCGGTAAAGTTGTCCACATGAATGAGGCGATTTTCTCCATTGTCCTGATGCTTGTCATGCAGAAGGACATTGTCGATGGGCAAGTTGGGTCATACTCGTCAGATTCTTGCTCTGAGCCTCGTTAGCGTCTCAATGTAGGCCTTAGTTTAAAAAAAAAACTTCACATGAAATAAAGAAAATGCCATTACTTTTTGACTCATCCCCGTTCTTCGAAACTCACATGATTCTACGTTACGATCGATAATAAGCAACCATATCGCTGCATGTGCTATTATTACTGCACACCTGTACTTTTTGATCTTGATCGTCTAAAGAGAAATACGGTGATTACAAATGGGTAGCTTTTAAAGTCAAGAAAAGAATGTTTTTGTTCATTTGTTGTTAAAGCATTTTTTTTACAATTTGCTAGCATTACAAACGAAATCAACGCCCAATTTTAATAAGAATACAGAACAAGTGTTAAAATGCAACCTCTTCAAAACACTATTTTGTAAGTCGACTATTAACAAACAGCTGCGAGTTATCAAACAAAGTTATATTGTAAAAAAATAGTAATTCGGTCTGGCTGTAGATCTTACGTGAAGCTGAAACTGTAGTATCATATTAGAAAGGTTAATAACGGCAACTAACTTATGACATTAGTCTGACTTTAATTTCACGGTTTTATAAGTTAACAGAAAAAGCCAAGAAAGAAATTTACTTCTTTCCTCAGTGGAACAATTTTTCTGCTTTTTATCAAGACAATCTAAACATGTTTAAATGTAAACTTACCGGATAAGTTAAAGATTCCACAGAAGAAGATAAAAAAAGTATTTTACAGCTAAATCGCTCCTTTCAAGTTCGCCTTTTTTTTAACAAATGATCAACTTTTAACTATTTATCAGAAACTAGTTTATTTACATCATCAAAAATAAAGCTACAGTCTTAGGGATAAAAACCACAATGTTCCAGGTTCGTTGTTGCTCCCCGCCAATGAGTAACACAGCTTGGGTAATCGGATCAGTGCAGTAAAGTATCTAGATGATGATGGTAGCTGTGGCGCCTCACCTCAGCAAAACATTCTCGCTAGTCTAGCCCTAGTGAAAACGGTATAGATTCCCTCGGTGTCGGCTGATTCCATCCACTTTTCACGAGTAACATTTGGTGCCAATCACTAGGAAATGAGTCATAGTAAATTGCCTCTTATTTCTAGCAACTTTAAGTATGCCGGGTTTTAAAACGTCTCCTTTGTCCATCGGGTCTCTAATTCTGTTTACAATGTTGCGAGATAAAATAGAAATGTCTCCCTTTTTACTATAAAGAGTGGCTTTCTCGCGTCACGTGTCTGTTTTGAACTCGTGACAGGGCGAACCCCGGAATCTCCCTCTTACGAACATGACGTTGGAAACGACAGACGTAGTCATTTGCTTCTCAGCAGCTATTGGTGTTTAAACTTTTCTTTATGTTCCTCGAACACCTTGTGATACTTGTGGTTTGGGACAGGAACTTGGTTCCCTCTTTGTATGTTGAGTAATTAATTATTATATTATATTAATTAGCTTGTCTTTTTCCCTACCGAATATTCTGTGTTAGGTTACTTTCTTTGGGATAGCCTAATGCATTATAAAAATACGGGTAATAGCTACGAGTTAAAACCTCGCTTATACTTATAACAAAAAAGTCTCCAATTGTCTTTTAATGATCATTAACCGAATATTTCTATCACAATTGCTATTGAAAAAGTTCAGTTTCTTTTCAAGGTTCTCACCAGGTTTTAGTAATGAATTGCCAAGAAACTGTTTAATGTTCAACAGATTCTTTATATACTTTTGCGGAGAGATAGTATTATGGACGGAAAGAAAGAAAAAAGAAAGAAAGAATGTGTGGAAAGGAGACGCCAATGTCTGGAATTCGTTATTGATTCTGGTTTTATAAATGCTTATTTTCAAGCATGAAAATTAAACATTCCGGACAGACGCTGATTGCATAATTTATTCAGGTTAGGATTAGAATATACTTTTCATCCGATCAATTCTTAGGCGACAAAAATGACAATTTTGGAAAGCGAACTATTGATTGAATATTAACAAACAGATTATTTATCATGATATTTGCTCGAATAAAAAAAATGTGTGAACATCACTGCTAGCAACAAAATAAATTTTAGTTGCCTTTCAAAATGATAGGTTTTTCTTATTGTATACATATTTCCCAACCGCACGAGTAGGACGTAACATACGGCCAATTTCTTAAGCGGAGATCTTACAGGTTTGAATCCAGAGTTTTTCCTTCTCCTGGACTAGTTGTCTAGTAATTTTTAGTCGCCTTTCAAAATGATAGGTTTTTCTTATTGTATACATATTTCCTAACCGCACGAGTAGCACGTGACATATGGCCAATTTCTTAAGCGGGGTTTTAAATTCAGAGTTTTTCCATCACCTAGACTGGTTGCCGAACCAAGATTAAAGATTCCAGTCTGCCCTACTATTTATCCATAGTTGGATGCATACCTTCCTAAGGGTATTAGCGCTATGTGAAATGCGAACAACCTCGTCCAAAACTTGAACTCACCTCACCATGTCCATTTCCAACAACGATAGCCTCACGCGTCTTCTTTTTTATTGTATTTAACATTATTCTTCTTTCTCCTTCGTTTCAGACATCTGTCATTTTAGTGAAAGGATTTAATTTTTTTTCTTTCTATTTTGGTTTGTTGGTTGGTTAGAGTTGGGTTTTACGGCATGTCAACCCTTGGGTTATTTTATGCCGAAGACATTTTTGTTTTATTCATTCTTTTTATGTATTAATTTTTAAATGCATTTTAAACTCATCTTTTATTTATTCAACTCATAGACGGGGCCCGTACAGGTACTACTCCGGGTCAGAGTGGACCTGGATGTAATGGCAATAAAGTGGTACATCACACTCCACAGATTTCCAGAATTGAAATCTCACCACAAGTTGCAGTTTTGCTTCACACCAGGACACATGGTATTCTGATTATGTATATAACTTTCTTTAAATGATTCTAAATGTCTTGGCCATCGTAGGAAATGGACACAGCGAGACGAGTTCAAATCCTGAACAAAGCTGTTTGCATTAAAAATAGCGCTAATACCCTGGGGAAAAATATGTATTCAACTATTTTCCATCCAGTTATGGGTAAATAGAAGGACATACTTGGCTCTTTAACCATAGTATGGTAACCGATCTAGGAGAAGGAAAGCTCTGAATTCAAACATGTTAGCCTCACTTAAGAAATTAACCTTGTGTCACATACTGCATGTGCGGGGGTGTTGGTAAATTAATAAATGTCTTAGCCATATTCGCTCTAATTATTTATATTTTTACACAAGTAATTTTGTTGTATTGTAATCAAGTGATAGCAAGACTCGCCAATTATCATCATGATAATACATATAATTGTTCAGCGAGTCATCACACCTTTAGATTTTATAACGATCTACTTACAGAAATTCGATCTTCTTCTTCTTCTTCTTCTTCTTCTTCTTCTTCTTCTTCTCTCTCTCTCTCTCTCTCTCTCTCTCTCTCTCTCTCTCTCTCTCTCTCTCTCTCTCTCTCTCTCAGCACCTGGTTACAGAAAGTTTCACGCCTATGCAATTTTCAACCCGATGTTGAGTACTGTTTACTTATATATACTGTTTACTTATATAATAACAATAATACTACATGGATTTTAACTAAGGTAAAACTTTAAAATCTTAACGGCTCTATGATCAAGAAGGTAAACATTCGAAGGCGTCTGATGTAAGGACACTCGAGTTTGAGTCAAGTTGAAACCTGACGCTGTAAGGATATCTTATTTGAAATTTTCCATTTCACTCTCCTCACTTATAAATATAGCACTTATAAATATAGCACTATATATATATATATATATATATATATATATATATATATATATATATATAATATATATATATATATATATATATATATATATATATAGCTATATTTATAAGTGCTATATTTATAAGTGAGGAGAGTGAAATGGAAAATTTCAAATAAGATATCCTTACAGCGTCAGCTTTCAACTTGACTCAAACTCGAGTGTCCTTACAACATCAGACGCCTTCGAATGTTTACCTTCTTGATCATAGAGCCGTTAAGATTTTAAAGTTTTACCTTAGTTAAAATCCATGTAGTATTATTGTTATTTCATTCCTTGGTGGTTTTATTACAACCACCTTAGCTAGTGGTATTTCATTATTATTATTATTATTATTATTATTATTATTATTATTATTATTATTATTATTATTCCTTTTGAGTTTTCCCCACCAGCGTTAGCTGATGGTATTTCACTAGAGTCTGAGTGATAACAAGTCTCCTTGGGTCTCCAGGACTCTTCTGAGTATTCTAGCAGATTGCAGCAATGCAATATTCTGGATGGTCACAATTCTTCCTCTGATTTCCAGATTTTTCTGTCTTTTTTCCAATCCTTTTGGGACCGTTCCAAGTGCACCAAATACAATTGGTATCACTTTGACTTTCATATTCCATAGCTTTTTCAGTTCTCTGGCAAGTTCCAGGTATTTGTCCATATTTTCGTTTTCTTTCAACTTCACCCTGTGATCTGCTGGAACTGCAAAATCCACCAGTTGACAAGTTCTTTCTTTTTTGTTAATCAACACTAGGTCTGGACTTCTTGATGGGATATGGTGGTCCGTTTTTATCTCAAAGTCCTAGAGAATTGTATACGTTTCATTCTCAAGAACAGATTCTGGTTTATGCATATACCATTTTGTTGTATGGTCAAAGTTTAATTTTTTGCATAATTCCCAGTTAATCCTCTTGTGAGTTTTTCACACCAGCGTTAGCTGATGGTCTCTCACTGGAATCTGAGGGACAGCAAGTCTCCTCAGGTTTCCAGGAGTCTTCTGGGTATTCTAGCCGATTTCAACCTAGCCTTGTTGTCTTGTTGTGCTAGTTTGGTGTATTCGCTTAATAAATGGTTTATTGTCTTATTTCTGTCACCACACCCCCTACATTTGATGTTCTGTTGTGTCCTATCCATTTTGCAAAGATATAATTTGTTCCCACTCTTCTTATTTTGTGCAGCAATTATTAGTGACTCAGTTTCACACTTGAGATCACCGCTTTTAAGGCATGTCCAAGTCTTTTCGTGTGCAACCTCTCCAATTTGTTGTTTGAAGTATCCATATAATCGTTTTTCTTCTCATTTCTGTTTTTGTTGTTTTTCTGCTTGTCCATATGTTGCAGCTGCTGTTATTGGCTGCTGTAATTGATGTTTCCTTGCTCTTGCTTGTGTGTTATTCAATTCTTTGGATTGAAGCATCTACGCAATTCTCTATGTTGGCAATACCTCTTTCAACATCCTTTCTTGATACATATACCATGTCTCTATCGTCTCTAGGGTGTAATGCCTTGTACATAGTCATTAATATTTTTTTCTTTTGATCAATCTGTCTAAGTTCTTCTTTTATTCATTTTAAAAATGATCCAGAGTATTCATTCCCTTGATGATATTTCTGCTGAATTATTATTATTATTATTATTATTATTATTATTATTACTATATAGCTTTTTACTCACCAGAAAAACAAATCTTCCTGGTCAAGAGCTATCATAAAGGAATAGGCTCCCTCGTTCTCCTGCTGATACCGACAAACATAACTTATATATATATATATATATATATATATATATATATATATGGAACAATTATAGTACTACCGTGGTTTCGATCCGAGGCAGACCAATAATTCTTCCCAATTATTATTAAAGGTCCACAATTTATTAAGTATTGAGCAGTCTTATATAAATTAATGACATAATACTACTCCTCTAAAAACATGCGTGATAATGTGGTCATCGTGTTGCCAATATACGTTCTTTCAACTTTGGAGATGCAGTATCCTACTGGGCATTTAAATTTATACACGAGATTGGTCTAATTAAGACGAGGGGGATGAATTGTTGCATGTGACAAGATTGGCGGTTTTAAACTTTTGGTAATAGATAATTAGCTTTACTTTGCTGTTGATGTCGGTGGAAGAATTATCACGCAGTTTAACACTACACTTGATTGATACAAGCTCCATAATGCAACACTTAAAATCACATTCAATCCCACTCTACGTACATGAAAATACAAATATACTGCACAAAGAAAAAAAAAACAAACAAAAACTTCAAATACTCGAAGCCTTATATATCAAACAAAACAAACCTAACTTAATCAAGATAAACTTTGAAACCAGTCATCATGTCCTGAAATGCCTATAATTTACCGCCAATCGTCCTTCCACCATTCCTCTTACATTCTTACTGTCACTGTTCGTTTAAACGGAACTCGTGAGGCCCTCCTACTACTAATTCCTACTGCTACTGCTTGTTTTAAAAGCGAGACCACGTAAACATTCCACCAGTTTCACACCTGATGATGGCAGCAATTCCACCAGGATATTAAAAAGATGACCAGACAGTTGGAAAGGATCGAACAAAAACTTCGACAAGAATTGTCAGTAGAGGTTAACAAAACATGTTTAAAAGAAAAAAATGCTGCCAAAATATACTTATATATATATATATATATATATATATATATATATATATATATATATATATATATCTAGAAATATTGGATGAAACAAAATAGACCTTAGTACATAACATCCAAATCAGTTTAAAAGTTTCTCGTTTATTTCACACTTTACCCCATGCCTTGCACTAAATCCCAAAAATATATATTATAGACACACACACATATATATATATATATATATATATATATATATATATATATATATATATATAATATATATATATACATATACAACACATATATACAGATA
Organism: Doryteuthis pealeii; assembly: GCA_023376005.1. Classification (NCBI taxonomy): domain Eukaryota; kingdom Metazoa; phylum Mollusca; class Cephalopoda; order Myopsida; family Loliginidae; genus Doryteuthis; species Doryteuthis pealeii. The sequence goes on from CM042139.1 coordinate 114,099,297, forward strand.
CAATACATACACTGAATACATCCCCCACACACACATATATATATATATATATATATATATATATATGTATATATATATATATATATATGGAAAGTGGGTGACTTATTGAGGAACACAAAATATCGAGTTAGTCACAACTTAGACCGTCGATAACATAATTAACCAAATAAGTCGGGATTATGAATTGATTTAATTAATATTAATTTAGGTAATTAATTGCAGTTAACCCTGAAGACCCACATGATAAAACTCGTGTAGGTTATCTGACCTTATCATCTTTCTATACGCATATATATGTTTATGTATGTGTATAAATATATGTGCGTCTGTATATATATATGTGTGTGCGTGTATGTTAATATATATATATATATGTATGTGTGTGTGTGCGTGTGTATGCATTAGTATATATATATGTATGTTTATGCATGTATATATATATATAATATATATATATATATATATATATATATATATATATATATATATATATATATATATATATATAGTGAGAGAGAGATGAACAGGTTAGTATCTGATTTTTCTGTATATATATATATATATATATATATATATATATAAAAGAATACATTCAATTAGAAACCTAAACTGCTACATTATAAATACCTTTCTTTATAATATTTACTAACATTTCTAAGTGGGATGCACTTTAAGATATAAATTTGAATGGATGTGTTCAATCAATTCTCAATCAATAACAATTGTTCTTTCCAAGGAAAATTGTTCTGCCACAACTGTATCAATGTGTGGTATCTTTTATACATAATCTTAATCTTTTTCCACCTTACTCATTTCAGGCCAAAGTCAATATGAAAGTGTCTCTTGTTGGTATAGGTGGGAATGCCAGTCCGGTGAACCATCTGATTTTGTATAGGATCAGATTAAACCACATGTAAACTCTAACCTTGTGTAACGTGTGAAGAGGAGCAGTCGAATCCAGTCCGGCGGAGGAACAATAAGTGATTGCCGGAAGGTGACATCCCATCCAATTTTGCTATTGATTAAACTTAAATGGCAATGAGCACTTAAGAAGAGACGCCACGTTGACATCCAAGTTATTCATTTTCCTGTGGGCTGCTCTACATCAATGAATGCCTTCTGGTAGAGAAGCGTGAACAATGAACACAAAGAAACACTTCAGCGATGAAATCAGCCCTGGGAATCTTTGCTTACCGTTTCAGCAAGAAATCGATAATTTAAATATCGATTCTAATGTTCAACTTGACCATTAACAATTAGAGATGCAGCAAAAGTTGATAGCCTAGTCCATTTCTATTTTATCCACCGTTTTAGAAATGTATAGATGATAATGTATAAATCCGGGGAACTGAATTGTTCTTTCGTGTTTTAATTCAAATCGGTAATGGCAGGTATTTATTCTCTAAAAGCGACGTATCTATTAAGACCTACTTTGTAGTTGAAATATATTTGCTGACAACGTTCAAACCTAGGTAAAAGGCGGAATTTTGCCTGTTTTCTAATGTGCAAATACTACTACTACTACTACTACTACTATTATTATTATTATTATTATTATTATTATTATTATTATTATTTTACTTACTGTCCATCGTATCCGATGATGATACTATGCGAATCTGTTTACTCCATTTGATTCGATCTCTGGTTGCGTCTTGTCAACTGCCTAAGGGGATGTTCAAGTAATCCAGGTTTCTTGGTACCTGAGCTTTGCTCTATCGATCCCTCTCTTGTTGTATAGCCATATTTATACCCTTCTTTCATACTTCCGGTATATAATAGAGAGACACACAGAGATATATATTAGAGATAGGGATGGTAGATCTTACTTGTTTCTACTAGTTGCTGCTTCTTGCTGACTGGTTCTTTGTCTAGGCTGCTGATTGACTTTTCCTTGGGCCTTTATATCTGCTGGGGGTTGATTTTCCTCCTTACTAATTCTCCTTTGGGCTGGGATAAGCTGGACATTGTCTAGATAATATACAAAAACAACAAGACCTTGTTTGTTCTTGATTAAGTTTTTTTTTCTTCTATCCTATATTAGTAGATTACCGGGGAGGGGATGAGATTGGACCCCGGGAGAGACGATCTATCTCCTTCAAAAGCTAGGTCGCATATAACTAAACTATTCTCACGTTTCTGTCATGTCACGCTTTCAAGGTATCAAAAGGTTATTACTGTCACCGGTACTTTTCCACGGACTCCCTGATTTCAAAGTTAACAGACCTCAATTTAAATATTTATAGCTACAGGTCTGTTCACAATTCATGACCTCTCATGAATTGTAACACTCTTGGTTGTGAGTACAGAATCTACTTTGGCAGTCTGTCATCCCCAAGTCTGTTTAAGTGGCCAGCCCATCTCAGTTTGCGCTGGATAAGTATGTCATGCATGCCAGGGAGTCCATTTCCCTCCAAGATGGTCCTATTTGAAACATGCTGTCACCATTTTATATCTAATACACTGCGCAAGTGACGCATCATGTAGACATATGGGCATCCCTTTTGTATACCGCTCAGGCTTCCGTACTGTACAGGAGGGTCGAGAGAACTATGACATGGTATACTGCGCATTTATTTCTCAATGAGATGTCTCTATTGAACAAGACTCGCCTCTGCAGCCGGCTAATGGTTTCTAATTATCATTGCCTAGTTATCTCCTTCATAAAGAAAAGTTGGTTCATGTAAAAATGACATTCAGCACAGGCAAGTTATACAATTGCAAATTGGACTGAAAATTGCATTATTCAGTAAACTCGGCAGAGTGGCCTATTGTCGGTATCAACCGGACAGCGAGGGGGTCTATCCACTTTTTGTTAGCGCTAGAACAAGGACAAATTGAATTTCTCACAGACTGCTTAATTAAAATATTTGCTATGATGCCGTTTTTACCAGGTTTGGATGATTACATGGATATATATATATATATATATATATATATATATATATATGCATATAGATATATACAAACATGATAATTTAAGTAATAAGGTAGAACCAATTTCGTTTTCATTTTAACAGCAGTCTGAATAAAAAGGATTGAAGCACTCTAATTAGCGTTTCTTACTTATCTACGATATATCAAGAAGTTTGGTGATAAAAAATGATATTCAGTGTAAACAAAATTATCATTTGCTTTCGAATAGGATTGGAAATTGATTCATTCTCAAATGGCATTTTAAATGCATTTTTTAAATAACAATTTCACTATAATGTGCTGATTTTGATGCGATCGCATACATTCATACAAACGTAATAAGAATTCTAATAAGTATGATATAACTGGACACGTAACATTCCTGAAATCAGAAAGCTGGGAGTGTGCCAATGTAGCTTAATTCCAGTTCTCCTTGATACTAACAGACATACGTTTGATGAACTATTTAGGTTGGTAAACAATCATACGCTTAGAGAAGTTATGATTTGGCATGGTCAATGTTTCTTTATTTTTTTCAAGCCGAAACTGTACTTTCATAAAATACTTAATAATTTTTAAAACTGTACTGTCATAAAATACTTAATAATTCTAAAAACTGTACTTTCATAAAATACTTAATAGCTTTAAAAACTGTACTTTCATTAAATACTTAATAATTTTAAAAAGTGTACTTTCATAAAAATACTTAATAATTTTAAAAAGTGTACTTTCATAAAAATACTTAATAATTTAAAAAGTGTACTTGCATAAAAATACTTAATAATTTTAAAAAGTGTACTTTCATAAAAATACTTAATCTTAAAAAGTGTACTTTCATAAAAATACTTAATAATCTTAAAAAGTGTACTTTCATAAAATACTTAATAATTTTAAAAAGTGTACTTTCATAAAATACTTAATAAGTTTCTTGTAATAATCATTCTGAAAAAATAGTAGTCCATTAACTTAACGATATAAGTAAAACATAATCTATTAGGAGTAAACATACAATAGATATATATCAATATAATGCTGACAAATTTATACGAGAAAGGTCATATTTACCATCAACAAAAGAATAGAAAAAAGAAATATCAAGTCCTTAAACTTATCGCAAAGTTGATGTAAATAAATTGAGAAGAAGCAAAAAATGATGTTAGAGTAGTGTCAATTAGATTACATTTTCTTCCGACAAACATCGTTAAATATAGAAAACTGTTGTCTGATTGAGACATTATAAAGAGACAATATGCAGTGATGAGAGAAGTTGTCAGTTCGAAAGTGACTGGCCTGCCCATTGAAAACAACCAACCATAAAAATCGCTTCTAATGGCGGAGATCGTGTGTCCATAAAACTGAACAATTAAATAGTTTTTTTTCTTATTGTCATTGATTCGAGAAATACTTTCAAGATACAACTCTGATGTTTACTGAAGTAAGTGTATTCAAAGAAAAATTTCTTAAGTGTATTTCAGTCAACTCAAAACTAATAATCAATTTTTGAATCACTCTGTCCCGTCTTGAATTCGCAGAGATTCATATCTCTTCAACTATATATCTATGTATGCTATTTTCCTTCTTATTATCTGTTCGTATCTATTCATATCTCAGTCTATTCTTATACACACACACACACACACACACACACACACACATATATATATATATATATATATTAACAATGTAAAATAAGAAATAAAAATAAATACAATTTAAAATATCTTTTATAGTGCTCACAATTTTGAGCACTACACACACACACACACACACACACACACACACACACACACACACACATATATATATATATATATATATATATATATATATATACATTCTGGAGGAGGCGCTGCTGTGTAATGGTTATCGTCGTAGGAAATAAACATATTCTGAACGAATGTTTGCATTTCACAAAGCGTTAATACCCTTTGGAAAGTTATGGATCAAACAGTTCTCCTTACAGCTATGGGTAAACGATAGGACAGACTTGACTCGTTAACATTCATATGGTAAGAAGGAGAAGGAAAACTATGAATTCAAACCTGTTAAAATATGCATAAAATATTGACCTTTTATTGAACACTGTTTGGAATAATTATATATATATATATATATATATATATATATATATGTAAGTCAGATGGTATTGTAAGGCACTGCTGGAGCGCTCTGTGTTTGTGGCAATGAAAGTTTGGGTCCATTACCCCCCACCCTGATTTCAGAGACGCTATCTGATAAATGTTGTATTGGTTGCAAATTTGAACAGGGTGTGTGAGTCAAATGTAATACATATATTTGTTGATAATCTTTATGAGCAGTACCCTTTGTGAGTCAGTATGACACCAATACACAAGAGACCATTTCGAAGGAAACGGTGGTCGTGTTAGTATTTTTGTGATCCAATTTCAGGGACATTTAAGTAGCACACATACAGAGAGAGAGAGAGAGAGAGAGAGAGAGAGAGAGAGAGAGAGAGAGAGAGAGAGAGAGAGAGAGAGAGAGAGATCATTTCATTCATATCTATTTTTACCTTTATATATTTTTCTTCTAAACCGCAGATACAACGGTTTCATAGTGTCATGTGGGTTTTTGGTCAGGAGGAAAGTGGAAACAATGAGCTCTCAAAGTAGTTTTCACTAACGAAAAGAGACCCTCTGCTTTGAATTCAGAGTTTTCATTCTCCCAGACCAGTTGTCATACCAAGGTTAAAGACCAAGTTATGGTAGGTTAAAGAGCCCAGTCAGCCCTACTATTTACCCATAGCTGGAGGGATAATAGTTGGATACCAAGCGTATTAGCGCTATGTAAAATACAAACAGTCATGTCCAGGATTTGAACTCGTCTCACTGTGTCCATTTCATACGAGGTTAACCATTACACAACGCGCCTCCAACTAATGAAATTGTTGTGTTTCAAAATTATACGACAATTTTGTAAAAAAAAAGAAATAACACTGAAATCTTCTGCTTTAATTTTTTTTCTCTCTTTATTTGGTTCGCAGTGACTGGCGTCATTGTATATGATCAAATATATCTGAAAATGTTCCTATCTCTCTTTAGAGTAAATAATGAATGTTACAATAAACGCCATGTCATACCAACAATTAACTCTCTCTCTCTCTCTCTCTCTCTCTCTCTCTATATATATATATATATATATATATATATATATATATATATATATTGAGAGAGAGAGAGAGAGAGAGAGAGAGAGAGAGAGAGAGAGAGAGAGAGAGAGAGTAATATATTCTTTACTTTCTTTTGGAAGTCCGTCGCAGACGACAATTACGTCACTCCATATCTTCAATTGTGGACCCTCTGGTGGCTCATTACTCAAATTCTAGACTTGCAGATGTCGTCACACACATTGCAGGGGAAATTTCCATCTACATTCGGTTGTTCATGACGAAGAAGACGTCGCCGCTCTGCACTCCTATTTATCTCGTTATTGAGCTGCTCAGCTCCTGTGCGACAGGCGTCTCGCCAACCCAGTCTGCTGGAGGCCCTATCACCCACGCTAGAAGGTGCGATTGTACATTTCTTCAGCGTTGTCTTAATATGATCTTTGCGCCGCTTTTGGGGGGCTCCTGTCCTCCGCGTGCCATCTTTGAGTTCACTGTAAAGTAGTTTACGGGGAAATCTGTCTGCAGGCATGCGGATGGGTCAATGCGTGCTCTTCTTCTAATTTCTAAGTGGGGGATTTTGTACCACCACTTTATGCCCAGTATGCGTTGGAGGCAGATGATGTGGAATACCTCCAGTTTTTAAGTGACGTGCAACGGCGGATTGGCCTGGCTTACAGAGTGTTACAGAGTGTTCACGAACCATCAATACTAGATCTCTGTATATAAAGCTGTATGCCTATATAGATAGATATATATATATATACATATGTATATAAATGAATATATATATATATAGATAGATAGATAGATATACATAAGATAAGATATATCTGTCTTTCACTTTTCTCGTATTCCACCACAGCCCACAAATCTTATACCAATTACAAATCTCCGTGTCCCACGGATGGCCTCTAGCAGAAACGATTTACAGATATTTACAAATATTGCCTCTGATCAAAATAAAGATTTAAAAAAAGATTTAAATCCCTTATAGCAAGTCTCATGCATTATCTTTTGGTATATAATTATATATACAATATTGTTTTATTTTTAAGTAATTGTTGGTTTTAAGAAGACTTGCAAAAAAAATTAAGGGACGTCATTTACGCTTTGGAATTCAAAATTTGTTCTCGTCGCCTAAACAGACTTTATCAAAATATGCAAGAAAATATGAATTTTCAAACAAAAATTCACAAATTAATTAAATGTAATGTTTTCACATTGTTTATCTATATACGTAAAATAGTAGAACTGACTGTCTGTGTATTTTTACGCCTTCCCATGCGTTGTTTTATACCAATTGTGTAACAATGATGGTTTCTCGAGCAAACGAACTTGCAATGTGACCTGGCATAAACCAGATGCAATTTATATTAAAAAGTCTTTCGTTATACTATGAATGACTGATAGGAAGTCTTATAGTTCTTGTTGTATATAATTATATGTGTTAATGAAGCATCCGATGTGTAATGGTTTTCGTTCTAGGAAATGAACACGGCGACAAGAGTTCCAAATTCTGGACGCTATTAGCATTGGAAAAGGTATGCACCCAAATATTTTCTATCCAGCTCTAACCTTGGCATGGCTACCGGTCTAAGAGAAAGTAAACTCTGAATTCAAACCTACAAAACCCCGCTTAAAATACCTTGTGTCACACCCGGAGGTGATGGCATATATATATATATTTTTTTTGGGGGGGGGGAGAATAAGTGCTTAATTGGAGTCGTACCTAATTTTGAAAATTAATTAATTAATAATGAATTAGGCGGGAATACCTATTTAAATGTATGGCTAATTCATTATTAATTAATTAATTTTCAAAATTAGGTACGACTCCAATTAAGCACTTATTCTCCCAAAAATTGTCGGCAAAAAAGCCATTCCAAACAAACCGTGTTTACAACTTATCATATATATATATATATATATATATATATATATATATATATATATATATATGAATAAAGTATGTTTTTCAGTAGCTGCTGATTTTAGATTAAAAATATCATGCATTTAGTGTAATGAATCTTTATTATTGGTAATTAATTGTGGTTTGTTATTATTCGTATTATCTAAAGTAGGGTATAAAATTTATTTTATTTTTTATTATTATAATGATATAAATAGTAATGGTAGTAGTGTGATGATAAGGAAAACCTTTTAATTGTAATGATTTGATTTACTTTAATTATTAATTTTTATTTAAACTGTTCTTTTTGTGATTTATGGGACAGCTGTTTTTCATATGGATTTATCTTACATTTAATTTTTAGTAACATTTATGATTGATAATCAATTGCGGCTTATTGTTATTATTGTTGTTGTTATTATAAATTGTATTATCTAGAGGAGAGTATAAGATTTATAATTATAACGATACGAAGAGTAATAGTGTAATATAATGATAATTTGTCATTTTAATAATTTAATCCACATGAATTAATTATAATTGATCATAATAATAAGTACAATATGAGCAATTATGTTAATGATAACGTGAATATTTATAGTGATAATGTTATTTGTAATTTTAGAAACAATAATGTTAATATTAGTAATAATAGTACTACAATCGTGGTAATGTTTACTATAATGATAAATATGATAGAAATAGTGATGTATAAATGAAATTATAATTCTAACAGAAATATTGTGGTTGTTGCGGTTGCTGTTGCTGCGTTTCATGTCTTTTTGAAAGGATTTAGTATTAAAAAAAAGAAGCTATTTTTATGTTTTAATGAAGATTTTAACAATAGGGAAATCATATGTGATAACAGTAGTAAGTTCCTTTTGATAGTATTAATAAGGTATATATATATATATACATATATATATATATATATATATATATATATTATATATATATATATATATATGTGTGTGTGTGTGTGTGTTGTGTGTATGTGTGTGTGTGTGTGTGTGTGTGTGAAATGAAATTGGAAGTGAATCCGACGGTATGTTGAAAAAATAAATAAAGCAAAGAAAGTATAGAATGGATAAAATAGTATATTTTAATCAAATTTTACTTACACGTGTTTCGGTCAGGAGTTTATCCATGTGTACATTATTCAAACTATTATTATTATTTTTGAATAACCAAATGAATTATTATTATTATTATTATTATTATTATTATTATTATTATTATTATTATTATTATTTCATTTCATTTGGTTATTTAAAAAAAGTTGTCAAACCGATATGATGGGATTCATTTTTTCTGAATGATCACCTATCCTAATACATTTTTTAGAAATACAAATATTTTCCCTTTTTTTAATTCACGTTGATAATACACACTCCAAGTAAGTTTGAATAATACTAAAATTTAACACCTGTTCGAAATAGTTTAATTTTAATCATTTTAAAAAGTTATTTTCGAAAGAAATCGAAGCTGTCTCCTGTATACTATGCCCGCTGTAAATAAACAATAAAACCGATAACACGTCCTTTGAATCTTATTATAATGGAGAGTGTGTATCTATCTGTCTGTTACCGAAACTATATCACTACTCAAGTCACAATTCCCTTAATTATTTACATCACATTCTCTGTAATTTTATTTTTATATAAACTTTAATTATCAATAAAATTGTTTTACATTATTAATATTGTTGACCATATCTACATTCTAATAACATGCAATTGTATTTATATTTACAACACAATAGCGGTTTACAGCGAGAAATGGAAGGCTAATTTAAATATTTATATCAAAAATTTGATTTTAATGAATATGTGCTTAGTACTATTGATTTATAATTATTTGGTTTTATGCTAATGAATATAAGCAAAAATCTGGTGTATAACTTTTAACAAGACGAAATGACTGTAATGTTATTCTTTACTTCTAAGTTTAACTGAATAGTTAAATTAGAAAGATTTAGCAATGAAAGACGGGAGTGATAGAATAGTAAGTTTCAGTTCTTCTACTTTTCGATTATACCCGCCTCTGTTTCAAATCTTTTTTATGCATTCTTATTTAGTTTCATAAGCCTTTACAATTTAATATAATATTTTATTACCTTAAAACTTAAATACTTTCACCCGTAGGGTGCATATATTTACTAGTAGGAATAATTATCATAAACTTTAATAAAAGCGACTCTACATCCTTTATTTTTTACTATCTAACAGCCTGTATGTAATACGAGTACGTCCTGTTTGCATCGGTTCTGTAAGAATAAATAAATAAATAAATAGATAAAATTAACATAAATTTATTCCATGACATATGGGAGCATTAAAACCGTCTGCCGAGTAATTATTTTGAATTAAAATTGCATGATTTTTAAATATTCTAAAAATTCCTTTACGTGTTGCTTGCTGAATTTAATTCACTGCCAAGATTATTCCCAAATATAAACATTCAAACAATTCAATGACTATTTTTTTCTCAATAGAGATTCACTAATACCAAATATCCATTACAGTAAACACTTCCTAGACAGAACTTCTGACCAGAATTATGCTGCCAGTCTGGCACCATAATTCCGTCAGAAGTTCTGTCCAGGTAGTATTTAATCTATATGTAATGAAGATTCGGTTTCTGTCTATCTATAACCGAAACTACGTCACTGCTTACATGACAATACCAGTAGGAATTGCGTAAATTTATCAATTATTTAATTTATAGTCAAAATCATTAAAACATAGAATAAAAAAACAATCCTGCATTATATATACTCAGAAATTAAGTATGCAAAATTAAACAGTCCATATTGTTTGTTAAAACAAGTTTTGATAAATACATGCCCGGTATTATTGACTTATATATAGTTAGTTCTATTTTGCTATATATTTAAAGTTATCTAACGTATAGAGTTTTGCGAGAAAATTATTTACAACAAGAAATAGTCACATAGTGTCCTTCTACATTAAATTTATATTTTATTATACGGTGAAAAAAGAAACATTCTGTTTTGATTATCGTATGTTGTAAAATTTTGTTTTACGAGAGTTGATAATCAAAACAGATGCTTTTGACGCCCCCAATATAAATACTTAAATATTACAATTCATTTGAATTTAATTGTTAAAAACTTGGCTTTATTAGAAAGAAAACATATTTATTTGAATTTTGACAGCAAATCTATTCTATATGTCTATTATTTAAAAAAAAAAAAAAATTTCAAAGATCTCTTTAAAGTTTTTTTTATGAAATAGCGTGGCAAAATTATTTTTTCATGGCCCAGGTGGCGTTTTTTTGCTACTGTAATAAATATTCATTAAACATTCTCGTTCTTTTTCAATATGTTCATAACACATTTTCAATTCTGATAGTTTCTCTTCTTTAAAAAAAATGTAAACTTAAAAACAGGTTATTGACCGTCGATCATCAATTTTCACAAGTATTTCTTTCATATTAATTCAGCTGGTTTTCTTTCGAAAACATCCAGACAGTTAAAGAACAGAAACTTGGCGAGATTTGAATTGTTGTTACTACGTAGCCACCTTTCTACATATATAGCAGAATGCTGCTTGATATTCATCATATACAGGATATTCGGGATTAATTTGACGGTTTCATAAGGAAAAAGAAAAAGTGCTTGGTAACTATAAAATTTAATGGATTGTAAAGAAAAAGGCACGGAAATTACACTACTGTTATCAAGTTTCACTTAAAATAACCGCCATTAGCGTTGATCACAGCCGCAATCCTGCTCCGGAACCTGGAGCAAGCTGATGTTACAGTTGCCCTGGGAACGGTCTCAAAACTACCTTAATTCTGTCGATTAACTGGGCTTTTGTAGTACTGACACGGTGATTGTTGTCTTTCTCAACAGCTACACATACATAATAATCCATGGGGAGATCTGGGGAGTTCGGAAGCAAAACATTGGTACTGGTGTAGTCGTAAAAATTCGCAGACAACCATTTTTTTCCCAGAGGTGTGGCAGGGGGCCGAATCCTGCTGCCATATGGCCTACCATTGGCTACCCTTGTTATCCAGGACTTGACTACAGTGTTTTGCAACTCCACGTAGGCATCTGAATTCAACCTGATACCCTTTCTGCAGATTTTCAAAGAATTCTGCTGTACGAACGCAATCAGATAGTCTCTTATGTTGCTTTCTTCTAGCCACAGCCTCGTAGTCTCCCTTTCAATTCTCCAGTTCATGCCTGATTGTTTTTTCAGTGTTCAGGGAGCATTGGGCAGCAACCATAATCTCCTTATTTTGATGGCCTGTGCAGATCATCGTGATACAAGTTATTCTCTTACATGATTCAGGTGGGTTCTCCCGTATATGCATGAAGAAGGGTTCTGGCTTTTAAATGATACGTAGTGTGCGTCAATACATCCAACCTACGGAGGAAAATAACCAAATATAATAAAGACAAATTTATCCCAAACACCCTATATATATATATATATATATATATATATATATATATATATATATATATATATATATATATCGCTGGCGGTAAATGTGACGCTCCATCTCAGCAAAAGAAATCTCCCTGGTCTATCACTAGCGAAAAGGAGATAGACTCCCTCGCAGTTTGGTAGATACGGATAATAAGTCAATAGGATTATGATTGGCATGTGGATGACCCCGTTTTGAACGCTCCAATAGTGCGCGATAATTTTAGGCAGATGCGAATAGATCTTCGTCGAGAGCGGACGCTACTGTCGGCTCACGGAATCTATATGTGTTAGGTTTTTATGGGCCATTATTTAGGCTTCAAGCAAGCGAGCTTGTCCAGTGGAAATCCTTGGTAAAGAATCCTTTGGTTGTAAGTTCCTTTGTCAATGATTGCAAATGAACGTCGGTTAGTAACAGCGATTAAGTAGTCAACTAGCCACGCATTATGGCTGTTGATTGGTGGAGGAATAGACCACGTGACCCCGCCCTGTCGATAAATTTAGGTGGTGAATTGTAGCAAAGCTTATATCCCAAAAATTATCCAACGATATGGGCTGTTTTAAAAAAAATAAAGACTTAGGAAAAACAACCAAGTCTTGTTGAGTAATTGAACAAAAAATGACCAGCCCAACAAGAAAGAAGAAAGAACCAATAAGAAGTAAAAGCAACCCACTGACCCAATCCGAGAAGTCAGCCCAAAGAGGAATATAGCAGCTGACGAGTTGGAAGCAGTAGAAGCAAAGAGTAACAATTAAGAACCCCCATCCCTTCTCTACTCTGTCTGTATCTTTCCCCCATTATATACCTGATATATGGGTATAAAAATATATAGAAATTGATAGTTTCTTAATTTTTCGAAAAGCGTAAATGAAATAATCACTCACTACCACTTATTTCATAAACCGTCAGTTTGTGAAGGGCAACACATTATGTAGCAAAAAGATGTACTGCTTCCAAAAACTACCAATCCACATTTCCAGATCTGCATGATCAGAAAGTCTCTGCTCTCGACTGACAAAGCCCCTGGGTTTTATGGCTCTCTCCCCAGGACCGCACGATAACCATTGGTCAACACCTGACCATTATAACTCCTACACAAATCATTTAGACCACTACCACGCATATTGAATGACATGCACCCTTTCATTGAGATTATATGCGTGTTTAATGAATATCAATTAATGTTTCTGAGAAATATTTTTGTTAATTTACAATTGGTTGTAACATACTTTACAACAATATTCACCCCAGTGTACTTAATTTGGCCAAGAGGACATTACCCTTTGAACAGGCGTGGCTCTAATTGAGAGAGTGCGTATTATTCCAAACGCATCAAACTCTGGTCATTTGGTCCATTCTGCTTCCCGCCATTTCAAATAACATAATAATTAACTTGTGCATTCCAATGTGGACCGCAATACGTCATCATGTCGAAAAGAACGATTAGCAAGGGGGCTTCATGAGATGAGGCAGTAAATTGGAAAACAATCCTTCTTGCAATGCTTCTGCTATGGGAGAGTATGTTTAAATAATGCAATGAATGACAGTGCGGTATCTTCATGATCTTAATTACTATGACGAAGTAACCAGTTAACACTCACCAAGGAAATCAGTGGACAGTTGTGATATTAGACCAAACCATTGAATTTTAACATCTTTTAAGATAAATCTTGATCTGTTCAATTCTAAATCTGAAGAGAAATATGTTATGAGTTAATAATTATATTTGAATGGTCTACAGTATGATAGAATATCTGTAATGATTTTCCGAAATGGTTAGAATTAAAATTATTAAAAGCTTCTAGAGGACTCCATAAATGCAGAAACATAGATATCCATTCCGAGGAAAGTTTTTTCCCGGCGTTTATTTAGATAAAACATCCACCTTTATATAAAAGATTTAGCTAAATGCCTTACAGACAAAAAGTGTGTATTAAGAGATTTATTTTGCCAAGTCTTAACATAAATTTTATTGAACATATTCTGGGTCATTATAGAATCCCAGATAACTGTCCAAAAGAAAGATTAAAAAGATTTACTCACAGTTTCGATGTCAGTGTGATTGAATATTCCACAAATGAAGACAATAGATCTGATAAATCTAAAAGAATTAACCCCGGTCAAGTCTGCCACACCTTAATTTGCACATTAAAATGTGTTTACATTGCTTAGCTCGTCATTCGAAGATATATCTATTTTACAATATCTATAAAAGTAGATATGTTTGCACAAGGCATAAAACAATTGAAAGTATTTCATAGATCAAAGGTAAGCATTGCATATTGTTTTTCTTTACAAGATAAAGACTAGAGGAAATGCGAGTTCAACAATTGTTACACCTGTCTAGCAAATAAGGCATATCTGTTCAGTTATGAAAATCAGCCTTCAAAATATTTGCTTTAAAGAAAAACTTAACTTAAACACCTACAAAATCAGTGATGCGCTACTGAATCAGTCACAAGGAAGGATATGGAAGCATTAGTCCTTTTCAGCTAATTAGAACATATGTAAATCTATATATCAAAATATGTTTTTAAAGCCACAGAGCCGCTTATGTGACAGTAACAATCGGGCGTATACAGACTTTTGGATCCGAGTTCCTCGACATCTGTTGTTCGTAGTAGAACGCCATTACTATTACGCCACTTTATATAACATTTGAAGCCCTAAACTCTAACAAATTATACAATGTGGTTTTTTTATTATATGGAAAAAATCATGCGTACAATTATTTCACTTATAGAAGAAATATTGATTGAAGAGAGATTAAAGCATACTGTCTACCAATTTAATAATACAACTTATGATTTATTGGATAACATTCTCCGCTTTCACATAAGTTTGTACTTTTTTAAATTTTGAGTTCAGTCTTTGGACTAGAAATACAAGAAAGTAGCAAAGCCGCTAAAGGAAAACTTGTCAATCATATACTATAATAAAATGCTGCTTGAATTTGTAATTTAAAGTTTCAAACGAGACAATTTATGAAATGATTATTAGATAAATTTCTTTGAACATGCCATTTGCAAAGTAAATATAGCTTAATCACTGTGATGTAGTTGCAATAGAGTTAACTTAGTTGACCATTACTAGAGTGATATTGATTCGCACTCGGTGACTTACACATACGTTATGATGAATTATCATAATAATACTGGAATCAAAGATGTATTTGAACACTTGCAAAATATTTATTTTATTGCTTACATTAAGTTAGAATTTACACATATGCTGTGTTTTCATATAATCTATATGAAAAATATTTTTCATATAGAAATACCAAGACAAATTCACATTCCCGACCATATAATGCTGAATATACACAAACATAACGGTGGTGAAAATATTCGGACGCATTAATTTGAAATCATAATACTTAGGTGCATAACAAGAACGACTCGGATATATATCTTTTGTGGTATTCATTTAAAATCTTGTCTAACTCTTCTTTATAAACGATGTTAAATTCCTATATTTTGCTGCGAGGAATTTAATATTTCAAGATTCGCCAAGATTCTGTTGGATTCAAGTTGGGTTATTGAATAGGCCACAGAATCTCGTCTACATTAGATTCAAGACAGGTTTTTTTTATTAGGCTACTGATTCTTGTCTACATGAGATTCAAGTCAGGTTATATATTAAGCCATTGAATCTTGTCTACATTAGATTCAAGACAGGTTTTTTTTATTAGGCTACTGATTTTTGTCTACATGAGATTGAAACCAAGTTATATATTAAGTCATTGAATCTTGTCTACATTAGATTCAAGTCAGGTTATTTACTAGTTCACTGAAAATGGTTTACACTGGATTTAAGTCAGGTTATATACAAGTCAACTGAAACCGTCTACATTGGATTCAAGTCGTGTTATGTATTAGGCAACTGAATCTTGTCTACATTAAATTCAACTCGGGTTACTTATTAGGCCACTATATGTTGTCTACATTAGATTCAAGTCAAGTTATTTATTAAGCCACTGAATCTTGTTTACATTAGATTCAAGTCAGGTTAATTATTAGGTCACTAAATCTTGTCTACATTGGATACAAGTTAGTTTATTGAGTATGTCACTGAATCTTGTCTACGTTGCTCTGAACAAACCATTACTGGAGCTGCATACTTTTAATTATATTAATCTTAAGAAATATTGCCCTTGGTCCACCAGAAAGAACTAATGTACTTTAAGAATACTCCGATACACCATTCCAATGATATTTTGTTCAATTAAATGAAGAGTTCTCATACTGTGGAAAGAGAAACAGTTCCAGAACAAAATACATCAATGACAGCATGGTATTTTTCAATCAAAGGAGAATTAGTCTTTTCTCCTTAAACATGAAGAATTTGGCTGCGGGTAAAAAGTTCAATTTTTGTTTTCAGCCTAGAAAATAATTCGTATTCTCTAAATTCTATGAAGCGAAACTCATACGAATATTTTTAGCAAAAGTGTTGTTCGTAAGATTTTAAAACATTACCATGGATCACTATATATATATATATATATATATATATTATATATATATATATATATATATATATATATATATAGTGTGTGTGGGATTGTCACTATTTCAGCTTTTACTGGAACGGTGTGCCAAAACGCAGTATTATTGGAAGAGTGCTCAATATAAAATAGAGCTGTTATATAATATAATAAAATAAATATATAACGATTTTTCATATCTATTTATTTGATGACAAAGAAACAGTCACAACCATTTTGGTTTCATGCGTGCGTAATTGCAAACAATCTTCAGGTGACGTTGTTTCAAATGCACGGAAAATCAAAAATTACAAAAATTACAAAAAGTTTAACAGACCTAGGATGTGTATGATTGGATGAAATGTTATGCGTATGTATGTGGTGTTGTTTTGAATGTGTATGTGTGTCTATAGACAGTGCAAAGGTTATGTATACGGGAAAGCGGGTCTCGCACACATTCACATTATTCTACGAATTTGTAACGTTTGATCAATGCGGACATGTGAGCGTTTGTTTTCGCGTGCATGTGTGCGTGTATTTTTTTTGGTATGAGCAGATGTTGGCATGGGGTCTGTAGGGAGTTGGTGGTGGTGGGGAAATGGATACTGTCACCAGTTTGGGTAGAGGGGTGTATGGGTGTGGGGCGATTCAATGAAGGATGTTAAATAAATTTAATTTTAAGATTTCAAATGTTTTGTATACTGCGGGTGGGGTGGGGTTTGGATTGCGGTTAGATAGAAGTTGGTCGGATAATAAGTTGTTCGGGGTTGGTTAATTGTTCCAAGTATGTACGCAAATACGTACGCACGCTCGTAGTTTCACTCATACATGCGTACACGTACACACACACACACACACACACACACACACACACATACATAGAAGGACGCGCATGTCCATACACCCCATGCGTACGTAAACACTCGTACATAACGGTACTCATACACTCATACATACCTATATTCACACGCATACCCATATATGCTCCATATATACATATGCACACATACACACACACACATATATATGCACATATATATATATATATACATATATACATACATACACACACATACTCACACACACATATGCATATATATATACACATATACATACATATAACTACACACATACATACACACATATACATAAGCACACATACATACATATACATACATATATACATGAACACATACACATATATACATATAAACGGACTGAGATAGGTAGAAAGAAAGAAGGAAGGAAAAGACTGATACAGATAGATCGATGGATAGATAAGATAGATAAAAATAGACTGAAATAGATAGGTAGATTGATAGATAGATAGATAGATAGATAGATAGATAGATGAGGGAACAGACTGAGATAGATAGTTAGATTGATAGATAGATAGATTGATTGATAGATAGATAGAAACAGACTGAGATAGATAAATAGATAGATGGATAGATGTAAACATACTGAGAAAGATAGATAGATAAACAGGTTGAGAAAGATAGATAAATAGGCACAGGCTGAGATACATAGATAGATAGAAACAGACTGATACATAAATAGATATATAGGTGTAAAAGGACTGAGATAGATAGATAGATAGATAGATAGAAACAGACTGAGATGTGCGTCCTTCTATGTATGTGTGTGTGCGTGTGTACGTGTACGCATTTATGAGTGAAACTACGAGCGTGCGTACGTATTTGCGTACATACTTGGAACAATTAACCAACCTCGAACAACTTATCATCCGACCAACTTCTTCTATCTAACTGCAATCCAAACCCCACCCCACCCGCAGTATACAAAACATTTGAAATCTTAAAATTAAATTTATTTAACATCCTTCATTGAATCGCCCCACACCCATACACCCCTCTACCCAAACTGGTGACAGTATCCATTTCCCCCCACCAACCCCCTACAGATCCCATGCCAACATCTGCTCATACCAAAAAAATACACACTCCCACGCACACATATGCAGACGAAAACAAACGCTCACACGTCCACATTGATCAAACGTTACACATTCGTAGAATAATGTGAATGTGTGCGAGACCCGCTGTCCCGTATACATAACTTTTGCACTCTCCATAGACACACATACACATTCAAAACAACACCACATGTTGTATTATCGTCGCCCGGAAGAGGAAGCTTCCGGCAAAAAGACAAAGAGAAATATAAAAATATATATTTAAAAAAAGGAGAAAACGAAAGAAAGTTTTTTTCCGGTCAAAGAAGCTGGGAGAAGATAAAGAAATATATAACAAATGTCCGTTATCAGATCAAAAGATAAAAATGCGTAGGCATATTAGCGGATGTAGAAACCAGATCAAAAGATAAAGATGCGTAGGCGTATTCATCAATATAAAGGCAAGTGGGTCGAGCCGACAGTCAGAGACCCCAACCAGCAGCCAAGAGGACAACCTGGCATCTACCGTCAGCAAACACCCCTCGGGCACTCATTGTGAACACTCGCCGCCTTCGCCAGCCACTCGGCATTTTCATTGTGAAGCTCTACGCCCCTCACCACACACCGAAGAAAATAAAGACGGGTCCTACTTTTGTATATACGTATCTGTTGTTTGTTGAAGTCCAGCAGTAGTCGGCTCAGAAAAGACGGGTCTTATTTTTGTATATACGTATCTGTTGTTTATTGAAGTCCAGTAGTAGTCGGCTATACAACAGACATTGAATTGGTGCGCAGTGACCAGCTGGGTTAAACAAAATACAACACAAAGAATACTGAACCGTAGCAAACACACTAGACGGTCGCAGATATCAACGAAAGGTAGGTGACTTTTTGATTTTACCTTGTGTATATACTGCTCTTGTTATCATCGTAGTTAAAAAAAAAAATATATATTAATAATTAAAATGGATCAGCGTACTTTTTCAGATCTTATTCAGAGTCTGACCGCTGAGTTAAGGAATGTAGCTTGTTCGGTGACGGACACTTTAAGAGGGGACTCATTATTAAAGAATATTCAACCGTTAGTTCATAACGAAGAGGGGGGATATTGGGGGGGATATGCAGAGATATTTTCAAGTCGTGCGCGTAGCAGAAGAAAATAGGTGTCAAGCGGCTCTCCTTACAATGAGAGGTACCGTTGGACAGTATTTAGAAAGACTCGTAGCAAATAACGAATGAGTTAAAACATTCCTTAGGAGAATATTACGGGTTGGTGTCTAACCCCAGTGCTCGGTTAGTAGAATTAGCAAACATTAAGCAGGGTAGATTAGAAGGAATACAGGAATATATGCAGAGGGTGGTAAGCGTGGTGGAGAGTGCATACGAGGGGGTTGACGGGAGGAATGAGGTTGCTGTAAGGCAAGTGTTAGGATTTTTTATAGAAGGGATAAGGGACCGAGAGATAAAGTTGGCAGTATTGAAGGACGAGCCACAACATTTAGAAGTTGCCTATCAGAAGGCCCTATCCGAGTTGAAATGGAAAATTCGACTCGACGAAGGCTCGAAATACGAAGATGAGCCTATGGAGATTTGCCACTCTCGGAGGCGGATAGCAATAGAAGCAGTGAGTCCTACTACATCGATAGATAATAATAATACTCGTGGTGGTAATAGTGGCGGTAGTAATAATAATAGTAATAATAATAACAATGAGGGTATATATAAGGCAAACAGGCAGAAAAGACGTTATGGGGAAGCAAGATATAGGACAAGAGCGGGAAAAGAGCATTCTTAGGTGTTGGAATTGTGGAATGCAGAGTCATATGCAGAACTTTTGTTGGCATCGAGTCTAGGGAAATGGCAGAGGTCCGCTCGTGGGACGCCCAACGAGTGGAACAAGAATGTACCAACGCACATAGTTGGTAATGTGGGCGCGCCAAACTCTGTCTCCATTAATATTAGTGGTATAAGTTATAGAGCTTGAGTTGATACAGGGGCAGGTGTATCAGTCATAAGCAGTAGTGTTTACAAAAAAATGCAACCAAAACCTGAACTACAAACGAAGGACGTTCAATTACGGACTACTAATTGGTCCTCATTGTACATTGAAGGCTTATGTCGCCTCCAGGTTCAGATCGGAAGTCAGTCCACTCCCCATGATTTCTTTGTTGTGACGAATCTTAATAGAAACGTCATTCTCGGTCGCGATTGGCTGAGGCAAAACGTGGTGTGAATGTATTTTGATTTGAGGGCCTTGAGAATTGGGGAGGAATACATAGCATTAGAAGAAGATATCCATATTTCCTCTATAATTAGGTTAGCGCAGAAAATAACATTAAAACCCCAACATATGCACACTTGTAAATGGCTAACTAAGCTCAGAAACGTGGGCGGTATGGAATATGAAATTGAACAACTGAGTAGTGGATACGTTAGTAATTTCAGCGGCATATCTGTAGCCAACGCAGTAGTAAAAATCCCTAAATCTCGCAGGTTTCCGTTGCTAATAATGAATAATACTAACCAGACGGTTAACTTAAAGCGGGGATGTCTAGTTGCTAGATTTGGAAGGGTAGGTAGTATTTCTGAAATGACCATGCCTGACAGACGGGAGATTAAAATTTCCGATAGAGATTTAGAACAGGCTAGGGTAGCAGAAGAATTTAAGCCCGGGATTGATAGGTTACTGAAAAGAAATAGGGACTTGTTCGTTAGTGACGATAAAAACATGGGCAGGACTGATACTGTAGAGATGCGTATCGACACTGGAACGCATGAACCCATAAGGAAGCGGCCATACCGCACACCACTTAAACAAAGAAGGATGGTCGACTCAGCAGTCGATGAAATGATGTAAGCGGGCGTAATTGAGAGGTCCAATAGCCCGTAGGGGTTTTCCAATAGTTTTAGTTGAGAAGAAAGATGGCAGTAAAATATTTTGTGTTGACTTTAGGGGACTCAACAAAATCACAAAGAAATATGCCCGCCTACTTCCAGTTATTGATGATATACTAGCGTCGCTCGGATCGGCAATGTACTTTTCGAAGCTTGATTTACAATCAGGTTACTGGCAAGTTAAAATTCATGAGGATGACAAGGAGAAAAGTTCATTCACTTGTCACAGGGGGTTGTTTCATTTTAATGTCATGCCATTTGGACTCGCAAATGCCCCCGGGGTCTTTCAGGAGTTGATGTCGATTGTTTTACGTGGACAAGAAGATTTTGCCCTTGCCTATCTAGATGATATTTTAATATTTTCAAACACTGTTGAAGATCACTTGAATCATATAGACGCAGTCTTCAATAGCTTGCATGAACATAATCTTAAGTTAAAACCAGCTAAATGTGAGTTCTTTAAGAAAGAGACTCAATGCCTAGGTTTCAAAGTTAGTGAGAGGGGAATACAGCCAGATTTTGATAAAGTAAGGGCTATAAAATCAGTTTCCACTCCAATTACTGTTAGAGCCTTCATTGGAATGACCTCGTACTATCACCGCTTTATTAGAATTTTTTCTGATATAGTCGAGGCCCTAATTAATCTAACGAGAAAGTGTGCGCGTTTTCAATGGGACGACGCTGGTCAGTCTGCTTTCGATAGTTTAAAAAAGAAGCTCGCGGATATGGTGATACTAGCTGTTACGTTGGTCTACTCAAGCGTGTAATACGCCGGATTTTAATTCCTCTGAGAAACCTACAATAATTGAGAGAAAACATATATATGCATTTGGACAGAAAGAATAATGTAAAAACAAAAATATATTTTATAATTTATATTTTAATTTATTCATTCATAGATGATCTTTTCCTTGTTTTGTTCAATCAAAAATAATAGAAAGAAGAAGCGGGAGAATTAAAAATGTCCAAAATATGTGGATGGCGAGAAATAGAAATTTCTTGGAAAAATACAGTTCAGCTTTTACTTATCTGTTTCAGTCTCTTGTTTTTTGTTTGTTTGTTTTCAATTCTTCATAATCTTCTTTTTTTTTTTTGTTTCTTTTTCTCATTTCGGAATATTCTGTTCTATTCTTCTTCATTAATTTTGAAGATGCGAGTTTCGCATAGACGGTCCTTACTTGGCAATTTTTCTTTTCCAACTGTTGAAACGCTGGACCGTTAAATCTTGGGACGCTAAGTTTTTTTAAACGTTCAAAATTCTAATAACTCCTTTTTTATGAATTATCTCCCTTTCATCGCCGAATGTAAATAAAGGGTTAATTCCTTTATTTATGTGTATTTTTTCTTCTTTTATTATTATTAATTCGGCCAATAACGTGACATAGCCTATCCAGACACAAACAGGGAGTATAGACTACATGTTTATCCCAATTGGTTTATGATGAAAAGGAAAAGAAAGGGGTAGAAAAACCAATTTATTTACTGTCCCATAAGTTAAGCGATACGCAAACAAGATGGTCAACTAGAGAAAAGCAGGCTTATGAAATACACTATGCCCTTCAAAAACTAAACCATTATTAGCATAGTGCAGCATTTACGATCTACACGGACCACCGACCCCTAGAGCACTTACTTAATTCACCTATACAAAATAAAAAGATACAGACTTGGGCTCTGAGTATGGCAGGCTACAATTGTAACATACAGTATCTCAAAGGTAAAGACAATGTTTGCGCATATCTCTTGTCACGTGCCGTCGATGTAGAGGAGGATAGTGTTGATTCTCCCGTAGATATAGATGATAGGAATTACTTAGTCCGATAAATTCAAATCTAATTGAACCGAAGGAATTTGCATCCTATAAAAATCCCGACGAGTCATCAATGACTCACGAACGTCCCACATTGGAGGGGATAGACATGATTAGGGAACAGTAATCAGACAAGGAAATTCTAGACCTGATGAGTATATTTAAAAAATGGTAGAACAGAAAAAAAATATAGTAATGGGTGAAATAGTGTATTACTTGCCTCAGCCTGACGATGAACCTGTCATCAGACTGTATATCACGTCACACCTTAGAAAGAATGTGCTCATTCAATAACATGATGACAATGGTCACGTGGGTGTGGTGAAAACCTTTCAGTCAATAAAATTGAAATATTTCTGGCCCTGTTTGCTAAGAGATATAAATGATTTTGTAGGTAAATGCGTTTCATGTCAGACAACGATTCTGAAAAATCAGCAACCCCATATGCAGGAGTGTGATATGCCTTCATTGCTGTTTGCAAGGCTTGCTTTGGATGTTCCATTAATGGAGCGTCGTATAATGACACGACGCAAAACGGCGGATAAAAACGTGTCGACTGTTGAGGTTGGATGCATGTCTAACGACTCGCCTACCCTTACGGATGATTATCCGGAGGGAGAGACATTAGATTCCAGTAATGTGGAAGGGAAAGCCCCTGATGGATCACCTGATGATGAGGTGACCGACGTTGTACAGGTAGTACAAACAGCTATTGTTCCAAAAATAACTGATGTGCCTACATGCTCTGTAGATGAACGCAAAAGAAAGAGCAGCTGAAAAGTCTTGTAGACTTGCTGGCAGATATGTTGAAGATAAGTTAGGGATATTATGCGGGTCACAGGTCCATTGTCTTAGATTACATTAGTTAGGAGTTAGTAACTTTAGGTCGATAAAACTAATCCTCCAAGTAAACCGCATACCCATCACCAACAGCCAGAATCGGGCCCTTAAAAAAACAATGAAAAAAAAAAACAAAAAAAACTGTCCCTCATTCTCGTTTCGTTTTCTCGGCCAGACTTTGAATAACGTACTATAGATAACTATGTTTATTGTGTCAAAAACATAGTATGTTGAATTAAAGAAATTATGTGTGTGATATTATAAACTCGAGCAGAGATACACATGGTGTTGTCAAGGGTCCTTTACTCGATGTCAGTTTGGGAATTAGGGCGGGTTGTCTAACAGTACGAAATAACCTGGAGAAGAACGAACTTTTTGAATGAAAAAAAAACCCCAACTTTTGAGTGAAAAAAAAAACCATGACAAAAAAACAAAAAAACAACAACAGAAAACAACTGTGAAAAAAAAAAGGAATAATGAACATGAACACTCTCAGGGTTGCCAATTTAGGTAACCGATTTGTAAAATGTATTGTTATATTATATTTTTATGTATTTTTTTCTTTTCTTTTACTCATTGTTAATCCTATATTATGCTGTGTACTCGGTGGTGGTGTTTAGGTGAGTGTGGAGCGAGGTATTGAAACAATAAAAAATGTTCACATATGAACATTTTTGAAATATGGGATGGCGAGGAATGTTGTATTATCGTCGCCCGGAAGAGGAAGCTTCCGGCAAAAAGACAAAGAGAAATATAAAAATATATATTTTAAAAAAAAGGAGAAAACGGAAGAAAGGTTTTCCGGTCAAAGAAGCTGGGAGAAGATAAAGAAATATATAACAAATGTCCGTTATCAGATCAAAAGACAGTCAGAGACCCCAGCCAGCAGCCAAGAGGACAACCTGGCATCTACCGTCAGCAAACACCCCTCGGGCACTCATTGTGAATACTCGCCGCCTTCGCCAGCCACCCGGCATTTTCATTGTGAAGCTCTACGCCCCTCACCAACCACAAACCGAAGAAAATAAAGACGGGTCCTACTTTTGTATATACGTATCTGTTGTTTATTGAAGTCCAGTAGTAGTCGGCTATACAACACACATACATACGCATAACATTTCATCCAATCATATACATCCTAGGTCTATTAAACTGTTGTAATTTTTGTAATTTTCGATTATTATCCTATTATTTCACACCTTACGAGTTTTTACGTCAATTTTAACTGGTTGATTTGCCCTGGAGTCTAAGAGACATCAGGTCTCCTCGGCTCTCCATGACTCTACCGAAAATTCTAGCAGATCTCAACAATTATGTGGTCCTTATGGTCTTGTTTTTTTCTGAGTTACAGTCTTTTTTTTCTAAGCCATTGGCGATTGTTTCAAGTACGCCAACTAGAATTGGTATTAATGTCACCTTCCTGTTTCACAGCTTTTTCAGCTCTTGCAAAATACAATATTTCTCAATATTTTCTCTTTCTTTTATTTTCACTCTGAAATCCAGTGGAACGGAAAAATCTACTAGGTGACAAGTTATTTTCTTATTGTTAATGAACACAAGTTTGGGTCTTCTGGACAGTATTGAGTGATCTGTTCGTATCTCAAACTCCCAGAGAATTTTTTAGAACAGATTCTGATATGTGTTTATACTCTTTTGTAGTATAGTCAAATTCAAATATCACACACATTCCCCCCCCCGTTCGACCTGGTCTTGTATTCCTTTTGTGCCAGCTTGCTGCATTTGCTTGTTGCGTAATTAACCGTATCACATAAACTCTATAACTTGCACTTGGTATTCTTTTTATTATCAATCATCGTCTTGATATAATTGGTCCTTATGAAATTATTTTGTGCTGTTGATAAAAGAAATTTAGATTCTCTCTTGGGGTTTCTCCTTCTTATCCATGTCCAGGTATCTCGTGTGTAATCTCTTCAGTTTATTGTTCAAAATATCCATATGGTTGTTTTTTGTCCCATCTTTGTTTTCTAGATTTTGTTGTTTTACAGTTTGTCCTGATATAATTGTTGTTATCGGCTGTTGTAATTTGTATTTCCTTGCTCTTTTTAATGTATCACTCGATTTCTAGAATGGTTGCATCAATTTAATCCTCAATGCTAGTGAGCCCTCTTCCTTCTTTTATTGATATATAATCAATCTATGTCACCCTTCGGGTGTAGGGCCTTATGCATTGCCATCAATTTTGCTATCCTTTTCTCCATTTGTTTGAGTTCCTCCCTTGTCCATTTTAAGAATTGTCCAGAGTATCTTACAATTTCGGCCATGTGTTTATTCCTTTTATGAGATTTCGGCTAAGATACTTCTTTACTACTTTTTCTTTCCTCTCTTTCCTCTCACTTTCTTTCGTCCAATATCCCCAGATAATAGTAATTTTCTTTTTCTCCAAATATTATTATGCTTTCCCAATTTCTTAGTTCTATTCCTTCCGTTGTTTATCTTTTCCACTTTTTCATTATCAGCATGGTACACTTTTCAATCCCAAATTCCATTCCTTCAAATATATCCTGGTCGTAAATTCTTATAGTTTGTATAAGGGACTCTAGTTTTTTTAAATTTTGGCAAATATCTTAATTAAATATACATTTTTCAACATCAGAATTGTTTTTGGCTGAAATTCACAAACCATCAAAATGCATTCCAACCAGATTTTTCCTTCCAAAATATATATTTCTCTCTCCTACACCCATATTTTACCATTATTGAAATTAATTGTTCTGTGACCTATGATTACCTCCGAGTCTCTTAATTAAATTACAACTTTAAGAGACATCATTAATAAATAAGATGCTGAATGATTGGTGAATGATTTAAAATTTTTAATGTTCTGTATTTTACTATGACATAGAATCTTCTGAATTTTTGTTATTAAATAACAGAAATATACTTAAAATGTTTTAACTCAGAGACGAAAGCGATTCCTAGTACAATTTGCTACTCAATGATAATTTTCTGGTATTTCTAGTGATGAAAAATTTCCATATAACGGAAACACCTATGGAATACTAATTAGAATCAATCATTAATAACTAAATAGAAGCATCAATATTATAACAGATATACCCCATATTTTAATATTTTAAAACTACAATTCAACTATAGACATGCAAAACAAATTATAGTTTAAAAATATTTTTAAACACAATTTTATTATACACACACATGTAGTTTTATTATACAGACACAGATTAATGTCAATTCTCATATGTGTTTTTATTCACTTCGTCCCTTTTTGCATATAAATTGGGGAAAATTTCAGCGAGTGGAATATTCTGGGTGAAATTTCTGTGCCTGGAATTTTCACGTAACCTAATTATTCACAAGCTCTGCAGCATTGAAACTCTATAAACAATAATGGTTTTGCAGACATATATACACGTGTGCATATTTTCAACTGCTAAATCTTTATTGCATTATTTTATAACTTTGAGTATATTCTTTAGGCTGTAAATCTTGGAAAAGTAACCAGATATATATTATTCATGACACCATCACTAAAGATAAGCGTATGTTACAGTCTTGCTTTTAATATAACTGTTAGAAACCAAGGAGGCTGTCTTTGGCTTGGTTTAGTTTAGTTTGTTTTACGGCATATCAACCTCGGTGGGTCATTTAATGCCGACAAAGTTTTGAAAAACTCATTCTTGATAGGTACTTATTTTTTTTTTTATATATACACAGATTTTTTATTTAACCCATACATGGGACCTTAACAGGTAGTACCACTCCGGATCAGAGTGGACCTAGGAGCAATGGTGATGAAGGGGTGCTTCACATTCCTCAGACCTACAGAACTAGAACCTCACCATCAGACAGAGTTTAACGTCTTACCCAGGACATGAAGACCTTCAGTCACTGCCTTCTAGCACATATATGATTAAAAGGGGCGGGGCTTGCCATAAGAGCAATAGGGTTGGGACAATCATATAGGTGCTAGGGCTTGACATGGCCACCTGATTGATCGGATTGGGCCTCTCCGATCGCCCGTCTAGCCTAAGTAAGGACCAAAGTGGAGTGGCGCCAGTCATGGAATGCTCATCCACCAGGATTCCGTCATGAGCATCACGGGTCGCCGCCCACGGCCAACAAGTGGCACCATTGAGGAAGACTTACCCCTCTGCAGATGTGCAGTCGGTGTATTCAGGGCGGCCAAGGAAGTTGTTCAGTGCAAACAGGAGTATTGTTTCTATATGACCTAGTGATTTTTTTGAAATTGACAAGCTGTAAAAGATTAAGTAAGGTTAATTCTAGATGTGTTGAAACAGGTGTACAGTAATAATTCATAGGTGTTAGATGATTTTCTTTATGAATTATACTTGAGGCAGTTGTATGTGTCTCGTTCTTGTAAACCGTGTTCCCCAAATATTTTGGGTTGGGACTATTTACCTTAAAAATAACTAGACCAGCTATGAAGATAACAGTAGTTTAAGTACATCTTATTATAATGGGGATTTGGTGTCTGCCTATAACCGAAACTATGTCACTGCTTAAGTCATCATACCATCAAGAATTGCGTAAGTTTATCAATGTGTATCTAATTTATAGTCGAAATCATCAATGCATAATCAATCAAGGCATTAACATTATTTGACAAGGTAGATGGATGTCCAAGAACTAAATTATCGGTATTAAGATATTGTCCATCTTTTCTCTCGTTTTTCCATCAAACAGTTTCATTAGATATAAATTATTTTATATCTATTTTAATTGATTGTGTACTATAAACGAGTTATACATTGATTCACTATACTTCAGTCCCATATTCTTTTATACAGAACGTTTTTCAGATGATTTGCATGAGTTAATACTTTTATCTCTCACGATTACCAATTCTATCTTTATTAAAATCCATACATAAAAAGCAGTCAGTTTATTTCACTCAGTGAATTTGAACCTGAAACAATCAAGATATTTTCAATCAAAACTAACAAACCGTTTTCTAAGAATATTCATATACTTATTTTAAAATACGAGAGAGAGTAAAAAATTATCCGCACTTTCGCCATAAAGTAAGTCGTGGGGGTGGCCTAGAGTCGTTATCAGCGAGGGAGTCTATCACCTTTTCACTAGCGCTAGACCAAGGAAATTGTTTTTACGTCGCAGGTAGAGCGCTACAACTACCATCAGCTCCTTACTTTACCGAACAGACCATTGTGCTACTCATACGCTGAGTTGGCGAGGGCCGGTATCGAACTAGCAACCTTGTGGCTACTAGCCGAACGCTCTACTGACTGAGCTAACCCGGCCCTATAACTTTATTATTGTCACGCTGTGTTCTGTGCATGCGTGCTTATAGATGACACTTTTGTGGTCAGGTAAGCGAAGTTTGAGCCTGATAGCGCCATTTTGCTTGCTGTATTTACAGTATAAACATAACCGCCCCACTAGCAGAATGCACCAAGGAAATGAACAGATTTCTCTGGTCGGAAGGATTGTCAAGGGCTGAAATTCTTCCCTGGCTTTTAGCACAATACAGAGTTAGTGCACTACCACGTAGAAATGTGTATGAATGGATAGAGAAGTTTAAAAGAAGAGGAAGCAGGACGCCCGTCAATTTCCACCACTGATGAGAAGATTCAGCAAGCTTGAGAAACGGTATATAACACCGGCGGGTTATCCTCAATAAGATAGCTTGTTCTCTGCAGATTAGGCCTATCAAATCATCCATGATGATCTCGGCTTCCATAAATCAAGATTGAAGGTAATTTTTGAATCTCCCTCGTATTATTTTCAGCTATGTTTATTTGATATTTTCGTCTATATTTATTTAGTATTTATTCTCTGAGAAAAAATATCAAACACCATATTGGTTGGTTGGCATCGTTCCGTCTGCTAAAGACAATGGCGTAGTGTCCATTTTTTAAAAACTGTATCTGCGCGAGTGGCTGAACAGGACAATTTTTGAATGGCAATCTCTGGTGCAGTTACTACATGCAAACAGTGATGGTTGCTGGGGTTGTTTTTGTCTCTCCTTCCTTCTTGCTTTCTATTCTGGGGCGGATTCTTTCCTTTCTTTTTCACTCATTTTCGTACCTTGTTTGACAAGGAGGCGCAAGATCGCTCGGGTTTCTGCACCAACCTCCCATGTATTGGTGTTGATGTGGCATGTCTTCATGTCCTTCTTGCAGACGTCTTTAAAGCGTAGGCGTGGTTTCCCTACTGGTCGGATGCCTTCTACTAATTCGCTATAATGTAGGTCTTTGGGGATGCGGCCTTTGTCCATTCTTCTGACATGGCCAAGCCATCACAGGTGTCTTTCACATATCATGGTGAAAATGCTGTTCATGTTTGCTTGGTCCAGCACGTCTGTTTGGGCACTTTATCTTGTCAGCGAATGCGTAGAATGCGGCGAAGGCACCTGAGGTGGAAATTGTCCAGTTTCCTCTCGTGGCTTGAGCATGTGGTCCAGGCTTCTCTACTGCAGAGGAGTATACTGAGAACACACGCTTTGTAGACGTGCAGTTCTATTTTCTTAGTCAGACTGGCATCGTTCCAGACTCTCTGGCTCAGTTTGGCCATAACTGCTGCTGCTCTCGCGATTCTGCGGTTGACTTCCCTATCAGTGGAAACTGAGTTGTCAATCCTGGACCTGAGGTACTTGAAGATCTCCACGGCGTTCAGGCTGCACCCTTTGATAGCGGATTTTGGCGGGGTGTCTGCGCACTATGCAATGACATTTGTCATTTAGACTTATGGTAAGTCTGAACTACTTGCAAGCATGTGTGAGGCGACTGACAAGCTGTTGCAGGTCGTGCTCTGTGTGTGACGTTAAGGCTACATCGTTGGCGAATAGCATTTCACGAATGACAACCTTCGTGACTTTAGTCTCGAAGGTTCTCATTTATTTTCATTGTTCTCAGTATTTATTTTCTGAGAAAAAAATCAAACTCCATATTAGGTTTATTATAAAACTCACTCACGAATGATCTGCAATATTAAAATTGTTTTACTTGTGGATTATAATGTAGCATAACAGACGAGTCGTTTTACCGTTCAGCGATATATTTTTGTCAATATTTATTTTTATATTTTCATCTATATTTATTTTGTATTTATTTTCTGTAGAAAAAATCAAACTCCATATTAGGTTTATAATAAAACTCACTCACGAATGATCTGCAATATTAAAAGTGTTCTACTTGTGGATTCTAATGTATCTTAACAGACGAGTCGTTCTACCGTTCAGTGAAATGAAATCTGAACCTCCTTCTGTTTCCTGTATGCATTCTCTTCTTTTTCAACTTTAGACATATAACATGTTTTTCACAGTATGACAGTAAAAAATGCATCAGTGACAAAAGTAGAAATGAAACATAATTAAAGAACGCGACTAAGACGATGTCGTAGAGAGATGACAGGCAAACACTGGAGAAACTTCAACGTCTAATCGGTGCCTTCTACTAAGGTGATTACTAATTTGTTGCCGATGATGGCGTCTCGATTGTGTACAAAGAACTTTTATTAAAATCTCCCGTTATCGATTACCATTCCGTCTGTCCACATTTCGACGTAACGTGACTACGCACAGCTTCAATGTAGCGTATAACCTCTAATAAGGAATTTAGTTTTTTATTACAAATATAATAAATGAACGGTTTTAAATGAGAATCTATGCGATGAATATGAAATAATTGTACAAAGTGATTTTGCAAACTGTTTTACAAAAGAATTGTCTACGCATATGTTAGTAGGTTACCATATCTAGATGTATTTAAGTGTTCATACATCAGCCGATTATAGTGATTTACAAGGCAATTGTATTGTGTATCAATGTGTTCGAAACCCAGCAGTAAAAGCAGCATTTATTTTGTACAGCAAATATTTAGTTTTCAGCATATTATCCTTCTTTGTCAATAAAAAAAATCAGGGTAAACTGCTGCTAACTATGCGACCCACTATGGATGTATCGTGTTAGTATAGCATTTTTCTAAGACGAACAACAACAACAACAACAACTAAAATAATAAAACGTTCTTTTAAACAACAAAACAACAACTAACAATATAAACGTCCTTCCTGAATATAGAGTCAAGTTTGAGAGACCTACCAGTCTGATGGAGAGGAAAATTGAAGATATCTGGTATCTTCTATTTGAGTCAATCCTCTCAGAGATAAATTATAGTCGACTAGTTGGGAAACTTGTCCGAAGGTGTCTACTGAAAATGTGCCACAAAACTTCTGGGCGTGTCTCCTGATTACCATGTCCAATCACAGAAATGCTCTTCCTCAATTAGCTCCATATAGAGAAATAAACGCATTATACTGATCCATAAGATGTATTGACCTACATTTGACTATGAATGATTTTTCCAAGACAAAACAGAGGATTGTGTGTATGGATGCATATTATGTATGTTTAATTTGATATGCCTTTATCCCCAGTTATTCGTGTAATTATAACTAGCTCCTCATCGTATCAATAAAGGATTTGTTTCAAAGTTCCCGAAAGATTAATAAGGACGAAAAGAAGTTTGATGATTAAAACGGCCCAAACATTTTGAATATAATATCAGCGAAAGAAAAAAAAAGAAAGAAAGAAAGAAAGAAAGAAGAAGAAAAAAAGAAAAAAACTATTTGAGTATATCATTGAATAATAGACATAGCACATATTCTTGAGTCTCTTTTAGTTATCCGACCACGTCTCTTACAGACTGTCCTTTTGTTTGTATATGTGACAAGATATAGAAACAATCGTGTAATATTTTACAATATAAACAGCTTTAATAGCTTGCTGTGAGCTGAGTAGTTAACTACACGTTATTAGGGTAACTCACGCGAGATGGCTTACCGCAGTGACAGACATTTAAGAAATGGATTGCACTGGCACATGTCCATCTGGAAAATATATCCTAAGGAAAAAGAGAGGAAAAAGTTGGTGAAAGTATTGATGGAGAATCGTGGACCAAGGTATAAAAAGACAGTTCCAGCAATAAACCAAAACACAGACAGATATATGCCAGTTGAAAGCGACAATTTTTAGAAACAATTTACGTTTCTAAATTATCTAGATCTCGTGGCTCGTAGGATATAACGAGAAGGTAAACATTAGAATTTTCTTGAAGATAAAAAAAATATAACTTTGAGGAAAATAATAACTGTCAAGCTGGAAGGTAAGTGGGAGTATAGAAAAATAGTACAATGTTCAATATTTTAGAAACACTAGAAAGAATATGCGCCTCCGGGCGTAAGTATTTAACTTTTATTGTTATGAAATATATTAAATTAGAAAGACTTCCGAAATTAAATAAAAACTAATATAAAAAAATTACACATGTTCTAATTATATTTTAATTGGTTTCTTTATAAAATCATTCATAGGATTGATTTAAATACGGTGGGGAATAAAAAAATAATATTAAAGATCAATAACATCTAGTAATTATTTTTTAAACCCGGTTTTGTTAAAACCATTATGCAAACTAACGACACCATATATTATGTAAACTTTTATTTCTTAGTGATATATAAGACACATTGCAGGATTTTAAACACGCTGGTAACATGAGTTGAAGGTACTGTGAGGTAAGCAAGGGGCGTAGTTTCGGTTACAGACAGACATAAACCAAATCTCCATTATAATAAGAAGATATGAACGATTTGGAATATTGGAGATGTTCGGAAAAAAAAGAATAAGGGATGACAAATGAACATAAAGCAAACAATATATGAAAAATCTCAGACAGGATTGGATATCCATATGTTTCTATTATTTATTACCTGTGTAAATTCTTAACATAAGCAGATTTTTGCGTTTCAAATTATCTCGATCCAACCTGTGCAATCCCTGGATTAAAATAAGATATTATAGTAAAGCAATGTCGGTTATATTTGTCTTAAAGTCTTTCTAGCACGTGTTACTTGATATTGGGTCGCTAATTGAACCAAGGGTAATAAGCAACTACTATGATCTCGCAACTTCATTAAAATCTTACCGTCGCCTCGATTAAATTATAATCCCCCAAATTTACAAGACCTCGGAAGAAACATATAATTTGTGGAAGTCGAGATTGTTCAGATCAAAATTAGAGATAACGTGAAAACAAATGAAATAAATAGTAGGTTTATTAATATTACCATTTATTTTACCGAAATGCTAAAGTAGATATACACATAATGTCAAATAAAGATATTATTTACAACAAATAGTTTTCTTCAGGAACTCGACAATATGAAAACGGTAACAGATATTAACGGTAAATGATATTATTAGCGAATCTGGTAGAAAATAAATACCGAAAATCTGAAAATTGAATGTAAAACAAGAAAACAAATTTTGAATTTGCTTTTTATTCTGAGGTTTATGAAATATAATTTGCTTTCAGATTATCAGTGAAATTATTTGTTATGTTTAAAAGGGTATCGGCTTAGCTTTTAAACTGAGATTTTTCAATTAAATATTACAACACCCTACTAAAGTAAGCTTTTTATTAAATAAATATTTGTTTTTAGAATCTAAAAACATGGATTTTAAAACGTAAAATTATGCGAAGTATATTTTAAATAAATTTCATCTATTAATTAGGTATATAAATTCTTAATATGGATTAATCTAACAGTAATAATATATTTGAAAGAATTACGATTTATTTCCATTGAATACGTTTGACTGAAACGATTCATAAATTTAAAAGAAGGGTAAGTTAATTTTCTTTATCAATATTTTTGATTGAAACATTGTAATTCAAAACTGATTAGTTTTAACATCTGATAATTTTTACATAAAGTCATAGTCCTAAATAGCATGAACTCTGGGTTTGCGAGTAGCCTGAAAGAAATCTGCAATTTGTTCAACTAATGCATTATAAAATTCTTTGATTGGTAAGTCAACACTGAAAATCTTATTAGAATCAGATAATTCCCTGTTCTTTTTTTAAAAAAAAAAAATTGGTTACCACTCTGGGTTAGTGATAATTTGAATTATTGCCTTCCATAGTTTTAGCATATCTCTAGCCTTTAGAAAATTGTTTTAAACCACTGACGAGTTTAGAGTTAAATTTTTTCAAATGATATTTTAAATATAGGTATTTATCCGACCCGTTCATCACGGGTAGGATATGACACAAGGTCGTAAGTATGAGGCACCCGGAGAGGATTGAGCTCAATATTCTATAGTAATGAATCTGAGAGTAGCACGCTAACCATTACGCTATGATGTGATTCCTTTATTATTTACCCAAAACTGTTTATCACATATAGGATATGGCACAAGTTCGCAAGTATGTAGCACACAGCAAGGATTGAACTCGCTATTCAGTAGTAATTGATCTACAAGACGACGCTGCTAACCATTACACAACGATGGGACGCCCTTTTCTTTACCCACCCCGTTCGTCACAGGTAGGATGTGACACAGTCGCAACTATGAGGCATCCAGCGAGGTATCAAACTTGCTATTCAGTATTAATGGAACGGCGAGCCTAGTTTGCTAACTATTACACCATGATGGCACGTCCTTTTCTTAACACAATCCGTTCGTCACATGTAGGATATGAAAAAAGGTCGCAAGTAACGGGCATCTAGTGAAGATCAAACTTGCTATTCAGTAAAAAGGGATATTTGAGATTAAGTTGCATGCCATTACACCACAATTGGGCGCCTTTACTATTAAAAATGTAAATAATAAGAAGAGACTATTCCTAAAATAACCGAATATTATAATACACAAGTTCTTAGCTCTGTCTATCGTTAAATATTTAATAAACGAATAATTTTCATTCGAATAAATAGGAAAATTTTCATTCTCCAAATAAAGAAACATGTTGGCTTGTTGGTTGAATTTTACATGTCAACCTTTGTTTTATTCATTATTATTGGGTATTCAAATTTTTTCAACTCAATTTTTAAAACACATCTTTTAAAACTCATTTTATGATTATTTGACCGATAGATGGCACTCTAACAGGTATTACCACTCCGGGTCAAAGTCGACCAGTGAATAATGGCAATGGCGGGATACTACACACTTCCCAGAGGTCCTGAATTGAAACTTCACCACTAGATGCAGTTTAACGTCGTACTCATGACGCTAAGAGACTCGGCTATCACCTTTTAGCACATAAAAAGGTGTGGAGATTTGCCATAGGAAGAATAGAGTAGGGATAATCCTATAGGTGCTAGGGCTTGATGTGACCAGCTAATTGATTGGACGGGCGTCACCAACCATCCGTCTAGCTCAAGTAATGGTCAATGTGACTGCTCAGTCACTAGAATTCCGATCATAAGCATCACGGGTCACCACTCACGTGCAACAGGTGGACCAATTATTAATAGGACTTACTCCTCAGCAGAGCTGCAGTCAGAGTATTCTACAGCCCCAGCTATAGACAAATGTTTAATACTTATCTTCTTTTAATAATTACTTTTTTAAGGGTAAAAAAGAAAATAACTCGAACGAATATTTTTATCACTTTAACACAACAAGTGTTGCAATATGACTTGTGTGAGCTAGAACTGCTAATGGAAGGAGGAGGAATAAATAACAAAGGCTTAAAAAATAGTGATGACCCAAAAGAGGAGAGCGATGGTTTTGACAGACCTCATTAGAGCCCAGTAATCTAGTAGTGTTCTCTCTCTCTCGTTCTCTCTGCCTCCCCTCCTCCCTGGTAGAAGCCACTAGACGAGCACGTTAATAAAGGCTGGGAGTTGTGACGACATGTTTCTCGTGTTATGATTTTTTATCGGAGTTTTAGTACCAAGAAAGAAAAAAGGGACTACGGTGCTTGTATCGTTTTAGTACCGTGAGTATTACAACGTAACACAAGCAACTGAGAAAAACAAGCAATTAAGAACTGAATTTAAATTTTGTCATATGTAAAAAAAGTTTTTAAAAAAGTAAAATTATGTTTCAAAAATAAGTTCAGGATTATATTTTTCTAAATAATATTTTAAATGTAAGTAAAAAAGCATTTCTTTAAAAAGAACATTGTAATATACGAATTATCGGCGATTTTTAAAAATTTGATAACATACTTTTCCTCTTATTCTCTCTCTTACTTATGTTCTCTCCCTTTCTCACTCACTTAAAAATGTAAAAGCAGTACAAATCAATACCAGAAGGACCAATTATATAAAAGAGAAAAATATATGACACAATATAAACAAGTGTTCGCTGTGTGGACACAGAGTCGAACTAATTAACGACATAATGAGTCAATATGACACACTAATACAAAAGTACAAGACTATGGACGCCTGGAAGGGAAAGATAATCCACGGGGAATTGTGGAATAAATTGAATATTTATTTATTAACCCTGTTTCCATGAAAATCTGAGTTAGGTTTGCCTAAAAACAGTCCATGTCATTAGTGCGTTTAAATGTGTCTTATATATCACTAATGTGTCTTATATATCACTAAGAAATAAAAGTTTACATTTACGGAATCTTTTTTTCCAAATTGGCAAAATCTAATTGCTCAAATCTCAATCAAGGCTTCTTAATTTTGGTAATTCTGATAGGGGAGGGAATATCTCCTTTGCGTTCCACATATTCTTACATCAAAGATATTTTTCTCACCCCGAGATTATTGATATCGCGGTTTATTTTTTAATTATTGGACAGCGTATTTTAATCCGAACACACATACCTGTGTGTATAGATATGTATGTACGGATTATATTTTTACACACTGTAGTTTTATGAATATTTAATGCGTTGTGCCGCATCCATCGTTATATATTTTTTTAAATTTGTTAAAAATGAATTGTCTACTTACCGCTAGTTTCAACCCTGCCAATGAATTAAAAAAATAAGTTTCTGTGTCTCGTAGACCTGCTTATAACACCTACTCTGAAGGTTAATTGGCTCCAGCATTAACCAACCAGGCGCACAGAAGCTGGGGTTTGCTTTGTCAAAACTCTATATGTAGCGTAATTATTATGGTCTACGGAGAATTTGGGGATTGAAAAGAAAACGGTAAACGGATTTCTGGAGAAAGAGAAGAAAAAGAAATAAGAACAAAAAGAGGTTAAAGTTTGGAATTATAAACACTCAACGGGTGTCAACCATTGACCGACCAATGACCCCTGCACTAGATTTAAAAAACAAACGGAAGTCCCAGGTTTTCTGCGGAGGGGGGAAGCAGATGTGTCCCTTCCCCCACACCGGGACCACAAACGGAAGAAGAAAAAAATCGGTCCTTTTTCGTCTGGGCCTTCGTTGGAGGCAGAAGTATGTTTCTCGGGGTCCCACCGTGACGTGTCTAGGCTAGCAACGAACAGCGCCCATGAACGTAATTTACGATAGAACAGCTATACCATAGCCCTGCTCTCTCTCTCTCTCTCTCTCTCTCTCTCTCTCTCTCTCTCTCTTCTTCTTCTCTCTGAAAAAGCACCCACAAGCCTAGAAAGAAATTAACAATCCCTTTTCGACTATACGACTTGCGTATGTTGTTTCTCTGAGCTAACGACGGATACAACTACTAACGACTACTACTATAACTCGACTTGAGGCTACGCAACACTATATAAGCCAATTTGAATAAAATGGGTGACGCATTAGGGCTTAATCGTCCTTAGTGGGGTCTAACTGGCGAGGGAGTATTATGTTGAAAAACTCGGATCCCCCAATGAACCAGTAATAACATAACTGATGACACCATCCAGCAGGCGTATCTCAAACAACATAATATATGATGTGGTTAATTTGCATATTGGCTTTAACAAAATCGGGTTTACTAAGTAATTACTTGGTGTTATTGATAATAATATTGTTTTATTCTCCAACGTATTAAAATCAATCCTATTATTTATTTTATGTACAAAACAATTAAAATATAATTAAAATAAGTGTAATCACTTTACATGCGTTCTCATTTAATTTAGTTAGTCTTTCTAATTTAAAAGAGCATTACATTAAATCTTAAATACGTAAGACCGTAGGACGCATATTCTTGCTAATAATAATAATAATAATAATAATAATAATAATAATAAAAAGAAGAAGAAGAAGAAGAAGAAATAAAAACGTTATCAGTTAAACCAAAAATTCTATAAATATAAGAAACATAAGTGAAAGAACATGCATTTCATATTAATTTTTAGTTATTCTTTCGGTTAGTTGTTTTGTAGCATATCAACCCTTTTTGGGCCATTTAATGCCGAATCAAGTCATTTTTAGATAAACAAAGGGATCAGGTGGCTTACAGTACCTGCTTTTGATTAAGTGGTCACCCAATTAAGTATTGAACATGCTCTTTGCTGCCCAAGCGGAAAACGGTGCTTTCAGCATGACTTGAACGTAATTCAATCTTTCGGGTAGTATTTTAAGATTTCTTATATATATATATATGTATTATTTACAACATTTAAATCATACTGATTATGTTCAAATGTGTGTTTTTTTAATTGTCTCCCATAAAAGTAAGATATTTCGGTGTATAACTATAACTAAGTGAAGATTTCCCTTCAGGTAATAATCCTAAAAAAGTGGGAAGAAATTGTATATAGATATTAGTGGCACAAATAATCAGCTTAATTTCAGGTGGATATACTAAATGGCGAAGATGGGTAAGATTATATATAAATATTTCGGGTTGATTGAGCAAGGAAATAATCATTCGCTTGGTCCCAGAGGCATTCCTCCCAGGCAACACATAGCAACTTAACTAAAAGAAGCGAAGACAAAGTTAATTCCTAGGCGCCTGAAACGTTTCTGAAGGAGATGCCGATGGAACCAAGTATGTTTTGCAACGGCCATACATGATTTTTGATTTTTGCATCATCCCCACAATAAAATGGTCTTTGGTATATATATATATATATATATATATATATATATATATGTGTGTGCGTTGGTTTGGGTGTTGGTTTTGAAGGTTATTACAATAGGATCTAAAGAAAGATGAGGTAACGTAAAGTAATGTTGTCCATTTACCTGTGATTTATTGTTTTCTTTGTATTTCGGGATGGAAAATGCATTCGTCAGAAGACTTCTAAAAGTTCGGAGTCCTATGAAGGGATCCTCACAGCTGCTTCTATCAATCCATTCTGTTGATATTTTGTACATTTTTGTGGTGGTAGTAGTAACTGTTTATTTGTATGTTTGTTTAATAATGTCTTAGTATTCTTCCAAATTCTTCGTGTTTGCGCGCGCGTGTGCATGGACTACCTCATCTTTCTTTACATCCACATTGTGATAGCCTTTAAAACCAACCCTCAAACCAATATAGACACAATGCTTCAAGTAAATGATAAAACTCTCATATATATATATATATATATATATATATATTAGTAAAGACAAAAAGCTTAACAATCGGGTATTACGTGATTATGGTCCATTTCCACCCATGGGTATCTGAAAACCCTCTGAGTTTCGTCAGATCACGTTCCTTATTGAAAATCGTATACAAATAAATTCAGCTCGCTTTTATACATTTTCTCCTGATTCCAGTGATGGTAGCAGGTTTTAATCCATCTTATCTTCTTCAAGGTGGCAGTGCTTTGTTATTGTAGCAGCTATTCATCTGTGGGCTTTCTTTCACTATCCAATTTTGCTATAGGAGGTTTGTCTACCCGTTACGTCCTTTATATGGCATGCATTTTTGGATAACGGACCGTTGGAATATCCTCGATTAGTGAAACTGTAGTTGTGCAGTGACTGCAAACAAACAGTGATGCTTGCTGGAGTTGCTGTTGTCTCTTCTTCTTTCTGGCTCTTTTTTCTGTGATGGTTTCTTTCCTCTCTTTTTCACTCATTTTCGTGCCTCGTTTGACAAGGAGGCACCATGCCACTCGATTTTCTGCACTATCCTTTCATGTGATAGTATTGATGTTGCATGTCTTCATGTCCTTGCAGATGTCTTTGAAGCGTAGGTGTAGTCTCCCTACCGGTCGGGAGCCTTCTACTAATTCGCCATTCAGTAGCTCTTTGGGGGATGCGGCCATTGTCCATCCTCCTGACATGGTCAAACCAGCGCAGGCGTCTCTCACAGATGATGGCAAACATGCTGTTCATATTTGCTTGGTTCAACACGTCTGTGTTGGGCACTTTGTCTTGACAGCGAATGCACCAACGTATATATTTTCATCATTGTTACCTTTGTAGGGATTATCTTCCCGTTGAGTTGTCTGCCCGTTTAGTTTGCTGGTGCTCGCTAGGGGCTATAGTATTTAAGCGCCGGGTTCAAACGCTTCTATCTCTTTTCCTGTTCCAGTAACCACGAGACACATGGGGTAGATTTTGGTCTACCCCTTCTCGTTGGGGCTTCGCCCCCCTTACATTACTGTAAGTGAATTATACAGCATGGACTATTCTTAGTCTCATGTCTGTACTTTTTGTATATCTTGTACCATTCATGAATGTGTATTTATCTTTCTACATGTAACTTTGTTTTACCTATGTATTATGTATCTCGTCTTATCCATGTGCTGTCCATATTAAATGTTTTGTCTGTCAACCTTCGTCGGAGTCTTGTATTCAAGTATATATAACTTTGAACCATTCTTGCACCGTCTTTCTTGATGGTGGCATTACATATTATATTGATGAAACAATTACAATTCAAGGTGTTATCTAGCTCTATACATGTGGTTGCATCTGTGATTCCGATTATAATACTATTCATTCAATATATCAAAATAATGTTTATACATTTTACAACCGTCTAGCTTTTCGAGGATTATTGTTTTTTGTTAGAGACCAGATTTTATTTATTGAAAAAATATGTTCATATCTCTAATAATTACGCATAAAAAATTTGGTTGGTAAAACCATTTAGGCGCCTATAGAAGATTAATAAATAAAGGTTTTCCAATTACTAATACGAAATACATTGGCAATCTGGTGTTTATCTCGGGTGTCAGCTGTTCTAATTAGATTTTAGATGCTCGATGCTTTTTTTTTTTCACTTTCTCTTTTTTTTTATTGTTATTCTGAGCTCTTATAATTATCTGGCTCTGCACAATAAAAATTGATACTAACGAACGCTATACAATTGGATCTGGAGAAAGTCATAGATTATATATATCACCTCATTGAAATTATACGGAATTCTTAAGTCTGAGTATAATATTTTGCATTATTAAAAATTTCAATGTTTGTGTGCGGGGGAACACACAAACACAAACACACGCGCGCATATATATATATATATATATATATATATAAGATTTTTGGATGTTTGTTTTTTTTATAGAAGCAAGTTGAATAAATTATTATTTATATTTCTGCTTGAAGGCAATTATAAATGCATGTATCGAATAAGATTCGATAATTATAGAAAATAATCTTGACAAGTAAATCCCGCAAAGGATGGCTCGCTATGTAGAACACCGTACAGACTGTTTCGACTTTATTAAGTCTCTTCAGCGATGTATACTAACGACTCCCCTCCGACAGGAATCGAGACCGGGACTTCACAGGCATAGTCAGAGACCATATCCGTTCGGCCGCCGGTACATAGCGAACAATCCCTGCGAAATTAACCTTGTCAATGATGATACTACTATTACACGCCCCTGCCATAGCAGGCAAGTGGACGTTTTTTATTTAGTAAACAAACCCGGCCGTTAGCTCTTCGGCGAAGTGAATAAGATTTTGGATGTTTGTTTTTTTTATAGAAGCAAGTTGAATAAATTATTATTTATATTTCTGCTTGAAGGCAATTATAAATGCATGTATCGAATAAGATTCGATAATTATAGAAAATAATCTTGACAAGTAAATCCCGCAAAGGATGGCTCGCTATGTAGAACACCGTACAGACTGTTTCGACTTTATTAAGTCTCTTCAGCGATGTATACTAACGACTCCCCTCCGACAGGAATCGAAACCGGGACTTCACAGGCATAGTCAGAGA
Organism: Doryteuthis pealeii; assembly: GCA_023376005.1. Classification (NCBI taxonomy): domain Eukaryota; kingdom Metazoa; phylum Mollusca; class Cephalopoda; order Myopsida; family Loliginidae; genus Doryteuthis; species Doryteuthis pealeii. The sequence continues at coordinate 114,142,463 of CM042139.1, forward strand.
CCATATCCGTTCGGCCGCCGGTACATAGCGAACAATCCCTGCGAAATTAACCTTGTCAATGATGATACTACTATTACACGCCCCTGCCATAGCAGGCAAGTGGACGTTTTTTATTTAGTAAACAAACCCGGCCGTTAGCTCTTCGGCGAAGTGAATAAGATTTTTGGATGTTTTTTTTTTTATAGAAGCAAGTTGAATAAATTATTATTTATATTTCTGCTTGAAGGCAATTATAAATGCATGTATCGAATAAGATTCGATAATTATAGAAAATAATCTTGACAAGTAAATCCCGCAAAGGATGGCTCGCTATGTAGAACACCGTACAGACTGTTTCGACTTTATTAAGTCTCTTCAGCGATGTATACTAACGACTCCCCTCCGACAGGAATCGAAACCGGGACTTCACAGGCATAGTCAGAGACCATATCCGTTCGGCCGCCGGTACATAGCGAACAATCCCTGCGAAATTAACCTTGTCAATGATGATACTACTATTACACGCCCCTGCCATAGCAGGCAAGTGGACGTTTTTTATTTAGTAAACAAACCCGGCCGTTAGCTCTTCGGCGAAGTGAATAAGATTTTTGGATGTTTGTTTTTTTTATAGAAGCAAGTTGAATAAATTATTATTTATATTTCTGCTTGAAGGCAATTATAAATGCATGTATGTTTACTAAATAAAAAACGTCCACTTGCCTGCTATGGCAGGGGCGTGTAATAGTAGTATCATCATTGACAAGGTTAATTTCGCAGGGATTGTTCGCTATGTACCGGCGGCCGAACGGATATGGTCTCTGACTATGCCTGTGAAGTCCCGGTCTCGATTCCTGTCGGAGGGGAGTCGTTAGTATACATCGCTGAAGAGACTTAATAAAGTCGAAACAGTCTGTACGGTGTTCTACATAGCGAGCCATCCTTTGCGGGATTTACTTGTCAAGATTATTTTCTATAATTATCGAATCTTATTCGATACATGCATTTATAATTGCCTTCAAGCAGAAATATAAATAATAATTTATTCAACTTGCTTCTATAAAAAAAAACAAACATCCAAAAATCTTATTCACTTCGCCGAAGAGCTAACGGCCGGGTTTGTTTACTAAATAAAAAACGTCCACTTGCCTGCTATGGCAGGGGCGTGTAATAGTAGTATCATCATTGACAAGGTTAATTTCGCAGGGATTGTTCGCTATGTACCGGCGGCCGAACGGATATGGTCTCTGACTATGCCTGTGAAGTCCCGGTCTCGATTCCTGTCGGAGGGGAGTCGTTAGTATACATCGCTGAAGAGACTTAATAAAGTCGAAACAGTCTGTACGGTGTTCTACATAGCGAGCCATCCTTTGCGGGATTTACTTGTCAAGATTATTTTCTATAATTATCGAATCTTATTCGATACATGCATTTATAATTGCCTTCAAGCAGAAATATAAATATATATATATATATATATATATATATATATATATATATATATATAGGAGGGGGTAGCGTGGAAATAAAGTCAATGGCGCTTGGTTACTGACAGTTTCTTGACTATGCGATTTTCAAACCATAAATATAGCACATTATATTATCAATATATATATACATATATATATATAATAAGAGAAGGAGGAGGAGAGAGAGTATATGTGTGTGTGTGTGAGTGGTGTGTGTGTGAGGGAGAGAGAGAGAGAAGAGAGAGAGAGAGAGAGAGAGAGAGAGAGAGAGAGAGAGAGAGCATATCAATTTGAATAATAATCAGACCTCATTTTTAAAATGTCAGTTATAATTTGTCTTTGTTCCCCTAATTGTCAACCTGAATTTTTTCGAAGTAGTCGTCATTTATGGAATATTGCGAAGATCGTGTCTAACAAAAAATCAGATGAAGACAACAAGCATTGTTTCCCAGAGTGGGGACATCTGTGTTTACCTTGACAATGGGGCTATGTTGAAAGAGATAAATGAAATTAGTAATTAAGTTGATAATAAAGAAGAAATGGCACAGTTGGCTCATCCCTTGTTTAGTCGGACTTCGCGCTGGAATTAAAATGTATTATCTGTTCTCACTTCGCTATATTCTTGACTTCAGTAAAATCAAAGTGAGCCTAGTTACTAGGATTCCAGCCCTGCAGCAATTCTTTCCTTATTCAATCAAAGAATATCGACAGTCTCCAACACTAGCTTGACAGTGGTCTCATGAACTGGAGATATTTTGGACTTGCCTATGCGTATAGGACTCTTCATTTAACTTACAACAACATTAGCACAATATGTTCATAACACTATGGATATAGACCTCGATATGAGCAAAACGTCCAAAATCGGTTTTAAAGTATCTCATACTTTGCTGTTACACTGTATTTTCTGAATACATTGATTGTATAGATTGTCTCATGGATTTCTTCCGTATCACCAGCATTTCCTGTTGATTTTAAAGATCAACTACTAGATGTCGTAACAAGAAAAAAAACTTTGAACAGTCCGATCAATTATTCTGAATCAGAACATTCGGGATAATATTTCTTCCAAAGCATTGTACAATACAAAGAGAGAAAATAAAAATAAATTCTCAAAGAATTCATCACAAAAGTTGATCTTTGGATACATCTATGATATCTTCGTTTTTGTTATACAAAAATAAGATTTCAACAACACAGTTCCTCGTTTCAATAATTCAACTTATAAAATAATTCGATATAAAAAATTTTAAAAACTAGAAATACTCGAAAGTTGAATATGAAAAGTGAAAAATATTGCTTCCCAGTAAATGCGCTTTTACGAAACTTGTCTTGGTCTTACTATCTTTCTATTTTTACTTTTTGCATATACTACTACTACTACTACTACTACAACTACTACTACTACTACTAATAATAATAATAATAATAGACAAATAACTAGACCTTAGCAAAGAACTATAAAACAAAAACTGTGAAACATGAAGGTAAAAGTGATGCCAATTTAGATAGTGCCCTTGTAACGGTCCCTAAGAGTTTAGAAAATAGACTGGAGGAATTGGAACTGAAAGGAAAAGTCAAAACCATCCAGAAAACAGCAGATCGGCTAGTATACTCAGAATACTCAAAAGTGTCCTGCTGACCTAAGGCGACTTGCTGTCGCCCAGACTCCTGTGAAAGACCACCATCTAACGCTGATGTGGAAATATTAAAAGAACTAGAATATCTAATACAAACTATTAGAATATACAGCCAAGACATAGCGATAGAATTTGGAATTAAAAATAGGTTAAATCGAATTTAACGGACCTAAATTCCACCCATTGTATATCAGCCCACCGAAAAAAAAAATCAGGGAATTAACTGAATTTAATGAAATGTTCAGTGTTGATATATTAATGAATAAAATACATAATAAACCGGTTATTTTATTTAAAACTTTTACATTTTTCAGGTCAGTTAACTTTGAACCACGTATCTTTGAAGCGTAACACAGATTCTCAAAGATACGTGGTTCAAATTTAACTGACCTGGAAAATCTAAAGGATTTAAAAAAATGTACCATGATAGTGATATAAAAGAAGGAAAAAAATGAATGGACCTAATACAACTACCAAATCAGGACACTATAAAAACACTTGGAAAAAAAGAAAGTTACAAATACTTAGGAATTTCGGAAGCGAACACCATCAAACAAGAAGAGTTAAAAGGAAAAGTGAAAAAAGAATACCTCAAGAGAACAAGAAAACTCCTAGAATCCAAGCTCTACAGCAGAAATCTCACCAAAGGAATAAATACCTAGGCTGTCCCCACCGTAAGATATTCTAGGCCAAATGGACAAAAGAAGAACTCAGACAGATTGACCAAATGACTTGTGAATTAATGACAATACACAAGGCTTTACACCGTAGAGACGATAGAGATAGGCTATAAGTATCCAAAAATGAAGGTGGAGGAGGTCTTGCCAACATAGAGGACTGTGTAGATGCAACAATCCAAAGAATCGAGGAGCACACAAAAAAGGACAAAGAAAGATTACTTATGGCAGCCAATAACAGCAGCTGCAACATATGAAGAAGCAGAACTCCACCTCCAAAGAAACAGAGATGGGAAGAAAAACAATTATATGGATACTTCAAATGACAAATTGGGGAGGTTGCACATGAAAAGACCTGGACATTGTTAAGAAAAGGAAACCTCAAGAGAGAAACTGAGTCACTTATAATTGATACTCAAAGCAATGCCATAAGAACAAATGATATCGAAGCAAAAATTGATAAGACAAAACAAAACAGTAAATGTAGAGAATGAAATGCATGGAATTTTCTGGGATTTTGAGATAAAGTGTAAAAGTGTAAAAAACTAATGATAATAATATATACAATTTGCGGCAAATAAAGTATTCATCATATGATGATTGGGGGATCAGATATGGTTTCGGTGCCAAAGCATCATTGCCACTAACCCAAACCAGACCTGGCCATCAGTATCTTACAATATTCCTGGCTTTTTATTTTGTTTCTCTCATATTTTGGTAATGCCATATTAAGATGCAGCCCATTTCCTTAGTTGGATTCACAACTTTCAACTACCGAACCGTTAATTCGTTGATAAAAGATTTAAATTCACTGACGATATGAGACTGAGCGTGAAGAAGATAATTTCGGTGACATTCACCGGCAAATTCACCATACAAGATATCAATAATGAATGGTTGATTCATCGATGTTTATTTGAATTGTTTAACGATATTGGAAAGTTGAGTTAAGGTTCTAGGAATTTCAAATCCAATCGACGAATTGAAAAAAAACAAAAAAACAAACCCCCAAAACCCCCCAAAACAAGCTAGTAACCCGAACCGATAACCAAAGGAAACCTGCTTACTGTTGGGAACTCATAACTCTGGGACTCATCAATCGATTTACAATTCCTTTATGAGATTTACGCTATTATCACCAAATGTGACCAATTTTATTGAGGTGGCTCTGTATTGATTTCTGACGTGATATTGCTACTGTAAACTAGGGTAGGTCGATTTTTCACTTTTAAAAATACCAAATTGTCCATCTATGCGAAAGTTCTGTATTAGTATACTGAATACTGAAAATGTTATTAAATCGTTTCATTTTAATTAGGTGATATAACATTTTTTGGTTTAAATATTGAAAACGGTGAATTTTCTAACCAATCTCGGTCAAATGTTGTAAAAACAAGGATATTTTGTGAATTTTAGAAGACGATCTTTGATGCTATTTCCTCAAAGAATAGTGCAAGTAAAAGATCTAATTTTTGGTATCAATATTCAGTATACTAACACACAATTTTCGCATAGATGGACAATTTGATATTTAAAAAAAATGAAAATCAAACTATCCTACTGTACACCCACATTTCTTTATGACGTAGTAGCGAATGTATTCTTCTTACTGCAGCTGTAACTCGAATTTCCTAGTTTTTACTTTAACGTAACTGTTAGATAAATAATAATCTATTCATGTTCCTGTAGACAAAATAACAACTACATTTTATATACATGAACAGTTGATAAATGTTGTCTAACTTCTATATACTCATCATATTGGAGGCGAGTTGTATAAAGGTTGTCGTTGTAGAAGTTGTTTGTTAAGTCTGACTTTGGAAAAAAACTTCAACAAGGTTTAGATAAATGTTTTATTTTCAGTTTTCAGACATATATTACAACAGTATTTAGTAACGGCTTTCTTTTTTCATTTCAATTTTGTAAATATCAGAATATGTAGCAAGTGACGTACTGAGACGGGACAGTTCCATCACGTTCAGTATTTCAGTATAGGAATCATACTTTATTTAAAGAACATGATCGACTACAAAAAGAAGGAGCGATAAATAAAAGAGGAGGAAACTTAAGAATCCTGTCGACCGGTTCTTTTTCAAATTGTAACCCTCGGTAAAAGTCAATATGTATATAATTTGATTAAAAGGGAGAAGATAATGTGGTAAAAGTACCAAGTTTTAAATGAAGAATGAATGGAATTTTTTTTAGAATACAAGGTATGTCAAAAAGTACAATAAAATCTCGATACTTTTTTGACACACCTTATATATATATATATATATATATATATATATATTTATATATGTATGTGTGTGTGTGTGTGTGTGTATGAGTGTGTATTTATACATATATATATATATATATATATATATATATATATATATTGTGTGTGTGTGTGTGTGTGACAGGAAGTCAACACCACTTGGTAACAGACAGTTTCTTGCCTATTGAATTTTGAAACCGAATTTGGTTGGAGAATCGTATAGGTGAGAAACTGTCACTTACCTAGTGCCGTTGAATTCATGTTCACGCTACCCTAACTTAGATATACATGCACTATCAATGATATTGAGCACTATTTATTTATAAATGTAGCATAATATATTATCAATTGTAAAACAATTCAGTGAAAAGGAATATTCTATTTTTTTCGGACCATATGACCTTTAGGCACCCCTTTTTGATGTCGATTAAGAAAGGACATATTTTTCATTTACACCGTCAATATCCGGTTGTTTTAACAGACGATTGTTAGATTTTTTAAAATTATAAAAATAACCCCTAATCCTAACCCCTAACAAACAACCTGATATTGACGGTGTAAATGAAAAACTTTCTTAATCGAGATCAAAAAGGGGTGCCTAAATGTAATATGGTCCCTTTTTTCTACGAATGGCTCATTTATCGCATTAAAATATGTTTAAAATTGAACAGTTTACTCTTAACAGTATATTAATCCGATATATGTAAATACGGTTGTATCTACCCTTTGATAATTTTGATTCATTTAATGATGTACATATAAGATAATTTCAGGAGTATTCTCAGTATCAAAGTATGGGTATAAAAGAATTACATTTTCGGTGTTAAGCATATTATCGCCCAGTATCTGAAATAGCAAGACTTAAAGATATGTCGGAGGCACAGAGGCCATAGTTCATTGTGGGAAGCTGACAGGACTCAAATCAATATAGTTGTCTAGGTAGGATGTTTTCAGTCCGCCATATCCAAGATAACGACGAACCTGTACAAAACGGCCCAACTGTGGTTCCAAACCCAAGACAACAGTCAAAGATGAACGTCAACTGAATAGGATCCTTATTTCCAATCGATTTGCCAATTGTGGTGAAATTTCCAAAGCATCTAAAGATGCTGGTGTAGCTGCTTCTTTATCTGTATCACTCCGGAAACTCAATTAGATCGAATATGACAGCTGATAGTGATTTTGAAATCACTACTAACACATTTAAATAGAAGCGAAAGGGTTCAATATGGTCTAGAGACCATCAACATCGATCTGTTGAGTTCTGGAACCTGGTCATCTTCAGTGATGAATCAAGATACTATATTTCCTTCGGTGATCGTGGACCCCATGTCTGGAGAAAGTCATACGAGAAATATTCTAAATACGTGTAAAAAGCATAAACTTCACTTAATCTGTAGTGTTTCTGAGCTGCATGTCACCGGCGTGGGAAAGACGGGTTCTTGAAAAGATCAATTAATGCTCCTGTCAATCAGGGTGTTCTTGATTATTTCCTTATGCCATACATTGAGGGAAATTTTGACGACAATGAATTCCTCTTCTAGCATGACCTTGTTCCATCACACACAGCAAAATCTGCAAAAGAATATTTCTGGAAGAAGAGGATACCTGTTATTGATTGGCTTGCAAATAAGCCAGATATAAATTTAATAGAAAGGTTCTGGGGAATTCCCAAGAGGAGATTAAGAAAATACTATCCATCAAATCTTGAAGAATTAAATGGAGTCATTACTGAAGTGTAGGCATCGGTGTCACCGGAATCTTTTCATAGTTTAATGCGTTCGTTACCAGAATTAAGGAATAAATATTAAATGCAAAAGGTAGAGAAAGGAATCGGCTTTTGTGTTTAGAAATTTAATGCACAGCAAATGACTTTATATGAAATAGAATAAATAGTGATAATGGATTCCTAAATGGGGAGATCCCACAAATAACATGTAAAACAGTCTTGATGTCCATCAACGACGGATTAAATCACACATTTCCCTAAAGTATAACCTGTTAAAGAACATGATGATTCATGTGCTCATACATTTACAGATAATGTGTAGAAGTCAATTTCCATGCGGCACAGTGATGATTTCAGATAATGTAACGTCCTTGAGGAACAGCTGTAATGTGTAGCGAGTGCGACTGACTTAAAAACTTCCTCCGATGAAGATCTAGTAAAAATGTTAAAGCCAGTGGAAAATTATTCATTGAATAATGTGCATATCAACAGGGGCATAGAGTAAATAGAGACATACTTGTAATTGCGATATAGTTTAGTAGGAACACTTTCCAAGGATTAACTTAGAAAACACAATTACAGTACTGGTCTGTCAGAAAACAATCTAATGGCTCAAGATCTTATTCTAGATGATCCGGCATTCGTGGCTGTGCAGTGCTTTTATCATTTCATTGTCTTTTGGCAAAAAGTGACCATTTGAATGTCACAGAAAAATTTATCAAATTTAACGAATTTTAATAAAAATTTACATCATGTTATAAAATATTTGAGTCTAGATAAATATGTTATGTTGTGCCACAAAGATTGTTGTTTGATTTGATTGTTTTTTACAGCATATTAACACTTTTCAGGTCAGTTAATACCGAATCAAGTTATTTTGATATTAGGTTTCTTACAGCACCTGATGCTGCTTAAATGGTCACCCATCTAAGAATTGAGCATGTTCATCGTTGTTTAACTTCGATGACTAGCAGGAACCGTGCAAAAAAGATTGTTGTGAATAAACAAAGAGTTAGTGAATTTTAAGTTTCTTGTACTTGTTTTTTTCTTAAACAACACTTTTGCGTTTGTGGCGAAAGTTTATGAAAACACATCAAATCATCTTTAGATGAATTTTTAAATTGAATTATTCAATAATAATAATAATAATAATAATAATAATAATGATAATGAGTCATGTACTAATAACTAAAGTCTTGATCTTTTTTTTTTTTCAAGCGGTTGTTTAGTATATTTTACTTCCAAATTATTTCCCTGTTTTTTCCTTACCGTAAGGGTTAACTAATATTATATATACTAGCAAATATATGCACCCTCCGGGTGCAAGTATTTAAGTTTTAATGTAATAAAATATTGTATTAAATTAGAAAGGCTAATGAAACTAAATAAGAATATAGATAAACAGATTTGAAACAGGGAGTATAATAAAAAATAAAACAACTGAAACTTACTCTTCCATCACTCTCGTCTTTCATTGTTATTTTTTCTAATTTAAGTATTTAGTTATAAGAGGAAGTAAAGAATAAAATTACAGTTATTTTATCTTGTTAATGGATTTCATTTAAGATTCATTGAAGATATTTTTGCTTATATTCATTAAAAGAAAAACCAAACTGTTAAAAATCAATAACACTGAGCACATATTTATTAAATTCGATTTTTAATATCAATATGCAAATTAGCCTTCCCGTTCACACTGTAAACTTCTATTTTGTTGTATATATAAATATAATTGCATCTTGTTAGTATGTAGATATGGTTAACAGTATTGATAATGTAAAGCAATTTTATTAATAATTGAGGTTTAAATAAAAAATAAAATCATGGAGAATGTGACGTTAAAAAATAAGGGAATTGTGACATGAGTAGTAATATAGTTTCGGTTACAGACAGAAAAACACACAATCTCCATTATAATAATAATATATATATATATATAAATGAATATATATATATATATATATATATATATAAGCACATTTTTTGTACAGCTGAATTTATATATAATTTAAAAAAATAACATACTTTATTGATCAGCAATTTTGTATTGTATAAAGAAAAGGGAGCGAAAGAAAAAAGTAGAAACTGAAGCCCTGGTCGAAAGGGCCCTTAAGTTTCTACTTTTTTTCTTTCGCTCCCTTTTCTTTATACTATTCAAAATTGCTGATCAATAAAGTATGTTATTTAAAAAAATTATATATATATATATATATATATATATATATATATATATATATATATATATTATTTAGAATTAGAGAGCTTTATAAAATATTTTAGAGATAATTGAAAAATCACTTTTAAGACATTATATATATATATATATATATATATATATATATATATATATATATATATATATATATATATATATATATATATATATATATCTTTCACAATATTTAACAATCTGTAGCAGAAGAGAGGTATTTTCTGTAGCACAGCAAACATGTCTATTTCATGGGAGGATAGCTAGAGTCAGATCAGTAGAAAGAAAGTCTCAACGACGACAAGGAACTCTTTTTAGCAGACACCGGAACAACACTCACAAGGAACTCTGGTTTAATGCAAACCGCAACACACCGACCAATACGATCCAATCCGAACGATGATCACATAATTGGCAACTTGGTGGTGCTTGCACTGCTTCTTCCACCGGTGCTTTTTCTGTCTCCGATTCTTCCTTTCAGATAAACTGCCTGGTTTTGAATGCCTATCGTCCAGCATGCTCATCGACTAACTCTCAGAAGTGCTGCTGTCATCGTCCGACACGGTTAATTTGTAGAATGAATGGAGATCTTTGATGGGGCGTAGCATTCCATTCATCAATATGGACTATACAAACTGATAGAAAAATAAAGAAAAATAAAATAGAGTAGATATAATGGTTGAGGACTATAAAGGTAAAACGGACCTTCTTATTGATATGTCAGTGCCAACATATAATATCATATAAATAAAATAGTATAATAAGATAGGTAAATACAAAGATCTGAAAATAGAAATGGATATAATGTGTCACTACCACCGTGATAATAACGGCGGGGCCCGGGTTATGATCAACAAAGGGGCAGATACACAAATTACCAAGATACCTGACAGTCTCAGCCTATATCAAATAGAACATATTTGCGGAACTGCTCATCTCCCCAAGAGAATACAATTAACGTGATTGGAAAATTAGCACCGGACAGCATAGAATACATATAATCACTACCTTCCTAGGTTTTGGGTAAACAAGTGGTAAATGGTTTATAAATTAAAAGTTAATGTAAAAATTAGATAATAATAATAATAATAATAATAATAATAATAATAATAATAATAATTCCAAAAACTTGCCGGTTTTTAAAAATAATGAAAAGTTAATAATAAGTAAAACAAATAAATACCTGTTATGGGTGGCATATCAAATTCGTAACCGCCACCCCCTTTTTATGTTGTCCATAAAAAGAATAAAAAGCAAGAAAATGTGGTCTGCAGTACTTAATTGCATATACAATTAATTGACTTAATAGATTTCAAATTATTTGAACATTAATTCTTCTTTTTCACAATATTAATCACATCAACTCCGGCTGTCCAACTTGTTATGACATGACTCAAATTACAACCATTAGAAGAAGACGGACCTCAGTTGGAGAGAAGGGTCAGAAAGTCCATCGTCTAACAACACTCTAGCAGTGTGAGTTCTTATTCAACTGATTTTATATTATTCCGAATCGACTTCTTATCATTCTCGTTGTGATCTCATATTAACACAGAGGAAGAGAAAATAAAATAAAGTGATGAAATTCTTCTTAATAATCAAAATGTGGAGAGTGAATGATCTCTTAGCAAAGAGAGGAATATTACAAGAAGTGGCACTTTGCATGTGAACAGGATTTGTCACGAAGAGTTGGCGTAGATGAAATGAAAATTACTGATTTAATGACGGAAAATGGTTTCTCATTATAGTAAATCTAATGAAAGTTTGATTCTTTGCTTTTAAACCATTGACAGCATCAACCGTAAGAACTGTGATTATCAATCAATGTTGAAGTCTTCGATGCACGTACGATAGAGTTTGTAGTTGTTCGCTTGCTTAATGCATGTCTGGTGATGTCAGTTGGGGCTGTAGTATACGCCGACTGTGCCTCTGTAAAGAGATAATACCCACACCAATGGGACCAGCATGATTATTAAGGAAGGAATCCTGGTAGCTGAGCAGTCCATGACATGCGACATCCTTCTTTGGTCCTTACTTGGGCTAGAAAGTCGGAGAGTCTCCTTCCAATCAATTGGCTGGTCACACCAGGCCCTAGTACGTATATGGTTGTCTCGACAGTCTTGCTCTTATAACAAACCCACAACCCTTTTTATCATATATTTGCTAGAATTCGGTGGCTGGGGGGTCTTAGTGTCCTGGATATGATGTTAGCTCAAGGGAGTGCGGAGTACCCTTTCATTCCTATTACTCCCAGGTCCACCCTGACCCGGAGTAGTAGCACCTGGTAGGGTCCCATCTATGGGTTAAATAGATAGAAAATGAGTTACTTTTTTGAATACCAAACAAGAATTAATAAACTAATAAATTAATAAATTAATTAGTAATGGCTATTTCTACGCCGAACGGCTGAAGCTGGGATTCGGGTCAATAAAAAAGCAAAATCTATCCTTTGTTAATCAAAAACTAATGACGAAGATGGATATAGGCAATCCGATGTGTTTACCGCAGGAATCAAAAGAATCTTTAAAAGTTGTTGGTAGGAGTAGTTGAAAATTTTACCAAATTGAAAACCGAACTAGCTGGTTGAAGAAAGCCGCCGAAGGAAACCGAATATTGCCGAAATTACCGACAATAAAATCAGAGAGATAACGAAATGATGCTTGTATTATTAGCCTTAAAGTTCACGGTTTCATATTCCATAGTCCTGATGCATAGTTTTGTAGCGCCAAAAACTGTTTCAACGCTTCGAACTAATTAAAACCAAGTCAAAGGTTACCGGAGAGTAGATCTTATTCTTTTGGTTGAAGTCAAGCTGTTACTAGACAACCTGTTATGATGTACAGATTTTTGTTAAAGACTGAGACCCAGAGGATCTATTTAGATACAACGTGGGCTGGAGAGGGGTGATTAGGTGAATGACCATTGGATCACATTAATTTACTCAGTGACCGGGAAATGGATTGCATCAAGATCAATATCATTATTACACGATTTACAATGGAAGATCATGCAGAAAAAGGCCATATTCTGATAAGTTGGAAGTTATCAAAGATAGAAGTCAACGAATAACAAATAATGTGTCGGTACAAACCAAGTTGAAGTACAATCATCTTTTCAGATAAGACACTATTTGCTTAATTTACAAACAGCTTGTGAAAGCCAAGCCCACAATTTCCTTAGAATTACCTGTAGCTCACTATCAATAATGGCAGTTATTTGGATATAATCTTGGGAAGCAATCTGAAGTATTGATTGTGCAGACTTTCTAGAGTGCGTGGAAAATTTCGGTGCATCTACAGAATAATCGAACAACGAAAGTCAGTAATGAATGTACAACCGGAAGTATTCACCTCTACAGCCATCGCTCATATGGCTAAAACAAGCCCGAATTGCCTCTACGCACCTATTTCCGGTACTTAAAGGTAATAAAAAAGACTAATATAATATGTTCCGTGCAATCAACGTCGATTTTATGACTCTCAAGCAGTTCGTTTTCCGCAGCCATTTTAGGCAGCCCCACCCCTGTATATAAACAACTCGGAATTCATCAGGCATGTAACAAGTGTGTGTGTGCGTGAAATAATGGAAGACTTTCTTCATTGTGTCGGTGGAAACCATTGCTCGTTGCTAGTTCAAATTGAAATGAAACTGAACACATTTCTTTAACCCTCTTTGTAAATAAAATGTATCCCCTGTGGGATATATAAGCACAATACTTCACGACCATTTAATAAGAAGAAAAACAGAGACAAAAGTTAGAGAAGAAGAAATAACAAGTTTGAAATAAAGTTCATCCCTTGGGATATAAGTGAGTAAGTTCATATAATATACCTAATGCTTCTTTTGCTAAAATTAGAGTCTTTAATGTTAAATGTAGTTAGTGGTTATAGAATAAAGTAATGTCTTACATGAAAAATTGAGCTCTTGTGTGAGCTGTTAAGAAATCAGGCAGAACGGGATTTGTCTCCTGTTGTGACGCACATCAAAGTGAAGATAAAGAAAACATCCTCATCATCATCATCATTAGTAACAGCAGCAGCAACAGCAACAAGCCTGTACGTGATGACCTAAGCAGCAGCAGTAACATTTTGAAGATATCTATCGCGATAATCAAAATGATTTTCTATATCATTCTTATCAAGTCTTGTCTCTCTTTGTGTTACCTATCATTCTTTTTGTTAGCGTGAGTCATAGTATTTTAAGACAGCACACGTTTAAGGCCAACCTTCAGTCCTCGGTACAAAAATTCCGCTACATATTCATAAAATATTCTTTGATGATTCAGTATAACACAACCCCGCGAATCTTTTTTAGAATTTAAGAAAAAATATATGGATCAAAGTTTAATTATATTGTTTTTAAAATGTCTATAAAATAGAATACGAAATTAAAAAGAAAGTCAATATAAAAGGGTTAATGATAAAATCAATGTGCTATTTTAAAGAAGCATCGAAATATCAATTTGGATAAATACATGATTTAAGATGTGATTTCTCCTAAGCTTAATTGACGGACATTTGGACAGCTACAACACTTTTTCCTGTACGATATAAGTTTATGTCATAAAACTCGAGAGTTTTACGTCTCAAAAGTTCAAATGTATAGAAATTATATTTCTTATTTTTTACAGTTATCTCCCGCGTTTTTTAAACTTTTGAGCCACTAAGTGGCGTTCCAAGCAGTAAGCGCGATAACCAAATTATATCTTTTTTTCGCTCGAACATGTAACACGCATATTTTGAGTTCAGTCTACATGACAAGGAAGGAGCTCCTGGTCCCAACAATTTCTCATAACACCTCAAACAAAAACTCACGTTTAACAAGTCAAAACTCTTTCTTCCTTAACTTCAAGAACGTTTATAATACAACGAATCTTCTTCCTTTAACTTACCAACAGAAACATTATCTACATTTTAAGAACCTTTTACGTATACAACAATGTATTAACTTTACTAAACTACTTGTTACTTTTTTCTCACTTAGGTTTTGCTCCGTAATGAATATGTTGTTTTTGTTAAATCGTCGTGAATTGTTTTGCTTACATATCTCACCCACGATATATTTGATTTACAATCAGGTTTCAACAAGTTTGTCCAGGTTAATTACAATTGTAATAAAATTATCGCAACGAGTTGTAGTTTACTACCATCACACAACGAAGAACATCTGCACTACTTCGAAACTATCAGACCCCCAGCCACAAATGAAACTCTAAGAAAGTGACATAGACTCATTATACAAAATGATAATAACGCTTAACCCTAGAAGAGTAAATTATAAATGTAAACGCTCTTTTTGGAATAATTAAATACGTCATCACAATTGGATTTGTTAAAATCTCTACCATGAAACTATTTTTTTACTCAGCTGGTCTACGCGATTGAAACTTCGTTTATTGTGTCTCACATTTCAAGACATTAATTTTTAAAATTCCTTTTTAGATATATAAACATTCATTATTACGACCTTCTCAGTCGGGAACACATGCTTACAAAAAAGTCTGATGATGTCATTAAATAACAGTTGATTTAGATTTTAACGAGTTAAGCAGCATGCAGACTCTTGTTCATCGTTATTTAAAATGTATAGATAAATATTGATTTGTAGCTGAAAACTTGCACTATCAAATGGAATTCTTGTGTAGTCAATATCTTCTGTACTTTTGTGGAAATAAATAGAAGTATTTTCTTTTGGAGAGTTTCTCGTATATTCCTCAAGAGAAGTTATCTGATAAATTCGATGTTTGAAACAGTGACGAATTTAAACATTTACTAATAGAAGTCTTCTAAATATTCATTTGCAAATAATTTTGAGTTATTCATATCAATGGTTATCAATCGCGATCCATATAACATTTTTGGGTCCAGGCAAACAAAAGATATTTAACTATAAAAATACAATAGGATTTTCAAACATGAATGACTATGGGTACTAGCAGAGTAAAATAATAATCTAAGGGGTCCATAGGTAAGAAAAGGTTGGGCACCACATGTTTAGATTATTGAATAAGTGATTTTTTAAACATTTTTGGATAACAGTATCTTTAAATTGGTTGTGTCACCGTATAAGCCATTTTTGTTTCAATGATATAATATTATGAGCATATGAATATTCCTGGATCCATTTATGATACACATCGGCACGGAGGGATAATTATTTAAGAAAATCCAACTTGCCATTGGAAGAAAGAGGGTGAATATAAAAGGTTATTTATAATTAAAAAAACCCATAGCTGTTTGCTTGCCGAACATGGCACCATTACGCAGTAATATTTTTAATTAATGAGCCGGTTATTATGCCGAACCAGGCAACATTTAGACCTTGTTTATGAAGACATGACAGCCTTTGGTTTGCCGAACCATGCAGCATTAAGAAGTTATCTATAATTAACGAAATAACAGTCATTTGTTTGCCGAACGTTGGAATCACTAAAAAGTTATCAATAAATATATTAATTAATTGCACCATTAAGCAGTTATTTATAATTAATGATATCATAGCCGTTTGCTTGCTGAACACGGAACCAGTTCACAGTGGGCCCAGAGTGGGAAATATTGGAAATAGTATAATATCTAGGATTAAAATAATCCCCTGATAATGGTTGAGGGCTCGTTGGAAGCGTATTGCTAAGCCAATTTCAGTGAATTAAAACAAATTCCAAATTTTCGAATTTTGGGGGATCTGGGCCCAAATTGCCATTTTTGGGTTTGGGGCTAAAAGCGCACCTAAAACACGTTTTCGGACATATCTTCCCTTAAAATAATCCCCTGATATTGGTTGAAGGCTCGTTGGAAGCGTATTGCTAAGCCAATTTCTATGCAAAAATAATGTTCTAACAATTTTAATATTCGTGGGATCTGGGGCCAAATTACCAAACTGTATTTGGGCATTTTTGGTCAAAAACAAATTTGCAGGTGTATCTTCCAGAGGGTCAGCTGGAAGCGTATCAGATTGAAAAGAAAATTGAATTAAAATAAATGAACCTCTTGAAACAATGAATTAAAAAAAATCACTTTATTTAACAACACAAATCTCCAAACAGAGCATCATCATTACTCAGAGGACCAAATATTGGGTTGGCTTTCCTGCAGTATCTGATCAAATGTCCATGCTCAGTTCAATGTTTGCAGTACGGTTGCGCTTGGAGCCAGATGCTGTTAACTTTTGGATCTGATCCCAACCACAATCTGTTGATGACATCCTCCAAGTTGTCAGACTGAGAAGTCTTTCGAGACAACTTAAGGCGGATTGATCAAATCGCTTTGTTGTTGGCTTCCAAACTGGATTCGCCAAAACATTTCAACCCACGACTGTCGTTCATCTCAATGAATTCCCACGAGTGGGTGAGGAGTTTGTGTAGGATTGGTGGGACACTTATCCACGTTTCATCTTCTGGTTGTGCTGATTTCTTCTTCTGTAGGGTGGGGAAGCTTTTGGGGTAGAGCAGGTAAAGAGTGGTACAAAGGTTTTTGTACTCTTTGACGCTGATGTTCTTATCAGACGAGAACAATCGTAAAATGACCGAAAGATACTGTCCAATCTGTGTTATCACACTTTGAAATCGATCGGGTAACATCTGGATGATGATTTCTCTTCCACCATGATGCAAGATACGTCTGGCAGTGTTTCCGATTGTGGAGGTTCCTCCTTTGCCTGTTCCATCAGGGAAGTCCCATCTCTCCCCTATCACCTCCTAGCGTTGCTTTTGTATCACCTTTTTGGCATCTTTGAGGAATTGGTGATAACGAGAAGCCTCCGATTCCGTCCATGCGAACACTTCGGCTTTCAGATGGACAGCAATCTTCATGTAATGGTCGAATGTTCGTAGCAATGCATGCACTTGTAATGAGAACTTGTACCGAGATCACTTCATGATTTGGAATTGACTTGTTTGTCAATCCTTTACGTATTTCATAATCATTGCGACGTTTTACAATGTTCCCATCATCATCTCCCACCTTTTCAAACAAGGAGCGTAAGTCAGCAACTGTTCTGGTGATTTCAAAGCCTGCTTGTACAATGGCTGGATCATGACAGTCAGCTCTGGAGTGGTCGCACATGTCACAGTATGCTCCACCGAGGCCCAGGTACAAGTTGGCAGCCTTATAACATGAAAAGGGTTGGTTTTAGGGCAATTCTGGTGGCAGTTTTGGATTTCGTCGGTCAGAAAACTTACCTGTGTAAATTTTCAGCCTCAAAACTTGAACGAAAGTCGAAATATGTGAGAATATGTTAATATATAGATGTCGCCGGGATTACGAATCGCGTTTGTTTTTTGAAATTTTGACTTTTTTGTAAAATTCATTTTTTCTAATTGCCACAAGTCAGATTTAATAAGTTTTGAATTTTCTAAGGCATTGAGACCTATATTTTCAGAAAATATATTCTGGAGCAAATCTGGCTTGTAGCATTTTGAAATTTTCACGGATTTCCGTCGAATTTTCGCTGGAAAAGACGTTGAATTTTTGGTTAAATTTTTATAAATCGGCAAATATTTTGACCAAAAATCTTCATTTTTTTTGCACTTGAAGGGTCTGAAGTCTAATAAATGATTAAATTCAGTAAATTAAGATATTATTTTGGGTTGCTGAGAAGAAATTTGGATAATTGGGCACAGTTTTGTCATTTTATAGCTCTTAATTGGTATTTGGGTAAAATGTAACATTTATGGAATAGGCTAAGTTATGGTAACCATGAAAACTATGTATGGACAATTTTCAAAAGCTCGTCATTTTTCATGGAGTTGAGCTTTTAACTTGATTTTTTTTGTTGAACTGGAGATTTTTTCTAGTTTCACAAAAAATAAGACCCATAAATGTTTGATGGGGGTCTAATTTTGGCAATTTCCATGCTCCAGCCCACTGTGCAGTTAGCAGATATTTATAATTAAAGATATCCCAGAAATATACCGAAACTGGCACCATTAAGAGTTATTTATAATTAAAAACATTACAGCAATTTGCTTGCCGGACGAGGTACCATTAAGAGTTATCTATAATTAAAGATATCACAATCATTTGCTTGCCGAACATGGCAAAATTAAGCAGTTATTTATAATTACAGTAATTACAGCCATGTTTGCCACAATTTGCACCATTAAGAAGTTATTTATAATTAAAGATATCACAGCTGTTTTTTGCACGATCTGGCACCATTAAGAAGTTATTTATAATTAAAGATATCACAGCTGTTTTTTGCTGGGTCTGGAACCATTAAGAAGTTATTTATAATTAAAAATATCACAGCTGTTTTTACCGGGTCTGGCACCATTAAGCAGTTATTTATACTTACAGATATCACAGCTGTTTATGGCCGGATCTGGCACCATTAAGCAGTTATTTATAATTAAAGATATCATAGCTGTTTTTTGCCGGGTCTGACACCATTAAGTAGTTATTTATAATTAAAGATATCACAGCTGTTTTTGCCGGATCTGGCACCATTAAGCAGTTATTTATAATTAAAGATATCACAGCTGGGTTTTTCTTGTCTGATCTGGCAACATTAAGCTGTTACACACTTGTTTACTCAGTCGGCTTTCATGACTGAAAAATTGGAATTTCCAAGATGAGAATCTGGGAAAAATGCCAACAATTTCAAGGAAGCTGACGTTCCTCATTAGATCGTATACAGACTTGACAAAATCTTTTAATGAATCTAATCTCTTTACTACGATGTTTATTGGCCTAGCTTTGAATCTAAGAAACAGCTGATATTTCTATCTTTTATAGAAAAGTTATCATGTGTATGCAAATTCTTCCGCTGAAAAACCGCTTTTCAGTTGTGTATTCAGTGTTTAAATTTAAAACCTGCGACACTTTGCAGCCACTTAATAAAACTTGGATCAAGTAAAACATTTTTCTTTAATCCAATGTATGAAATGTCTTCATCGCATAAAAATATATTAATACGCTATTACCTACCTACGTGTATTACGCCCTGTCATCGCCTCAGACAAATAATGGACCATTCCGTTTTAATTCATCAGATATGAATGCATGTGTTCAAATGTAATAGCCAGTCATCACCTTATATAGATAATTGACCATATCATTGTAATTGTCAGAAAGGAAAGGGAAGAAAAATAACGTGCTACACGTCAGAAGGGGAAAAAAAGAAAACAGAAAGAAGGAAAAGTGAGAGATAGGAAGCGATCGCAGTTATCACGTGTTTCAATGAAATAGAAAAAAGGCAAAAAAAAAAAAGAAAGAAAAGAAAAGTTAGAAAAAAATAAGTTAATAAAGAGGAAAAAAGGTAAAAAGAAATAAAGAATTTCGCCAGAGATTATTATATTTATAGATTGACCGATAGGGAAGGTTGGCGAGAAAGAGTCATAGAAATCCCTGCTAACAACGCGATAGAGTGATGATGATGATGATGATCATCATCATCATCATCATAATCATCATCATCATAAATAGTTTCTCTTTTTAAGTTAGCTATATCCAAGTATTCTCTTTTCATGGTTTGTCGTTTAGAGTATTTATATCGTTGTTTTTCTTCCGATTTTTGTATAGATTTTATGATTGTCGGTTTCCTGTTGTTATTGCTGTTACGTGCTTATGTAATAAATCTTTATTTGCTCTTTCTTGTATATTTTTAGAGTCCCTGAATTGATGCATCTACAAAACCCTCAATTTTGTCTCGTACTATTTCTTCTTTTCTTGTTACATAGTCTGTTTATGTCATCTCTCGGATATAAGGCTTTGTGTATCGTCATCAATTTCATTGTTTTAGGGTCCACAGTTTTTATTTCCCCCTCATCTAGTTTAAGAAGATTAAATACTCTTGTACAAGACAAACTGTCTACGAATTTATTAATTTGATTATATTTCTGTCATAGAGTTCAGTTTCATGTAGTTTTTGCTTTCTTTTGAGGTACTCCTTTCTTACTTTTTTCACCTCAGTTTGCTTGAAGGTATCTGCTTCTAATATCCCCAGGTATTTGTAGTCTTCTTTCTCTCAAAGTATTCTGCTCCTATTTTGATAGGGCAGTTCTATTCCTTTAGCTGTTACACTTTTTCCTTTTTTCGATTGTGACAATCGCAAACCTTTCAATACCAAATTCCATTCCTCTATCTTAGTTGAAGATTCTAATATTTTGTTTAATGATTTCTAATTACTTTCATTCTCGGCAAAAATCATTATATTCATCAGGTGATATATATTTTCTTGCGACTTTGTAAATCGGTAGCCTCCTTTCCATTTTTAGAATATAATTTAATGGTGTCAATGATTTTATATCTACTTGTTCTCCAGTGTTCCATAGATCTCGTTATAAAGTTTGTGACTTGCTCTGACATTATCTATTATTGATGTTTGTGGGATCTTAACATATGTGTTTTTGTTATCTATCCAAACTATGGCTATATTTTCCTACTTTGTCTTATCTTCCTTTATAATGTGTTATTCTTTATATAATACGCAATTTCCTCTTCTAGTTGCTTTGAGACATCCTTTTTGTTATTTGTCTAAATTTTTTAGATGACGTTTGATATTTTGTATTATTCAGATTTTCGGACTATTGTCCTCTTTTTTATTATTACATACTCAATGTTTAGGCCAATGTTCAAGAAGAAGGCAGGGGAGCACATCGGTCGAAACGTTGTGTATATAGAAATGAAGATAAGGACAACAGTCGGAAAAATCTAATAATATAAATTATTTTTGTTCTTCAGAAAATAGCCAGTGGCTTACAAGTGGGTTATAGATTTTTTCTCTTATTTCTGCTGTTAATATCTTCTAAATTATAGGCAAACATGTTACAGGCATGTAGTTGCTTGGGTTGAGTCCTTTTTGGTAGTGTGTGTGTGTGTGTGTGTATGTGTGTGTGTGTGTGTGGAGGGGTTAGAATCACAGTAGTTTTCCATTTTTTTATCATTCTTGTTGTCATTTTCGTTGTTGGAGTCGTGGATAAATGCGAATCTTTTGAACCAGAATCCATATAACTCATTGTAGCCTTTCAATTTGCTACTTTCTTGAGTGATACTTTTAGTTAATCTAAATGTATTTCAACCTCACGGTTTTACTTTAATTCCCTGTAATTTATTTTTCATATTCAAACATTCAGAATTTCCGTTGTGTTTTCCCTTGTCATAGTTTTCTTTTCCCCAGAAATATTTTCTTTGAATAATGTTTATAGAATTCTCGTCGTCATTTTTGCGAATAATCTTGTTTTTTTTATATTGTTGGATCCTGTTTTACTAGCATCTGGGTCCCACTTTCCTCGGCCAATATTTTTTGCTACTGTTGTTCTTTCTATATTGTTTCATTCCATTGTGTCGTAGATTCTTTATTTGTTATTCTCATCTGATTTCCGATCCAGCATTTATTTTGATTTTTCTATTTAGATTCCTTTGTGAAATACCATATTTATCCCTTTGCTACTGCATGAATTAACTCTTTTTGTTTAGTGTTGTTGCCCGTTTGGATATTTTGTTGATAGTTTATTTACCTTTTCTTTTTCTAACTTGATTTCTTCCAGGATTTATTCCTTAGTGATAGTTTATCGCCTTCTCTTGAGTAATGTATTTCTTTATCATACCTACAAGGTTTCTTTCTTCCTTTCTTTTTTAACATTGTCGTTGTTTTACTGGGACTGTGGTCTGTTATGTTGTGGTTTTCAAGATTTGTTTGTTTCAATTCCTTTCAGGAGCTTTTGTTGAGTCATATCTATGCGACTTACATGCCCGCATATTTCTCGTATTTCAAGGTTAAAAAAACGCCTCTTCATTAGAATCATTATTGCTTGTTTCCCAAGTTTTTGGATTGTTTCTTTAAACTTAGCAGATTTCTTCCAAAGTTCAGTCATTCGTTTTCTATAACATCTGTATGTGGAGTTGCTTTCAAAATATCAGTGGATTACATGTTTATTGTCTTGTCTACGCCATTGACTTTCGGCTTACTGTCAAGTCACGTTGAAAGTACTAATAATTATTTCAGTTTCTCAGTCGGTAGAGCATCCACCAAGGAACCACAAGGTTCCAGATTCAATAACGGTCCTTACCAACTCGGCACATAAGTGGCAAAGCTTGAATCTGTGCAATAAAGTAGAGGTGATTGTAGGTGTAGTGCTCCACTGCAAAAAATATCCCTGGTCTAGCACTTGTGAAAAGAGGATAGACTTCCTTGCTGTTCGGCTCGTACCAGCACAGGCCACTCCGCTTACATTACTTTATTAATCATACTTACGAACTCTATGTCCTGTATAAAGTAATATTAACGGCGTGATCCCAGGGGTAATCCCCCAGGCAACAAATGCCACCTTGATTCAAATGGGGAGGGTTGGGTTTACTGCACAGTGCCTGAGGCGCCCCTAGAAAGGGAATGCCTATGGGATCTAGGTATTTTTTGCACCCTTAAACCCATGAGCTTCAGTTTGTGGGTGGTCACCCATAAAATGAGTTTGCATCATACCCGCATACGTGAGATGCGAGGTAAATAACTACTTTATTAATCATATGGTAACATGGTGTTCAGAAACAATAGTGTTTAGTGATTAAAATTATTTCCTTATTCACGCACCCATTTGTTTGTATTAAGTCAGTTATATAATTTTTCATGGGGAAATACATACATTATACATACTACCAAGGTTCTGTTATATACATCGCAACAATGACACAGCAGTAGTAGTAGCAGTGTCATTGTTGTGATGTATATAACCTTCTCTGAGCATACTAAAGGTTCGAGGTTCAATACCAGTCCTTGCCAACTCAGCTCATGAGCAATAAAGTGGGGAGGTGCTGATAGGTGTGGTGGACCACTACAAAAGCAATCTCTCTGGTCTAGCGCTAGTGAAAAGAGGATATATTCCCTCGCTTTCCGGCTGATACCAACACAGGACACTCCGCTTACATTACTTTATTAGTCATATGGTAACATGGTGTTCAGAAACAATAGTGTTTAGTGATTACAATTATTTCCTTATTCAAGCACCGATTTGATTGTATTAAGTCAGTTATATCATTGTCCAAGGGCAAATACATTCATTATACATATTTTGCTTCTAAATCTTAAAACCACATGACGGTTCACCTCAGAAGCAAAACAATCTTCCTGGTTTAACGAGAAGGGATAGATTCTGTCGCTGTCCTGCTGATAACGATAATAGGCCACTCCGCCGACTTAACTATGTTGCTTTAAGTTTACAATTTCCAATTCAAAATGTCATGAAAGATGAATGATAAAGTTCTTTGATGTAAAAATTTCGACTCCTCTACAAGACAAATCGGTGTAAGTCTAGGGGCAGGATCATTAAACCCAACTATTTTATTTCCCTTTCATTGAACAAGAAGACAACTGGCGGAAAACGGTTGATGACATTTAAAAGATTTTGTTGATTTTGAAATGTGATGAGAGTCTTTTCCTTTTTCAAACAAAGGATATGAGAAATAAGAATAAAACAATATCGAGAAATAAAATAAAAAAATCAATTTTTATATTAAACAAAATAACAAGATAATCTCGAGAACAAAAATCACGCACCGAGACAAATTACCCGGTGTAATAGTGATTAGATCATTGCGTGAGAAGTAAAACAATCCATAATTCTAAAGCTTGAGTTTCTTTTATTGCCCACGCCAGGAAGAAATTGAATAATGAAAAGAAACCAATTTAGTTAAAAGAGAGCCAATCAAATCAAACCATAAATATGAGGAAGAATTTAATAATTTCTTTATTTTGCAATGTTTCCTGCAACTATTATACATTACGAAGCAAAGGTAATGAACATTTAATAACTCGGTTTTCTTTGACTCCAAAAGCAATAAAATAGATCCAAAGGCAAAATAGATCCAAAGGCAAAATAAAAGGGACTATATTTAATTAAACAAAATTAGAAAGCATTAAATTCAAATTTTGCATCTCTCTCTCATTCTTCCTCTGTCTCTCTAATTCGTTTATAGATGTATACAAGTACTTATATATATATATATATATATATATATATATATATATATATATATATATGTATATAAAATACTTTGTTTAAAATCCCATGGGTATATGCTAACAAGGTATTTTACACACACACACACACACACATACACACACACACACACACATATATATATATATATATATATAAGTACTAAGTATAAGTATAGATAACATCCTCAATCCCCTACGACACAGAATCCCCACACACATCAAATACACCACGCACTTCCTAAATGAAATACAAAAGATAGGTACACTCCCCGAGGGAACCATCCTGACAACAATGGAAGTTGTATCCCTATACACTAACATACCACATAAAGAAGGGATTCAGGCATGTAGGGAATTCATACAAACTCCCCACAGACAAAATCTTCAATTCAACAAAAAAACTACCTACAAACCAGGGGCACGGCGATGGGTACGAAGATGGCGCCATGCTATGCAGACATATTCATGCACACACTAGAAACAAAATTACTCAAAGACTACTCTCTAACTCCAACCTATTAATATAGATATATAGATGATATATTTCTTATATGGACACATGACCTCAACAGCCTCCTAGATTTCCACACGCACTTTAACAACTACCAGCAATCCATCAAATTCTCGATAGAACACTCCACCATCTCGACCCCTTTCCTAGATATAACCACAAAATTAAGAAATAATACCATAAACAAGAAAATTCCTAAATAGTTATTACCCCATGATATTAATAAAAAAAGCATTCAACAAAGCATCATCTCTAAATAGACAGGAACTACTCAAATATAAACCACACCAAACTAATGATCGAATCCCTATGGTATTTCACCACGGTCGACACATGCACAAACTAACTAAGCTACTCACCGAACAATATAAAACCCTACAAACCGACCCCACAACAAAGTCCATCTTCAAGACCCCACCCATCAACGCAAAAAAACAACCACCCAACCTACGTAATATCCTCACTGAATCCAGAAAACATTTACATAACACCGTACAGAAAGGTAACAAAAGATGCAACAAGCCTAGATGCCAAATTTGCAGCCATATACACACGGAAACCGAAATAAGAATACCCTACACATATACTGTACACAATGCACAAATAGCGGATATGTGGGAGAAACATCAACATCTTTTAGACTAAGATTAAATAACCACAAATCCACAATAAAACTCATATCCCCGCATAGTACGATAGCACTTCACTTTAACACCCTACCACACAACCTTACACACCTCAAATATATTTTAATAGAACACACATTTCCAACAACGCAATCTCGAAAACAAGCAGAAACTAAATGGATTCTAAAATTACAAACTCACGTGAGGGGACTGAACGCTGACATCGGAATACTCCATTATTATAAATATTTTACAGACGCTGCCGCTGTCAATAACAACAAAAGACAAAAGATCCGTTGAACAGGAGCAACATTCATTTGAAAAAGGGTATCTAACGAACCCGAAAATTTATGATAACAAATAATAAAAAAATAAGTGGACATCGAGTTCATTCATTTATTTTTAGATGCTTCGTAATAACGCCCAACTTTAAAAAAAGCATATTAAAAAAACATAAAAGAAAAAAATATATATATAGTGTTTGGTATAAATTTGACATATTATATTTGGTTAATTTTCTCCGTTGACGCACACTACGCATCATTTAAATGCTTGGGCCCTTCTTCATTCATATACGTGATGACAGATAGAATGGATGACTGAAACCCACCCGAATCATGGAACAGAATAACTTGTATCATGATGATCTGCGCCGGCCATCAAAATAAGGAGATTGTGGTTGCTGCCCAATGCTCCCTGAACACTGTAAAAACCATCTGGCATGAACTGGAGAATTGCAATGGAGACTTTAAGGCGGTGACTAGAAGAAAGCAACATAACAGACGATCTGATTGCATTCGTACAGCGGAATTCCTCGAAAATCTGCAGAAAAGTGTTGGAGGACCCTGTCATTTGAATTCGGGCATTTTCACGGGAATTGAATGTTTCGGCCTCTACCATGCACTCAAGGAAGATCTTCGCTACTACTCATACAAGCGTCGCAGAGGTCAACTGCTCCCAGAAAAGGCCCGTGAAAATCGTCTGATAAAGGCGAAGAAACTTTTGAGCAAAGTGAAACTTCCTGTTGAACCACAAACAATCTGGTTCTTTTCCGATGATAAACACTTCTGCCAAGATCAAAAGCACAACACGCAGAATAACAGATGGCTTGCGTATACTCATGTCACGCAGAATAAATTTCCCCAAACAAATGTAGTTAATGGTAAGCCATATGTATGACAGAAAGATTCGGCCCCCTGCCACACCTCTGGGAAAAGTCAAAAATGGTTGTTGGCGAATTTTTACGACTACACCAGTCCCAATGTTTGGCCTCCGAACTCCCCAGATATTAACCCCATGGATTATTATGTATTGGGCGCTGTTGAGAAAGACACCAATCACCGTGCCAGTACTACAAAAGACAAGTTAATCGACAGAATTAAGGTAGTTTTTGAGACCCTTCCCAGAGAAACTGTAATATCAGCTTACTCCGGGTTCCAGAGCAGGATTGAGGCTGTAATCGATGCTAATGGCGGTTATTTTAAGTGAAACCTGTTGACAGTAGTGTAATTTCCGTGCCTGTTGAATTTCTTTATAATCCATTAAATTTTGTAGTTACCAAGCACTTCTTCATTTTCCTTATGAAACTGTCAAATTTCTCCCAAACACCATATATATATTTTTTTTTGGGGGGGGAAGATTATGTGCTTAATCAAAGTCATACCTAATTTGAGAATTAATTAGTTATAATTAAATGAATTAGGCGTGCATATCGGTTTAAATGTAAGGCGTAAACAAATCGAGAAAAAGTCAATCTCTGTATCAATCATAACTTACTAATTCTCAAATTAGGTATGACTTTAATTAAGCACATAATCTCCCCCAAAATTGTCGGCTATCGCCATCTCAAACAGATTGTTTGTTCACTTCATATATATATATATATATATATATATATATATATATATGTATATATATATATATGATTTGAAAATTATAAACGGAAAGGTAGTTGAACCAACAAAAATAATTAATTCGATTCATGTGTAAAACTTAACATTTTGACTTTATTTATTCAGTCTTTAGATTTGAATAGCAATTTGTCATCTAACATCTCTGTTACATAGGGCCAAGTTCGAGTTGTAGTAGTAGTCGTTTAGCAGTAGTAGTCGTCATTAGTTCAGAAACAACATACTCAAGTCGTATTGAGAGAGAGAGAGAGAGGGAGAGAGAGAGAGAGAGAGAGAGAGAGAGAGAGAGAGAGAGAGAGAGAGAGTACGGTCAAATTACTCTATCGTAAATCATGTTTTTGAAAAAAGAATACATATTTCAAAATCGACAATAGACAAATTCTCTTTTTCAAACAGGATAAGTATTAACCCGTTGACGGTAGGCCTGCAACGGATTTTTAGAAAATAATTTAAAAATAATTATTTTCTAAAAATCCGTAAAACTGTTACAATAAGATATACATGACTGTCGCTGACCGAGAATGCGTGGGCGGATGTGCTTATATTTGAAACTACCGCATAACTTTTTGCAACATCAATGTTTTTGTTTTGAATTCATATTATTTTCGTCTCCACTCTTGTTAAGTCCGGAGTAAAACAAGCTCTGAAGATGATTTTCATAAATCGAAATATTGTTCAATATTAGCTATGAATATGATATAAAATATTTTCACTTTAACAGCATATTGTGTTGTTTTCATATCCTTTTATCTATACTCATACCGTCGGATTCATTTCCTTTCTATTAACTTATATATATATATATATATATATATATATATATATATATATATATATATATATATATATATGCGCTCACGCGCGTGTGTTTTGAACTTTTTTCAATCATCAGAAGTGTGCCTACTGAATTCTATATTGTATGACGTGAATAGTGTGCGATTAAAGTTATCACTTTGATTTTTTCTGGAAATAAAGAAACATTAATCGACTGTTTATATTGTTTATGTTGTTCATGAGCCGGGTTAGCTCAGTCGGTAGAGCGTTCGGCTAGAAACCGCAAGGTTCCTAGTTCGATACCGGTCCTCGCCAACTCAGCGTATGAGAGGCACGGGGATCTGTGCGGTAAAGTAAGGAGCTGATGGTAGGTGTGGCGCTCCACCTCAGACGCCAAAACAATCTCCTTGGTCTAGTACTATTGAAAAGGGGATAGACTCCCTCGCTGACTGGCTGATACTGACTTTAGGCCGTCCCGACAACTTTTTTAAATTCTTATATACTCTAATCTCATACTCTAATCCTGCCCTGTCGGTTGTGGCTGTTAGCCGTGCGTGGCTACCCTTAATGCTTATGGACGGAAATCTGGTTGATGAGCAGTCCATGACATGCAACACTCCCCTTTTATCATTACTTTATGATCGGAGAAGCCTCCTCCGATAAATCGGCTGGTCACGTCAAGCCCTAGCACCTATATGATTGTCCCAACCCTATTACTCTTATGGCAAGCCCCAATCATTTTTATCATATATGTGCTAGAAGGCGGTGGCTGAGGATCCTCATACCCTGGGAATGACGGTAAACTCTATCTGATGGTGAGGTTCCATTTCTGGAGGTATGAGTAATGTAGAGCACCCTTTATTACCATTGCTCCTTGGTCCACTCTGACTCCGAGTGGTAGTACCTGTTAGGGTCCCATCTATGGGTTAAATAGAAAAATGTGTGTATAAAAACATTAAGAATGAATTTATTTCAAAACTTTGTCGGCATTAACTGACCCGCCGAGTTTGATATGTCATTAAACAAAACAAACAAACAAACAAACATTTTCTAATCTTAAACTGCAAGGGCCCTGAAACAGTGTCTGTTCCAGAAGCAATACAAGTAGACGAGTGATTCGCTCCACGTAGATAACAAAATAATTGAGATGCTTGTCAATATTGACTCTGTGCCAAAGATTTCCTATTTGATAGAAGCAGTTACAAGTGTTAGCCAGATGAATAAACAAGAAGACCTTTCTAGAATTTATATTTTACAACTAACAACAATGTTGAGAAATTATCAAAAATTAATGGCACGAAAAAAATATAAGCAGGAAAGCAGAACAATTAAATAATAATCATTGATATATTCACAAAAGTGCAATTCTCATATTTCTCTTAATTTTTTTAGATGCGGCTTGATGATTAGTATCATTTGTATTATTCGGACTATTGTCCTCATCTTCATTGTTATCTGTACAATGTCCAGATAACAATGAAGATGAGGACAATAGTCCGAATAAAATAAATAAACTAGTGCAATTATCAGTTTTTGTCTCTTTATATATATCAGACTATTCGTCATCTTGGTTGTTATATTAATTCAAATATATATTTGTTCTACAGGCTGGGGCTGCAGAGGGGTAAAACTCAACCCCCTATGGGACCACCTGTTGGCAGTAGGTGGCGACCCGTTATGCTTAAGGACGGAATCCTGGTGACTGAACAGTCCCTGACATGCAACATTTCACCTTGGCCTTTACTTGGGCTTGACAGGTGGTTGGAAAGGCCCCTTCTGATTAATCGGATGGCAATGTCAAGTACCTACATGATATTCCCGATCATATTCGACAATTGCTCTTATGGCAAACTCCACCCCTTTTTATCATATATGTACAAGTAGGCGGTTACTGAGGTTTTTATTGTCCTGGGTATAACGCTAAACTGCATCTAGTAATATTACTAAAAACCTTATTTATTTATTTATTTATTAAGTTCACATTAACTAAATGCACTACCAGCAAAGACAAAATACACACTCTAGTTGAAGAGATTTTTTTAAAACAATCATATTAGATTGTTTGAAAAAATGAAATAAGTTAGTTTACGGAACATCAACCCTTGTTGGGTTATTTTATGCCGAATACATTTTTGTTTATTCCTTCTTGATGGGTACTCAATCTTTTTAAAAACTCAATTTTTTAAACACATTCTAAACTCATTTTTTCTACTTTTTGGTATCCTAACAAGTACTTCGGGTCAGAGCGGACTTGGTAGTAATGGTGATGAAGTGGTACTTCACATTCCCCAGAACTCCAGATAGAGGTTACCGTCATATCCAGGACATTAAGACCCTCAGCCAAAGCCTCCTAGCACATATATGATAGAAAGAGTTGGAGCTTGCCATATGGACAATAGGGTTGGGATAGCCATATAGGTGCTACGGCTTGACGTGACCAGTCAATTGATTGGAGGGAGCCTCTCCGCCCGCCTGTATAGCCTAAATAAGGATCAAAGTGAATTGTAGCATGTCAAGGACTGCTCAGCCACTAGAGTTTCATCCTTAAGTATCCCAGGTCACCACCCATGGCCAACAGGTGGCTCCATTGAAGGTCGATGTATTCTAAAGCCGCAGCCGACAGGACTGAATGACATTAAGTTTGAAGTTCTCAAAATGGTTTCTGACTAGCCTAGAGATAAAAATTGTTTGGTAAAAGCTTCTAGTTAATTTTCATCATATAACATGTGATAGCACGTGCAATATTTGCCCTATTCAGCCGCCAACTAGGAGTGATAGCACAGTTTCGGTAGCTCAAGGCGTGTCTGCCACTCCCATCGCTATCATTTAACTTCTAGTTGGAAGCTACCTGAATGTCATTTATTCAATTCTTTGTCCGGAGAAGAGAAAAGTGATACTACAAAAGCGAAATAATTTACAATACGATTTAAACAAACATGAGAAGTCATGAACAATAGAATGAGGACAGTGTATCTCGTGGATTGAATAATGAGATCTGTTCGACATTGCCTGAAGGGCCACTACGAAAAAAAGATGCCGGAGGATATATCAATGAAAATGTTTGGAATATGGTAAACATGATGTATACATTAATTCAACATATGTAAACAGTATAGATAATAACTTCTCATCTTAGAAATTTAGATAGATATTCACAGTCAAGTATAACATTATTGGCAAATTGTTAGTTTATGGAGAATATATTTTAGAATATTGTAGCAGTTGCTTCAGTAACAGACACTGACACTGACGCCGATCCTAAAAGGGTCAGTGATGTTACTAAGTTTAAGATAACATAAACAATGATATTAACATGTAAATGTGTATATGTCCCTCTTTTACCAGCACAAAAGACTAAAATACTATTTTCTTATTAGGACATTTCTCTTATCAAACTGTGTATAAGCTCGTCTTTGTATCTTCTGTCGTGTGTGTATTATCCCCAATTACAATTGCTTAGGCAATAAAATATCCTTGTTATCACTTCGTTATGAATTGTTCGTATATTTATTACGTACAAGGAAACGATATATTCAACAACTGTCATCCATCAACATTGGTATTTTAGAAAAGTTTACAAACCAGTAAGTTGATTTGAATCCCCACCTGCTCAATACCCTCAATGATCTCTGCTATCTTAACTCTTTACGCTGGTTGGTTAGTTAATCATAATTGAGCAGAAGGGCTCGGATTACATTAATAATGGGACTTGATTTGAATAAAATGACTTCTGAGGTGAATAGATTGTGAAATTTGAAATATCCCATCATGCAGGTAAAAAATAACAAGAAATTTTGGTTCATTCAGATGGGATTTGGTAAGCAATGAGTGAAGGAAAACACGGTTAAATCGAAATTAACCGACCTAAATTCCACCATCGTATGTCACCCCGCCGAAAGAAATAAAAACAAAAAACAAACATCAATGAACTAACTGAATTTAATAAAATTTACATATAAATAAAGTGTTGATATATTTATGAATAACAAATATAATGCACCAGGTATTTTATTTAAAAACTTTTACATTTTTTCAGGTCAGTTAATTTTGAACCACGTAACTTTGAGGCGTAACACAGATACTTAAAGATACGTGATTCAAAGTTAACTGTCATGACAAAATGTAAACGTTTTTAAATACAATAACTAGTGCATTATATTTAGTATTTATTAATATATCAATACTGAAAAATTGATTAAATTCGGTTAATTCCCTAATTTTTGTTATTTTTTCTTTCGGTGGGTTAACATACGATGGTGGAATTTAGGTCCGTTATGTTCGATTTAACCGAAAACTATGTACATTTATTGTCGGGTCTTTTATACCGACAGGTTGAGAGAGAATGAAGGATTATTACATTTTTTTTTTCAAATTTTTTGACGAACAAGAAGAAAGCCTCTTTGAATAGTTGGATTCATACCTTTCTCAAGGTTTTTATTACAGCAGCTCTCCCACCACTGCAATCCTACCTTAAACCGCTGGTAGTGACTCTCGCACGTGTCACTTGTTTAGACAGAAAAATCACTTTAGTTTAGGTTTACATTTAGCTGCTTCTATTGTCATACAACACAAACTATTGGAAGAATGTATATCAGAAATGCCATTTGGCGTTGTGCTGTCAAATGTTCTTCGTGAATGAAATCAGATATTAGACTTTCTTGATTGAAGTGTTGATTCCTTTGGTTTGTTTGTACAAGAATACTGCGAATACAAATCTTGGAAACAAGACTCAACAAGAAAACAACTGTACAGCCACTTGCCCCCTATCACACAAACCATCCAAGTATGACAAACAAGACGTGCTAGACAGTGCTAGAAAAGCAATGTCAAACCCATAAGTGATGATCTCCCGTGGAAATTTTCACATGGGCACGCTAGTGTGGGTCGTCCAGCAAATGCTTACATCTATCAGCTCTCTGTGGATACTGGATGCTGCACAGGTGATCTCCCGAGCGACGACTGATAGAGATAGCTGGCGAGAGATTGTCATGGATATCCGTGCTGCCAACACGACTTGATGATGAGGAGGATTTCATTATTTTTTTACAAATTAGTAGACGACATGTGAACCAATTTTCTAATTGCTGTAAAGGCTGTCAATAACAATACAGATGCTTCTATTTAGAAATGAGTGAGTGTTTTTAATCAGAAATTCCTAGTTATCACCGTTATATTAAGAAATTGGATGATTAAAATTATTAAAAATGACGTTCATTGTGAACGGATATCTCACAAAATTAACATTCAGTTCATTAATCTTAAAGCATTGTTCTAATAAAATTCTCCTTGCAATAATGTGATTTTTTGCTGATTTAATGTGGAGTAACCTAATCGAAGCAACATCTTAGAAGATGACCTCCTCTCCAATTAAGATTTAGGATTCTGTTCCAGTTAGCTTGATTCTTTCTGCGTTCGTGTGTTTCGCTATGGTTACCAGAACAGTGTTTTCATAAGAACACGTAATTACTAGCGCAATAGGCGAGTGTGTCAGTAGAGATATCTGCACAAAGGGAGTAACAATGGAAATAATGGTATGTATTTGTGCTAAACACACACACACGCGCGCACATATATACACACACACATACATCCTCCTCTGAATATCAATAACTGTGGTACATTGACAAGCATGGTGAGAATGACAAGCTGCTATACCAATCACATGTGTTATCATCACGAAGCTTAACCTTGTCGGAAAATATTGAGTTTCCACATGACAATTAATCATAAAGATATAGAGTACCGCGCGTGATGTAAGCAGACCCTTACGAGTGAGTTCGATTCTCACTGTATGCCCCATACTTCAGTAAATAAAGACATGACATACATAAATATATATGTTATGTCACGCTCTCCTTTCGGAATGAAGAGATGACGTGTGAACGTTTGTTGCGTTATGGTTTTTATCTTCGGAATGGAGTAATAATGTATTGAGAGAAATTATTTATATACTTATCTTTCGATCGGTACTGCACCAGAGAGCTCAAATATTCGTTGCTGCGTCTATGCTGGAGTTGGCTGACAATTCCTAGATGTTCAGAGTCTGGAAAACAGCTTGGGGTGCTGAGGGATATCTTGCCTTGTGCCATTTCGAGTTTCTAGTAATAAATCTCCCTCAAGTCACAACAGCCGAGAACACGTCTGGCCCTTTCAACTCATAATTCCAAACTCAATTCAAATTCTGACCTCTCACACTTCACCACGTCTCATCGGTCGTCCAGTAGAACAATGCCATTAAACTTTTCCATTCTCATCTAACACATAATTTTTGCTATTTCCGTGCTAATTTACATATCAGGTTACACTCATGGCTCCATCCACCCCCTTATGTTACATATACAAAGAGGAACGCTTTGTGATTTGGGTAATGGTCATTATCGTAGGAAATTGAGTCGATGACCTTAGTTCAAATCCTAAATTAAGCTGTCTGTGTTTCACTTTACGCTAATGCCCTTGGGGGAGAGGCATGAATCCACCTGTTCTCCCTTCAGCTATGAGTAAATAGTAGAGAAGACTGGTATCTTTATCCTTAGAAAGGAAAAGTTTTGGTGAAGGAATACATTGAATTCAAGCCAATTTTAATCCAGTTAAAAATTGAATTTGTGTCGCATCATGGTCATAGAAGAGGAGATGTGTAAATAGTACATACATTCTTCCATCTATCCATCTATTCATACATACATGAATACATATATAAATACAAGTAACTTAGTAATATGATATTTGATATCAATAAACTTTTGCTATTAGCTTTTTATTTGTAGTATCTTACTGATCGGATGTCTTTTTTCTTATGTCAATTTGTCTACGTATATCCCTATCTATTTGACAATTTATCATCTATAACATCATAGATATATCTATCAATACCAGCCTATCTGTCTTTAATTTATTCTATTCAAATATATCCCATTGTGCACATACTATCTGGAGTATCCATCGCAAGTAATTACGACTTCATCACAGATGCTTATTTTCTAAACATTTTTTGTCAATCAAAAAATATACTGAATTTTTGCAAACCGCAATGATTACTATGAAGTATTCGAATTCACTATAAAGCATATAAATTCACTATAAATCATGACAGAAAATACATTTATTATATTGTATATTATCATATGAAGTTAATAATCTTCTGTAAAATGGTTCACATAGTGTTATAGGAAAATATTTTTAATTTGAGTAATTCGAATATTTCGTCCTAATTAATCAATATTTTTTTAAATTCTTAAACATTTTCAGGTTGAAAATCTGCCAATCAACCAAATTAGCATTGTTTAATTAAATGTGAATAAGTATTTTAA
Organism: Doryteuthis pealeii; assembly: GCA_023376005.1. Classification (NCBI taxonomy): domain Eukaryota; kingdom Metazoa; phylum Mollusca; class Cephalopoda; order Myopsida; family Loliginidae; genus Doryteuthis; species Doryteuthis pealeii. The sequence continues at coordinate 114,178,482 of CM042139.1, forward strand.
TAACACAATATGTCCTTTTTAAAGATTGGAAACGTAAATTTTGTCCAATTAGTTACGTCTTGCAGCAATAACATTTCTCACTAGTTATTATTTGTTATTATAGGCCTCTTATAAAAAGATTATCATTGAATACTAAATTTGGTAACTCTACATGAAACCGTTTGACTGTCTATAGAGGACGGACAAACACAATCTTCGCTATCATGAAATAGATCTGTTATCTACTCGTGTCTCTATTAATCTATTTTAATCTATTGATATTCATATCTACCTATTACCTGTTTGTAAGTGATTCAATCTGTTCATGTCTATCTATCTAACGCACACATACACACGCACATACACATATGCGCGTGCACTCACGAGTCTACGTGTAGAATATACTGAGGATGAAATAACAACACTTTGGGGCAGATGTACACATTGGAAACTATTCAAGTCGATCAAGATGTTTTCATCCCCTCCAATGATTTTTTCCACGCTGTCTTGTAAGTTAGTGATATGATAGTGATAGTATCAGTTATAGTTTAGTTATTTTATGCAGTGCAATTATTACTAGAAAATATCCTTACCGAAATAGTCAAAACGTCATTAACTGCTGAAAGCTGTCAAACTTTCGAGAGTTAGAAATACACAATTAAGTAGAGAGTATTTCTAGTATACTATAATAGTATTTCTAAACTAGAAGTCGTATTTTAGCCAACGAAAGTGGGAAAGAAATTCCAACCCAGTAAAATTAACAGAAATAGAAATAATGATCTACAGCCAAGATATTAGAATGAAATTCTTTAATTGAAAAATATGTCATTATTTAATGGAAAAGAAAACAAAAGAGAGAAACAACGGACGGAATAGAACTACCCAATCTTTTTCCTTTTTTTATTATAGAAATGGAACATGTTTAATCCCAAATCCTATTCCTATAACTTGGTTGTAGATTATAGGAGTTTGTATAATAGTTTATTTAATCGTTTTCATTATTGGTAAATATCTTAATACCAAGGATATCACATGAGGTGGTTTACTTTTTCCTGTGACTTAGTAAATTCGGAAAATATTTTGCAGTAGCATATCGTTCATTGAAACTTATAACTAATAGTTGTGGCGATAATGAGTTTCCTTTGGAGATACGTCTGCATTTCTACCTTTGTTATGGGTTTCTTTTTGCTGCTAATTCAACTCTGCAGTTTACAATAGCACTGGTAATGAAGTGTACGATTTGCTCTCAGATATACATTTTCAGACATCTTTTCATTCATGTTTTTGGGATCATTTTATTATTATTATTATTATTATTAGTAGTAGTAGTAGTAGTAGTAGTAGGAAGAGGAGGAGGAGGAGGAATAGTATTAGTATTAGTAGTAGTAGTAGTTGTAGTAGTAGTAAAAGTATCAGAAGTCTAAGATTTATCAGAATTGAAGAATGGACATATGGTTCTAGTGTGTTGATAATTCTTTATAGCGGAGAAATTGGATGTGGAAGCCTGTTTGATCACTTTACGAACTGAGGGTGTTTAGTAATAAATAAACATTGATCAGCTGACTTTCTATCACCGTTAAAGGAAAAGATCTTTCTAAGAAAACCTTCTGTGAATTTTATTTTGGTTCAAAAGAATATTCTTATGTTACAACATCCCCATCATCTTTCTAGTTAATTGCTGTTTTCAACACAATCCAACGAAGCTAAGTATCATGCACGAAGCTAAGATATAATTTGGAGTCAGTTGATAACAATTAATTGGGGGTAAAGAAATAATTGAAGAGGGCGTCAGTTGAATGCTTCTAGCAAGGCTTCCAGAAATTAAGTACATACATCGTCTAATAGTAATAGTCCATTCCTGATATAGTGTTTTCTATGAATAGAATTGTTGTATAATCGTATATGCTCTTCTGACATACTCGGGTATATAATAGAGAGAGAGAGAGAGAGAGAGAGAGAGAGAGAGAGAGAGAGAGAGAGAGAGAGACAGACAGACAGACAGACAGACAGACAGACAGACAGACAGACAGATTAGATATAGGGATAGTAGATCAGACGCAATAAGGTCTTGTTTGTTCTTGATCAAGTTTTATTAGCCCATATTGGTTCCGCCTAAGGGATGAGACTGGAGCCCGGGAAAGACGACAATCACATCTCTCTCCTTCAAAAGCTAGGTTGCATCTGAATAACTAACTAAAATATATCACGTGTCTGTCATGGCGCCCAAATCGCACGCCTCTAAGGGGTTGTTATCAAGGGTTATTAACAGTCACCGGTAATTTTCCATGGATTCTCCTTGATTCTAAATCGACTGACCCGAATTCAAATATTGAAACTTACAGGTCTGTTCACAATCCATGACTTCTCATGAATTGTAACAAAATGACGTTGAAACAAAGCGAATTTCTATAGGACAGAATTATATATTAACTATAATAATTTGAGAAATTCCACAGCAAATTAGAATGTGAGAAAGTGAAACAAGAATGAAACAATTTTTGAAAACACACGATAATTGATTTACATCTTCTTCTTGGAAATTAGGAAGGAATGCATATGTCTTTAATCTAATTGAAGATATAAAAAAAGAAAAATTTATTTGATTATATTAATCTCAAATAAATTATTCAAGGTGTGGAGCTATTTCAAAACATCGATCATTTACTGTACATAATATATCTAATCAAGTATATATATATATATATTACGTAGGCATTTCTGCACACACACACACACACACATATATATATATGTAGGAATGCCCACGCAATATATATATATATATATATATATATATATATATATATATATGGGTTTGAGTATCTTAAGACCCTATTCAAGCGATATTATATATATATATATATATATATATATATATATATATATATATATATATATATATTAATTATCGCTTGAAGAAAGTCTTAAGATACCCAAACCACGTGGAGCAGATATATTCACATTCGAAATAAATTGAAAAAAACAACTATACCAAAATTGAAATATTTATTTTTCTCGTTGGATTTATAGCTATCTCTCTCTCTTTCACTCTCTTACAAACACACACACACACACACACACACACACACACACACACACACTCTCTCTCTCTCTCTCTCTCTCTCTCTCTCTCTCTGTCTCTCTCTGTCTCTATCTGTCTATATATATTTACTTATTCACACACACACACACACACACACATATATATATATATATATATATATATATATATATATATATATATATATATGCGGGTGTGCGTGTGTGTGTGTGTGTGTGAAAGTGTGTGTGTGCAGTAAAAAGATTCGCGGTCAAATTCGAGATTATTCAATTCAAATTCTATTTTAATGTGCAGTGGGACAGTAATGGACAATGCAATATGTCAGTCGATAACTTTCTTCATCGGTGCACTTCGAAGTTAAAATTACACCTCAATTGAAAAACAGATTATAAATACAAAAAATAAGAAGTCAATACATTCATTATTGATGGAGTTATGTAATTATGAGGAGCACGTTTAGCTTAAAAGCTAGAGCATTCGGCCCTCATCTATTGAACGCTTGTGTAGCATAGTTTGGATCTGTGTGGTAAAGTGTGGATCTGATGGTACTTGTGGTGCTCCACCTAAGGCGCAAAAATAATCTCCCTGTTCTAGCTCAAGAGAAAAGGGGATAGTCTCGATCGTTCTTCGGCTGCTACCGACAATAGGCCAGTCAGCCGGCTTTACTTTTTGTTTGGGGGGGGGGAGGTGGTGAATATTTGAATATCTTTTATTTTCAGTCTTTATTGAACCATTAACAAACTCGTTTAACTTTCGGCATAAATATTTTTGGTCACATGCAATATGCTGTTTTCAAAACTTGTCTTCGAAGAACAGCATAATTTCTATAGAAACTTTCCTGAAATTCCTCCACTATGTCGTAGACAAAGGGGATTAGTATCGATTTGAGACAATTGTTAAAAAGCACAAGCCAGGAATGGGATACTGCATAATAAAGAAATTCAACATGGCTGGTAATGTGAAGAATTTTCCGCGAGTTGGTCGTGTCCGTAAATTTTATCAATACACATGCTCAGAATGGTTAAAGACATAATTACAGAATTGCGGATGACACGAGAATATGTGAGTAAGAATATGAGATCATCTAATGTAAATGCTACTCAGAGTATGGAAATAAATATAATGCCCGGCTTGGGACAGCATAGGCAATGAATATGATCTTTATTGTGTCCAGTGCTCATGAAAGCGAGAAGAAAGTAACATACATCTAAAGAAGACAAAGTATTTTGGAATAACGTATTGTGGTCTTATGCGACGAACAGGTAACTTCATTGTCATTCAATCAAATAAAGTAAAAGAATGAAAGTTATTTGTCGAAGCAAGGCATCGAGATAGTGATGGATTTAGGTAGTTGGTTTTAAGGCATGTCAAAGCTTGTTGGGTTATAGTCAGTAGATACAAAAATGAATCTTTAAAATGTGTATTATATATATTTTTCTGACTGTTGTCCCTAACTTTATTGTTATCTACACAACGTTTCGGCCGATGTGTTCTTCGGAATTCGGGAGCATTCTTGTCCAACTCGTGTGCTAATTTTTTATTTATATTTTCTAATTGTCTCCAACTGTCCGAAAAATCTAAATAAAATAAATTATTAAGCCTCATTTAAAAAAAATTAAGACAAATAATCTGTATAATCCTTTTAAACAGGAAAATACGCGTTTTAAACGGCGTCCGATCGTAGTGTAAAGGTTAGCAAGTTAGTCTCGAAGATCCCTTACTACTGAAAAACGTGTTTGATCCTCGCTAGATGTCCTATACTTACGACCTTGTGTCACATTCTACGTGTGATGATTGGGTTGGGTAAGAATAGGGGTACTATCGTGGTGTAATGGTTGGCAAGCTTAGTCGGGCAGATCCATTACTACTGAAAAACGAGTTCGAGCTATGCTTGACCCCTCTTGTTTAAAATCTTATTCGTGAGGAACAGTTTGGGTAAATACCTACTCTGCACGTTGTAATACAAATGGCTTTAGATCCAGTGAAGTTCAAAATTACTTTAAAATTTCCGCTCAAAATTTACATTCAACTGTAAATTTACTGTAGTATCCGCCTAAGAACAAGAAGATTCCGGGTTCGATACCGATCGTCACCAAATCAGCACATGAATAGAACAACTTGAGTCTTTGCGGAAAAGTGTATAGCTAATGGTAGGTGTGGCAATCCATCCGAGATCCAAAAACAACCTCCCTGGTCTAGCGTTAGTGAAAAGAGGATAGACTCTCTCACTGTCCGGCTGATACCGATAATAGGCCACTCCGCTGACTTTAATTTTACTTACACTCTAACTGGATTAATGGAAAAAAGTTTTGGGAATGTTTGTTTGTTTGTTGGTTGGATTTTACGGCATGCCAACTCTTGGGTTATTTTATGCCAAATACGTTTTTTTCTATTCATTCTGGTTGGGTATACCAATAGATAGGACGATGACTCACTAAGAAATCTATAAAGAAAGAAGCATAACCATATGAATTAATAATGTATGCGTAAACAAAATCTATTTTAGAAGATTTTATGGAATTTTAAAATTTAAACGTAATCTTAAAACCAGAATTTATTATTGTAAATAAAGAGAACAAATTGTTTGTATTACTGTCAAATTATTAGACAGTGTCTACCTGATTTGTGGTCTGCCTCTCAGTGTTACATAATTGATAAATGCCTATAAATTATGTAAGGTAGAACTTAGATATAACAGTAATTCTAAATCATAGAAAAATACCCATAAATGATTGACAAGGTTTCACATTTCACTAACATTATAATACATCCCGGATTAGTCAGTTCAATTCGTGAAAACAGGAAGTATAGTTAGAGATTTCAGTTTTAGCTGTCTCCGAAGATGGTTAATTCTACCACGGGTGTCGGTTAACTTGGCCCTAATAAAGACATCTTAAATATAATCCCAAGTCTTGTGTTCATTAATAATAAGAACAACAGACACAAAGTACCAAGAAGTCCCTAGAAACCAGATTAGAAGAACAGAGAAAGGCCAGCTAACTATTAAGAGACAGTATAAAAGACAGCGTAGAAAAAGATAAGTATAAAGGATAAGAAGATAAGTAAAAGAGCAATGCAACACCAGCAGACCTCAGATAAGGTTGGACAAAAAAAATGAAAAGTTACATGAATAAATTCTTGCAAGAGAGAATTGTAGAATATAAATGTGACAGTAGTTTTGGTGCACTTGGAAATATCCTAAAAAGCCGAAAGTTATATACCGACACCATGATATTTTGTTGACGTAGTTATACGCAGCCTGAGAATATTAATTCTTTTTAATATCATCATTCCAATTTTGAGTTCTGAAATTTCAACTGTGTATGGTTAAATGTGTAAGGAAAATTATGGCTGAAATTTCAAGACAATGTTACAAACATCTAACGCGTCAACACCAGCTTATGGAGATAGAGTTCTACCACATATTTCTAGGGACACAAGTTTGGAGTGAGCTGAAAGTGGGAATCGAGACACTGTGGGAGACGAACTCCACTCTGGTCAACAGGCAATATCGTTGATTAACGAGAATGCAACAAAGGTGAAGACCCTATTGAATTTGATCGCAGTTTGACAGTGCGAATTATTACTGAGGGATTGAAATCGACACTTAATTGATTTTCAATTGGTGATTGTCAAACTAATAAAATAAAAGAAACGTCTCATTACTTTCCAGAGACAAATATCAGTCTCATTACTCTTTAGATACATTATCATTGAACTTGGTTTTGGTTAAAATGAATATTGCTGAGATAGCCATGCCCTCATCTGATCTGAAGCTTCGTGATTATTTTCTCTTCCACAAAATTAAACACAACTTTTATGATCACCATTCATATTTGGGTATATACGGCAAATCGAAACGAAACAACCAAAATCAGTGTCAGTTGATGACTTTCAGAACGTCTTTGTTGGTGTATGGCTTCCAAAGAAAACTATATTGAAGGTGATAACATTGACTTCTAATTAAGTTTGGAGAAGTCTTACACCTAATCCGTCACAATACTATTTTCTTGAGAACTCTTCCAGACAAAGGGGGTTTGTTTTTTAGGTCGTCCAATTTTATCGCATTTTCTTATTTTTGGATTGCAGGATATCGCAATGATTACACTTCTTTGAAAGATAAAAATCATATCTCAACGAACAATATTACCATCCACCGAAGTAAAAATTCTGCTACAGCTAATCTTTATATTTGGAGATAATATTGTCAAAATGGATTAATTGTTGAAGGGAAACTTAAACCGATGAATATATTTTTTAAAGGTTTCTTTAGATTCTCGAAAATCAGTTTGGAAGAGAACACACTTGAGCATAATTGGCAGCAACCCAAAGGCATTTAATTATCACTTACAAAAAGTATTTTCCGAATTATTATAATGTGGTTCCAAGTGAATGAAACCTTAATAACATTTGTTTGTGATAATCTATACAAATAAAGATTGTCGTTTGGGATGAGGCGCTTATTGGAACCAGTAGTTGGTGTCAGATACTGAATAGAAGTCAGGATGTCGATTTATGATTTTCTATGTAACTTAACCCTATGAACTAGACCAAACCTACTTGAGTAAATATCAGCATTAATACTATTATATACGTGTTGGATAATTTTTAATAGCAAGTACACTTTTAAAATCTAGAATTCCAAAATAGATTAGTTAACTTGAAATAGAAGAAAATATAGCACTAGCCTACCTGGGTGGTCTCGAAGGCTTTAGGCAAAAATGAATTATGATACGGTGACATCTAACTTTTGCAAATAGATATACGATATAGAAAATGGAGGCTCGTGGTGTTATGCTGATCGTCGTAGGAAATAGACTCGGCGATCCGAGTTCAAATCCTGAAGGAGTATATTTACATTTCTCATGGCACTGATACACTTGGGAAAGGCATGAATTAAACTATTCTGCCTCCAGCTAAAGGTAAAAGGTAGGACAGACTGGGCTATTTAATGTTGGTTAGGTAATTTGATTGATCCTTGTCTGTATTGTGGGATCGCACCTACTCGCTCACCGGTGCACTCTGCTCGCTCATTTCACCGTACCACATGTCAGCCATGTCGTCGTCAACATCAGACACCATCGTTTTGTATTCTTAAAGTTGCACCCAGCTTGAGACGGGGTCACAAGGGAAAAATGAACACCAAACCAAGACAGAGGGTGAAGAAAGGGGGTTTGACACTCCGTGTAATCGCTTTACTGCACGATGGCCACCTAGTGCTATTGCATATTCTCTTTCACTTTCAGCTCTTGGACTTTCAACTCCAGTGCACGAGAGGACCGAGTAAGAAGTTCCTTTCGGGTCCCGGTTTTTTCAGTCAATCTTTTGTATAGACGTCAATTTGTCAGAACTGATATCTACACTGCTAAACTCTGTTGACTGGCACTCGACTCTGTCTGTCACTTATTCTCCCTCTCTGTGACTCTAAGGGACTAACTGCCCCCAGGGTATGGAGTCCGAACAGGCTAGCTACCAATTAAACCATGACTTTTATTATTCAAATTCATGAGTTTATTTCTCTTAAAAGTGTGAACATAAAAAATATACATGTGCTGCTTATCTTCGAGACTATAAGATATGAGACATCAAACCTCAGCCCTTTTCAATTTTAGTCGACTCGGTTTCATGGCTATCTTAAACTTTTGTCTAAGCGATACTTCAAGATTCTAGCCTCTATATGTACATATACACACACTCACACATACATACTCATACATATCTATACATACACACTTATACACACACTTATACATAGACAAACATATTGATCTAGGTTTTCCCAAATGCAAAGTGTGCATATACATACACTTTATATGGAGGCGCGTCGTGTAATGGTTAGAGTCTTAGGGAATGGAGTCGACGACGAAAGTTCAAATCCTGGACGAGGCTTTTTGCATTTCCCATAGCGCTCATGCACTTGGGAAAGGTATGCATCCAATTATTCTCCCTCCAGCTATGGGTAAATAGTAGGACAGACTAGGCTCTTTAACCTTGGCTGGGTAACCTGTCTAGGAGATGGAAAACTCTGAATTCAAATCTGTTAAATTCCGCTTAAGAAATTGACCTTGTGTCATATCCTGCTCCTATGGTGGGGTTTGGTAAATTTATATACATACTCTTTGTCGTGTCACAGTGTTAGAATTACCTTTGGCCAGTTGTTGGCATACATATAAATGGCCTAACCTGAACCATGAATATTTGAAATAATCCGACGTAGACTTGATACTTTCATTTCCTTCATTTCTGTATCGATATGTGATGCTCTGAATAAAATATATAATCTAATGATAATCCCACATAGAATTACAGTGATTCAATTTAACACGATATTCTCAGAACATACATAAAATATTTTGCTGGAAACCATTTTTTCTCTTTTAAAACCCATTATTATGAAGGCAATTTTGAATTTTCTCGTTTTCAGAGCTCTCTCTCTATATATATGAAGGTAATCCCAAAGGTGAGGTATCCAAAATATATAGAAATCACGGACATATTTATTGTTTATCTTCAATCAGTTTAAAGTGTTTACATGTGTCTATTTTTCTACATAATCGTCCCAGCTATGGTTAGCGGAATGAGAACAGGATACCCCTGAGGATTAAATAAAGGGTTGGGTTCAAATTTCCGTGATGATTACGACAAGAAAGTTCCCGAGTTCAAAAAGAAGGTTCCTAAGTTCGAGTTCAAGAAATACCTGAAGAAGGCCGCAGAGCACATCGGCCGAAACGTTGAGAAGATAACAATAATGATGATGACAATAGTCCGAATAATCAAAATAAAACTAAGTATCTATTTCTATTCACAAATTTATGGATAATTTGGTTAGAAAAGTTGTATTTAACGCCATTCACTAAAATGTAAAGTATCTTTACAAATTATTTGTATTGAAAATAATTACTTGAAAATATAATTATTTACAAATGATTATTATTAAATAGGAATAGTTACTTAAAGTTATAATTGTTTGCTAAGAATTATTATTAAATAGGAATAGTGATTTGAAATCATATTGCTTCCAAAAATAATAATGGCTGATATTAGATAACGTTGAAGTGAATAAACCAACGAACCAAACCTTAACCAACCAAAAGTAAAGTGTTAAGATGATAAATGTATTTGCCTACAATATTTTCTTAACCCATGGCTGTACCACATTTTCTTTGTATTTTTTACCTGTATTTCAAAGTTCACGATCTATTCACCTCAAAACTCATTCTATTCAAATAAATTCCTATTATTATTGTAATCTGAGTCCTTCTGCTGAATTATAATGAACAAACCATCAGTTTTTGTACTTTGATAGGGTGTAGTGAAAAAGTCACTGTGAGCTGCTTAAAGTAGGCAATGATTTAAGAACCTATTTTTTTGTTTTCATTCAATTCGGAAATAAAATAGATTCAAGAGTGTTTATCTACCTCAACTTCCTTATTGTCTTCAATTATCTGTACAAGGACAATCAATAACAAACAACAAAACAAAAAAAACAAAACAAAGGCAACAACAAAACCCAAATAAAAAATAACAGCATATTTGCATGGCTTTAATAAAAATAACTATTATGATAAACAGATGGAATGTAAATACCGACCAAATGGAGATGAATAATTCAGATAGTACTGAATACATAACCCTTCGTTAAACGCTCATTTAACTTACAAATATCGTTAAATTACAGGAAAATGTGTAACCTCTTTGCAATGCTCTAAGGTAATATTTTTATTATAGATAAATCAAGACACAAAAATGACCCGGTTAAGTCAAAATCCAAAGACGAATCACTTAAGTCAAGGGATATTTCCTTTTGTACCTCCCCCCTCCCCCCAAAAAATGAATACTTCTCCTCTGAGAAAAAAGTAATAGTTTCAATTATCTACCGCCAGAAATTAATTTTGTCAAATATGTTTCAATTTTGTCGTATACGTAATAATTTATCTAAAAAAAAAAATAACAAAACCAAAAAATAAAACAAAACAAAAAATAAACAAGTGAAATAATAATTCGTTTATTAAGTAAAGATAAGGTAATCTGAAGTTAAGAAAAGTGAAGTATCTGAAAAGGATATTAATCAGTTCTTTATAAATGCAAATCGAATGATTGATTGATTGATTAGGTCTCCTAGCGTGGGTCGTAGCTAATAGTGGGGGATATAGACTTGTTTAAACATATATTCGGTAGTATATAAAGGCCTCTTTAAACGAGCTTATTGAGAGTTTCCCGTGTGACAGCATTGAGTAATAACGTTTATCATTCCGAGTCAAGGAAAAAATGAACTGCGAGATGTTTCACACTTTTTTGCACATTTTCCGTTCATCCATATATTGGTACCAGCAAACACTTGATTGCTCTTGAAATTAAAAATTCATCGATAAGTCAACATGAAAGGGTCAACATTTTCCGTCGAATGTTGAACTTGCTGTGTATAAATTAGAAACTTTCTTCGTGGGCGGATTTAAAATGTGGATAGAACATCTGCAAACATGTGAAGCACTGAATGCTGACTGTGATAAAAATTTGTAGTATTGAGTAGAAATAAATTGGCCTCATTTTGATACTAGTATTCCCTCTCATCTAAAACTTGTTTTAAAGGATTTCAGACTTTATTTATTAATCAACCATCATCATAAAGCTCATGTGCAACTGTCGTTAGGGCATATGTAGTAAAGAAAAGTCAGCGGGGTGGGCTATTGTCTGTATTACTGTTAGTATAGTATTTGATTATAAGACTAACAGCAACAAAAAAAAATTAATTAAAACTTAGTTTAATTCTAACAATTTATTAAAGAACAAATAAAACAATGACTAACAATACAATGTCCTCCTGTGTATAGAGATAAGTTTGAGAAACTTACCGGTGTGATGGAGAAGATATCCGGTATCTTATTGGTTTCTTGGAGAGGATTTCAAGTCGATATCCCGTCGGAGCTGGTCTGGAATCTATCTGAGGGTATTGGTATTTTACACCAAAACTTCTGGGCTCATCACGTGATTAGTATATCCAATCACGGAAAGCCTCTCCCTCACCGGGGAGAGAGAGAGAGAGAGAGAGAGAGAGAGAGAGAGAGAGACAGAGACAGAGACAGAGACAGAGAGACAGGCAGACAGACAAAGAGAGAAAGAGAGAGAGAGAGAGAGAGAGAGAGAAACAGAGACAGAGACAGAGAGAGAGAGGTGCGAGAAAATCTATCTCCTTTTCACTAGCGAGAATTTTTGCGTCTTAGGTTGAGTACCATTAGTTCCCCACTTTAACCCACAGATCGAAATTGTGCTACTCATGCGCTGATTTGGAGAGGGCAGGCATGGAACCCAGACACTTGGGGGTCCTAGATCGATGCTCTACCGACTGAGCTAAATCGGCTTCTCCATATAATATGTAGTAGTTTAATCAAACTCCTACGTTTCAAATATGATGCAGTTTTGCAAACTCATTTATCATTGAAAAATTGGAAACATATCGCATTGAGAGTAGTACATGGTACGACTTGCAACGTATCCTATTATAACTGCCGAGAGACAATTTTTTCAATACCGACGTTGAAATAGTAAATATTCTGACCTCACCATAGATTATTTAAAACATCTGCGTATATGAAACTCTGAAATCTTGTAGAAATTTAGTAAGACATTAATAAAAGTAAAGTTGACGGAGTGTCCATTTGTCGGTATCAGACAGATAGCGAGGGAGTCTATTCCATTTTCACTAGCAGAGAGATTGTTTTGTACCTGGGGCAGACCGCCACACGTACCATTAGTTCCACACTTTACTGCACACATCCAAGCTGGGATACTCATTCGCTGAATTGCTGAGGTCCGGTATCGAACTCGGAACCTTCTGGTAGGTTCCATGGTGGATGGTCTACTGACTGAGCTAAATAAATGAAATGAAAAACAAAAACATTATTTGGAGACATTCTAATGTATTTTCGATCAATTTTTTTAGCATTGTTTAAAACAAACATACATTTTACAGGGATTCTAATTTAAAGATTATTTTCATGGGAGAAGTCCTGACCTATTACCAATGGTTGATGGATACTAAAGCAATATTGTTTGGCTGACTTCTGATTTAGGTCGGAAAATTAAAACGGAAATTTTTTTGGTTGTACCCAATGACACTTTAACTACAGTCTATGAATTAACATTTTGCGAATTGGGTTACGGTTTTAGGGGATTAAGGTTGTTTTTAATTACGTATTGCTTCAAAAAATAAACAACAAAAAAATCAAATTACTATACATTTAATTAACCATTGAAATTAATTATTGAATCTATTATTGAGACACTTTTTTGTGTTAGTGTTGCAATGTATAATTTCAATTAAACTTTAAAAAAAAATATGTTTCAACATTAAATGTATAGTAATTTGGGTTTTTTGTTGTTTATTTTTTGTTTATTTTTTTAAGCAATTCGCAATGTTAATTCATAGACTGTAGTTAAACTGTCATTGGGTACCACCAAAAAAATTTCCGTTTTAATTTTCCGACCTAAATTAGAAGTCAGCCGATTTTTTTATTATCCGATAAAGTTATTATTCTTTTAATATTATTTATATTATCTTACTATCAGTGTAGCTCAGTCGTCAGAACATCCACCCCGGGATCACAAGGTTCTGGTTTCGATACCAGTTCTCTCCAACCCAGCGCATTAGTAGCACAGATTGGATCTGTGCGCAAAAGTGAAGAGCTGATGGTAGGTGTGGCGTTTCATCTCAGACGTAGAAACAACCTCCCAGGTCTAGCACTAGTTAAAAGTGGATAGACTCCGTCACTGTCCGCCTGATACCGAAAATAAACCACTCCGCCTACTTCATTTCTTTTTTTCTACAAAATTGTCGAAAAATATTTTTAGAATTTAAATTAGTTACACTTAAGAGTTTTATCGGTTCACACATCTGTGTTTTTAGTCGGATAGTTAGCTCTTAGTAAAAAATAATACTATGGAATTATTTTGAATCTTCCTCTTGAAAAAATGCTTATAAACTTAATAATTCTTAATTAAATTGGAATAATTAACTTAACTAGCAAATATATGCACCCACCGGGTGCAAGTATTTAAGTTTTAATGTAATGAAATATTATGTATGAAATGTAATCAAATATTATGTTAAATTAGAAAGGCTAATGAAACTAAATAAGAATGCAGATAAAAAGATTTGAAACAGAGGGGGTATAATCGAAAAATACAACAACTGAAACTTACTCTTCCATCATTCCCGTCTTTCATTGCTATTTTTTCCTAATTTAACTATATATTTAAAATAGGAAGTACAGAATAAAATTACAGTTATTTTTCTTATTAATGGCTTTCTTTTAAGATTTATCCCCGAGATTTTTGTTCAAATTCATTAAGATAAAACCACACAACTAGAAATCAATAATACTAAGCACATATTTATTAAGATCATTTTTTTAATATCAATATGCAAGTTAGCCTTCCCGTTCACACTGTAAATCACTATTTTGGTTTATATATAAATCCAATTGCATGTTGTTAGTATGTAAACCCGTCCCAGCCAGGGGTCCAGTGGACTTCGGCCCTGGACAGTACAAGCTAACATTGTTGATCCCAGGGGGCCATCCTCCCAGACAACACCTGCCCCCTCGATTTAAAGGGGCAGTAATGGGTTTATAGCCCAGTGCCTGAGGCACCCTCCTTGAGTATGAATGCCAACGGGATCAACGCATTATTTGCACCCGCCACCCATGAGTCTCGGTTTGTGGGTGGTTCCACATTAATAAGACCTTGTGCCTAACCCGTACACGTGTGGTACGTGGTAAATACTTAGTATATAGATAAGGCCAACAACATTAATAATGTAAAACAGTTTTATCAATAATTGAGGTTTATATAAGATAAAATCATGGAGAATGTGATGTAAATATCTAAGGGAATTGTGACTTGAGTAGTGGTATAGTTTCAGTTACAGACAGGCAAGCACACAGTCTCCATCATAATAAGATAATAAAAATAACTCGTGGACTTATTTGCTTTGGGTGTATGTTTGGAAAATTAGACATACGAATCGTTATATATTTCGACAAATTGATTTTTTGCTGATTATCCTTTTTTGTTAGAGACATCCTCTCGATAATTCAGATATTTTCTTATGAGAAACATTTCTCACCTTGGTCCAATAAACGGACATACGTCATTTGTTAGATTGTTTGGACGTCTCTAGAAAATAACACAGGAACAAACTCATCCCAATTAGTGTTACATTCTGTATCTTATAGTCACCTAAGATGATTGTATATATTCAATAATAAAAACCATTCAGTTCTTGAAATCAATTTTTTGTCTTTGTAATTTGAGTATTAGATTTAACAGTGAAATAATAGGAAGAAACACAACGAGTATTGAGGATAAGGAAAATGGTTTACTAAGCAAGGATACAATGTAAACAGAGTAATTAGCAAATGCTAGGTTGAATTAACAAGTCTCGGGTTTTTCTCTTCTTAGGTTTCATCATCATCATCATCATAAACATTATCATCATCTGTCGAACTGTCACCAGGGATTCCTATCGTGTATCGCTCCTGGCAGGTCTTCCGCGCATCATCCAGAATCCACATGGAGCTGGTAGATGTAGTTTTTTTTTCTGCTCGGTCCACACTGGTGTGTCCATGTGTAGATGTCCCTAGGAAAACGTCACTTATGAGTTCGTCATTGATTTTGCAACAGTGTTCATGATATCTTGTTCGTCTCGCTTTGATGGTTTATTTAATAGAAGACAAGTGACTGTACGTCTGTTTTCTTATGGGATGCTGCTTCTAAGATTTGTTCAAGTCGGTGTGCAACATTTTTGTGTAGCTTCCATCTAGCTTCTTATATAAGTGCTCCGTTCGGGTCCAGGTGTTACTCCCGTATAGTAGTACTGATACGGCTAACGGGAAATCTTTCAATACCATGACAACATATAATGATCGTTAGCACAGTAATATACTAGCATTGAAATATCAGAGATGATAAATAGGTATATCGTTTAAAATTATTTCGTCATTATATAATTTCTGCATTACATTTCTGAGTATCACTAAAAATTAGAAAATAAAATGGGAATACATACTGAATAAAAAATAATGAATCTAATATATATATATATATATATATATATATATATATATATATATATGTATAGACCCACGTACGAGTAGAAAGTGACACAAGGTCAATTACTTAAGCGGAGTTTAAAAAGTTTAAATTCAGAGTTTTCCTTCTCCTAGACTGGTTACCGAGCCAAGGTTAAAGATCCCAGTATGCCCTACTATTTACCCATAGTTGGAGGGAGATTAGTTTGATGCATAAATTTCTCATGGGTATCAGCGCCATTTGAAATGCAAATAGCCTAAACCTGAATTTGACGATTTCCTACGACAATAACCATTACACGATGCTCCTTCAAAATTTATATAAGTTACACGTAACATAAAGGTTGTTTAATTGATGGCAATAACACTAGATAACAAAGATTTTGCTACATGGGCAAACGTGTTTATTTTGGAGTAGACATTAAACACACACGTTTATCCTGATTTCAAACCCATGATAAAGATTTTTCTTGCTTGTCTGTATATACTACAAAAGAGGTCTTTATTCAACCTCATCATAAAAAATTCGGCTTCATCAAAAACTACGGAAAAGTAATGGAATGCAATGATTATAGATACCAGTATCAAAATATCAAATCAACATTCCACAAGAAAGCCACCTGCCCCCTATCACACAAACCATCCAAGTAAGACGAACAAGACATGCCAGACAAAAGAAGTAAGGATGAAACTCATAAACGACGTCCTTCTTTGGAAACCAGTAGATGGACATGCTAGTGCGGGTCGTCCAGCAAAGCCCAACATAGACCAGCTCTGTGTGGATACTGCATGCTGTGCAGAGGACAGCCCGTGGTCATTGAATCATGGTTGGCGAGAGACGGATATCCGTGCTGCACGCGCGACATGAAGATGATGATCAAAATATTAAAATTGACACATTAGTGAAATCAGATAGTTGTATTAGACTCGCTATAAGAGAATTGATGTTAGCACTTGATCTAACGACATTCTAGAATTAATTTCTGTTAGTTTTACTGAGCTCATTTAGGTTTTTATAATGCTGAATATTATGCTGATTTAATGAACAATATGCTAACAGCATATGAAACAATATAATTTCAAATATCTCTTGAAATGGGTTTGCATTTTCATCTGTTTTTTTAGGTCATTGCCGTAAGCAATGAGAATATTAAGAGGACATATCTGAAATCGAAACGAAGTATCAAGGCCGTTTATACTTGAATATAATAGATGGTGTTAACGGAAGATATTATTACCGCTCAATAAGAAAAATGTCTCATGCATTTCTGAAGATATCAACCATAAGGCAAGTATGTTATATTTATTCAGTTATTTCCCGTATTCAACTGAATTCTTCTTGTATGTAATTGTGCTAATTACTGCGAAGGTGTGTTAAAACGTAATACTATTTTGTTTAGGACAGGTATAATTAGCAACACAGGAACATGTATCATACATCAAAATGAAGATGGTCCTCTGTGGATCACATCCCTACTTCCCCACATAGTCACCGTTTATCTCAATAGCAATGCTCCACCTAATGAGAGCATGTGTCCCTGTCCCGTAAAATTATGTTGACTGTTCTTTGAGCCACTTCTTTACTACAGATTTCACTTCCCCGTCACTGGAATAATGTTTGCCTCAGACTATCCTCTCTTCGGCCCCATGAAAGAGAGTTTGAGAGGCAAAAATGTTCCTAAACAAAATGGCATAACTTTTTACTCACCCTCGTAATATACGCTTTGCACTGAACATAAACACATTATATATACTAGTATTATTAACATGTTTACCTGAAACTTAATATGTTATGTACTAGTGAGGTTGGTGGAGTGGCTTATTGTCGGCATCAGCCGAACAGCAAGGGAGTCTATTTCTTTTCACTAGAGCTAGACCTAAGAGATATTATTTGCGTCTGAAGTGGTGTGCCATACCTACCACCAGCTCCCTACTTTACCGCACAGAGACAAGTTTATGTTGCGAGAGCCGGTATCGAACGTTGTGGTTCTTAAGCGGATGTTTTACTGACTGGGCTAAAACGTTATAAAGAAAGAAAGGTAAGAAAAAGGACATGCTACACAGACAAATACAATAAGAAACAATGAAAGAGAGTAGGGAAAAGATAGAGAAGGTGAGTGCGCGGAAGCGATGGTGCTAATCTGTTTCAATTGATCATGATTAAAATATGAAAAGAAGGAAGGAAAAAAAGTACCAGAGACAGTTAAATCAAGATTATTAAACTTTTTACATACTGAAGTATTCGCAATCGCTCTTAAGTAAACATACCAAACGTTGCAATAATTAAATTATCATACTGTGTTGTATCCACAGGTGTCCGCTGGTAATTTAAAATGCTGATACTTGCATCTTTGTTGTCCCCAAAATAGTACTATAATGCTATGGAACTATGCAGAGAACTGGTAATTAAGTTACATTGTCTACATAAATAAATTAATTAGATTTTCAGTGTTAAAACTTTATAGATGTTAGGTCATTAGATTTGTCACTCGGTGCATATTTATTTAAGACAATCAATACATCTACTTAAGTAACCATATTATAAAGCCGGTTGAAACAACTTAAAATCATTTATTTGTATCGTGGATTTAACGCTTTATATACTTTACAAATGAAGGGGTTTCTTAAAGAAAAGATGAATTTATTCTTGATGGTGAAGTAGACGTTAAAGCATCGTTTCAGTTTTATCTAAACCTTCATCAGGACATTAGGGTGGAAAAAGTTGTTGTCTGAACAGTCTTGGATAAAAAATAAAGTACAGAGCTTGATACTTCAAATACTTACAAATGCATACACAAAGCTCGAAAAGGATTTAAAATATCATAAACACGTAAGTTTCAGCTAATATAATAAATTAAAAAAGACGAATTTAAATCATTTTGGAGGTTTGCCATGAGCAGTACGTTCGGGACAGTCATATAGGTGATAGGGCTTGACGTTGCTAGAATTGGCCTGTCGATTGACCGAAGGGAAAAAGTGTAGTATTGTATGTCATGGACAGCTCAGGCACTAGGATTCCGTCCTTAAGCATCACGGGTCGCCCACCACAGCGAACAGGTGGACACATTGGGGGAGGTCTTACCTCTCTGTAGAGCTACAGTCGGCATATTCCATAGTCCCAGTAGAGAGGAATAATTTCTGTTGTAAAGTCCAGAGAACGTTGTTCAGTGTTCAAACGATTACTTTTTCTCATGTAGAAGCAAAGGAATGGTGTGTATTGTAAAATCATGACACTGGTTCCTTTCAATCGATTTATAACCAACATTTGGGATATGCACCGTTATCGACATAGACGACCAATATCAACGGAATGACTCTCTACTGCTTTCGGGGATGGTGTTATTCTACTTCCACATTGTTGGAAAATATTCAATTTATTAGAGACATGGTAGAAACTGTGTGATCTTTCCTAGCGGTCACTAGTCTTTCTTAGTGACGTCCTAACTTTCCTCGGGGTTTGTGATGGATAATATACGCTGGTCAAAAACCTATGCCGCCAACAGTATTTATTTCTAATGATAAGGTTGATAAAATAACTCTTTTATGGGCGAAAGTTAAAGATAGAGTTAATAGAATCTAGAAGGTCATGAGACAGATTATTTTATTTTTCAGTTTGGTAACCCTGACTGAAAGTTATTTAATCAATGTTAATTAATACAATTGTATTTGGTTTAGAAAATGGAAGACATGGTATAATTTATTGTTAAACTTCAGGAAAATGTGATATAAATATTTTAACTTCTATTAGAAGCAAATTATTGGACCCAACGATACCCTGTGGATATTTCGCTTCGTTATCGTTTTATTCCATATGATGTTACAAAAAGTAAAATAGATAAAAGAAATAAAAAAATAGCCAAAAGGAAATAACTTTGAAATAATAAGAATGAGGCAAAAAATCCTATCACTAATGCAACACAAAAAACCGTCATTTATTTTTTTCCAACCAAATATTAAAGAATTTTTTTTCTCTTTAAACGGTTCTTATATTAAGATACGATGATACTCCCAAAAGTAAGATCACCAAAGCGCTGGGAACGCAGTGAAACTGTTTGTCCTGCTATTGACAACACCTTTATGTTTGTTGTGCCTGTGCCTGTGCCTGTACCTGCCGCTGCCTGGACCCTGGTTCACTGCCACACTCAATCTTGGCTTGGTTGTCGTTTTTTATGGAACTCTCGATTGACGCGTATGAAGTTCGCGCAGTTATTCGGTTTTGGAACGCAAATGACAATAAACCAATTAAAATAATCACTAATTAATGCAAGTGTTTGGTGATTAGTGAATGGATGTGAAAAACGTCCGCAAGTGCTGTAGGCATTTTGCAACGGCGACGAGGTTCTACTCTTCATCAACGACATGGCGGTGAGCTGGTATGACATGGGCTTATAAAAATTGCCACAGCACCTACAAAAATGCATCGACCAAAATGAGAATTATATAGAAAAATAGATACA
This sequence comes from Doryteuthis pealeii, assembly GCA_023376005.1. Classification (NCBI taxonomy): domain Eukaryota; kingdom Metazoa; phylum Mollusca; class Cephalopoda; order Myopsida; family Loliginidae; genus Doryteuthis; species Doryteuthis pealeii. The sequence goes on from CM042139.1 coordinate 114,199,067, forward strand.
TTTTAATATTTCACATAATGTGAACATCACAGACAATAAATGATAAACATTTCTATGATTTCTAAATATTTTCAAAACCTTATATTTGGGATTGCCCTCGTATATTTGTAAAATGCAACACAATCAAACTCTAAATGAAAAAAATAAATATCATGAACAAAGCACAGATACATTTAGAAGTATTTCTCATCAAAATTCAGATATTATTTTGAATTAATCATCAGATATCCATGGATAAAGAGCATTCGCCTAGGAGCCACAAGGTTTTGGCTTCGATACCGGCTCTCGCCAACTCAGTGCATGAGTAGCACAGCTTGGATCTATGCGGTAAATTGAGGAGCTAATGGTGGGTGAAGCGCTCCACTTCAAGCACAAACATTATATCTCTGGTCTAGCACTAGTGAAAAGTGTATAGACTACGTCTCTGTCCGCCTGATACGGACAATAAGTCACTCCGCCGACTTAATCAGGTATGTTCCTTCAATGTATGGTGTGTCTACAAAAGAAATAAAGTATCAAAATTTGTTAAAAATTCATTTGAAATATTGTCATTCAGGATACACAGTTTTGTTGTTTTTAAACGTTTTTGCAGTATCAGATGTTCCACTGTTAGTCAGGATGGTGTAAAAAATATAGCTGATAAAGAGACGGTTTGTGTGCTCGAATTAAACAAACTGGATTTTATTACAGTCGTGCAATATGTTAGATTACAATTTGGTAAATCTTCACTGACTAGACATTCCAACTACCATTGGTTCAATAAATGAAACAGCATAATGTATAAAGTTAAACGTCCTGGGAGAACAATTAGAGCGTGTTCGTGCAGCTCACATCAATCCACAAGGAAAACAGTTGCAGAGTAAGAAATTCAATACCACCGTTTTAGTAAAAATTTTGTGATCACCACTAATCCGTTTCCACGTCATGTATTTGATATTGGTCTAGGTCGTGTTGTCCATATATGGCATCTAATAGCCTCACAACCAGACACCTTCCTACCCTACGCTCTGTTCCTTGATCAAAGAAAAGTCGTAAAGTTGCCGGAGGATGTCCTGATACGAAGTACAGGCTGATGCAATAGAATATTTCTTCAAAGAAATGACACGGATGAAATGGTTGAAAATATAACAACATTTAGTTTGTGATATCAGTTAATTACAGCGGTTCCAACCCTCTTTCCTCTGCTCCTCTTCAATATGACACTGGAGTTATACTCAGTTAATTAATGATTGATACAATTGAAATCTAGGTAGAGGTGTAGCTCTGGGGAGTGTGGGGTACCCCTTCATAATCATTACTCCCTGGTCAACTCTGGCCCAGAGTGGTAATACTTGTTAAGGTCCCATTTAAGGATTAAATATATCAAAAAATGAATTTACAAATGTTTAAAATATGAGTAAAAATTGAATACCCAACAAGAATAGATAAAACAAAAATTTCTTCGGCATAAAATAACCCAAGGGTTGACATGCAGTAAAATCCAACCAACCAACCAACTAACCAATCTTATCTGTTTTGGGTATTTATATTAACCATTATTGTTCGTAACATTTTTGTGGGGATATCTAATTGAGAAAATATTGTAAAATAACCAACGCCATCTTGATTTCTTGCTGCCATTCATGGCCGTCTTATCTAGTTATGCATAGAATATAGGGTGATTGTTTTCTTTATATCATATCATGAGATTATCAGCCAGTCTGTTAATGTGTATTAAATGTGTGTGAATGTCAACCGTCAAACAGCTAACGCTCTAAATGTATGTTTATATTTGGAATTTCAAAATTCAATTTATCCCTATTTTTAATGTAACCAGATTATTTGACCATGAAACAATACAATTGCTTGCATGAGATGTGCATGCATGTGGTTTGGAGGATTTAGTCCAGGAAGGAGCAGCAGACCGACAGAGAAGTCAATGTACACACTGGATATAGACGATCCCAACATCGAGATGATTAAGATCCTAATGCACAATGGTTAAATCGAACTTTAATCGTATGTCACTTCGCCGAAAGAAAAAAATACCAAAAATCAGGGAATTAACTGAATTTAATGAAATTTTCAGTGTTGATATATTAATGAATAAAAGATATAATGCATCAGTTATTTTATTTAAAAACTTTTAAATTTCATCAGTTAACTTTGAAACACGTATCTTTGAGAATCTGTGTTACGCCTCAAAGTGCGGGGTGACATACGATGGTGGAATTTAAGTCCGTTAAGTTCGATTTAACCTGCAAAATCTAACTTTATAGCTTCAAATAAAGTGATCTTCAACTAAAGATTCCACCTTACTAAGAAACGTACAGGAAATAAAAAAAACTGCATCGTTATATCAAATAAAGCGATTGTTTTACGCCATGTTGCTATTTGTGATATTTTATTTGCGAGATTTCACTTTGCTTTTCTCAGTCGCTATCATAGTTATCGGCCTGTGGTTGATGTAGGCGAAAGAGTGTATCTTCATGCAGTATGATTATGTTCAAATCACTTTGATTGACGTTAATTGAAATACTTTGTTAATTGATCTGACATAAATGTTATGAGTTGCTTTTTTCCGTTTATTGTCGGAATGCAATTTGTACTTCGTAGAACATGATTATTCGTTATCGTCTGATTCCTCTGAATTCATATTGGCAAATGAGTAACTAAAAATATTTCAGATGGAACGTTAATCAGTATCATGACTGTAATTTAAAATAACAAACTTATAAGTATTTTGTAATCACAATGTAACTTATGTTTTTTATGTCATATAATAATCTTCGTGGATACAAATATTACTATATGGTATTCTAGTTTCTTGAATCTTCCATACATTCATATATTTACTTTTTTCTGTCTAAGAAGAGAAAAATAAGCAAAAGTATTGTCGTAAGAAGAGGAAAATTATTCAGTTGCTTACTTGCAAATTCTATTTTGGTTGGAACTATTTTTCTAATTTCTCTTCTCATGTTTATTTTGATTAAGTAAACACACGTTAAATTCTTCGCAGGATCAGATTCTTAAAATAAATTTAAAATGCATGTATTTCAAATGAGGAAAATTTGATTTTTAATCAATATTAAAATATGGTATAGTCATTTAAGAGAGTATAATTCATTAAAAAAGTTCAAGGTTAGAAATTTAAATACACATTACTTTGTAATATATATATATATATATATATATATATATATATTATATATATATATATATATTGTGACACCCTATCAGTACGTCCACTAGTATACATACGTTAAATCGTAGGACGATTCAGTTTGAAGGATAGACTTCAGGGTGCGTGGGCGAGCAAGCGAGTAAGTCAAGAATCTGTCCGGTTCCTTATATTTTACTTCCGTGAAAAGGAATATTTGACATTCTAATACTACCTGTATGAACTGAAGGCAAGTGTATTGTCACCTCCCCCTTCTTTGAGGTGGCTTCGCGACCATAAGAGTGCAGGCGACACCATGTCCTTTAGTTAAGCTGTAGTTGTAATCACTATTTTACAATTAGATTTTATTAGCAATATTCGGTAAAAAATGCAAAATGACTAAATCTAGAATGCAAAACTAGCTCGCGAATGCGGACGAAGAGAAGAGTAGGTCATGGGATTAAAGATAAAACCTTTCTAACCTATCAAATTTCAACAGACTATCCAAACAAAATATGTTGGATGAACTAAGATCTGAATTTAGCAACTCAACCAGATCTCACTTGTCGATATTATGAAGACCGCCTTTGGGTACGTCGATATTTTTCTGTGTTTCAGAGTACAGTTCTTATTTGAATTATTTATAAGCCAGAGGTATAGGTAAATATTTTAAATTTATAATACAAACAAATACACCCAATCCATGAACATCATATAAGTAATATTTCTAGGCCCAGTTTAGCTCAGTCGGTAGAGCATCCACAAGGTTCCGGGGTTGATACAGGCCTCGCCAACTCAGCACATGAGTAGCAAAGCTTGGATCTGTGCAGTAAAGTAGACGGTGGTATTCATTGAAGTTTGAGTTATCTAAAATCTCCAGCACTCCATTATAAAATTCTAGTCAATCTCAATAGCACCGTGGTCTGAAACGTCTCAATTCTTTCTCATATCCATAATTGGACTCGTTTCAAAGGCTTTGCCTCTACAATAATTTGTATTACTCTCACCTTCATGTTCCAAAGGTTTTATTTTCTCTGTCAAAGTCTAGGTCTAGTTTTTCGTTTTCCACTCTGTGGTTTGTGTAAACGGTGAAAGCCATTAGTGGAAAAGTTCATTTTTTTTGCAATGAGAATGCCTCGTGGTTTAGCCGGGGCTTGCTTGTCCATTTTGTATCTAAAAGTTCCAGAGAACTTTGCGTATTACATTATCCAGGGCATAATATTGTCTGTATAGCCGTGAAAGTCGTTTAAACAGTGGGGCCAGTTGTGCTTTCTTTTGTACGTCTTCCATGCCATTTTGCTGCATTCAATTATATGATTAACTGTTAGATCTCTTTCTCCATATAGCCGACACTTTTTTCTCTAGCGCATTATTTATTCTAGCTTTTACATACTTGGTTCTTATGGCGTTGTTCTGAAATGCTACTCAAAGTGATTCAGTTTTCCTCTGTAGGTTTCCTCAGCATAATCCTATCAAGGTAATCACATACTCAATTTTCTTCTAGTCCATATTCTTACCATTTATATTTTCTTGACAATTCTCATTTTCATATTTGTTCTTGTATCATCAGTTTTTAGTTGTTGTAGTTTGTTTTTATTAAAACTTTTATGTATACGTCAAACTCCCCACAAAGATTTTCCCAATCCTTCCAGTGTAGCGGTGTTACGTTATTAAAGGCTTAGATAATTAAGGGTAGCAATAGAAGCAGTTTTAGTAAAAATAAATTATGGGGGAAAAAGAAGGAAAGAAATATTGTGAAAAATATTTTGAAAGAAAGAATCTGTTTGGAATGCAGTTGCTTAAATTGTTTGTTAAAATTTCACCAGAGAAATATTGAGGTTGAATATAAACATTCTTGAGAGGAATGTCGGATTGTTTGCCTACTTGTATAATACAATATAACAATATACAATGGAATTAAAATAATGACGTAAGAACATAATCAACTGATTAACGGTAATTATAAAAGAAGGGGCGAATATACCAAGAGTAGGAGAGTCAGCGAGAGCAGACCTGGAATTGGCTGAAGACGACACACGACGCATTTCCAACCCGTCCTTTGGGACAGGGGTCCAGTGAGCTTCGGCCTCTGGGCCGGGAAGGTGTTAAATTAATAGCGTCGATCCCAGAGAGCCGTCCCTCCAGGCAATACCTGCCTCATTGTACTTAAAGGGGCAGGGTTGGGTTTATTGCCCAGCGCCTGAGGCGCCCCCCTTAAGGGGGAATGCCGACGGGATCAACGCAATTTTTCTACCTACCACCCCATGAGTCTCGGCTTTTGGGTGGTGCCCACATAAAACGGCCTTGTGCCATATCATGTGAAAGTGGGACACATGTAAATACCAGGCCTGAATTAGCCTATCGAAAAAAGCAGCCTTTTTTTCTTTCTTTCTTCTCCCAAAGCCAGTTGACAGGGTGAGTGTCATAAGCTTAGTGTATCTACTTATGCCGAGTCTGTTATTGTAAACAATCTCTCTATCTCTTTTTGCATTGACTGCTAGATTGTCACAGCCATAATAAATTTTTCTTGACAAGAAGTTACCGCCGAGTTGTTTTCAATCAGTTTATGTTACCACGGTTCGATACCGACCCTCGCCAACTCAGCGTATGAGTAGCACAGGGATCTGTGAGGTAAAGTAAGGAGCTGATGGAAAGTGTGGCGCTCCACCTCAGACGCAAAAACAATCTCATTGGTCTAGCGCTAATGAAAAGAGGATAGACTCCCCCACTGCCTGACTGATACCGACCTTTGGCCACCCCGACGACTTTACTTTACTTATTAATATAAATCTTTTTATTCTTTCTTTGAACCAACTAACTTCGTTCAGTTCTAAGGTAATTTGATTTATACCAACTCTTTTTCGGAATATAATTCTATTTGTATCAAGCTGCTTACGTTCACTTATGATTTCATTTCGGTTAACCTACAACATTCCCGTAAAATATTATGTCGACCTACTGGAAGCATTCACTAGTAATGCGATTTTATTTACATTAATTTGATGCATTCTCTTGACATGGGATTTCATTATTTTTTGCAATGAGCTTTATTTTAGATCAATAAGAATTTTCCACTTCAGCTAGTTCCTTTTATAGAATGTTCTATCATGCTCATTTTGGCATTTCTTATCTATTCTAAAACTTTCTTTTTTCAATCTATTTGGTATCTTTAGGGTAAGTGTTAGGCATTTGTAATCAATATTTATGTATTCATTAGCTTCTGTTCATTTCCAGCTCGAGCGTTTTAAACTCTAATATTACTTTCTTACAATACATATTTGCCTTTTTCATGTTTGCCAATCATTCAATCGGCTTATTGTATAATTTTTGTATCGATATATATATATATATATGTGTGTGTGTGTGTGTGTGTGTGTATGTGTATTAATTTCTTCCTTTATTTGTAATTTGCTTGATTTGGACCGAACAGCTACATTCTCTTTTGGGATTGTTTTAGGACTTGTTTTGGGGTTTTTATTAGGACCTATATATATATATATATATATATATATATATATATATATATATATATATATATATATATATATGATTTTATATGAAAATGGTGACTAAAAATTGAGATTGGTCACAATGGTTAGTTGATACAAGTTACACAATGATAAGACAGCGATATAACACATATAAAGTGCTCAATACGTAAGTAGAGCAAATTTATTATTATGATGGTATACACAGGAATAACCTTCTTGAGTTTCACCATAAGGATCTTCAAGGTTAAATCCACTGAATTAATCAATATATCTTAATTAATTCAGTAGATTTAACCCTATTTATTCCCATAAATACATGTTTTCTCATTTTTGTCTTATACCTGCTTTTATAACTTTTTCTGTTTTTTTAAAAATATGGCTACCTTGAGTCCGATAATGGTTAGCAAGTTAATATTGCAGACTATATCAATTGAGTTCTGTTCTAAATCAGTACCCATAATTCTGACATACTAAGCAAAACCTAGTAAATCCCCTCTACTTTGTAAAACTTCTCTATTTCTATGAAGTTTTGTTTTTTTTTGTACAATTTGCTAACTTGATATTTCTGTATTTTTACTCTGGCTATGAATGTGTGACTTATTTCTTCTCTTGCATCAGTTTTATTTTCTAAATTATAGCAGACAGCTGTGTGCTTATATTACTTCATTGTTTCTTCTCTGTTTCACGTGTAAGTGCAAGTTGGAATATTGTCTTTCTTGCCTTATTTCCTATGTTGTTTTTTAAAAAAATTCTATTTGACAATTATTTTCTGTCTTATGAAGTTAACTGTTGTGACAAAATGTTTCTTAACATCTTTTTCATATTCATACCTAATCTTATTCAAATGTCCTAAGTTGATTGTGTTCTTTTCCATTTTTCAATTACTCTATTTCCAAATCATATTTCAGTGGTTTTATTTTTTAAATACTTTTTTATCATTTATTTTAGTTTATTTGTACTATATCGTCTATGATTAACGTAGCTTTAGAAAAATAATTTATTTTATATATAACACAAGTTGAAGCACTTTTCTACGTCAGGCAATAAAAAAGATTACGGAGTTTTGTACAGAAATATTAGCTTTAGTCAAAGTGAGTAACTAAAATATCTGTTTCGTTAGGATTCTTAGTCCTAACTTAACAATAGTGATGTGTAATTATTTTACATCTTCGGCGTTAAGTTAATAATATTTAATCAAATCAAAATAATTATTTTCCTAAGGCAATTATATCTTTAAAACTTTTTTAGTAATCTAGGACCGGGTTAGCTCAGTCGGTAGAGCGTCCGACTATAAACCACAAGGTTCCGGGTTCGATTCCTCGCCAATTCAACGGTTGAGTAGCACAGGGTTCTGTGCGGTAAGATAAGGAACTGATGGTAGGTTTGGTGCTCCACCTCAGACGGCAAAACAATCTCCTTGATCTAGCGCTAGTGAAAAGGGGATAGACTCCTTCGCTGTCTGGCTGATACCAACGTTAGGCCACCCCGACGACTTTACTTGCTTATCATTAGTTTCATCCTATACCAACACGGCTTACTGCTAATTGCTATTTATTGTTAGATAAACCCATCTTGATGAGAGATTTTCTTTCCTGACAAAATAAAACATCTACCTTAAAATCTTCCCGTGGTTAAAATAAGCCTGTATGCCAAATCTGGTTATTTTATATCAAAGTAACAGGCCATTTATATTGTGGATAGACAAGCTCATTATGTTTTCAGATGTGTATGTAACAGCAGGAAAAATAAATAAATAAAATACTGTAGCGAGATATTTATTAGAGCAATACTCAAATGCTCTAAATTAGAGAATGAAAAAAATTTCCAGTTAAATTTCTAACTAAATGGTCATTGTCCAGGCATTCACGCCGAATGTCCTATTTTATCCCCCCCCTCCCCCGCAAACAAAGACTCTCGATAACGAAGATAACTCTAAAACGGTAATTCGAATCCTTGATTCCTTCCTGAATAGAAGCATGAATATTACCATAGACCGATGTCACCACAGGAAGTCAATTCATGTTTATCGTGTATTATGGCTTCTTGTCACTATAGATATTTTGTCCCTGTCGGTTTCTTTTCTTTTATGTTTTATGTTATCTATAACATTTAATGATTATTGAATACTATTTTTTTTTCGAACATTACAAATACTAGCAAATAACCACCGGGCGGTGTAAACATTAATTTTTGAAATATATTGCCTGAAGAGGTGGATGTTAAAATTCAATGACAGAGAGTTTGTATCATAAGTAAGTAAAATCATCAAATTCATTTAAGGAGTAAAAAAAGAAAAAAGAAAAAAAAACAATTTGAAATTGAAAAGTTGTTCTGATAACTTTAAATATATATTAAAATAAAAGAAACTATATATAAATATATAATACCGGGCATATATTTATTAAAACTTGTTTTAAAAACTCAATGAGGACCGTCTAAGTTTGCATGCTCAAATTTTGAGTGTATGTGTTCTATGTTATGAGGATTTTGAGTATTGTGACGTAAGCAGTGACGTAGTTTTGGTTACAGACAAATAGCGACCTAATATATATTATTAATATATTGTTCTGTTTAGTCAGCAACTTTCTGTTTGTTACTGTTTTCCGTATTTCTTACATTTATTTTCGGATATCTCTAAAAATTATTTATTTTCGTTTGTTCTGTCAGGAAGTAAAGTAGGCGGAATGACCTATTGTCGGTATCAGACATTTTGCTAGTCTAGAAAAGGGGGGGATTTTTGTGTCCAAGGCAAGCGCCACGCCTGCCATCAACTCCACGCTTTACCGCACAGATACAAGCTGTAGATACTCTACCGCCTGTGCTCTAATGTGAAAAGAATGAATCTAACGTTTAGGCTATCGAGAACGCAACGTCTCAATGTTTATAGTGTATTCAGTTGGTAAAAGAACCACTATTTAATTCACCAAGACTGACAAAAAATATATTTACATCTGGCCTAATCTCTTCAATTCTCTCAGTTATGTTTTGTTGGCTCAGGCTATTTAATGCCGAATCAAATGAATTCAGATCAACAAACGACTCTGGCTGATTACAGTACCTTGCTTAACTAGTAAACCATCGCTGCTTAACTTCAGTGATGTTATGATAAGGGGAAACACTTATAACAAAGCGTAACACGAGTAATGAGGGGTGGCCTCACAATAAGAATAAAAACAAACAAACCAAAAAACAAAATTTACAAATCTTTATATATCTGATATGTGATTCCGATGATGTAAGACATGATATTTCACTTCATCATTTTTTCTCCCATATTCTGGATTTCACTTTTCCCCACACAGTCTCTATACCTTGACAAATGGGTGAATGTTCACACGAAATATCGGAATTAATCGAATCAGAGACAGAACAACAGCTGGATATTAAAATTCTGTTTTTTGTTCAGTTTTTTGTTTTTGTTCTGTTTTTTCCATGCTTCATAATATAATAAAAAGAATATATATATATATTATCTAGGCAAGTATTGTTAAAACCCACGGAATATTTCTTTTTCATGATCTTTATCTGAAGTTTTTCTAGTCCTCTAGTTATTTTTCTTAGTTCGGGATTCAGCTGGTATAGGAACTGTCCAATATTCTTTCGTCGATTATCATTGGGAGATTGTAGGTTGTAGTATGTTAGTTTTTTTTCTGTTCTCTTATCTATTGCATTTTCAAATTAGGAGTGGCTATTAATTTTTAGAGGGTTGCCAAGATTACTTTCTTAGTTATTAAATACGTTTAGCATATTGTTACCTATATATATATATATATTGGTTTGTTGGTTGGTTTTGAAGGCTGTCACAATGCGAGTGTAAAGAAAAAAGAAGGTAACTATGATGTTTTTTGTTAACCTGTCATTTATTTCTCAATATTTCGGGAAGAGATTCCCATCCTCAGAAGAATACTGGAACTGAAGTTGTCTTAGCGGCTGCTACATAGCAGCCGCTAAGACAACTTCAGTTCCAGTATTCTTCTGAGGATGGGAATCTCTTCCCGAAATATTGAGAAATAAATGACAGGTTAACAAAAAACATCATAGTTACCTTCTTTTTTCTTTACACTCGCATTGTGACAGCCTTCAAAACCAACCAACAAACCAATATATACGCAATGCTTCAAGCAAATTACAAAACCCTTTTATATATATATATATATATATATATATATATATATATATATATATATATATATATATATATATAAATATATATATATATATAAATATATATATATAACTATTTAGTGTCAGAAGTATATTCTAGTTTACTGATGATCGACAATAGACAGTAAATATCTAGCACCTAGTAGACTTACCTATTTTTAAAGGATGGACTGTACACTTTCATTTCCTTTTAATCTATCTGCGTTAAAAGCTTGGTCCCATCTATCAATCTATCTAAGCCTCTATAAATTAATCTATATTTCTATCTTTCCAGTCAGATTCTATATTTGTTTTGTTTTTTCGTAGAGTTATATTATCTTTATATCAAACTTAGTTTTATTTACTAGATAAAATGATTGTAGAAATTGGTTTCTTTTTACAAAATTTTATTATTCTGACCTTTCCCTTAGTACACTTTACTGGAATACGCGAATGTTGGATAGCATTTTTTCTATTGGTCGGATTATTTACTTCATCTGCACGCTCGAAGAATACCACGATCAATTTATCCTTTTGCTTTTACTGCGCACGTCTTTTATTTTCTCCTTCAATTACGATTGGCAGTTTCCGTGCCCACGGCATGATCTAAAAAGTCACGTTTTCTACAACAACGCCAATACTGTACGTTCATGGTTGATAACTTTAAGAGCAATAATGTTAATTATCACGGAAACATCATGGCAGTTCAGGAAGGGCTTGTCTTGAGGATGATTTTTCTTGTAGTATACAGAATATCGTCCTGCACCTGGTACTAGTAGAAAAGTATGAAGAACGTAAATATCAATATGATTGGCTTCAAACCACCACGGCTGCAGATCAGGTTTTTTTTTTCGAGTAGTCCCAAATTCCCTCATTAGAACAACACTCTTTCTTCCTAGAGATGGAATTATATTGATCTGCTTCCCTGAGCAAAAAGAGTTATCATTTCCTTAACTTATTGCACCATAGATTTCCCCACCCCACACACACAGAGACACACACAACCTATATATATATATATATATATTATATATATATATATATATATATATATTGATAATATAGTGTGCTATATTTATAAGTAAATAGTGAACAATATCATTGATAGAGCTTAGGTGAGAAACTCTCAGTAACCAAACACTGTTGGCTTAATGTCCACGCTACCCAAAGTTCTCTCTCTCTCTCTCTCTCTCTCTATATATTATATATATATATTATATAATATATATATGTAAAGTCGTCGCAGCAGCCTAATGTTGGTATCAGCCAGACAGCGAGGGAGTTTATCCCCTTTTCACTAGCGCTAGTCCAAGGAGATTATCTTTACCGCACAGATCCCTGTGCTACTCATACGTTGAGTTTCCGAGGGCCGGTATCGAACCAGGAACCTTGTGATTCCTAACCGAACGCTATACCGACTGAGGTATATATATATATATATATATATATATATATATATATATATATATATATATGAACCTACATGAGTCAGACACTATTCACCCGAATGGTTCGTCAGCATAATTCTGACTGAAGAATGTTGTTACAAACTTCTTTTATTATGGGACTGCGTATCTGAGTGTGTAAAAATTAGCATAAAAGTTTAAAATATAGGGGTGTTTTTAAAAGAATAGGTGAGGTTCGTTTGTTCCATAACACATATAACTTTAAAGCCCTCAATGGTATTAACCAGAGCTATTTTATTTTTTATTTTTCATTTTCAAACTTCACCAGCGTGAAAAAATACGTTAACTCAGTTTTCAAAAAAAATAAAAAAATAATATATATATATATATATATATATATTATATATATATATATATATATATATATATACATGGGTAAAAATTGAAAGAAGGAAAAGAATAACACACCCATAATTTCTGACAATAATCATCAGTATCGTATGTAGTGGCCAAAAGAGTCTTGGGTGTTTTTTTTCTTTTGGTCAGTACATACGATACTGATGATTATTGTCAGAAATTATGGGTGTGTTATTGTGGTATACTAAGACCCGGAAGCACCGGTTATAACATTGTTGTATGAAACGGAAGTACTGTTTCAGCCATCTTGTATTATTTTAAATAAAAGGCGGAAGTGGGTTCTTCTCGCAGTTAACGTCAACTGGGCTACACGTCTTATTATTCGCTAAGCGCGTTATAACAATTGGCAGACGAGGATTTGTTTCACTGAAGAAAATGCCATTACTCGGACATTTAGAAGAATTCTGTACGGAATCAGGAAATATTTCAACCTATTTGGACCGAGTAGAACAGTTTTTTATCGCAAACGATATTGAACATGAAAACCAAGTAAAATGCAAAGCCATATTACTGAGTACAATTGGAGAAAGGACCTACAGAGTCTTGGAGGATTTATGTACCCCTCAAAAACCAAGCGAGAAGTCTCTGGGGGAAATTACCCAGTTGTTGTTGGAACATTTTAAGCCTAAAAGACTAATAGTGGCTGAAAGTTTTCGTTTCCATAATGCAAAACAAGAGGAGGGTGAGTCAATTTCAAAATTTCTTGTTCGCCTTAAACATTTGGCTTCTACATGCGAATTTGGGTCATTTTTAAAAAGAGCATTGCGTGACAAATTTGTGTGTGGATTAAGGGACGATAAAATTCAAGAAAAATTATTGTCCCAAGATATGTCGTTAGAAGAAGCTGTTAAAATGGCCACAGCTATAGAATTAGCAATGAGTGACGTTGCACATATAAAGAAAAAAGAGACGGATAAAGTAAATAAAATATGTTCCGAGTCTAACACAACTGAATTACAAAAGAAAGAAAAAAGTTGTCTTGGTTGTGGTGGGAAATGGCATGAGAAAAGATTTTTTTGTCCCGCATGGGGAAAATTTGTTTTAAATGTAACAAAAAACATCACTTTTCAAAATTTTGTAAAAATGAACAAAGGAAAAAGGTGTCGAATTACATACAAGAGACAGACGACATACCCTTATTTTTTACGAGATCGAATAGCCGTGAACCATATATGTGTAATATTTATTTAAATGGTATTCAATGTCAAATGGAAATTGACACCGGTTGTTCGTCTACTTTGATAAGTAAACAGCAGTTTGACTTACTGCCGAACGCGAGACTTATAAAAACGGCAACATTACAGAGGTTGCGGACCTATTCGGGTGAGGTCATTGTACCTAAAGGGGTTGCTAACCTGAGTGTAAAATACCAGGGAAAAACACATTATTTAAGACTGTTAGTTGTACCAGGTTCTGGACCAAGTCTTCTTGGAAGAGACTGGCTGCAAAAATTGCCAATTAATATCTATCCTACCTGCAACAAAATGGAATGGACTGATTTTAATCAAGAATTTGCAGAACTTTTTAAACCAGGCTTGGGTACATTAAATATTGAAAAAGCTAAATTGTATGTTAAAGAAAATAGCAAACCTCGTTTTATGAAAGCTAGACCCGTACCCTTAACAATTAGAGAAAAAGTTGAAACTGAACTTCAACGAATGGTTGCTACCTCTGTTATCAAGCCAGTCCGTTTTGCAGAATGGGCTTCCCCTATTGTCCCCGTTTTAAAGAGAAATGGTCAAGTTCGGATTTGTGGGGATTTTAAACAGACCGTTAATCCTGTTTTGCAAATCGACAAATATCCCATTCCAAATATAGACGACCTGTATTCCAAAGTCTCGGGTGGACAGTATTTTACGAGACTGGATTTGAGTGACGCGTATTTACAGGTTCCTTTGGATGAAGAGTCACAAAAACTAACTACTATAAACACACATAAAGGTCTTTTTATGTATACTCGTTTGTGTTTTGGTATTGCTTCATCACCAGGAGTTTTCCAAAGGATCATAGATCAACTTATTCAAGGAGTACCAAAGACAGTTGCTTATCTAGATGACATCCTAATCTCGGACAAACTATGGAAGAGCATAATAGGAACCTGCGGGCAGTATTAAAGAGATTACGAGATGCCGGTCTCCGACTTAAAGGGGATAAATGTGAATTTAAAAAGTCGTCAATTTCATACCTGGGCCATAGGATTGATTCTGAAGGAATCCACCCAACGCAAGATAAAGTCAATGCAATTCATAAAGCACCCACCCCAAAGAATGTGTCTGAACTGCGTAGTTTTTTAGCTTTTGTTAATTACTATCGGCGGTACTTAAACAATATCAGCACAGTTTTAGCTCCTTTGTACAAATTACTACAAAAGGGAGTTCCCTGGAAATGGGGACCAGACGAAGCCTTTGCTTTCAAGCAATCAAAGGAGTTGCTAATGTCAACTAGTGTTTTGGTTCATTACAATGCTGAACTTAAACTTATCATGACGGTGGATGCATCTCCAGTGGGTGTGGGGGCAGTGTTATCGCATATAATGAAAGACGGGAGTGAAAAACCGATTTATTTTGCCTCCAGAACATTATCAAAGGCAGAACGAAATTATGCCCAGATAGAACGTGAAGGACTGGCAGTCATTTTTGGAGTTTCTAAATTCCATAAATATATCTATGGTCGAGAATTTACCATCATCACTGATCATAAACCACTGCTTGGGCTTTTTAAAGAGGACCGTGCAATATCACCAACAGGAAGTGCTAGAGTTCAACGTTGGGCCTTGATTCTAGCAAGTTATCATTATCAACTAGAATACAAGCCAGGTTCAAAAATTTCTAATGCAGATGGACTGAGTCGGCTACCTATAGAGGACCATTTTACGCCATTACCTTGTCCGGAGGAAGTAGTACTCTCCATGTCAGCTTTAGACTTAACCCCAGTCACGTCAAAAACTGTTGCTTTTTACACATCAAGAGACCCTGTGTTATCACAAGTGCGTAGATGGATCTTGCATGGATGGCCGGGAAAAGGATCTCTTGACTTTCAACCATATACAACCAGGAAGGATGAGTTGTCGGAACAACTGGGTTGTATTTTATGGGGATCACGGGTGATTATCCCAGCAAAGTGTCGAGAGGCGTTACTGAAAGAATTGCATGAGAGTCATCCAGGAATTTCACGGATGAAGTCTCTTGCTCGTAGTCACATTTGGTGGCCTAAAATGGATGCAGATATTGAATTATGTGTGAGGAGTTGTGCCATGTGCCAAGATAGTGCAAATATGCCTCAGGCTAGTGCATTGCATCCCTGGGAATGGCCAGGAAGGCCTTGGTTCAGAGTGCACATGGATTATGCGGGCCCTATCCAGGGTAAGTGGATTCTAGTGATTGTCGACGCCCACAGTAAATATATAGATGCACATGTTGTGTCATCACCATCTTCTTCAGAAACAGAAAGGATGTTGAGACGCACGTTTGCCACACATGGGAGTCCACATGTGATTGTATCTGACAACGCTAGCAGTTTTACTAGTAAGGAATTTTCCAGGTTCTGTACCCTAAATGGCATTAAGCATGTTAGATGTGCGCCATACCACCCCTCCTCAAATGGACTGGCTGAGCGTGCAGTTCAAACCATTAAGAGTGGTCTTAAAAAAGTTACTGGAGATTTGGAAACACGATTGTTGCGTGTATTAGCCCGATACCGGTTATTCCCGCAATCAACAACAGGTCAATCACCAGCAATGCTACTAATGGGCCGTCAGCCTCGATCGCGTCTGGACCTTGTGTATCCAGATTTATCTACCCAAGTCACCACGAAAATAGACGATACTAAAAGAACAACGGATAGATATCGTAGTGAAAGGATGTTCCATATTGGAGATAGTGTTAGTGTGGTGAATTTTCAAGGGAGGCCAAAATGGCTGTTCGGAGTTTTAGAGGAGCAGCTTGGTCCACTGACTTTTAGAGTGCGATTGGAGGATGGTCGATTATGGAAAAGGCATGTGGATCATATTCGCGCGAATATTCCAACAGAACCTGTTGTGAGAGGTCCCGAAGAATCAAGGCAGCCTCAGGGGAGTCAGGAACAAACAGTTACAGGGCACTCAACAGCTTGTGCACAGCTTCCTGCACCCTACGGAGATAGCAGTTTTTCAACAACCGGTGACAGATTGGAAGATGAACACCCCAGAACTCGCATGAGAACACGGTTTCAGAAACGCAAAGAGGAGGAAAGAAGGAACAATGCTGAGAATAAACCCGAAAGACAGCGCACCAACATTAAACCAGATACAAAAGGGAAACGACCCAGTACTAGCCCCTTAACTGGGGAAATTGCTGTTCAGGAGTCTCCAGAGGCTACAGATGATGATGATGTGACTATGTCTGAGAGTCGGACAATGCCTCCTATAAGTAATGGGAGTTCCGGGGAGGGACCTATGGATGTTTCAAGCTAAGTGGGGAGGGATGTGGTATACTAAGACCCGGAAGCACCGGTTATAACATTGTTGTATGAAACGGAAGTACTGTTTCAGCCATCTTGTATTATTTTAAATAGAAGGCGGAAGTGGGTTCTTCTCGCAGTTAACGTCAACTGGGCTACACGTCTTATTATTCGCTAAGCGCGTTATAACAGTTATTCTTTTCCTTCTTTCAATTTTTACCCATATATATATATATATATATATATATATATATATTTGAAAACTGAGTTAACGTATTTTTTCACGCTGGTGAAGTTTGAAAATGAAAATGAAAAATAAAAAATAAAATAGCTCCGGTTAATACCATGTATATATTATATATATATATATATATATATATATATATATAATACATAAAGATAGGAGGGTTGGAGTAATATCCGACAGTATTGCAGAGCAAAATCACTCACTCAATTTCTCCCAGGCCAGACTCATCAAACCAATACATAAGAAACATTTAAGACGTCTATGCGAATCAGCAACAATAGCTCACACTGATACGTTGAACATAAGACCAGGATTTTTTGACCTCGATATATCAATCACAAAAACTATAATTCGCGAAAATAAAATTAAGATCCATCAAGAATATGGTTAAAAAATGCAAGACCAAAATTTAACAAACTTCCCCAGCCAACTACATAAATATTGACTACCTACCCTATTTCATCTCGTCTCTTCCCCCTCCACTCACAAAGAATCAAAATTCCTATCCAAACCCACCATAAAACTGACGGCCTAATTTAGTGACACCCACTACCATAATCCTGCATATCATCCCCATGCAATAAATCAAAACTCTCTCCTAACCAAGAATGTTAACCCACTTCCCCCCTCCCAACAACCACCTAGCAACCTCCTCATCTCATCTTCCCATACAAACTACTATCTAAACTCTAAACTTCCCCCTCCACTTTATATGATGTTATTCTCTGTTCAATCAAATCCTCTCTAACGTCCCTACCCCTCAATTTCACTACAAACTCACTTTCTCTTCTATAAATACAAATGCACGTCCTTTGTTTTGAATAAAGTTAGACTGATGATGTTCTTCACGTAAAGACGGACGAAATATTTCTCTCCTACTTCTACTTGTTTGAGTCATTATTTTTTTTCCATTTTTATTTTCACCTTACCTCATATATATATATATATATATGTGAGTGTGTGTGTGTGTGTGTGTGTGTGTTAGAAGTGGCGAGTCCATCTGTTCAGTGAAAACCATCTTTCGCTTAAATTCGTTTGAAATTGACTGTGATCCATAGATATGATTCTGTATCTCTAGTTGTTTAGCCTAAAATAAGATTTAGGCCAAAGAACTATGGACAAAGAATCAAATCTTTGGATCACAGCAAATTAATACCCGGCCCACAACACTTCCGCTCAAACGGTCAGGATATTAACAGAGATGTGAAAGGAAAGTTTTTTTTATCCATTTAGACTTAATATAAGACTTGGCAGCCAACCATGGTAATAAAATATGGGGGTCACCAACTGCTATAAAAATAAAATTTAACAAACACAATGACCACACAATTTGAAACAAACAACTCCTAAACCTAATTGAAAATTCATTAACGAGGTGCCCTCCCATAAACACAAACACACACACACACACACACACACACACACACACACACACACACACACACACATATATATATATATATATATATATATATATATATATATATATATAGATAGATAGATAGATACAACTATCAACAATTTCTCATGTATAAATACAAATTTTAAAACGGATTTGACTAGAATACGGTTTTCACTGAACAGATTGACTAGCCACTTCTAATACATGTTATCACTTGAATATTTGTGGCTTGTCAAACACTTATTCATACTTTCTAAAAACAAATTCTTTAACAAGAATGTTTCTCCTGGGGATGACATAAGGTCGAAACGAGTTTAGAACAATTAAAAAATAAATAACATAAAACAAATATTCTTGTTTGTCTTGTCACTTTTCGTTCATTTTCGATCAAGTGACTACAACAGTGTCATCTATAACCACGCATAAACAGAACGCAGTGTGACAATAATACAGAAATGTTATGGCGAAAGTGGTGATAATTTTTGACTCTCCATCGAAGAAGGGCAGGGAATCGTAGCCTTAAAATATTTTGACAATAGCTCATTGGTTCATTTGATACTATTTGCTAAAGGAGATATTTTCTTCTCTGATCTATGGGGTCTTTGGGCCTTCGGACTTTTAGGCACTTTCAATTCGCCCTTGAATCTTTTTAGGTATTTCTTATTCCTTCTGCTATTCCCCCTTCTTTCGTATTTTTCCAATTCTTTTAAAATACCCCCTCATGCCCCCAGCTATTGGTTAAATATTACCACTACTGTTCTTCTACTACAATTGCTTTGCCATTAGATAACCCACGAAGATTGATATGCCATTAAGCAACGAAAGCAAACTATAGGCGATATTTAAATTTAATGCTCTTAAAAATTAATGTTTTGTAATTTAGTACTAATTGTAAAAAAAAAAAAAAATCTTAATGTTTTGGAGAACTAAAATAAATTATTAAAATGTTTGAAACCAAGGAGTTCTTTTTTTAAAACACTACCTTAACTGTAAACCAAAAAACAGAAATTGCAATACGAAAAATCTTGCATGTACCAAAGGAATAAAAAAAATCAAATGAAAACATCGATTACTCAAAAACTGATATTTAAACGAATACTTTTTATATTTCTTAGAACAAAATATATTATATTTTTATCAGTGTAACTCAAAAACAGTTTAAAAAATAAAGTATTCATAAATGTGGGCATGGCTAAAATTTTACATGTCCCCACCTCCCCTGATTTAAACTTAAACAAAACTCAGAAAAAATGAATGAAACTTAACGTAGTATTTTTTGTATTATGAAGGTGACGGACTTAAAAAAATGACATGTGAAAATTATTTGTTTCACAGTCTTTAAAACGAGAGCAGTTTATAAATTAAAATCTGTATCTATCAAAATAGCCGTTTTTTCACACTTGAAGATGTTCTCATTTTAACGTAATTTATATCATTGGTATATCAAATAAATTCATAGAAATATTTTCATATGTAAATCTAGACTCTGTTTTTAAGGAAGAATTTAAATAAGGAACTATTTACAATTTGATTCTTTTTATAAAAGTATAAAGAAAGGTGAAGGAACTCTCATACTGAAATATTGGACATACATATGTAGAATATTCGAATACTTTTCAATTGAATTAATACGCGAAGATTTACACCTGCAAATAAGAACATATGTTTATTTCTTAGCTTCTTTTTATTGTTACATTTCAGGGATGGGAAAAGAAAAGAAATTAAACGCATACACTTTTTATCACATTAACTCAACAAGAAATTGAGAAATGAATAACAAATGCTTCTAATATATTCAAAATAGAATTATATTTCAAAACACTCACGAGTTTTGGGTTATGTTTTTTATAATGTTATAAAATCCTTAAATAGACGAACATTGTAATACGCAAGTTTTTAGCGAATCCTCTTTAATTTGATAAGGGGTTTGCTGAATTATCTTCATCCTACCTCTCACTTACCTCTCTCTTCATCCTTTCTCTCCCATTACTTGGTGTTCCCAAAATCCTTTTAGTTCGGTCATGGACCGAGAGCTTCTGCTAGTATATATATATATATATATATATATATATATATATATATATATATATATATATATATATGGGGGGGTGCGCGCGTGTGTGGATGTTAATCTATGCACATGTGTATGTATAGGTGGCGTGATTTTGTGATTGATTGCTTCCCTGACCACAGAAGAACATCGGATTGCCCAACAAGTCTTTTCGATCAAGTTTTGGAGCGTGCAAAAACAGAGACAGACAGGTAAAAAACAACTTGAGGATACATATGAGAGAGAGAGAGAGAGAGAGAGAGAGAAGAGAGAGGAGAGAGAGAGAGAGAGAGAGAGAGAGAGAGAGAGTTGTCGATATAGCGGTTCGAAAAGTACTGGAGTTTCCCAAATAAATCGATATTTTATATCATCTGCTTGGTTTAGCTTGGTTTAGATCATCCACCTAGGAATCGCAAGATACCGGGTTCGGTGCCATTCCCCAGCACTGAAGAAGAATAGTTTGGATAATCTGATATGTGCGGTAAAGTGGGGAGCTGACGGTAGGTGTAGCGCGTCACCTTCAGAAAACAATATCCATGGTCTAGTGCTAGCGATAAGAAGATACTCCCTCACTGTCTTAATGAAATAATTTGAATGTTACCAGCAGACTGAATGTATTACGTACTCTTGTTACTTTTTGTGAGACAACTTCGAAGAGAACGATATAAAAAATATGACTGTTTTTCTTTAAAACTTTTTCCCTGAAATATTTTCTTTTCATCTCTATCACTTCCTGGTTGCGTTAAGATGACGTTAAGTAGACAATTCACCAAACGTAGAAGTAGAAAGTAAAGCAATTTTTTGTCTAACGAGAAATCAATCTATAATATTTATTCTCTTATCCTTCATAACAATAGTTGTTTCTAGAAAACAAAATTATTCCCTGCTTTAGGCACAATTTTAAACGAGGTTTTCATTAACCATAATATTTTACAGAGGATCATCATTCTTGTCTACACTACTTTTTCTTTCAGTTTATTATTGAGACAAATATTCACAAGCTTTGTGTTCGAGAGTGCAGGTTCCCGACTCAGTGTCTGATCGATACTAATTTTCTTGACGTTGTTATTCATTTATAATTTTCAACTTTTAAATTAAAGTAAAACAACAAATGTTAGCGGGAAAAGCTAGTGACCTGTGTCTAAAGATTATAAAGAGTTATCAGTTAGGATAGTTGACAAAAATCAGTTAACATATAGCGCATTACACCAACGTTATTTATATGCTCTATCTCTGTGTCATTGCAATCTCGGAAGATTATATAGTTCTTGTGCTCCTGAAGTTACAGCACCGCATGTGACTGTGATGTCCGATGTTCCAAAAACATTCTTGGCCACATATGTCGTATGTGAAGGCTGGTCCTGAAGATGTTGATGTGCCGGTGCTTTGTTGCCACCGCTTTCTTCTGGACTTCTTGGCTTTATGGTGTTGCGCCAGGGTGGCTTCAGACATGAACTGTCCGCTGTGTAATTCACTGGAAAACCATCACAAAATAGTAGAAGAATAAGACTTTTCAGGATCCGAAAATATTTTCTAGCCAAGTTCTTTGCCCTTTTTGCTAATTAACCTTCCTATCATCTAATTTACAAACGACGAATTCATATCCGTTGTTAGTAGGATATTTTACTATTTACATTTAATTTCAAATGCATATGAATTCTAGCTGTAGTATATAAAACGAAACTCTTATTAGAAGCTTAAAAATGGTATTTTATAAGCAAGTAAACTTTTATATTATTTAAAACAAAATTACACGATATACAAATGTGCAGTAGTTGTATAACCTATGAATATAAAATCAGTAGATACTGTCTTCTTTTACATGGCCTATTAAATACTTTAGTGGCACGTAATATTCTATTTATTCATCATGGTTGCCTACTTTGGAGAACCAAATAATTTAGACACTACAAATCGAATGCTATCTTGCATAGCGTATTTAAAATTCTGCATAGATTCTTTTTTTCGTCGATTATATTTTACATTTATTGATGTCGACCATAATTTTAATAGAAAACTGGAAACATTTAGAAATAATATGCAGCAACATTTTGCATAGGAAATTAGTAGAAACGAAACGTGCCAAGTAAGCGAGATGTAAATACTGGAATGAGATAAAAGATAATTTCTGTCTGCATTTTGAAAAATGATTAATTTCAATCAGATACGTAAATCCTAATTACTAACAGAATATGATGTAAGACCAACCCTCATAGTTCTTTATTTAAGCATATTGCAACGATAATATCTATCTATCTATCTATCTATCTATCTTCTCCTATAACAAAAGAAATCAATTGACAAATGAATATTGGATCATAGAAAACGCTGGGGTATTCTAAAAATATTCATATATGCACGAATCTATTTTATCTTTCCATAAACGAAAGAAAACAAAACAAATATCTTTCATGTTATTCTCTGGTAATGGAAGCGGTGAGCCAATGTTGTTGGCGTCCATTTTACATTAATGCCCTGTGGAAAGAAATTAATTTTTTTCTTCTCATTCATGGGTAACATACAAGGCCGGTTTAGCTCTGTCAGTAGAGAACCCGTCTAAAAATCTCAATGTTCCGGAATCGATAGCGGTCTGTGCCAAATCAACGCATGTGTATCACAGCTTGATCTGTGCGGTAAAGCATCTGGGAGCTGACGGTAAACGTTCCCTGGTCTAACGCTATTAAAAAAATGAATAGTCTCTCTCGTTGTTCGGTTGATACCGACAATAGGCTATTCTGCAGACATTTTATGGGTAATACAATAGGTAAGACTAAGCTCTCAATGCCTGTGTAAGCAGCCTGTATTGGAGAAACAGACTTCGGTGCCGGGGGATCGTATTATATACCCATGGCTAGATGTTCAAAGGAGTAAACCTTAAGACAACATACAGTACATGTAGACGAAGGAAGATTTCGACAAGTAACTGTAATCTGGCAGGATGTTGCAAACTTGAGCAGCTGTTAGACGTCTCCATTGCCACTTTCAAATGTAAAAGTGAGGATGTTAATATGCGAAGATCCTCATAGCAGTGGTGTAATCTTTTTTGTTTAACGCTTTCACATTCTCTAATGATATAGGGAAGTTGTTGTAGATATCCATAGACTAACTTAAAGTGACATTACCTCTACAATACCAGTTACTCGTCATTAAACTAAATATTGCGAGTAAATGAAAATAACGAAAGTGCGGCATGTTCAGATTTGTTTTTATACTTTCAATAATGAATATTAATAAATAGGAATAGTAAAAATCAATCCCAGGGAATCGATTTGCTGAGATAATAAGTAAGAAAACAGCACAAATTAAAGCAAAATGACTTTGTTATTTAGTTCTTTTAAAGATCGCCTTCAGCAGCTATAAACATCGATGTCCACTCAGATCGCGTTAATAGAATTTACTATATTATTAACAAATAAATAGTAAAGTAAAAGTTCGCAGAGTTGACTATTGTCGGTATCAGTCGGACAGCGAAGAAGTCTATCCCATTTTCGCTAGCGCTAGGCCAAAGAACTTGTTTTGTGGAGATGGAGCGCCATACCAACTGTCATCAGCCCTGTCGATGGAGGCAGTAGAATACGCCGACTGCTCCTCTGCAGAGAGGTAAAAATCCCCCAATAGCGTCATTTATTGGCCGTGGGTGGCGACCCGTATTACTTAAGGACGGAATCCTGATGGCTGAGCAGTCGGTGACATGAAACACTGCATTTTAAACATTACTTAGGCTAGATGGGCGATCTGAAAATCCCCTGATCAATCGTCTGGTAACGTCAATCCCTAGTACCTATATGATTGTACCGACCCTATTACACTTAAGGCGGTGGTTGTGGGTCTTAGGGTCCTGGGTATGACGTTAAACTGCATCTAATGGTGAAATTCCAATCTGCATCTAATGGTGAAGTTCCAATTTTGGATCTCTGAGGAGTACCCCTTCATCATTATTACTCCTAGGTTCAATCTTATATGGTGTGGTAGTATCCGTTAGGGTCCCATCTACGGGTTGAATAGAAAAAAAATGAGTTAAAAAATGTGTTTATAACATTAGTTCCAAATAATTGAATAGCCATCATGAATGAATAAAACGAAACGTATTTGGCATGAAATAACTCAACAAGGGTTGACATGCCGTAACATCCAACAAACCTACCGTCAGTGGTGATCGGTAGAATTGTATTTACTTACTAATCTGTACTAACGGTGTGCATTACAATGCTTTTTTGAATGTGGGATCCTTAGGTGCTTGCAGAATATTAGTTCCTTCGTCTCTGCATATTGACACGCCAAAGGTATCAGGAATTAGATTTGTTTTTACTCCTTTCAGTACAGCCTGAGGTAACAGAACTAAACCGTGCATATTCGCCCCCCAGTCATGAAATTTTAGATCAGGCAAATGTGAAAAGTATTCATCATAGATTTCTTTTATGTAAATTATTGATGTTTATCTACCAGTTTTTAGCAATATTTGCAGATCTTTCCAGTTGTTTGGGCAAATGGAAAAAAGCTTGTTTTTCTCAAATTCGGCGTTTCCTTTGTTTAATGGTATATCAATCTTCGTGGGTTATTTGATACCAAAGTTATAATTGTAGAAGGACTGTAGTGACACTATTTAGCCCGTAGCTTAGGGATGAAAGGGTTAATATCTTTTTCAAGGATACTAGTCCAAACGGTAATAGCACGATTGGAGGTCGAATTCGTTTATTACCGTGTCAGAGACCAGCACTCTATCCCCTATGCCACGGGGACTCATCCCTTATTTTTCTCAAGAAATTATTCAAACTATCAGTACTTATCCAGATAACATACGGAAGATGGATACCGATGTTCATTAGTTGGATAATAAGACTTAGAACAAATAATTATGATAAAAATGTAAGAATAAACCTCGTTAATTTGCACTCACATAAAAAATGTTTCTCTACTTAAGACAGAAAAAATTCGCACAAGAACATTTACATCATAAAATATTCATAATATGAAACATAATTGGTATTTTTATTTGGATTTATCTTTTAACATTTAGTGTTTTTAACAAGAGGTTCAGTTAATTGACAAAAGCCATAAAACCTTTAATGAAAAAGTATTGGATTGCCTTGTAAAATATAATTCACATTTAATTAAATATCACTCATTAGGTTTTATAAATAAGTATAAACATATCCGAGCAGGATATGTAGAACAATTACATAGCATTTATTATTAGTTTGAAGGAAAAATCCAAAACTGCAAACAAAATTGGCTTTACTTTATAAACAGAGGATTTAATTTTTTCGACATTAATATAAATTATATATTAGCAAGACAATTAATAATTTACTTTAAAAAATGTAATTCTTAAGTTTTTTTCTTGGTTTTGTTAGAAAAATAATAGCCTCAATTAGTAACAAATAATAAACAAAAAAGAAAAAAGATGAGAAAAACTTATTTTTTCGGCTGTTCTGAAGTCAATGATTCATTTTATCCGTAAAACTACCAAACATGAAACGTACCAATAAACAATAAAATAATAACTTTAAAAATATGCGATAAGACTTCAGATGAAAATAATGTCTATAATAAATAAATAAATAAATAAATAAATAAAACGACGACGATGATAATGCCAATGATGATGTGGATGATGATATTACTTTTTGCGAATTTTTCACACCAACGCTAAGTGGTCTTTGGCTGAGGTTACAAAAAGTCTCCTCATGTCTCCATGTCATCCAGAAGATGAGAAGTTATTCTTTTCTTGTCAATATTAATTCTTCTAGTCGGCATTAGGGGATCCATTTGTATCCCAACATATTATTTTGTAGGACGGATTCTGGTTTGGGCATATACCATTTTGTTGCATGGTCAAAGTTTAATTTCTTGAACAATTGCCAGTAGATCCCATTTCTCAACCAGTTCTGCCTAGTCTTGTACCCCTTTCTGCTAGTTTGCTGCATTCGCTTATTATGTGATTAACAGATTCACGTATGTCTCTAAACATCCTATACTTGCTATTCAGTTGCGTCGTATCTTTTTTGCTTTAACATAATTGGTCCTTATAACATTATTTGTGATGGTATTATAATAGATTCCGTTTCTCTCTCGAGGTTTACCTTTCTTAGCCATTTCCATGTCTTTTAGTTTTTGTCGTATTTTTGTTTGTCCATATGTTGCAGTTGCTGTTACTGGCTACTGTAATTAGTCTTTCCTTGCTCTTTTTAGTTTATTACTCGAATTGTCCCATCTGAAGCAATGCTGGCAAGTCCTTTTTGTCTTTCTTTTCTCGATATGTATAATCTATGTCATCCCTCGGATGTATTGATTTGTGCATAGTCACTAATCTCCTTGCCATTTGGTCCATTTTTCGGGGTTACACATTTTCATCTCAAGCATGGCACACTTTTCGATATTATTATTACTAGCAAATATATGCACCATCCGGGTGCAAGTATTTAAGTTTTAATGTAATAATATATTATTTTATATTAGAAAGGCTAATGAAACTAAATAAGAATGCAGATAAAAAGATTTGAAACAGAGGAGGGTATAATCGAGAAATAGAACAACTGAAACTTACTTCCATCACTCTCGTCGTTCATTGTTATTTTTTCGAATTTAAGTATTTAGTTAAAAGAGGAAGTAAAGAATAAAATGACAGTTATTTTTTCTTGTTAACGGATTTCATTTAAGATTTATTGAAAAAATGTTTGCTTATATTCATTAAAATAAAACCAAACAATTAGTAATCAATAATACTTAGCATACATTTATCAAAATCTATTTTTAAGATCAATATGCAAATTAGCCTTCCCATTCACACTTTAAACCCCTATTTTGTTGTATATATAAATACAATTGCATGTCATTTGTAGGTAGATATGGTTAACAGTATTAATAATGTAAAATAAATTTTATTAATAATTGAGGTTTAAATAAAAATAAACTCATTGAGAATGGTATATAAATAACTAAGGGAATTGTGACTTGAGTAGTAATTTAGTTTCGGTTACAAACGGAAAAGCACACAATCTCCATTATAATAAGATTATTATTATTATTATTATTATTATTATTATTATTATTATTATTATTATTATTATTATTATTAAGTAAGAAAACAGTAGCTTTATTATTATCTACGAAGGCAGACTGTTTTATATCGCTATACATATCTTGTAATATTTCGTATCATTGCAATGATAATATAACTTATCTTAGATATATATATATATATATATATATATATATATATATATATATATATATATATATATATATAAAACTTTCTAGTAAACTTCAATTAGAAAGTCTTATATATTATATATATATATATATATATATATATATATATATATAGAGAGTTTCATAATTTGCTTGAAGCATTGTGTATGTATTGGTTAGGAGGTTGATTTAGAAGGCCATCACAATGCAGTTTGGAATAAATAAAAAATAATAATACGGTAACAATGGTGGTGTGTGTTGACCTGTATTTTTTTAATTATTTCTTGAATTTTCGAGGTAATACCTCTTTATCAAAAGAATTGAACTGAAGCAGTACAGCTATGGCATTTCTTCCTTAGGAAGAAATGCCATAGCTGTACTGCTTCAGTTCAATTCTTTTGATAAAGAGGTATTACCTCGAAAATTCAAGAAATAATAAAAAAAATACAGGTCAACACACACCACCATTGTTACCGTATTATTATTTTTTATTTATTCCAAACTGCATTGTGATGGCCTTCTAAATCAACCTCCTAACCAATATATATATATATATATATATATATAAGACTTTCTAGTTGAAGTTTACTTAAAGGCAGTATTCAATCACTGTGCGTGGGTTCAGTCGAGAGAAAAATGACATTCCAATGATAAAATAACTTAGAAGACAAATTGTCTTCTAAGTTATTTTATCATTGCAATGATACACAAGTTCAATTTCTTAAGCGGAGTTTAACACGCTTGAATTCAGGGTTTTCCCTCTCGTAGACTGGGTGCCTAACAAAGGTTGAAGGGACCAGTTTGCCCTACGATTTACCCGTAGCTGGCGGGAGATTAGTTTGATTTATATATTTCCCGAAGGTATTGGTGCTATGTAAAATGCAAAGAACATCGTCCAGGATTTAAACTCGTCATGACGTGTCCATTTCATACGTCGGTAACCATTTCTCCACGCGCTGTCACTTGAAAGTCTTATTAATATTTGATCAACTTTTGGTCTATCATAGTCAATTGCAACATCAATTCTGAAGCCAAGATAAGCGTAAAATTGAATATTGTATCTTCTCCAGAATATTTCCATTTTGTATCAATGTCCTCGGAGAATCTAATAAGATTTGGAAGATTTGGGGCACGTTTTGTTACGATAAGAGGAAAAGACGCTTGCATATTGAATGCAAAGCGACATTTTCTTTCTGTCTTAAATTTCAAGCAAATCATTGTTATTGAGTTAAACACTGATTACTTGAATTATTTGAAACAGGCGTTGGGTTTTTTACGAGGAGAAAATATTCTTAAAAAAACGGAGTCACTTCAATAGAAGTCAAATCAATGATAATAAATGTAAATTGCAGCCATTGAGTATAATCTGAGACGCATATTTTGGCTCTATATTTCAGTTGTAAGAGATAAAAAAAATGAAGAAAGAAAGCGATGAAAAATGTTCAACTATAATTTCAAAATGCAAATAAACTAATAAAAATGTATTTAATATAATAAGAATACAAAAGAAAACCACATGGTGAAAGAATTGATCAGTGTTGGGTTATTGAATTAGACTTTTTATTTCACGTGACTGATTTAACTAAATCATTAATTTGGTAAAATTTAAGGACTTTGAAATTCCCCGTTGTATCTAAATCCATTTTGATTAAAAGTAACAAAATAACTAACAGTCACGTGCACTTCCTCCGTTCACCGTTATAATGTTGCCCGAGCGGCGTGGCATGTCAATAAATTATTCCATAATAATTTTATGAACTATTCTATAAGAATTGATATTTATAATTAATTATGAAAATATTAATATAATAAGTGTAATTAATTATAACATTTGCTCGTGAATAGTAAGAAACTTAAATTTTTTTTTTGAATTTGTGTTTTTTTTTACATTGACAAGTCATGTGCATTTCACTTTCCTTCAGGGTCGGGCTTATCCTATGCCATATTCCCATGACTGATATTCTGAGGTATCAAAGATGACTCCTATCATGTTAGTGAAAGATGGTGTAGGAGACGACTAAAGCCGACCCAGATTAACCCCCATCTCCACCAACAACTGTTTCTTTGATAACTAGAATTGATGTAATTTCTTCTTCATTCAAAATAATAATAATAATAATAATAATAATAATAATAATAATAATAATAATTTTCGCCATATAACAAAATGGTATATGCATAAACAAGAATCTGTTCTTGAGAATAAAACACATTAAAATTCTCTGTGATTTTGAGATAAAGGCGAATTTTTAAAAAATGAGGATTATGAGGGTGAAAGTGATACCAACTGTAGTTGGTGCACTTGGAAAGGTCTCCAAAAGTTTAGAAAACAGTCCTAGAGGAACTGGAAATCAGAGGAAGAATTGAATCCATCCAGAAAACAACATTGTTGAGGTCGACTAGTATACTCAGAAGAGTTCTGAAACCTGAGGAAACTTGTTGTCTCTTAGAATCCAGGAAAGACCACCAGCTAACACTGGTGTGAAATTCTCACAAGGAGTGAAATAATTATAATAATAATAATAATAATAATAATAATAATAATAATTATAATAATAATAAAATGAATTGTAAAACTTTGTATGGACCATAAGAATATACATACAGAATATCGCAATGGAATTTGGCATCGACTAGTGTGCCATGCTCGTGATATTGAAATCGTTATATGTGTAATGCTATCCAGACACATTCTGGGGATATCTGAATTTGTTTCGGTTTTTCTGCAGGGCCTTCACTGAGGTCTGCAACATGTCTCATACATGCTCAAGGGCGATCAGATCTAGCGGGTTCGGGGGCAAAAGTGTACGTGCAAATTAACCGAGAGTTGCCGCGCGTGTTTAGTGTCAACCGTATATGATAGGGGTTTAGGTTACCTTTACATTAAAAAAACACCATTAGCAGGGAACACGGTACACATAAAGTAGGGAAAATGATCTGCATGAAGATCTATGTGTTACCCTCGTAAAAAAGTGGTCTTTGGGAAGACCAACAGAACGCAAAGCACACCTTTATAGAATCACCGACAGCTTACACAATGCTTTCTGATAGGCTGGATTCATAGACATGTATTCTCGGTCGTCTGCTTGAAACACCTAGAAAATAACCTGTCTGGCCAGGCGATACTGCATTAATATTTCACGGCTTAGTGGCATATTAAATGAAGTCGCAGTGTAAATAACCATACCTTTATAGGACGATGACTACAAAAATGGAATATAATTAATGCTGTACAGTCATTTTACTGCTGGGTTGAGTGGAACGAAAAATGAACAGGGGTGCGAGTTAATGCAACGTTTCCCTTTATTGGAAGGTTTGTGGGGATTAAAATAAAATAAAAACAAAATAAAAAATAACAATCTCCCAGGAGCCTTCAGACAGGAAGATCCGTTTTGGCATGCGCATAGAAAAGAACCCCTTTCTGGCGCCAAGATTAACCCTCTGCTATTTCAACGCTGACCTTGACTGGGAAGAGACACGATTGGCTGGCTCAGGAGAAAATCTCCTCTTCACGAAATAGTCATGAACCAAGAAATATAGGCTGAACAGTAAAAGTATATTTTGTCTTTGTTTCTTCTTTTCTCTTCCATAATTCCTTTTCGGCTTGACAATCCACAAGACAGAAAATCACGTATATTGGGGTTTAAGAAAGAAAGAAACAACACAACCAGCAAACATGCACCAAAATAACCAAAAGCCTCAACCAACATAAAACCACCAAACTGTCTCATAGGTTATCACCCCTTTCACCGATAGTCATATGTGGATGCTCGCAATTTTCATGTACCACTGATTTTTGTTGGAAATCCCCCTTTTATTTCCCCTTATTAATATTGCCCAAACTTATTTTACACTACGTTCTCCTTGTCGGAATGGAGAGATGACGTGTCAACTCTTGTTACGTTCTAGCACCCATTTCCGAATGGAGAGATGACATGTCCACGTTGCTTACGTTGCGACTCTTACTTCGAATGGAGTGATGATGTGTTTATAGTAGAAATATTTTTATACTTATCTCTCTGAGCCAGTATTACAATTGGAGAGGCTGGAATACTGGTTATTGGGCTGCTGTGCATTTAAGTGGCAATTCTATGATGACTGGAGTCAGGAAACCAGCTTGGGGGCTGAGGAATATCTTACCTTGTGCTATTTAGAGTTTTCAGTAATAACACAAGGCCGCTTCTTTTTCTCATGAGAATTTTATTTCCTCCAAAGTCACAACTGCTGAGAGCAAGAAATCCACGACTTGCTCTCTCCGCACGTTCTACCAGACTCCATTCTTTCTCTCACCTTGCAATCTCCCTCTCTTCCACTTCGTCACATCTCATCAGCTCGTCTAAGGAAGCAATGCCATCTGGCTATACCGACTCATCATTAAACTTTTCCAATCTCATCTAATTAAAAATTGTTGCTAAAAACTTTCCGTGCTAATTTACATATCAGGTTACACTCATTGTTCCACATCACCTCCTTTATGTAACATTTAGAATAGTTGACAGATTTGGAATCTCCAAGCAGCCTGTGTTAAGTCCTTTTCACAGTTAATTATGTTTCTTGATATATATCATTAGACTGAATCCTTTTCAACAAGTGGGACGAATAAAATCATCTAACGTCTAGCTAACTAGTTTTTGTCGCTTTACTGTATATATTGTCAGGTAGAAGGATCTGCTGAATTTAAAACTGCCACTGAAAAGGCGTTAATAGTGATGAACTGGCGAGAGTATCTCATTCCTCACATAATATATGGAAGTGCTGAGGTAATTTTCTTCAGGGAGATTTATGTCAATACGTAGTGTTATCTCGTGACCGGGTTTGCTTACCAGATCAATCCTTTTGTGATTACTGCTTGTGGGAATATCTGAAGGCTTATGTATTTAAAGGTCGACCCAGACAACAAATGAACTGAAAGATTTTACTGGTCATGAAGTCGGAGCAATACCAAAGAAAATTAATAGTTGAACCCTGCAGAGCTTCAGTGGAGTGTATACATCGTGCGGAAAAGCATTTGGACAATATAACATTTAGAACAAATTGATAAAACAAAACACACTGGAGATGGAGGTGTGTGGTGTAATGGTTAGAGTCGTAGGAAACGGACTCGTCGACTGGAGTTCAAATCCTGGACGAAGCTACATTTCACATAGCGCTATTACACTTAGGTAAGGTATTAATCCAACTAATCCAACTCTAGCTATGGGTAAATAGTAGGGCGAACTGGGCTATTTATCCTTGGTTAGGCAACCAGTCTAGGAGAAGGAAAACTCTGAATTCAAACTTGTTAAATCCGCTTGGGATGGTCACTACTAGAATAGGCTCAGTCATAATTAGTGATCTATTTCACTAATTCAAATCTAGACTAGCAAATATTGTTTTTTCTTATAGTAATATTTCATTTTGAATAAGATTTATTTTGCTTTTTTATTTACGTTTCAAACTGTTGTGGATTACCCTAAAACGTTTTCTGGGAGTAAATGAACTGGTCCGTGACTACTTGTTTACTGCAGTTTAGAGCAGTTGGAGAACTTCACCGAGACCTTCTCTGGTTTCCGATTTAGAGGCGTCGACTTCTAGACAAATTAATCGCGTGATCCCAGGGGCACCTGTTCACTCGTCTAAAAGGGGCAAGGCTGAGTCTATTGCCCGGTGACTGAGGCGCCCTAAAAGGGGAATGCCGATGGGATCCCACATTTTTTGACTAGCCATCGCATGAGCTTCAGTTTGTACGTGGCTTCC
Organism: Doryteuthis pealeii; assembly: GCA_023376005.1. NCBI lineage: Eukaryota > Metazoa > Mollusca > Cephalopoda > Myopsida > Loliginidae > Doryteuthis > Doryteuthis pealeii. The sequence goes on from CM042139.1 coordinate 114,232,726, forward strand.
AACGTTACAAAAGACTTTGTGTCGCATCCTGGTGTTTGAGGGGTAAGGTAAATAGCAAACTTACGGAGATATTTACGCGAACCGTCCATGTAATACCGATTCCTAGCACTCTGCTGCAAAGTACTCATTTGTATGTACTAATATACCGAAACATTCTATGTTCCAGTATAAAACCCAAACCCAAGTAATAATTTTCGTTAACCCAAATCTTTTTTTTTATACTTGTGTCCTCTCACTTTTTCATGTTTAAAACATCTGAAAAAGCAATGTCCAACTTGAAATTGTTTCAAGCTCTTCCCTCCATTATTTTATAGCGTATGTGTAATTAATACTTAATTGAATCCAAGATAAGCATCTAAAGATCGTTCATCTAATAATGCATGCTTTATCGAATAAGAACTCATTTATTATATTTTTCTTTAATAGTATTCAGGATTAAATTCCCTGTAGTTCGTTAGCGCTTCTGAAAGAAATACGGGTCCTCAGGATATTTTCCTTCGCCTCAAGACAAATCCGTTCATTTGCAATACAGAATAGTCTTCTAACCGCATCTTTCAATTCAAATCAATTGAGCTTTGTTCTTCCTCGAGGATCATTTAAATTAGCTTCTCTTGCAAGTTATGCAGAAATAAGGGGAATAAACTAATGGTATTAGCATCATGAGCCGCGAGAGTGAACAATAAAGACAAGCTGAGTTGCAATTAAGCCAACGTTGTGGTTAGATTTTAACTGCTTTATTGCTTTTTTCTTCTGTGGAATCATTATGGGATACTTTGCTCTTGTTTGATATCAACAAGATTTAAATAGATTACCGAAGACAGTCGATGATGTGAATCATTGTTTCGTTTAGAGAATCTGACGTCGTCTTCGTTTGTAGGAATTTTATTATTTTCATGATTTTAGTTGATTTTCGTGATTTTAGTTGATTTTCGTGATTTTAGTTGATTGCCAAGCTCTGGGGCATTATTAATGTTCATTAGCTTATCCAGCGTTAATAATTGGCAGGTATTAAGTTTGAGCATTGAGTAACATCTTATTTTGATATCTTATCTCAGAAGTAGTATACATGCATCATCCAAAACCACAGCAATATTTAATTACTTTATCAACTATATCGTATATATAGAGCACAATACGTTTTTGCACTCTATTTTCTTGTTTATCTTAAAATTAGAATATTCATTTATTTGTATACCGTGTCCTCTTGCTATAAAGGAAAACAATTATAATCGAATAATCTAATTTGAATATATATATATATATATATATATATATTATATATATATATATATATATATATTATAAAAAATAGAAAAATAAAAAAAAACAAAGAAAAGCAAAGAAACAACACCTTAAACAATATACAGCAAACTACATGGCCCGCTAATAAAAAGATATAAAAACAAATAAAAAGAAAGAACAACCAAACCGTAAACTGAACACTGGATCGTATCCTCAACTAGAAATATATCAGTGATTGCATTGCTACCATAGGCATTCCTTCCTTTTGAAAAAACGGTTCTATTACCAGGTGCCGGATCGTCAATGGATACGGAGGAGAGAGAACGCCCAAGAAAATCTATCTATCATCAAGTCCATTTATAATGAAATAAGCTCAGAAATAAACATATCAGCTAAGTGGTTATTGTTTGTATCTGGCGACTTTATTACCCAACTTGGTAAGTCATACAAATATGTAGAACATGGCACGTATATGGGTTCCCATCATCATCATCATGCCGCGCTATTAGCACGGATATCCATGACAATCTCTCGCCAACTTTTCCTATCATTCATTTTCCCAGGGAGGTCCTCTGCGCAGCAACCTGCATCTTTGTTTAGTTGGTCAATGTAGGTCCTTGCTGGGCGGCCCACACTAGTATGTCCGTGTGTTGGCTTCCACAGGATAACGTCACTTATGAGCTCACCCTTGCTTCTCCAGCAGTGCCCGGCATGTCTTGTCCGTCTCACTCGAATGGTTTGTGAGATGGGGGGCAGGTGGCCATATAGCTGTTTCGTCGTGGGGTGCTGCTTCCACGATTTATTCAGGACTGCACGCAGCATTCTTGTGCAGCTCCCATCCAGCTTATTCTCAAGGCGCATCGTTAGGGTCCATGTGGTGCATCCGTACAGCAACATTGCCTGGAAGAATTGTCGCTTTAGCTCGTCAGTGAGATCGGATTTCCATATTACTGATAATTTGTTTGTGGCCGACCACGCTTTTCCTATTCGTGTATTTACATCGCTTTCTGTGGACATGATATTACCACCTAGGTATGTGAATTGTTCTACTGGCTTAAGGGGCTTACCGTTGAGTGTGGTTATGTCTCCTTTCCTTTTGAAACATATGTACTCTGTTTTATCGGAGTTTACATGAAGGCCAATATTATTTGCTGCCTTCTCTAGGCTATGCAGTAGTGACTCGGCCTGTGGTGGTGTATCTGCAAGGAGTGCAAGGTCATCAGCGTAGTCCGCATCTGTGATTTTCTGTGCGGGATATCGCCTGCTTCTTGCCTTTTTTAGTGTGAAGCCTTCTTCTTTTATGGTATTAATGATGTTCGGAGTACATAGTCTAAGCATATGATAAATATATATGGTGCTAGTGTATCTCCTTGTAGGACTCCAGTTCCGATGTCGAAGAAATCTGTGTCGCCATCGGGTGAGCGTACCATTGCTTGTGTATCTTTGTAGAGCATCATTATAGCAGCAACAGTTTCTTCTGGTAGCCCGTATGCTAGTAGTATTTGTTTCCATTTTTCCTCTGTGTATGGAATCAAATGCCTTGGAAAAATCTACGAATAGTAGCGTTGCCTCTAGATTCTTTGCTCGAATCCCTTCTATGATTCGTCGTATAGTCAGGATCTGAGAGTTTGTGGAACGGTTTCTACGGAATCCGTTTTGGTTTTTCCTAAGAATTTTCTCTATTTCGGGTCGGATGCGATTAAGAAGAAGGGCATTATAGATCTTGGCTGCGATAGCCGTAAGAGTTATGCTTCTGTAGTTTTTAGCTATTCCTAGGTCTCCCTTTTTGGGGAACGGGAGGATGCATCCTTTTGTCCATTTATCTATTCTATTTTGTCTATATACTGCATTGCATAGCCTAAGCAGTATGTCGCTGAACTTGCCCATTTTCCATACCTTCGGGGGTATTTCGTCAAGACCCGCCGCCCTTCTACCTTTTAGTTTATTTAAGACTACGTGGAGTTCTTTTGTAAAATCCCCCAGTTTTATGTCTAGTTGTCTATCTATGATCTTTTGAGTGTTATTTACCATGATTTTAGGTGTGTTCCCCAGAAGTTTCTGGAAGTGGTCTTTCCATTTTTGGAGTCTTTCTTTTTGGCTGTTTGCCTTTAGTTTTGATCTAGAGGTACTTTTCCTACCACTAATTTCATTTACTGTTTGCCATGCTAATCGCGACTGTCTGTCTTCTACCGATGATCTAATATTATTTATTTGTGCTTGTATATATTCTGTTTGTTCTTTTTTGTATGTTTTGGTTAGTTCTATTTGAGCTTTCCTAAGGTTGTGTAAATTGGTTTGTTTTATTGAGTTGGGCTGCTTTTTTTATATCGTTTCTTTTTTCTCTAACTGCTTCTGTCTCCCAGGGAACAGAGTGTTCGGCTTTTAATTTGGTTAGTACGCACTCGGCTGCCGCTTCTAAGTGAGCACTGACAAAGTTTTCGTATTCCTCGTTTGGTGTGGAGCTTTCGGATGTTTCCTGGAGGATATCGAATTTATTTCTTACTGTAACAGCGTAGCGATTGCAAATATCGCTGTTGGCAAGTGTCGACCAGTCGTATCGTTCAGATTTGCTGGTTTGTTTTTTGTTTCTACGTAGGCTAAGTCGTAATTTTGTTGTGACTATTCTGTGATCGGAGGATACTCCTTCAAAGGAAGAATACGCTTCACAGTTCATTGTACTATTTATCCATTTTTTGTTTATTAGGATGTAGTCTAGTTGCGCTTTTGTGCTATTTGGGTACGTGTATGTCCATAGTTTGCCCTTCCGTTTTTGGAATTTAGTGTTCAGGCAGTCAAGCCTGTTCTCAAGGGAGAACTCGGCTAGGAGATCACCGTTCCTGTTTGGGGTGTTGTGTAGGCCGAATCTATTGTTTTCGTTTCTTCCTATCTGTGCATTCATGTCTCCCCCAATTATCAGTACGTTATGTTTGGGGGTGTGTCTGCATAGGGAGGATAGCCCATTGTAAAATGTTTCAATGTCCGTTTCGTCGCTGACGTTTGTTGGGCTGTAACATGAGACTATAGTCATGCAGGGATTGCCATTAAACGTAGCACTCATGATTCTAGGTTGGATTTTTTCTATGCTGTTAAGTGATTTTAGCGCTCGAGGGCTGAGAAGCATTCCTACACCTCCTATAGTTGCATTGACGGAGTTTTTCCATGCAGATGCTGACACAAACGTCCAGCCATTTCCAGATTCATGGTATTTTAGTTCTACATCACCATGGTCAAATCTGTGTTCTTGCACACATATGATGTCTATATTATTTTCGGCTGCAGACGCTGTGAGTTCGGGGAGTTGGCCTATCGCTTTTAGTGTTCTAACGTTAAATGTTGCTAGCTGGAGTGATTTTTTACATCTAAGTAGGTTTGTATTGAATTTGGGTTCTATGTCTGTCTTATTAGATATTGCGGTTTGGGTTATGTCTTCAGTAGAGTGTGTGTCTTGTTTGTCTGTGGTGAGAGTGGTGTGATTTAGGTATGTGGTGTATTTGGAGCCCCGTAATTTATTTATCGAACACTGGACCGGTGCTCGAACCTCAGCAGAACGTGTACTCTTTTTGATAGCAGGAAGTACATTGCTACAGGTTTCCTCAGCTCTGTGTAATGTCATGAAAAGTTTCGGTTAGGTCGAGGTTATCGATATCTATCGGTAGCTGTTTGACTCATCAATAGGCGCTGGTCTTAGAGATGAGGAGCAGTAGTTGCCTAACTGAACTGGTTGATCCTGGCCGTTGACCCGTTTTGAGTTCCTCCGCCCAGCATCTTATGATGTACGCCGTTGGCCTATTTAGGCTCTTCCGTCGCATCTCAAATCCACCACGCTGTTACCCATGGTTTTGTTTTGCATGCTGTCGGGGCATGTAAATTTTTGCAGGAAGAAGGAGAAAGACAAAAGAGAAAGGAGACAGGCGAGGAAAAGGGATCGAGGGGAATAGAAGCTATAGAAATAAGTGTTAAGTTAGAAATAAGTTAGAAATAAGTTAAAAATAAGTTTTAACTTATACTAAGTCCATAAGTCCCCTCCTATATTAGCGTTAACGAACGTGGAGCAAGTGGCAGAGAAAAGTATGGGGAGAAAGAGGGGGGATAAAAGTGGTGGCTACATCAATAGACGGAATAAGTTCATTAAGGGCTACTTTTAGAATATCGAAACCATAAAATTCATTCACAGTGTTAATTCCACATTCTAATACACAATGGTTAAATGTTAAACGGGTTTTAGAACCAATACGAAACAAAATATTATTTTGAAAGTAAGTCGTTAAATTCAATTTAACAAATTAAATCGTTCACCTTAATTCGCTTCGCTTCGGGTTGACTTAACCATCAGTACCCTAGTCAAGGAATGACAAGTAAATTCAAAATTTATAGCAAGTTAAAAAGTTAGCACGAGGAGGGAGAGGGGGGCAGTAGACGAAAACGGAGACATAAGAAGGAGAGAGAAGAAAAAGAAAAAAAAAGAAAATAGTAATAATAATGGACGCTACATCAATAGAAGGAAAAGTTCATTAAGGGCTACTTTTAGAATATCGAAACCATAAAATTCATTCACAGTGTTAATTCCACATTCTAATACACAATGGTTTCCCATAGAGTGGTAAAATATAATAACAGAGAATCTCTATGAGCGTTCATTAGTACCCCTGGTCTATTTGCCACAAACACTTCTTTCAAGCATTATTGCCGCCACCGAACTGGACAGGACACATTGCTGACCCCCAAAAAAAGCATATTCTAAGGCTACAATTCCCATTCTTAAGCAAATTGACTTTTTGGACATTAACAGGTCCTGGTCCTTTGACACTATTAAGAGATCCAAGGTTTTCGATTTAGTACACCAAGCAGGCAGTAATTAGGATGAATGGTAACTGGTCAGATTACTGCTGACAGATACTAAACTAGGGATTAATTTCTATTTAGAACAACAATTGATTCGCCACAGGGAGGTTCTTTTTATTCTTAACTCATTAAATGCTACCTCGCTGATGCTCTTTCATCTGTACAAGAGATGCTCTATACGACCCAATCCTGATACCACATCGGTAAGCATACCACTAGTGATGGAATATGCAAATGAAGTAGATTTCATAGATAAAGATAAAAAGGTACTTAAAAGGGTGCTTCCCTTAGCCACAGAAACACTTAAAGGCGTGAAACTATTCATGAACGAGGATATAACAAATTTTAGCCATGTATATCTCTCGGACATAAACAACATGAAAACGACATATTACTTAGGGGATATGGAAGTTGAAGTAAGATAAATAGTCTTGGATCAATGCTCTGCAGCTCCTCTGACATAGCGGTACGTTGTGTAATGGGCAACATTGCTTTCCGGTGTTTCTGAAAGATATGGATCCGCAAATCAAATATTCCTCTAACAAAGGGATTTCGCCTATATAATGCTACATTTGTGTCTTTGATGATTTACAATTGAAACAGGAATGTAGCTCCAAAGGCAGCTATGTATAAGCTCGATGCCTTCCACTGCATACATTTGAAAACTATCACTGGGCATGCCATAAAGTCTAACCAACCACCCTTTTCGGATATATATGAAATCATTAAGTGTAAGTAAAAACAAATTGAGTAAAATATGTTTTGTAATAATTGTAGTTCACATAACGTACGAGTGCCCAACAGTTGAAAATGTGAACTGCTAGATTGCTTACACAGGTGATTTTATTGATGATAGGGATGAACGGATTCTTGTATAGAATCATCCACAATTATTGGATATGCTGATTACAGAAGAATGGCGCATCAGTGTGCTACAGTTGCGCTGGAAACACCGGTAACCCCTCCAAGGCTAGATAGCCCAGTAGGCCTTGCTATTTTATCCAAAGTCGAGTCCATTCTCCTACGATGATACCTGTTACACAATATGTTTTATTTGACAATTTCCTTTATCTACTGAGACAATATAATAGCAAATAAAAAGTTAATGAAACACATTATTATTTATATACATCATAGTGTAATGGTTAGCAAATTCATTACCACTGAAAAGTGGGTTCAATCCTCGCTGAATGACCCATACTTGTGATCTGGTGTCAGATCTCACCTGTAGGGTAAATAATTGTTTTTTTTTTATTACAATAGATTTATGAATAATTAATATTTAATGGCTATCTCTCTTAATAAATATAATGTTTAAGGTATGCAGACCCTACGTAATTATTATAATTTTTCAGATTATATTCAGAATTATGTTTTCTCTTAGTTAAACGCGACTGCGATAAGAAAAATCTCATAGAAGACTATGTTTTATGGGTATTTTCTTTTTAAATTTCAAATAGATTAAATATTATAAATTAAATATTTAAATTACAAAAGGCATTGTGTTTTTCTTTTGTTCTTTTTATATTAATAGTTCTATGTTTAATGAGTATTTTCTTTAAAATAATCATTTTTTTTATTAATAGTTCTATGTTTTATGAGTATTTATTTATTTTTAAAAAATTTCAAATAGATTAAATATTATAAATCAAATGTTTAAATTACAAAAGCATAGTGTTTATTTATTTATTTTGTCTTTTTTAAATTTTTTAAAATATATATCAATCATTCGAGACTGACCGTAATCTTAAGAGGGTATTATGGTTTAAAGAAATAACGTCATGGTTTAAAGAAATTTCATGCACTCAAAATAAAAATGAAATTAAAAAAGAAATAAAATTACGGTTAATTTAACATTATTTACATATTTATTAACTTCTTTACATGACATTATTTCTTTAAACCATGACGTTATTTCTTTAAACCATAATACCCTCTTAAGATTACGGTCAGTCTAGAACGATTAATATATAAAACAACAAAAACAAAAAAAGACAAAATAAATAAATAAATAAATAAAAACACTGACTTTTGGAATTTAAATATTTGATTTATAATATTTAATATATTTGAAATTAAAAAAAAAATATTCATAAAACATAGAACTATTAATATAAAAAAAAGTATTATTTTAAAGAAAATACTCATTAAACATAGAACTATTAATATAAAAAGAACAAAAAAAGACACAATGCCTTTTGTAATTTAAATATTTAATTTATAATATTTAATCTATTTGAAATTTAAAAAGAAAATACCCATAAAACATAGTCTTCTTAAATTTTGCATCAATCCTAATATATAATTATTATATAATATTTTAATATATATTTAATATATAATATTTAATCTATTTGAAATTTTTTAACATATTTTTCTTAAATTTTCCTTCAATCCTCCTAATATATAATTAAAGATAATCTTTTATTTACTTATTTACTGGTCCATCTAATTAAATTAATACATTTTATTTTATTTTACAACTGAAAAAAAAAATTAAAAAAGAAAAAGCTGAGAAAGAAAAAAAAAAGAAGCTAAGTATGTGAATTTTTCTATGTGACCGTTTTTATTTTGAATTCAACATGGCTACTTTGTTGCAATATTTCTCCGGAAGATAACCAGACAATATCGGATACATATACATGCATACGGGTTCAAACATTCGTTCTCAACAGATATTACAAAAAATAAGAAATTACAGTTATTCGCCCATTTCATTCATAACATAAAGAAAAAAGAAAGGAGGAGAAAAAAGAGAAGAAGAGGACAAAAAAAAAAATATAACCACACAAAAAAAGACTTAAGCACGTACATTTCTGATATTCATCTCTGAAGATAAAGTTCTACTTTGAAATCGATAAGACAAAAATAACATCTTTTATTTTTTATATGCATTGTAATTGCCTTCAAATCATTATAATATATATATATATATATATATATATATATATATATATATATATATATATAAGGATATCTACTGAGTCAGACGAACCTACTATTAGTTTCGCATAAAGCTCTTCAGGGCTAAAATCTGACTGAAGAAGAAAAGGAGCAAGACCAATAAATACTACTAACCACATAAATCATTTAAATTATCAAATCATACTGACCAATAAAAACAGAACGCATTAGTTTATTGTTTAATTAAAAAAATATTAATTTCTATATTAACTGATTTTCTATTTATTTATTTTTTATATTATTTATATATTATTTAGAATCAAGCAGATTTGAAACAAAAATTAAGTGTAAGCACCCCGTCGTCATTCTCATCCCCTCAACCAAATGGAACCCAGCACGCCAACGATTGTCCATCTCTTTGCCCGTAGTTAAACGATCCATCGATACGACTAAATCTAGGGAGACGGGGTTTATTCTTTAAACCTCGACATCCCGAAACCCATCATGGGAGAAGCAGCAAATGAATTAGGGAATTGGGCATGACTCCCGTTGCTGGTACATATGCCAATATACCTTTCCCCTGTTGCTACCAAACCCCTGAGGACAAGGAGGTTAATTTCCACTGCTGCCATTACCTCCATTATATGGCAAGCAATCAGAAAGGCACACGTTTAAAACGGTCGGGATGCATCCCTTTATTCGAACGGGGTTTTTTATACCCAAGGAAGCAACACAACGTATGCTTAAACAAGCAAATTACGAACAATGTTGGCAAAGTTAGGGAAATGAAAACAACTGAAGAGCGCTCACCCATACTAAATCCATAAAAGTTAACAACTACGGAGAAGCCATGTTTTTTTATGCATACAGTTGTTTAGAACTTCTGATCTTTGGTTTAAAATTTCTTTATTATTAGGGAAAGTTACTATCGCTAATTTCTCTTCCATACAAAGCTGGCAGTATCTATCGCCAGCTTTATATTTCCTGCATTTTTTTAACAATTTCCCATTTTAGTATAGGGTCAATACCCCTAGCTTTTACCTTCCATATATAGCTAGATAGTGCAGTATTAAATTTATATCTTTCATTAGTGAAACTACACTTATGATTATAAAATCTAGCTTTAAAGTCATTCTGAGTAGAGCCTATATAAACTTTCTTATCCCTATATTTTTTAGGGTCACCCTCGTAGACCTCAACTTTATACACTATGCATTCGGTTTTACATTTACCCCTAAGGGGACACCTAGTCCTATCGATACAATTACATTTAGATGTTTCGTTATTTCGTTTATCACTAAGTTTTTTATGTTCAACTTATTAATAATATTGGCTACATTGGGTGTGCAACTGTAGCTCAATTTAATTGTATTTTTATTAAAAATTTTATAGAGTATATTAGAGGGGGGAAAATTCTTTTTCAATAATTTAAAGAATTCCTTGCCTATATTATTTGTCACGGCCATATTATAAGGAGGCGTAAACCATAAAATTTTTCTGGCTCTATTTTTTCTTTTATTATTAACTCTAGATGTTTCATTTATATCTCTATAAGGGATTTTCTCAGTATATCCACTATTTTTTAAAGCTTGCTCGTACTCAGTTTTACTTTTTTCAAATATTTTAATATTGGAAGAATTAGTAGAGAGCCTATAACCGATGCCATTTGGTATATGTTTAAAAACTGGTTTTGGGTGATTAGACCCAATATTTATATAACATGGCCTTTTATTTATTTTTCTATATGGAGATATCGTGTTATTATATAAGTTAAGACTTATATCTAGATAATCGGTTATTTTAAGGTTAGTTTCGACCTCTATACCAAAACCAAATTCTTTAAAGAAGGAGTGTAGCTTTTTTCTTAAAATATCACTTTTTTGGGGGTACTATCATCTAAAATGATCAATCCGTCATCACGATAAAGTCCGTGGTTAGCGGGATCGATCATTTTATTTAGGTTATATAGGAGCAGACACCCCACAATTTCAGAAGTCTCTGAGGCGTCGAATCCACCCATGGGCGTGTCAAAGCTCCCTTTTTCCCCCTTTTTTATCCATAAATTATTATCATGACTCAATAAAGTTTTCCGACAATGTTTTATTATATTAATTTTTCATCGGATATAGCCATATAATCCTTAGCCAATTCAATAGCTTTATCGAGTATAGTCTCTGTTATGGAAGGGTAGAATTCTTTAATATCGTATTTTATGAAGGTACAACCCTTTTTATCACCGTACTCATTAAACCACTTAATACAGTCATATGTACTACGCCATTGGTTAATGTTTAACGCTATTCTGAGCGTAGCACATATGTCTTCTAGTATAACTTTACTAATTTTTCCTATTTGAGTTTTGGCCGGATTTATTAACCTACACTCAGGGTTTACCTTAAAGCCGCTTTTATGGTCTTTTAGAGTAATGAAGCAGTCCTTAATGTTATACTTTTCTACCCTATCCTCAATTTTTAAATTAGTAGCTAAGGTACTGGCCTCTTTGTTAATTTCTTTTTCTAAATTAGGCGGGGCTCTTACATAATATTTAACTACTTCTCTATGTAGCAACTGCCTATATTTATTTTTATTTATTTTATACAGATTATCGGTTTTATCCGATTTAATATATACCTCTTTGTTCTTTTTAATTTCTTTTATATCATTATCTATTTCTGTTTGTATTTTATTATGGATTTTCTTTGTAAATTTAATAGTTTTTTACAATGTCTATTAATTCTAGCTCAAACCTACTCAATTCTTTAATTTGGGGAGGGTGTTTATTGGTTCTAAAACCATAGACCTCATAATTTTTTTTTTATTTTGTTTAGCATTTAGGAAAAAATATGCTTTCCATCTCATATTTGATGAAAGTTTCAATTTTTCTAAGTAGGGCTAACCTATATTTATGATTTTCTGGGATCGGGATATTTTTGTACGAATAGTTTATATTTTTTTGCTCCATTACAAACAAAGCTAAGGGAGTGCTCAATAGTTAAAACTAGAGCTAAATTTAATATACCAAGCGTGTTGGTAGATCCTTGCGGAGAGAAAAAACCCGGCAGAGAGTTTGATTGTAAAAATATACTACCAAACATCAACCAGGAAGAAAAAAATTTTTGAAAAAAGAAAGGACCAAGATATTCGTACCAACAAAAAATAATCTATTGGTATAGTATTTGGCCAAAAGAAAAAACAATTTATATGCATATATATGTATATAAGATATATATATATTCATATAACCGCTAGGAGAAGCTAATTTGTAAAAAGTGCTCGATACCTAAGTAGAGCCAAGTAATAAGGATATCTACTGAGTCAGACGAACCTACTATTAGTTTCGCATAAAGCTCTTCAGGGCTAAAATCTGACTGAAGAAGAAAAGGAGCAAGACCAATAAATACTACTAACCACATAAATCATTTAAATTATCAAATCATACTGACCAATAAAAACACAGAACGCATTAGTTTATTGTTTAATTAAAAATATTTAATTTCTATATTAACTGATTTCTATTTATTTATTTATTTATTTATTTTTATATTATTATTTATATATTATTAGAATCAAGCAGATTTGAAACAAAAATTAAGTGTAAGCACCCCGTCGTCATTCTCATCCCCTCAACCAAATGGAACCCAGCACGCCAACGATTGTCCATCTCTTTGCCCGTAGTTAAACGATCCATCGATACGACTAAATCTAGGGAGACGGGGTTTATTCTTTAAACCTCGACATCCCGAAACCCATCATGGGAGAAGCAGCAAAGAAGGCAAAACCAGTTTTTAAACATATACCAAATGGCATCGGTTATAGGCTCTCTACTAATTCTTCCAATATTAAAATATTTGAAAAAAGTAAAACTGAGTACGAGCAAGCTTTAAAAAATAGTGGATATACTGAGAAAATCCCTTATAGAGATATAAATGAAACATCTAGAGTTAATAATAAAAGAAAAAATAGAGCCAGAAAAATTTTATGGTTTACGCCTCCTTATAATATGGCCGTGACAAATAATATAGGCAAGGAATTCTTTAAATTATTGAAAAAGAATTTTCCCCCCTCTAATATACTCTATAAAATTTTTAATAAAAATACAATTAAATTGAGCTACAGTTGCACACCCAATGTAGCCAATATTATTAATAAGTTGAACATAAAAAAACTTAGTGATAAACGAAATAACGAAACATCTAAATGTAATTGTATCGATAGGACTAGGTGTCCCCTTAGGGGTAAATGTAAAACCGAATGCATAGTGTATAAAGTTGAGGTCTACGAGGGTGACCCTAAAAAATAGGGATAAGAAAGTTTAAATAGGCTCTACTCAGAATGACTTTAAAGCTAGATTTTATAATCATAAGTGTAGTTTCACTAATGAAAGATATAAATTTAATACTGCACTATCTAGCTATATATGGAAGGTAAAAGCTAGGGGTATTGACCCTATACTAAAATGGGAAATTGTTAAAAAATGCAGGAAAATATAAGCTGGCGATAGATACTGCCAGCTTTGTATGGAAGAGAAATTAGCGATAGTAACTTTCCCTAATAATAAAGAAATTTTAAACCAAAGATCAGAAGTTCTAAACAACTGTATGCATAAAAAAACATGGCTTCTCCGTAGTTGTTAACTTTTATGGATTTAGTATGGGTGAGCGCTCTTCAGTTGTTTTCATTTCCCTAACTTTGCCAACATTGTTCGTAATTTGCTTGTTTAAGCATACGTTGTGTTGCTTCCTTGGGTATAAAAAACCCCGTTCGAATAAAGGGATGCATCCCGACCGTTTTAAACGTGTGCCTTTCTGATTGCTTGCCATATAATGGAGGTAATGGCAGCAGTGGAAATTAACCTCCTTGTCCTCAGGGGTTTGGTAGCAACAGGGGAAAGGTATATTGGCATATGTACCAGCAACGGGAGTCATGCCCAATTCCCTAATTCATTTGCTGCTTCTCCCATGATGGGTTTCGGGATGTCGAGGTTTAAAGAATAAACCCCGTCTCCCTAGATTTAGTCGTATCGATGGATCGTTTAACTACGGGCAAAGAGATGGACAATCGTTGGCGTGCTGGGTTCCATTTGGTTGAGGGGATGAGAATGACGACGGGGTTACACTTAATTTTTGTTTCAAATCTGCTTGATTCTAAATAATATATAAATAAAATAATAATAAAAATAATAAATAGAAATCAGTTAATATAGAAATTAAATATTTTTTAATTAAACAATAAACTAATGCGTTCTGTGTTTTTATTGGTCAGTATGATTTGATAATTTAAATGATTTATGTGGTTAGTAGTATTTATTGGTCTTGCTCCTTTTCTTCTTCAGTCAGATTTTAGCCCTGAAGAGCTTTATGCGAAACTAATAGTAGGTTCGTCTGACTCAGTAGATATCCTTATTACTTGGCTCTACTTAGGTATCGAGCACTTTTTACAAATTAGCTTCTCCTAGCGGTTATATGAATATATATATATCTTATATACATATATATGCATATAAATTGTTTTTTCTCTTGGCCAAATACTATACCAATAGATTATTTTTTGTTGGTACGAATATCTTGGTCCTTTCTTTTTTTCAAAAATTTTTTTCTTCCTGGTTGATGTTTGGTAGTATATTTTTACAATCAAACTCTCTGCCGGGTTTTTTCTCTCCGCAAGGATCTACCAACACGCTTGGTATATTAAATTATATATATATATATATAGAGAGAGAGAGAGAGAGGGAGATATAATACACATGCAGACATACACACACGCACACATATATATATAACACATTTACTTTGATGTGTGACGCTGAAAAATAAATATTGATTTTCTGAAACAGCAGGTTAGAAAGTTCCAAAATCTTACAAGAATAACAATATATACTGATATAACATAAATATACACTGATATAACATAAACTTTCCACCGTCTGAATTAATTTCACTTGACTCACATGTGCAAACCAATAAGAAATACTTTTCCATGACATTTTCTTTGTATTATTCTATGGAATTTCGTCTTCTGAAAATTATTTTATGGTAAAATACGTAAAGAAGAAAAGAAAATCATAATTATTAAATTGTCGTATAGTAACTAGATAATGAGAATGGAATCATCTGTCTTTCCTATAATTAATGTCTGACGAAACCTCGGACGGGAGAAACTAGAGTGTTAATTTAACCTAGCAATTGCTAATTACTCTATTCATCTTGTATCTCTGCTTAGTAAATCTTTTAATACTCGTTATGTATATTATTTCTTTGTTAACTCTGATACTCGAGTTACAACCTAAGTTATGAAAGGAGAATGCTTACGTTACATTAAAATAGAGTTTCTTGTTATTTTAAACTTGAAAAATAAGACAACCAAATCTATTTATGCCATTTACTATTTACCAATCTTTGTTTAGTCTGACACAAATTTCTCATGTTCTTTGTTGAACCTGCTGTGACTAAGGTGTCACTTACTTATGTACGCCTTAATTCCAGTAATCTGTGCTTTGATCGCGATTTGACCATATGTTACATAATTCATAGACAGCTTATGAATTGTGTACGTACTGTAGTCAGCTATTTTGAATCTGGATTCGTTATATTCAGAATGACGGGGGTCCAGTGGAAAGTTACCTCGACTATTACTGACAGGTAATAACCTTTTTACTTGACCCCTTGAAAAATGCGCTGTTAGAGGCCTGGGAGATTAGTTTAAGCTTTAGATTAGATGTGACTGGACATTCGACGAGAGCGGACGTCTCTCAGAGTCGCACTCACTGTGCGGTTGAATATGGGCTGGGTTGTTTTAAATAAAAGAGTTTAAGAAAAACAACAAAGTCTTGTTGACCAATTTAAACAAGAAATGACCAACCCGTAGAAACCAAGAGGAAGCAGCAACCCACAGGATTAGCCCACAGAGAAATCAGCCCTGAAGAATAACAACAGGTGGCCAAGTAAACAAGTAAAATCACCTCATCTCTCATACTCTGTCTGTCTGTCTGTCTGTCTGTCTCTCTCGCATTATATACTCGAGATGTCGGTATACAACTCGTAACTAATTCATTTATGTCTTTTTAGTTTTCATGTATGTAACGTAGCGGGTCTTGATTGAAATGAGTGATGACGTGTTAATTGCAATCGTAAAATGATTATCTCTATTCCTGTTTTAATTCGTAAGGCTGGAATCTGCTTGTTTGATCTGATGTTGAGCTGGCTGACATTCTTGCTGTTTGAGTTTGGAACAAGGATATCATACCTTTCGCCATTGATAATTTATAATAATAACACAAGATATTCTTGTTTTTTCTCATGGGCTATTCTATTTTATTCCCGAGTCTAAATGCTTGGGTGACAGACACGCATCTTGCATCTGACCCTGCCACTACTTAGTTCCAACTGATCTTTCTTCCCTCTCTCTTCCTCTCACTGCACTGTCTTAAACAATCAGAATTCAACAAGCGGATAAGTGTTTCGTCATCAAAAACTTTCCACGTTAACTATAGTTAATCTCTTGAATTCCTGGCTTTTTCCATCCTATTACGTTACACTTAAAGAACGGAATAGGAGGTGATTTACATAGAATATGCAACTGTTACATTATGGTAGTAGGGTAGTAAAGAAATTTTAAAAAATTACTGATTAACAGAAAATCTAAAGTGCGGGTCAACAAATAAAATAATGAATACATTCCAAAAAACAGAGAGGAACAGTGTGGTGACCATCCTTTGTTGCATTTAGGGTTTGATAAAAGAGAGATGGTTTGGATTAAATCGAATATTTTAGGTTAACTTAAGTAAACAAAAGATCCAGAAATAAAAATAGAACAAAGCGGCTTTGTGAGCGATAGAAGGCATGACCACAAAAGTGCGCTGGATTTCTGACCGGAAGAAGGCGTGCTTATGTAGGCTTAGGCATTCTGCTGGAAGGAGGCGTGGCCACCTGGAGTTTGGTGAATTTTCGGATGCGATATAACCATTCCAGGTTTGAGAATTTGTTAGTCATTTGGGATGGAGATCAGTTGAAGCAAGGGGCCCAATCGGGTATATGAATTTGCTGTCTCTACTGTCCTCCACGAGCTTTTGGGTCGAATTTATCAAAGGAAAAATAAAACTCAATAAATTTATGTCTCTGCATTGTTACTAAAAGTAGTCGAACAAGATGAAACACAGTACGAGACACCCCGGATATAATATATATATATATATATATATATATATATATATATATATACCAACCTCCCACATAAGCAGGATGTGACACAAGGTCAATTTCTTAGGCGGAGTTTAACAGGTTTGAATTCAGAGTTTTCCCTCTCCTAGACTAGTTGCCTAACCATGGTTAAAGATAGCAGTCTGTTCAACTATTTACTCATAGCTACTATTTACCCATAGTTGAATTCATACCTTTCCGAAGGGTATTAGCGCTATATGAAATGCAACTTTCCGAATTTTAACTAGTCTCGTCGTGTCAAGTTCCTACGACGGTAACAATTTCACCACGCGTCTCCATTTAATTTCTGTATATAGAATATGATATAAATCTCAACTTGGTTATGTGAACGAATATTTAGGAAGGTCTTCTTTTCAGGTCTGTTGCAGACACACTGACGGCTGCTGAGCAGCGTGAAAAATGTAATTAAATCACACGATTTAGTCGAGTCAACTATCTCTCCCGGGTATGAAAGTTAAAATTATTGACCTTAAAGAAAGAAAAGTCAGTGAAGACAAATTGTCAACACATCTCGAATTGGTCTGGGCGTAAGTGTGTGTGTGTGTGGGGGGGTGCATCATAGCAGGAAAATACACACTCACATATAATGGAAACCACTTTTTTTCTTGCTCATACATATATGCTCACGCGTGTTTAAACACAAACAGAGACACAACACATACATACACGCATATATATATAATATATATATATATATATATATATATATATTAGAAAAACGTGACCCGTTGGGTCACTCATTGAGCTCGCGTTAGATTGTTGAAAAAATAATATTATTTCGTCAATTTGAAAGCTAAAATATTAAAATGGTTGTTGAGCAATCTGGGAGTATCTAAAAAGTAATTGCTTGAAAGTAGTCGTGCAATTCTGCGATACAAACTTTAAAACAAGTTATCTAAAAGTCTTCTCTCTGAGTGTAAATTGGGAGAGAGATTTGCCGTCTCACTTTATTTTATGTTATACATCAGCAGTCATTCGCTCTCTTTCATACCTCCATTTCCCAGAAAGTAACATATATAACGAGTAGGTAATCAAAATATATAGAGAGAGGGAGAAAGAAACAGGCAGAATGTAAAGTCAGAGACTGTTGACTTTTTGGATTCATTGAAAATTACGACTAATTAGAACCAAATGAAGTGTAATCTTTTCAAACATAATTTAATCCTAAATCTAAGAAATATTTTGGAATGTGTTTTGTGTCATTAAACTAAATAGGAAAAAACCCTTTTGGTGACAAAAGTTTATTCACTCAGCATTAGTATAATATATATATATATATATATATATATATATATATATATATATATATTAAATTTGATAGAGGAATTATATATAATTGATAATTGAATATTAGTAGTATTCAATTATCAATTATATATATATATATATATATATATATATATATATATATAATGAGTTTCTTAGGCGTACAGCATTTAATGAGGCTACGTAAAAGCGTATACATCATGAGAGAGGAAAATTTCTTAAAAGAAAATTAGGGTACCCTTATAATTAGATATTTAATCTAAATGATATTATTCTTTTTTCGATCAATTCTCACCGGATAAATTCATTGATAGATGTTTGAACGAATGTTGGAATTGTCGTTGAAAGATTGAGGCTTGAGGTATCAAAAAGAAGCAATTTGTGGAACAGTTTTTCTGTACACAATATTGGCTGGATTCTGGAGATGTACAGAGACTCAAGTACTTGGAGCTGAAGTTCACTGCTGGAAACGCTAAAGATGGAAAACATGGCTGGGTGGTATTCCCAAGCGCATGTGGGGTTACTTAATAAGTGCTGTGCAATGGCAGAAGAAGAGTTTTTATCGGCCGTGGTGGGACAGTCCAAATTACCAGAACGAATATTGGAGGGAATATGTTGTCTAATTCTAGATTACAATCTCAGGGTGATTCGACCAACGTAGCACATTTCACATTTGCAGATATATTTGTAAACTAAATGGATTTTATGATGGGAGAATCAACTAAAATTTTACGTAGCCAAAAAAAAGTTACGACAAGATTTTTTTTAATTCTATGAAAAATCAATTAATGGTCCGACTTTCATGAAAATTTCAATAACTATTTACACTTGGATGTAAACACTCTATGGTGTTCCTATTTTTTTTAATCCGGTCATGGACCAGGTAATTTAGCTAGTATATATATATAGTTAAAGAAAAAGGATTAGAAATATTGTCTCCCTATGTGGTTTTCCCCCTCAATAAATTCTTACTTACAGGGATCGTTAACCTCGTTCCTTCGGCTGTTGGAAGTTTCTCTTTTTTTTTATTACTTCTAACTAGTCATTTTCAGTCAACCGTTTCCCTTATTCCTTCAGATGTTTCCCTTCATAAAACCTCATAAATCTCAATCTTTTCAACATAGCAATCCCAAAATCCCACACTATTACAATAAAATGGGAGACATGTTTCCAACAAATTGAGGGAGAATCAAATTAAATACGCTTGACTGAAAATAACTGGTTAGATCTAATAAAATAAAAAAATTTAAAAGATCCAACAGCCGAAGGAACGAGGTGGCCGATCCCCGTAAGTAAGAATTTATTGAGGGGAAAACACCTAGGGAGACAATATCAGCACCAGCTGATTAACTAATTCCCCAGTCATAACCCCCCCCCTAAAAGGATTAGGGGAACAGAAACCCAATCTATTTTCAGGAATTCACAGAAAAATTATATATAAAGCCTCATGACTTATCTGTTTTCCATTTTCAATAAATCCCATCTTCAAGTTAATAAGATGCTTGAGAACTTCTGTTGCTTCAGCGTCCATTTCATACTTTCATCGTTGTATGTCGTGTAGCAATATCGGAACCATGGAAACCTACTCACTTGAATATAAGTAAGAAATGCATATGTGACTATAACTAGTTCATTGACCGAATTTGTCGAAACCAGTTGCACTTAAACGTAGATAAAGTGCGCACAGAACATCTCTGAACAGTTTTTAAGTAGTAGAAATATATGTTTATCGATTATACGCTGGCATTTAGCATCATTAAAGATCATGAGGTAACATAATCCCTCCCCAGCACCAACTAAAAAAAATTGCAAAGAAATACGGAAAAGTATCTCGAACTCATAAGTATTTTGCAGTCAATTTTTGTTATTTTGATTTTAAAATTCAAATCATTTTTTTTTTATCAAAATATTTTCTTTCCAATATTCTACTTAGAATTGTAACTAGCATCGATGCCATCTGGATATCTGTCATTTTTCCACGGATTTCCAATGTTTCCGATCTTTTTGAGAGCCTCTTCAGTCCTGTTTCTAGTTCGCCATAAATGATAAAAACAACTGTTAAATTTATGTCCCATAATCGTTTCACTATTTTAGGTTTACATATTAATACAGCTTTTCAATTCATAGCAAATTACTCTAGAACAGAAAAATTCACAATCTGAAAAAAAAAGTAATCTCTGATTCCTAATAGCTAGATCGATTGAATGATTTGTTTGAATTTCAAAGTCGTAGGTAAGTTTTGTATTCTCTCGTGTAAAACAAATTCAGGTTTATGTATTGGAATTAATGGCCAAATCTTAGACATTTCCGAAGTTCCTTATGATTCCCGCTTATGTCTAATTTTTGTTGTAGTCATTTTGTTGTATTCTCCTATTATATACATGTTATCTTATTTCTTAGATTGCCATGGTTTGCCTTTGTTTTGTTTTATTTTTTTACGTCTTGCCTATAATATTCATATTACTGCTTCATATAGTGTTGATGTAGACTGCAATTAATAAGAATTTAGTTTCTTTCATCAGATTTCCTCTTCATTACCATATCCATGTCAATTAATCTGAAACCCTTTTGATTTAACTCTAACTCTGATTTTATTCCTATTATCTTTTCTTATTATTTTGAAATTATTGTTTCTCTAATCGTGTTGCAGATAGTTTCGTTGTATCTTTCATAACTTTTGATTTTGTACATTTTAAGATGCTTGATAACATACTTGACACATGTTCCCTTCTTCATTTATCCTTATTATATTCAGGCTTTATGTATTGTCATCAACTTCCTTGTTTTGTGTGTGATTTAAATTTCAGCTTTTATCTCATCCTGTTTAAAGAAGGTCCCTGAATATCTAATAATCGAATATTTCTATCTATTTATTCCCTCGTGCACATTTCTGCTGTTGATTCTAGTTTCTTATATTTTCTTTGTTCTACTTAAGTATTTTAGGCTAACATTTTATTTCATTTAAAAGAGACATCAGGTTATTTTACTGGTGATAACATTCCTGAACAGTTTCCTTTCATACTTTCGCTCACTTCAACTGTGACGTGCTTAGAATAATCTTAATCTTTTCAGTCTTTTTCTAAGATTCTTAAAGATTGTTTTACAGTGAATGCGATCTATCAATGTTTCTGTAATTTTCGATAAATAAATTCTTCTTGCTTTCTTTCAATTCTCGTTTTTCTTTACTTTTACAATTTTATATCATTTAGCAGAATTTATAGTCTTTCTGACAACAGCAAAAGTTGGTGTGGTAATTTGAATAGAGTGTTACTTTCCGAGTTTCCCCTTAAAAATATGCGCTAAAAGTTTACACAAAATGTACTTGTGTAATATAATTAGGGGTCTCATAATATATTTAGGGGTCTCAAAATAATTAATTTTAGTTAATGTAACTTATTGATGAAAAAGACGGAAAGAAAGGAATATATTTGAAAAGTATTTCGAAGAGAAAAATCTTGATGTGAAAGTATTTTTATTGTTTTTAATTCTAATCAAGAAAATTCTTATGTTGGGGAGATATTGAGGGAAATGAATAATACGCAGAAATAATTCGGTGAATTACGTCTTTCTCTCTTTCTTCCTATCTCTGTCTCTCTTTCTCTCTCTCTATTTCTCTGTCTCTTTCTCTCTATCTGTCTCTCTTTCTCTCTCCCAATCTGCTGTAGAGCCCAGATAACCTGTTCTTTTATAATAAAATAGGAGTTAATGACGCCACCACTCGACTTTATAACCAAGCTAAGTACGATGAAACGATTCTTCACCAAGCCGAAAGCTTACATAAGTGTACTTTATTTGTTAATTGCCAGACAAAAGTATCTATATTTCAAACAATAATACAGGGTGCCCCCCCCCCTAAAAACAGAACCCACAAATGTTGTAATAAAACTGTTAATTTTAATTTTTTTCTTTCTTAATATTATTTTTATAATATTTTCAGCACCAAATATTATAAAAATAATTTCCCCCAATATGTCATGGTCAACCAAGGAAAAAAAAATTTTGCGTGGATGCCTATTCACCAAAAAATTATACACTGTAGTACAAGCCAATTTCGGAGAAAATTTTGATGTCGCCGTGCACCATGAAAAAGCAGGATTTTTGACTGGATCCAGAAAGAGTTTGGAACTGTGCAAAATGAGAAAAATCTGAAAAGAGGAATTAGTTTGCGCGATTGACAATTTTGCACGACGTGTGCAAGTTTACCTCCAACGCCGCGGTGTCCATTTGCAGCATATTTTATGCAGAAAATGCTTTTAAAGCAAAACAATCAAGATAACTGAAACTTTGAGGAATAATTGTACAAAGACTGAAGTTTAAGTGCAACAAGTTTCTTGAAATTTTATAGACGTATAAGATTAAATAAAATTCATCTATTTAGGTTCTGTCTTTTTTGGGTCACCCTGGTTTTCAAATCGAGCATCATTTTGACATTCCTATTTGAAACACTGAAGGTTTATTTCTCAAGGTATTCTTAAAACAATGACGCTGACTTTCTAAACTATATATTTCCATAGTGTGTGCGCGTAATCAACGTATCACTTCAAATGATATTATCTTCTTAAAACAAAATCTTCTGATAGGCTCACTACTATAGCACCAGGACTTAGGTTGATTGCTGGCTTCTTGTAATGAAGTGTCCTCCTAAACAAAATCAATAGAATTCTTTCGTTGACAAAATAAGAATTCAATTGCTGGGAGAAAAACGAAGAAAAACAAAATACAAAAGAAAACATAAAGAAAAAACAAACACATAACCAAAACAAACAAACTAATGAGATGATCGTGCTGAGCTGGTATTAATCTCTCATCAATAGTCAGAAATCGGTTGATCTAAGAAAAAACTTCAAAAAAGTTGTATTGAACAAATGCGGTAGTCAAAAGCAACACCGTGGGGAACTTTTATAAAAAGTTCATAGTAAAAGAAAAAGTTGAAATCAAACAATGAATTTAAAAATAAAAACAATGTTTTCTTGGAAAATGAAATTTCCGAAATGCCACACAAACAAGCTGATGTCGCGGTGAATTTTAAAATGTGAATACAATAAAAAGCAAAAGATTAAGAATTATGTTTTTTTAAGTATTTCTACAAAATGTTTTCTTTTACCTTTTTGTAAAAAAAAAAATTAGAAATCGGCTTTGCATTCTGGTGAATGAGTTGGTGGGAAATTTAATCAAAGAGAAATCGATAATTCTCTACCACGCAATGTTATTGAAATTTGTCGATCATATATTTGTGCTTGATTTATTTGAACGTTACTTTTAAGAATAAATGATCACCGCCGTGTGATTGCTGCAATGGGAAAATTCCACATGTCCAAATCGCAATAATGATTTTCATGCTTTTACCCACTCATGGAACAGTGTGGGAAATCCTCCTAGCTCTACTATAATTTTCTTTGTCACAACCTGTTGCATTTTCCCAATTAATTTAAAATGACAATCATAGAGCTGGGATTTTGGAGAAGCTGAAAGTTTTACAAGAGAGAGAGAGAGAGAGAGAGAGAGAGAGAGAGAGAGAGAGAGAGAGAGAGAGAGAGAGAGAGAGAGAGAGAGAGAGAGAGAGAGAGAGAGAGAGAGAGAGAGAGAGAGAGAGAGAGAGAGAGAGAGAGAGAGAGAGAGAGAGAGAGAGAGAGAGAGAGAGAGAGAGAGAGAGAGAGAGAGAGAGAGAGAGAGAGAGAGAGAGAGAGAGAGAGAGAGAGAGAGAGAGAGAGAGAGAGAGAGAGAGAGAGAGAGAGAGAGAGAGAGAGAGAGAGAGAGAGAGAGAGAGAGAGAGAGAGAGAGAGAGAGAGAGAGAGAGAGAGAGAGAGAGAGAGAGAGAGAGAGAGAGAGAGAGAGAGAGAGAGAGAGAGAGAGAGAGAGAGAGAGAGAGAGAGAGAGAGAGAGAGAGAGAGAGAGAGAGAGAGAGAGAGAGAGAGAGAGAGAGAGAGAGAGAGAGAGAGAGAGAGAGAGAGAGAGCAGAGAGAGAGAGAGAGAGAGAGAGAGAGAGAGAGAGAGAGAGAGAGAGAGAGAGAGAGAGAGAGAGAGAGAGAGAGAGAGAGAGAGAGAGATGATACAGACAGAATATTCATTTTAGCTAAAATACCGTTCAAAAAAGTTGTACCTAGAAAGTGATAAGACATACCTTTTTCATGTTAGCAACTCAGATTAAGAATTAGCTATTTGTAACGTATTGGTGTTTTACCGCGTCTCACAGTGCCTCAAAATGCACGGCACTATTAGGACTTGTACGGTCGTGTATCAGGGGTTGGCACGTTGACTTGTTTATCTAGTAGTCGCCGTTTCTATTCAGCAAATTCTTCCACACTTCTTCGCGTGGTCAGGGAAAGATATCAACTTACAAGACAAGTGGTTCTTCGTTGCGGTCAATTAACTTTATCTCCACTGGTATCTGTTTCATTCATAACATCCATTGTATTTTTTGTAGTAGAGTCAACTTGACAACAAACTTTTTGTTTCTTTTTTGATGACTTGATTTATTCAATTTCGGCTTCTTAACTATGAGAGAGAGAGAGAGAGAGAGATTTGGTTTCATTAACACATATGTTTTAGTAATGTTCTTAACTTCGTTCCAACGGTCAATACCAATTATCAGGCTTCACACATCAGCGACACCAGGACCCCAGTCACTCGCCTATGACTAACCTCAGCAAAAAACCCTAAGCCCACTGTCCTCGACAGATTCCGTAGCCCAACTGTCTTACCAACTCCACGGCCCCAGACCAACTGTCACAAAATCTAAGGTTCCCTCATTATATAGAAATGGCTGAGGAACTTTCTAGAATGTCGTGGAATCTTTCGAAGGTTCTAACTGTTCTACCAAATTGCACGTGTCAATTGAGAGGTCAACGGGTCAACCATCCTTTCTTCTGACAAACATTTAAAAATAAATTTAAATAGCAAAATCCCAGACTTACTGGCTACGAAAAGACTCACAAATGATAATGAGAATTTCATATTCTTCTTGCTCGTCCACTCCCGTAAGGTCCGAGAATCATGCTACTTCCTATTGTATCTGGCCCCCTCCTTCAAGACAACGCGCCTGTTAAGAAATACAGTGAATGTCAATTCATTTATATATGCACGTATTTTTTGTTGTTAGTGGGTGGGATCTTCTTATTTTCCCGCGTTTTCTTGGTGAATCTGTGCATGTATCTTGACGTTATTGGGCTCGTGTGTTTCAGCACTTATCCCTCATATCCCACCTGTCGCCTGTCTCCTACTTTTCCTTTCATCTCCTTATATAGATGGAGGTCAAGAATTTGCCGATGGCGGGTGTTAAATATTTTTGCTTTCATTGATTCCTGTCTGCACGCTTGAGTTTTTGGGTTTCGCTATTTGTTATTCTAGGTGGATTTGTTGTCGGTTTTATTGTTATTTGTGTGTGTGTGTGTATGTGTGTGTATGTGTGTGTGTGTGTGTGTGTGTGTGTGTGTTGCGTGTGTGCGTGTGTGTGTGTGTGTGTGTTTGCGTGTTTTTAGTATTATTTTCCTGTTAGATGTTATTTTCCTAATTATGGTGGTTGTCTCTGTGTGTCTTTCTCACTGGTCCAATACCATATTAGGAATTTTTTCCTGTGTGGGCAGGCTCTGAAGACTTCCGATTTGGTGTTTAGGAATAACATTAAAAAACACTTATTAAAAAAAGGGTTTTAAAAATTTGAATATCCAACAAAAATGAATAAAACAAAAACAAATAAAATATGCCGTAAGCAAACAAATTGCCAACTAACATTCAATAGCGGCTTATAAAACATCAACAGCAGATGTGTCTTTATTTTCAGACGATAGGCTTTGAATTAACCATTATTGTTACTGTTTTGTCCCATTTAGTTTATATTCAACATCTGATATTGTACATTGAAGTCATCGACCGTTTTCATTTGATGTACTTAATGATTGCACCTTAAAATAACGTGTAAATTTTGTTTGCTTGAATATGAACATTTTTTATAAATCACAATTATAATCCTACCCGGTAGGGAATTATCTATCACATCGCAATTTAATGAGAATTATTGTTAATTTTCCTGACAATATTTGTCTTAATTCTCATCGCTGTTTTGAAGATCAAAGAACGAAGAGATGTTTTAACTTATCGGCCATTGCTCCTGCGAGATCCTCCGTGTAGCTTCCAGAATCCTCATAGAGCTGGTTGATGCACGTTTATCTTGGTCTGTCTACACCCATTTGTAGGTGTCCACGGGAGAATATCGTTGATGATTTCGTCTTTGCTTCTCCAGCAGTGACCAAAATGTTTTACAAACCAAATGAATTACTAGCCCTGCTTTGTCATCAAATCATCACTGATCAAAAACGTATATCTCTAATAAGAATTGCAGCTTTTATCTAATTTATCGAGTGTTTATTTGGAAATAAAACTTTTAAACTGTCCTAGATGATTCCTGAACTCATAGAATTCCCGTTGTAACAGTTGTCCATGATTAAAGTAATGCTTTTTAAGATTTTAATTCAAATTTCATAGTTATAGCATAGTAATTTCGCCTTTCCTCGTTTTATCGAGAATTAGAAAAATGACATCCAGCACATTGACAAACCCCATGAAATAGAGTCCATTTCTTTTCTGTTATAACAACTCTACGATAACATCTTCAATTATTATAGGTCATTTTTATCCCATATTCTGATTATTCGGACCAGTACTTTTGTTGTTGTGGAAGCACATGGTATAATGTTTACCGTCACATGAAATGGACATAGCGAGACGATGTAAAATACTGGATGCGGCTGTTTGCATTTCACATAACGCTAATAACCTTGGGAAACGTACGAATTCAACTATTCTCCCTGTAGCTATGGATAAATGTTATGGTAGAATGGGCTCTTTAATATTAGTATGGTAACCAGTCTAAAAGAAGGAAAACTCTGAATTCAAACCAAGGGGCTCTCTTCTCGTTAGTCAGAAACTACTTT
Organism: Doryteuthis pealeii; assembly: GCA_023376005.1. Taxonomy (NCBI): domain Eukaryota; kingdom Metazoa; phylum Mollusca; class Cephalopoda; order Myopsida; family Loliginidae; genus Doryteuthis; species Doryteuthis pealeii. The sequence continues at coordinate 114,260,126 of CM042139.1, forward strand.
GAGAGCTCCTCCTTCATTTTCTCCTCCTCATCCAAACATCCTAGCCATAACAATTGTTATGTATAACAATTTAGTTAATATTGTGATCCCCCCCCAAAAAAAAAGACCCAACAAACCAAAACAAAGCAAAAAGCAAAACAAAAACAACCATGATGATCCCCAAAAGTTTGAAATAATTTAATTTTGCCTCATCTGAGAAAAATAATAACTATTCGACGGTAGAGTATATGGCATTTTATTGGTCAAGTCAGGTCAAGTTAGTTCATGAATAGTTTTTTACTGCCAGTACTATGTAACAATGCAAACAACCTTGTCCAGGATTTGAACTCGGTTAGCCGAGTCCATTTACTTCAACGTAACCATTACACAACTTGGCTCCATTTTGATATATGTTATAAGGCAAGCAATTTAGCGCTTCTAATATAAATCAATCTCCTTAGACAGATGTAAAAGTTTTGTTTTGTTTGTTTTGTTTAACGGCATATCAACCTTAGTGGGTTATTTAATGCCAATAAAGGTTTGAAACAAATTCATTCTTAATGGATACTCAATTCTTTTCATAAACACATTTTCTATTTAACCCATAGATGGGACGGTAACAGGTACTACCACTCCGGTCAGAGTGGCACAGAGAGTAATGGTAATGAAGGGGAGCTCCACATTCCCCAAACCTTCAGAACTGGAACCTCACTAGCAAATAGAGTTTAACATAATTTCCAGGACGTCAAAATCCTCAGCCATCGCCTTCTAGCACCCATATGATAAAGTTAAAAATTTGTTCGACTAACTCTTTGTTAGTGATTCGCCACACCGTTTTTCTAAATTAAACTCTAGTATTTTTACTCATATTTTTCTTCTGTCGGAATTTCTGGATGAAGGAATTATAAACAATCTTAACTTTTATTCAGCTTTGATTTTATAGTCACAACGTACTTTTTTGAGAAGCCTATTATATTTGATAAAGTATTCATAATTTCGAACTAAACAATACTATATTTAATCTAAGGCTTGGAATAACCGGAAATCTGATCCTAGAATAGGGGAACGTACCAATATAATGGGTTCGTTGACATTCTCTGTAAGAGCACATTTCTTAATAGAGCTTCATATCTATTAGCTGAAAAAGGACATAGCTATGGGTATCTCCATTGAGTCCAGTGACATCATGGAATTCTTTTAGGAAATGCTTTTAAGAACGGCACTATTGAAGCCATCTACTGGGATGTGATGCGTGACAGACTCCTTATGTGAATATGTACAAGTATTGATGGATGATGTGAACCCAATTAGACATTTGATACAGTTCTCGATTAAAATGAAATAGACACTGAACGTAATAAAAGAACAGAAACACAGGATATCAATATGTATGAAAAAATGTTTACAACCGAATTTCGTTTTATACATTGTGGCAAAAAAGAATCAAACATTGATTTTAATATCTTATTTAAGTAAAACTGATAAGCGGCTACCAAATAGGGTTGGTCAATTTTCAACTTCTTTTTAAATATAAAAAAGTATCACCTGTGAATAGTTGCGTATTGGTATGATAAGTACTGACACTACAAAGTATATTTCTAACTTGCATACATTTTTGACCATTTAGTTTTAAATTTTGTTTCATATGAAGCCTCTTAAAATCCTTGTTTCCAATACATTTAGTAATTAAATTGCTTAAAAATCTTATAATTTTAGTCTCGAAAGGTTTGTCAATTTATTCTATTCAAGCAAAATGAATACGATATATAAAAAGTAGAATTTAAATTGAAATTATAACCCCTACCATACCCCAACAGCTCAGATAAGCTTCGTTTACCGCATTAATTGAGATAGGTCAGTAAAAACATTACAAGATAATGTAAAAATGTTATTTCTGTGTTATCAATGGAACATTAGCAAACAAGTATGAAATCTGCTGGGGAAAAAGGAATGATTTTAATATAAGCTACCATTATTATTGGAACACTCCTCTAAAAGGTCTGCTGGCTACTAATAGTGAGTCTTTTAAGTTTCAATTTTATATAATAATTCTAAGGCATAAAAAAGTTTAATATTATAGACATGACAAAAAATCTATGAATGTTGTGAGAATAATAGCAATTTTTATCATACCATCATATTAAACTTTTCTATGTAAGAGTTTTTTTTAAACAAAGGATGGCCTCATTTCATGGCATAAAACCTTTGTAATGATGTGTCTATGCCTTGCTTTAATTCCATAGTTCAATTTGGAAGTTGTTACTCTTACTGCCCTTTCGACACATTGTGAGTGTGAAGGCAAATCAGGCAACTCTAATTTTGTCCTACTCATTGATGACTCCAGAAGTTCATAATCTGAAAATTCTTTTGTGAATCCAGGCTTATTAGTTCCATTTTGTGATAAGTCGAACAATTGAGACCAATGTGTAGAATCAAAATTTATCTCTGCTATTTTAGTTTTGGTTCGCTCCCCACTCCTGAAAAATTAAAAAATCAGTTTATTGAATTAAAGTAAAAATTTAGCCTTACAAGTCTTAATTTTAATATTTATTATGAAATTAGTATAGTACTTTAAAATTAAACTATAAATCAATTAAGTCATTTAAATCAATGTTATGTGAATTAATTACCTAATGGCTAATATTCTATAGCTTTCTTCCCTCACTTCCAGTTTATCTGATTTAAGCATTGCATACAACATATTTTCTGGTAGGAAACCGAAATCATTACGCTGAATATTTTTGAATGCAATCTCCTGAATTTCAGGTGGTATCTCCTTAATTTTTTGCAGCATATTAAAAATATATAGTTGCTGGTTATGAAACGTATCCCCTATTTTAATTTCAAACAAGCTAAATGCATGCACTCCAAGAATAAACTGGATCAGGCTGTGTAGTTTAAAAAAAATATATATTTAGGGTAAACTCTCGAGTCATAAACACATTACTCTGGTGACTAACGTCAACCATCGGCTTGATTTAAAGACCCTATTTTCCATGTAGCATATATAGGGCTGACTTTACTCCATGAAATCCCTACAAACCTATATGTTACATCTTTTCAAAACCCGGGTTTAATCTGAACTACTTATATTTTTCGATTAACACTCGGCGAAATTCAGAATATTCGATTGATACTATCTAAATGCATTTGCGCAAGAAATGGTAAACTCTTAGAGAAAAATAATTTGTGTAGTTATTCTTTATGTTAATTAGCAACTTTCTCCAGGTAGAGTTAGTTGTGTTTTAAGAATCTACCTACCCTATTACTCAAACATCTAAATATATAAAAGTAAGTTTTTGGTATGTACGTGTCGACGTATGAGTTCAAAACGGGAGGTCACTCTGATTCGAAATCTTGCATACATATTAATATCCTTCTAACCAACAAACACGCCAAATTTGGTTATTGATTTTTACTGATTAAGGTTTATAATTAATTGATTAAGCCAAAATCACCCAATCTGCGAAAGTGTCTGTATAACAACTTCTGCTGATGATAAAATATTGTCCCCCTGCTTGACTTTTTGTTACAGCGATTACCAGCAGTGAAAATTCGGTTTTAGTGAATAAATTTCGCAGTCTTAAGTCGTTCAGCTCGAAATTGATCGCCTATTTATAGTCCAATATTTAAAATATCCATATGGTTGGAAAAAAGATAAAATAATCTTTCTCAATATATAATTTGTATGAGTCTTTATCCATTTAATTATTTTTTATAGCGAGTTAGAAAAAATGATTTTGCTTCGGACAGCAAAAGTATGTTTTAACGAAAAATCAAATCTTATTCATATCGCAATCTTTTTATTCCTGTCTTTAAAATATTGATTTAATTAGAAATGAAATGAAATAATCTATCTTACACATATTTATTTGGTAAGAAAGACCGGGTTTTATCGATTGAATTATTTTTTACAGCGAAGTAAATAACAATAATAAGCAAAAATATTTAAGAATAACTCAACTTTTTTTTAATCAGTATTTAATTTTTTCGTATATACAAAAGAGTTTTAGAAAAAAAAAGCCTTTTACAAAAATAGGTAGGTAAATTATATAACTACTTATTTCGTAAATAAGTAAACATATAGTTGCAATAACAATAACAAAATTTTAAAAATAAAAATACGATGTAGTTGAATAAATATAAGAAGTTTAAGTTAACATTTCGTATATAAACAGTGTTTGAAATGTTAAGTTAAGCTTTGTTTCTTTCGTGTTTATTAAACACAAAACAAGCATAAAATAAAAATGATTCTAATGTACGTAACTTGAATAAGAAAATGGGTTATCTATTTTATCATAATTCTAATGATAAATAAATTCGCAGATTTTTTTAAAATTCACCACATCGTTTTTTTTCTCTTCCTTTTTTTTTTACTAAAAACCGTCGAACTTATCTCGGCTGAACTTGAAAAACGGTCGGAAAATTAGGGTGACACAGAAAAAATAGAACCCACAGATTTTGTAAAAAACTGTTAATTTTAACTAGGGGGAGGTTAAGGTTAGGGTTTGGGTTGAGGTTTAGGATTAGTTTAATGGGAAAATAAATGAATAGTTTGGGTTCTGTTTTTCTTGGTCACCTGTATACAGTGTGACCCCCCCACAAAAAAAACAGAATCCACAAATTTTGTAATAAAACTGTTAATTTTTACTAGGTGGTTTAGGGTTAGAACTTAGGGTTAGGGTTTGGGTTCGGGTTGGATTTTAGGGTTAGTTTAATGGGAAAAAAATAAATAATTTGGGTTCTGTTTTTTTGGGGGGTCACCTTAATCTTCCGACCGTTTTTCAAGTTCAGCCCTTATCTCGAGATTTCTTTAAATCATTTATTAACATTTTTTTAAACTTTAGAAGTTACTTTAATTCATTCATATTGGTGTCGTCTCGAATATAACATTTATTTCGACCGTTTATTCATTAGACAATTATCGGCGAGTTTTTAAAAAAATTGATAAATAATTATCTCTTATTAGTTACCACCAATTTTCCCTGTGAAATTTACTCCCCCCCCTATATTTAACAAAATGAAACTTGCATAAAAATTAATATTATCTTTAAAAAAAATTCCATTCGAAAGAAGAAACATTAAACAAACTCCTGATGATATTTTTTTTTAATTTTCAGCTTACGAAAATAATGAAAATTATGATTGAAAAACAATGTTTTCATTTTTGCACCGTTAAATCAACTGAAATTTAACGTAGCCAAAAACAACTTACGACAAGAGGATTTTTAAAATATACTATGAAAAATCAATTAATGGTCCGATTTTCACGAAAATATATTAGGGAAAATATTTTTTTTACCAGGTCTACCCCCATCCCCTATTTTATTTTATGAGATATTTAAAAAAATGAACCGAAATTGGGTATACTTATCTCTTATTTTCTCCCCACTCACTCTTTGGTGTTCCTATTTTTTTTAGTCCAGTCATGGACCGGGTACTTTAGCTAGTATATATGTAAAATGAAATGATTACTATTTTAAAAAAGCCACGCCGGCTTGGACTGTAGAATACGGCAACTACACCTTTGCAGTGAGGTAAAATCCCTCCTGCTGGGCGTGAGTTGCGAATCGTAATGCTTAAAGAGAAATCCTGGTGTCTGTCCATGACATGCAACACTCCCTTTACTTAACCGAAACGGGCAATCGAAGGGGTGCACTCCGATTGGTCTGTTACTCACATCAAGCCTTAGCACTATAAAATTGTCCTGACCCTATTTCCATTAGAGCAAGCCCACAACTCTTTTTATCATATATACGCTAGACATCAGAACTGCAACTACCCGTAAGAATAATATCAGTTTCCACAAACAAGAATAGAAAATGGAGCATATATTTTCTTATCAATTTTACTTTCAAATCCAAGCAAGCCTGAGGATCCCGAGGTAATTTAGGAATAGGTTTACGATAAATATGTCCCATTTTTCACTATAATTCGGTTACGAACAGAGGCAAATATTTATTCTCTCTCCATTTCTCTCTCTCTCTCTCTCTCTCTCTCTCTCTCTCTCTCTATATATATATATATATATATATATATATATATATATATATATGAGTAAGAAAAGGTGGAATGAAAACATCACACAATGCTGTTAAAGAAGAAAACAATTTATAATATAATCATAGCTGATATTGATCAATATTTCGATTTTACAAAAATCATCATCAGAGCTCATTCACTCCCGTAGTTGTTTGGGTCGGAGAGGAAAGTCAAAATGAGTTTACAAAACAAAAAACCTTAATACTGCAAAAAACGAAAGACGTTACAATATTCACCAGCGTGGGCATTTCGCGCCATATATATGTCGGTCATGTTCCATGTATATCTTTTGTCAATAAATGTAGCGAATTTTTGAGATGTTGGCAACAAGGCGAAAACAATTTAAACGGAAGGGGATGGGTGTTAAGAAATGTGACGGTTGGAATTCAAAAGACTTTTAGTAAAGGAATTTTCTACGATTAAATGTTTTTATTATTTAAATTTTATTTTTAAGTTCTGTAATTCATAAATGATTAGATATTTACTGTAATTAGTTTTTATATATAAAGTGAAAAAGTTATGAGCGGGATAGGTTAATATTTTAGAAAAGGAGTTTTTATATATTTTTATTTTACGATTAATTATTTTTAAATTTCTAATTATTATTATTATTAAGTTCTGTATTTAATAAATGATTAAATATTTATTGTGTTTTGTTTTTATATATAAAGTAAAAAAGGTTATGGGCGGAATTGGTTATTATTTTAGATAATGTTAAGCGATTTGGATCTAATGTAAGGTATTATTTTAAACCGAAAACAAAAACAGAATAAAACGGAAAAGATCTTATTCATAAAACAAAACAATAAACCAAAATTTAATTTAGTGGTTTCCAAAACAATGCATTAGCTAAACACATCTTTGATCTCAATCATACCTTTGATTTCAAAGGTGCTAAAATATTAACCCACATACATGATAAAACACTGCGTAGAATTATGGAATCTTGTGTTATTCTTACCCATAAAACCATACCCCAAAGACAAGGTTTCTTTAATATATCCCCTTATCTAGCGACTCTTATTATCAGAAACCATCAAATCCCCTTCACATAACTTTTTCCGTTATTTACGTCCCATTAAATTAAATTTTGGTTTATTGCTTTGTTTTATGAATAAGATCTTTTCCGTTTTATTTTGTTTTTGTTTTCGGTTTAAAATAATACCTTACATTAGATCCATTAAATTAAATTTTTACATTACATTAAATCCATTAAATTAAATTTTGGTTTATTGTTTTGTTTTATGAATAAGATCTTTTCCGTTTTATTTTGTTTTTGTTTTCGGTTTAAAATAATACCTTACATTAGATCCAAATCGCTTAACATTATCTAAAATAATAACCAATTCCGCCCATAACCTTTTTTACTTTATATATAAAAACAAAACACAATAAATATTTAATCATTTATTAAATACAGAACTTAATAATAATAATAATTAGAAATTTAAAAATAATTAATCGTAAAATAAAAATATATAAAAACTCCTTTTCTAAAATATTAACCTATTCCGCTCATAACTTTTTCACTTTATATATAAAAACTAATTACAGTAAATATCTAATCATTTATGAATTACAGAACTTAAAAATAAAATTTAAATAATAAAAACATTTAATCGTAGAAAATTCCTTTACTAAAAGTCTTTTGAATTCCAACCGTCACATTTCTTAACACCCATCCCCTTCCGTTTAAATTGTTTTCGCCTTGTTGCCAACATCTCAAAAATTCGCTACATTTATTGACAAAAGATATACATGGAACATGACCGACATATATATGGCGCGAAATGCCCACGCTGGTGAATATTGTAACGTCTTTCGTTTTTTGCAGTATTAAGGTTTTTTGTTTTGTAAACTCATTTTGACTTTCCTCTCCGACCCAAACAACTACGGGAGTGAATGAGCTCTGATGATGATTTTTGTAAAATCGAAATATTGATCAATATCAGCTATGATTATATTATAAATTGTTTTCTTCTTTAACAGCATTGTGTGATGTTTTCATTCCACCTTTTCTTACTCATATTGTCGGATTCATTTCCTTTCTTTTAACTTATATATATATATATATATATTCACCAAACCCCTTCATTTAAATGTGCTCTAAACTCTCTCCGAGTAGGATATGACACAAGGTACATTTCTTAAGCGAAGTTTAACAGGTTTTCCCTTTCCTAGACTGATTACCTAACCACGGTTAAAGAGCCAAGTATGTCCTACAATTTACTCATAGTTGGGGGGAGAAGTGTTGGATGCAAACCTTTCCCAAGTGTATGAACGCTATGTGAAATCAAATTCTCCAGAAGTTGGACTCAGTTACGCCGTGTTTATTTTCGATAACAATTACACGACGCGCCTCCACAATATATCCGGAGCGTATAGAAAAGGATACAGAGGATATGTTGTTAAAAAATACCAGAATAATAGTAAAAACAGTTCCACACTATGGAGATATTTAACCACAGTCAAAGACCCCATCAGATGAGAACAGTATAAGTAACTGTGTATAGAAGGGGGGGTATATGGGGGAAATAGATGTTTGTATCAACAAGCTCCCGCCGAGAGGGGGGGGGCAAAAACAAGCGAATCCACAGTCTTCCAGCAAGCCAAACCTTCCCCTAGTCAGCACATTCCTCGTCCTCGCCTAGCAGCGTAGTCGAAATAATCTCTAGCAGTTCAAAATCACATTTCTTTACTCAGTCGTTCGCGTCAGTCAACCTGCTACTGCTGACTCCTCACTGCTCAGCGCTTGACTCACATGCCATTTATGTACGTATTTACCGAAACATCCTGGCACTTCGCGTCCGTCCAGTGCCTAAATCGTATCTGCTTTCGCATGCGGGAGGACGCGGGTTCGATCCCGGCAGGCAAGACAATGTCTTGCTCTTTTTCGTTCTCCGTCATACTCCCCCCTGATGTCCTCATCACAAAACGTGCAGGTGGGTGCTGGCCTCTTTGTTCGGACGCTCCTTCGAAGTGAGGGAGCTGCGGCTTCTTCCTCCTCCTCTTCACTACTCTCTGCTTCCCCATTCGCCTCTTCTTCATCCATCTCCTCCTCATTTTCATCATCCTCCTCTTCTTCATCGTCGGTAGTTTCTGAGACACTCATGTCAGAGGCATCATATAGCGATTCCGATCCCGATTCGCCCCTCTGCTCTTCATTCTCTGATGAATTATCAGTGATACTGGATGGCACATGCATTCATGAAACAGGGCGTATGTTTTTCACATGGTGAGGAATCCCATCGACCTGCACAGATTAGGGACTGTTAATTCCAGTTACTTGCCCTATCCTGGATTTACTCGTACACCTACTGTGAGGGATTCTCACCCACACAGCATCCACTACTCGATATTGTCCCTGGTCATCTTGCGGTTCAGGGTTGGCCACGGTATCAATACCCTGAATGCGGACAGTATATTTGTATATAATGTTAAACGGTGCTGTGGCAGTTGAGACGCTGTCTTTTGGCGTAACATTATACAATAAACCACCTCTGGTATAGTACATTGTTTCCTTGCCGCAATTGTTTTCACACGTCTGTGGCTCCTTTCTACAATACTGTTCCCAGCTGGTTCATAGGCACACCGAAATCGGAGCCGTACGCTCCAGTCCTGTAGAAACTGTTGCAAGTGTTGGCTGGTAAATGCAGTCGCATTGTCTGTCAATATCTCAATAGGTGGGCCACGCTCATAGAATACTGACTCCAACTGGCGCACGACACTTGGTGAGTCTTGCCGGCGAATAGGTCGCCAGATTGCAAATCGCGAAGGACCACAATCAATGAGCGAGAGATAATGGTTACCGCCGTAATGCGTGATGTCAACGCCTATCCTACTCCAGTTGTCGTCTACATTAAGTCTCCCTTTTCGCCAGTGCACAGGCGCTGGATCAGTTGACTGGCAAGCCGTATACGTTTTTACTGCCAGTCGTACGTCAGCTTTTGAAATAGTCGGGTCCTGCCTCTTAGCAAAATACAGCGTGCGTTTTATTCCTGGTTGTCCACATCGTTGGTGTATATGTGCAATCTGCTGAATGTTCAGCTGGGTGCAGATGCTGCGCAGGTAGGCTGGGTGGGCTCAACTTCGGTTTTTATACTACTCAGCCACCGCTGTGGCACTCGTGTTAGTTGGTCAGCTTTGTTGGTCTCTCACTTGACTAGAGATACATCCACTTCTAGTCCATACTCTTGAACTAAGTCCACAAGCGTTCTGAGTCGCCTTCGTAGTAGCATTTCGCTAGCTGCTTTGGTAGTTAGCCGTGCCTTCCCTGTTAGTGCGTCAGACATCCATCGGTAGACGCAGGCTGAATCGGTCTTAATATGTAGTACCTTTGCCTGCCACTGGAGTGCCAGGTTAACGCCTTTTAAGACTGCATCAAGTTCAGGTAAGTTAATGTGTTGCACATTATTCGCTGGACGCAACCAGCTCGCATCTTCAACAACTGATCCGTTAGCTTCTAGCGCAACCCCAGTGGCTAGTGAACTTGCGTCCACCCAAACGGTGAATTCGTGCCCGTCGACACACCACTCGCCTCTTATGGGGTCGTCTTGCTGTATTCTATTTAACGTGTCCGTCAACATACCGGCAAGGGGAGGGTCCTTCGTTGCATCGTCCCATCCAGTAGTCACTTTGTTGGCACGACGTTTTATATACGCCGCCGCCACGCGGAGCCATACACAAACTGGATAATGCCCAACAAGCTTTCCGCACAATGAGAAATGGCCCGGCGCGTCATGACTGGTAGAGAGTCTGGAGTAGCTGTCCCCGTGTCCATCGTAGTCTACCGCCATCATTCTGAACGTGAAGTCCCAGCACTCGTGCTCCTTCTTGAAGCCGCTCAGGAGTCTTGCAGGCCAGCCCAAATCTTGCCAGGTGCTCCTTCACCTTATCTGGGGGTGCAAGACATGTATTGATGAAGACGTCATCAATATATGACGACGTAGCTTGTTGTATTGTCGGATCCTGGGAGATGACAGAGTTCATAATGGCTCGCATGATCATCGGTGCTACATTCAAGCCAAATCCCAGCCGCGTGAGACAATACCTCCTTCCCTTCAACATACTGTCTGAAAGGGCCACAGTGATTTGTGTATGTGAACTTGAAGATAAGCCTTCCTCAAGTCCAATATGGCAACCTCAGATCCCTCACGCCGCCATTCTCGCAACTTCTGTGCACATACATCTGCGTTTGCCGTAAACGCATCAACGAATCCGTTGAGCTCCCTGTAGTCCATTACGAGCCTCACCTTATTCTTGTTCGGTTGGACTATTGCCATTAACGGAATCAAGGCTTTGGCTGGACCCAGTTCTTTTGCGGGATACGGTACCAACCGACCATTCTTCAATCATAACTCCAGTTCGTTTTCATATTCAGCGCGAATATGCTCGGCCACAGGGTACTCTGGTACACGATTCTTTAGTGGCTCAGGTGTTTGACCATCCGCCCATTTCCCCGAGGCGGTCCACACCTTCTTCTGTTGATCAAATAGAGCGCTGAAGTCGGGTTCATCGATTTTGATTGCAGCACACTTGGGTATGCTATTCGCAAAGAAGTGAACCTCACCCGACCCCGTCAGGTGTACTCCTCCGAGTTTTTTGATTGCGTCAAAACCCAGTAGGAGATCGAAACCCAACAACTTTCCCTTAACGACCAAGACATCCAGATACACAGGTTGCATGCAGTCTACAGAAAACTTGACGCGGCTAGTCCCATGGCACCTCAGAATCTTTCCATCTGCAGTTAATACGTCGACGTTCTGTCGTCTCCACCGGCGACACACCGATGTGCTCACCAGTATTTTAGAACACCCGGTATCAACTAGGGCCGTGCAGTGTCGTCCGTCGATACATACGTGAACGGTGGGGTGCGCCTTGTTTTTTACTTGCCTGGGGAGGAGACTGGCGCTAACGTCTTTTCCCCTGAGCCGTTTCCCTGGCATTGAGAGGCAAAATTGCCGATTTTCCAGCATCTGAAGCATCGCATCTCCTGGCGTGTTCTGCGGGTGGTCGTTCCGTCGGTCCGTCTTGTTGCACAATCCCTAGCTACATGACCCATGCCGCTGCCCCTGTAACAGGTGAGGGCTCCTTTAAGATGTCGTTCGGGGACCCTGTCACAAATGCCAGCTTCATCACCATCTCAAGACCATGCCCAGATAATCCTGCCCTTCCTGCAAGTTGTCGTATCTTGCTGGCATAAACATCCACGCTTTCTCCTGTCCACATAGTCATTTTCAACTTAGTGTAGGCAGAAAACTCCCCGTCCGAAACGAGATTTGATAAGGGCAATATCAGTCTGGTGATCCTCGTCCATTTCTAAATACAGTTGGAAGGCATCTCCCTCCAAAAACAAGGGCAAAAAACTTGCCACATCATCAACTTTCTGGAGTTTCCCCACCAGTTCTACCTTAGTAAGCCATGCCACAACATCTCCCTCGCCATTAAAGGGCTTTATTATGCCGCTGCCGAGTTTCACTTTCGCCAATATCCAAAGCCGATATTATCCAAAGCGAATATTATCCAAGGCAAATATTATCCAAGGCCGAAATAGCTTATAGAAGGGGGGGAATATATGGGGGGAAATATATGTTCGTATCAACAAGCTCCCGCCGAGAGGGGGAGGGGCAAAAACAAGCGAATCCACAGTCTTCCAGCAAGCCAAACCTTCCCTGGTCAACACATTCCTCGTCCTCACCTAGCAGCTGCAAAATCCGTCACCGTAGTCGAAATAATCTCTAGCAGTTCAAAATCACATTTCTTTACTCGGTCGTTCGCGCCAGTCAACCTGCTACTGCTGACTCCTCACTGCTCAGCGCTTGACTCACATGCCATTTATGTACGTATTTATCGAAACATCCTGGCACTTCGCGTCCGTCCAGTGCCTAAATCTTATCCGCTTTCGCATGCGGGAGGACGCGGGTTCGATCCCGGCAGGCAAGACAATGTTTTGCTCTTTTTCGTTCTCCGTCATACTGTATGTATAGCATTCCGTGTAATCTTAGCAGTGTATATAAAGATAAAGTCATCCATGGTAACGTAAAGCTGATTGTTTATTTGCTTGAATTTTACGGCATGTCAACTCTTTTTGGGTTATTTTATGCTGAAGGCGTTTTTGATGGGTATTCAATTTCTTTTTAAGTTCAATCTTTTAAAAACACATTATGTTTCTATTTAGTCCATTGACGGGACCCTAACAAGTACTACCACTCCGGGTAAGAGTAGAACTGAGAGTAATGACGATGAAGATGTAATCCGCACTCCCAAGAGCTCCAGAATTGGAACCTCACCATTAGATACAGTCATACTCCGGATATTAAGACGCCCAACCTCCGTCTTATAGCACATATGTAATAAAATGGGTCGTGGCTTCGTCATAAGGGTAATAGGCTCGAGTCAATCATATAGAAAAGTTCTCTGGCCACCCGTCTTGCTTAAGTGTAGTATTGCATGCCATGTACTGCTCAGCTATCATGATTCCATCCTTAAGCATCACGGGTCGCCATTGGCCAACTAGCAACCACATTCAGGGATGTCTTCCTCCTCTACAGAGATATAATCGGCCAATTCTACCACCCTAGCTTACATGGCTAACGTAAAGCTGGAAGAACATTAGGAAGTAGTAATGCGACAGGTATGTCTGATCATGTGTTGATAAAGAATGGGCTCACTAAACCCGAAGGTGTTGAATATACTAAGCTTTTTCAGTTGGTCTATCAAAAGAGCGAGAAACGCGGCTTGTAAAGAGAACCTCATAAAAACCATGTATGTTTTTAGTACTAGTTTTGGTTTCTTGGTTTCCCTGTTTAAATGTCACATCAAATTGCATGGGTAATTCAATGTCAAAGTCATCCTTGTAGAAGTAAAACCGTAGTATTATTTAATCCATAGATGGAGGATGAGGGCCTTCATATTGTAGTATGTAAATTATGCACTGCTATAAAAGTAGTACCGCCTTAGTAAAGGAAAGACAACGTCTTTTCCAGATACCGCTTTACTCCATGACAATATGGTGACGTAGACACGATTTCTAAGCTCGTTGGATGGCCCAGAATACGTCGAAACTTGGATTAGATTTTCGCAGTGTTGGCTAGAATGAAAAAGTTGAAAGATCAGAGAGCCTCTGAAAGGGAGAATGAAATTACGCATTTATTTTTGGCTTCAGCAGGATGTGAAGCCACAAAGAAAATATCAGTTATGGTGTACCAAAATACCAAAAAACGTATGAGGAAATTTAAACAATAATAAAAATGAATGCGCGTCCGAAATAAAAACTGGTTATTGCAGAAAGAAGGTAGTTTCTGGAAAATAGACAGAACCTAATAAAACCATAAGTAAAGTTGCCGGGGCGACCTAATGTCGGTATCAACCGGACAGCGAGGGAGTCTATCCCCTTTTCACTAGCGCTAGACCAAGGAGATTATTTTAGCATCTGAGGTGAAGTGCCACACCCACCACCAGCTCCTCACTTTACCGCACAGATCTCTGTGCTACTCATACGCTGAGTTGGCGAGAGTCGGTATCGAACCAAGAACCTTGTGATTCCTAGCCAAACACTCTACCAACTTAGCTAAACCGGTCCTAAAAATAAAATAAATCCGTAATGCAGTATAAATATATATTTACCAACTCCTCCGCACGAGCAGGATACGACACAAGGGCAATTTCTTAAGCGGAGTTTAACAGGTTTTGAATTCAGAGTTTTCCTTCTCCAAGACTGGTTACCTAGACATGGTTAAAGAACCCAGTCTGCCCTGCTATTTATCCATAGCTGGAGGAAGAGTAGGATTCATACCTTTCCCAAGGGTATTAGCGCTAAGTGAAATGCAATTACCACGTCCAGGATTTGAATTCGGGGCGACGAGTCCATTTCCCATGACTTTAACCATTACACCACGCGCTTCCTACGTAATGCAGTATATAAACACAGATTGAAAGAAGCAACAAGATATTATGAGAGTTTGAAAAACTGGGTTCGTGAGAACTGTCTATAGAAGACGAATAGATCCTTATAAGACTAATTGAAGGTATGTATAACATTGCATACAAACATAACATTTTCGAACGGCTTCAACTGAATGAAATAAATTTAGAAGCAAGTGTAGAATTCTTGCAGCAATTAGAATTAATTGACGGATTCAATAATTCCAAAAATAATGTGGAAGCTTACAGCGCAACTAAAAGCCTAATTAAGTGCAAATATTGCGACGAAAAACACGAAGAGACATGAAAAAAAGTATCCAGCCCGAGGAAAATAATGTTTGGATTGTAAAAGAAGAAAATACTTTAGTCTGTATGCAGATACACAAAATATAAAAACGGTGGAAAATATAAACCCTCATACGGAAAATACGGAAGTATATTCGCTAAAGACATGTACAAAATCAAGAGAAAGGATAAAAAGTTTTAAGTTCTAAACAAATTAAACTGGTATGACGATAAATGGATTATATTGCGACAAAATATGATATATAGGATACCCAACATGTAAAGAAAGTATTTAACCAGACGATAAGATGATGAATAAAATATTGGAAGTATCTACACCAAAAATTTTGTAGGAATTGGAATCCTTTGTGGGATTGATTAATTTTATAGCAAATATCTACCTAGATACAACGACATAATAGAACCATTTGCATAATTATGACAAAAGAATGCAGAATTTAATTGGACTCAAAGACAAAAATTTAGCTTTTGAAAGTTTGAAAAAGGTACTAATAAAAAAACAGATTGCAAAGATCTTTGACCAAAAAAAAAAAAAAAAAAAAAGTAAGTGACTTTGACGACAAATGCAAGCAAACATGCAGTAGGTGCAATTTTATCTGAAGAAGGTCATCCAATTATGTAGGTATTTACCGCGTATCCCACGTATACGGGTGGGACACAAGGCATTTTGATGTGGGTCCACCAACAAGCCGAAGCTCATGGGATGGTAGGTGCAAAAATGCATTGATCCCGTCGACATTCCCCCTCAAGGGGGCACCTCAGACAGTGGGTAATAAACCCAGCTTTGGCCTCTTTAAATCAAAGTGGCAGGTATTGCCTTTGGGGATAGACCCCTGGGATCAACTCTGTTAACATTACTTAACCGGTCTTATAGCCAAAGAATTCTGAACACCCGACACGAGGGCTAATTATGTACCTATCGAGATAATTAACGTCAGTCGAGGTTAACTCCTCAAATATTGAGAAAGAGGCACCAGCAATAGTTTGGAGTAAAGGACGAACGCGAGATCTTATGTTAGAAAAAGTTTTTTGTTAAAATAAGACCATAGACCTTAGGAGTTTATACTTAACACATCTTCAAGAATTTTAAGATGGGCAATAAAATTCAAGGATTTTTGAATTCGACATTATATACATAAAGGGGAACACTATTCAACACATAGATCCGCTATCCAGACTAAATTTGTACAGTAAAAAGTTAGAAACATCTGAAAATTTAGCAGATAAAATACCGCACTAGGTTGAAACCGATGTATTACACCTAAATCGTCTCAGAATCAAAACCAAACAAGATCCTGTGTTAAGTCGAATTTCAGTCATAATGACATGAAACACATGGAGCAATTGTTCAATGGCAGAAAAAGTCTACAAAATCGAGGCATAAATTAACTGTAGAAAATGACATAATATGAAGTGGATATATTATAATACCCGCCCAAAGTTTAAGAAAAGAAGTAATAAGATATATACATGATGATGTACATTGTGGTATAACAGCGACATAAAATAGATTAAAATTACAAGCGTAGTGGCCAGGATATTCTTGAGGTGTTGAAGACCATGTTAAAAGATTCCTAAAATGTGCTAAAATAAAATATTGGTAAGAGAATTCACTGGTGGCCTAAAAAAAAATAACCATGGCCGATGGTATACATAGATCATGCTCATATTAAAGGCATGGAGCCACAAATACAAAACAAATTCAAAGAATAATATTCTTAAAAAAGAGGATCCTTAAAACTTTAGTCTCTGATAACCCACAATAATTTTGCGACAAAAAGTTGTGCGCATGACTAAAGCGTTTGGGAGGCGTGGCTTATAAAACGCCCCTTACACCCACAATCGAATGGAATCCAAGAAATAATGGCGGTAACTTTGAAAATGGGACTAATAGCATTTTTCCCATTTAATGATAAAATAGAGATTTTTTTTATCAAGATTACTATTAAGCTATAGAACAATTGTGAATGCCGGCAGAGTACAAAGTCCCTCTGATTAATGGGTAGACAGATTAGAGCTCCCATAACAATGTCGTGTTCAACAAATGAAAGTATAATGTATAAAAAAACAGAAAACAAAGAATCTAATTCAGTGGAGGCGAATTTTATATTACTAAAAGGACAAAGACAGCAATACTAATGAGAAATGGACAAAATATAATCGCCCATGCAGATCAATTTAGAAGCAGAATGAAACCAAATGTTATGGAAATAGTGTAAGAATCGAAGAGGGATGACGGGTCTAGTGAATTCAGTTATGAAAATGAACAATCAATGAATGAGAAAGACGATGAATCGGAGGAAGAAAATAAGTTTGAACCAGGTACTCTATCAGAAGAAGTTAGGATACTCTCCCAGAAAGACCGGTTCCGGGAGGTGTAGTACAATATATAAATGAAGTAATGCTATAAAAGCACTACCGCCTCAGTAAAGACGGCTACTACTCTCGACAAGACAATTTCTGTTCCAGAGACTGCTTAACTTTGTAATATATATAAGAGTATTAGTCAGAAAGTAAAAGTAATAGCGAAACTAGAGTTCGAACTCATTTATTATGATCTCGCCATCTAGCACACAACAGCGATTCCACCCTTAAGTCACTAATTGATTAGGAAAACATTAGGCTTAAGGCTTCAAGGTAATATCATCGGATTGTCCTCGTAACCGGGGATATAAATATAAGCTTTAATAGCGCAACTAGGGATATATATATATATATATATATATATATATATATATATATATATATATATATATATATATATATACCAACCTCTTCGCACGAGCAGGATGTGAGACAATGTCAATTTCTTAATCAGATTTTAACAGGTTAAGTCTATTTCCTACAACTCTAACCATTAAATCAGGCACAGCGGGTGATATATGCCTAATAGCGAAACTGAGTCTCGAACTCGCTTACTATGATCTCGCAGTCAAGCACGCCAAGGGAGTTACACAAATTACTGTATAATTGATTAGGAAAATACTGGGCTTAAGGCTTCAACGTTACCCTATCAGAGTTTCTTGGAGATTTAAGCCTTAGTTAAGCATTGTATTTTACGCCTCGTTTGTGAGTTCAGTTAATGAGTCTAACACTGGAATCCAGCAGAACGAACAGAAACAATACCACGACGTATTGTGTTAATATGATCAGCTTGAAGGATTCACCTCTCTATGTCGGATATAAAATTGAGTTTTTGTTTTTGTTTCTCAGAGATAATAATTGGGAATATTTTTATCCGATTATGTCAGCTTATAATAATTTGCAAAAACCAGCAAGAGTCAACGACATTTTAATTAATAATAATGTTATTCATCTAACGAATAATGTCGAGCGAGAATTACCATATTACGTCTGCATCAACACGCAGGTGTTCAACAATTGCACTTATGTAATATCTAATTTCTTTAAGTTAATTTGCAGCTGATTCTTATACTGATACCATTTTACAGCCAATGTGGTTTCTTTTCCTTACGCTTTTTGCTAATAATGGTAATACTTTTTACAGCAGGACTCAACGCAATTGATCACGTATTTAGACACTTGATCTAGTGAACTTATTCTTCATTATATTTCTAGAGAGGAAAAAACTTGCTGTCTTGTGAATATTCAATAACACTAACATGCTAACGATTATTCACTAGCAGATGTCGGACTTGATTATGCCTCTTAATGTTTATTTTTCTTCTTCTTTTGGTTGTTTTATCTATTACAGAGAGGATGGAAGAAGTGTCAGAATAAAAATACATATAAACAGTTTCTGGATCGAGAAATAAATGTGCTTAGTGTACATACAAATAAATGCCTTTGAAAGCGAAGTGCATTCTTGTGTGCTGTCAACAAACTTACGGCTGTTTTTTTTTTTTGTTGTTGTTATTATTTGCTTATTTTTATAATCTTTTAACTGGGTTTTAATGAATATGTGTTTTTATTTTCTGAACGATAACGCTGATCTTAATATTAACAGCTGATTTAATGAAATGTTATATGAAAAAAAATAAACACGGAGATAGAGGCACAAAAGACAAACAATAAGAGATAAAAAGGTTTCTACCTCTCTTACCATTCTCCCCCTCCTCTCTTTCTCTTTCTCTTTCTCTCTCTCTCTCTCTCTCTCTCTCTCTATATATATATATATATATATATATATATATATATATATATATATATCTAGCAGCCGCTAGGACAACTTCAGTTCCAGTATTCTTCTGAGGATGGGAATTTCTTCCCGAAATATTGAGAAATAAATGACAGGTTAACAAAAAACATCATAGTTACCTTCTTTTTTCTTTACACTCGCATTGTGACAGCCTTCAAAACCAACCAACAAACCAATATATATATATATATATATATATATATATATATATACAAGGTGTGTCATAAAAGTATCGAGATTGAAGCTGTATTTACCAGGATAGAAATGAAAAATGAATGGAACGTTATTTTTCTTCAGAACACAAAGTGTGTCAAAAAGTACAAAATATCTCGATACTTTTTTGAGCCACCTTGTATATATCATCATCATGTCGCGCTGTTAGCAGGAATATCCATGACAATCTCTCTCCATCCGTCCCTATCACTCATCATTCTCGGGAGGTCCTCTATGCAGCATCCTGTATCCGCACAGAGCTAGTCAATGTACGTCTTTGCTGGTCGGCCCACACTGGCGTGCCCATGTGCCGGCTTCCACTGGAGGACGTCACTTGTGTGTCAGTGTGTGTCTGTGTGTTTGTGTGGAATGGATGTTGGGAAGCCTTATTGTTCATATTAGAAGCATGCACAAGTAAGAAATAATAATAAACATTCAAAATTATGAATATTATCTTACTTTTAATTTAATCTTGATATTCCTGGCAGACCAGTCTTTTTTTCAAAAATAAAAAGACAGGGATCCGTCGGAAATACCATGATTAAGATTAAAAATAAGATTATATTCATCATTTTGAATTATTATTATTATTATTATTATTATTATTACATTGCAATGCTTTCAATATAACCAACAAGGATTCCCACTATCTATTACACATCTTATTATAATGGATACTGTGTATCTATCTGTGTGTAACCGAAAAAACGTCATCACCAACGTCACAATTCCCTTGGTTATTTACATTATATTCTCAATGGTTTTAATTAAATAATCATTATTTAATCTTAATTAGAATCTCATTTATTAACAATGTCTCTATTAAGCTCTAGCTGAAATATATTTGTCTCAAAACAGCCCATATCATTAATGTGTTTAAAATCCTGCGATGTGTGTTATATATCATCAAGAAATAAACGTGTACATAGTATATGGTGTTAATAATTTGCATACTGGTTTTAATAAAACTGTGTTTAATAAATGATTACTTGGTGTTATTGATTTCTAATATAATTGTTTTATTATCAAACATATTAAAAGCAATCCTATGTTTAATGTTATATTGAAATCGATTAGAATAAAGTAGAAATAAGTAATCTTTTTCTGTTCTTATTTGATTTCATTAATCATCTTCATTCAATATGATATTTAACTATATCATTTGAATACTCGTGCCCGGGGGCTACATTTCTTTTTGCTAATATCTTCAAAGATGCAGACGTGTACTTTATAACAGTATTATATATATATATATATATATATATATATATATATATATATATATATATATATATATATACATACATATATATATATATTATATATATATATATATATATGTATGTGTGTGTGTGTGTTTGTCTGATGAGGCCAATTTGATTTAGCAATTGTCTTCTAGTGTTTGCCTCCGTTGGATTTCATTCTAATTTAATGATTGTTTTGTTAGTGTTATTATTGCTATTACTGTTATTAATGTTACTGCTGTAACCTATCTTTTATCTTCTTTACAAATTATTTGAGTCTCTTAATTGCTGCATTCACACAATCATCAATGCTTGTTGGTTTCTTATTTTTTTTCTCACCTCACGGCTGTAAAGCCTTGTGCCTCGCCATCAATTTCATTGTTCTTTGGTTCATATTTCTCAATTCCTTATTTGTCCAGTTTAAGAAGGCTCCTGAGTATCTTACAATGGAGACTATCCAGGTATTTATCCAATTAGTTATGATTTTGTTGCAGATTTTTAATTTCAATAAGTTTCCATGTTCTTCCGAGGTACTCGCTTCTTATATTTTCTTTCGTGTCCACCTGCTTGATGGTATCTACTTAATACAATTCCTGGTATATGTAATATTTTTCTTCCATGTGTTCTGATGTTTCCCTTTGGGTAGTTCTCTATTCCATTGTTGTTTCTCTTTTTCCGTATTTCATTATAAGCATCACGCATTTTTCCATTCTTTCTTATATCGTGGTTGAATGTTCTAATAAATAGTATTAGAGATTCTAGTTTCTTTTTATTCTTAATATCATCCATGTACGTACAGTTTATCTTTTCCTCCGACTTTGTAAATGTGTACACTCCTTTGCATTTCTAAGTGTATTATTCAGTGGAATCATTGCTATTGCAAATAGTAGCAGAAGTAGTAATAATAGTCTTCCTGTGGATGCCACTTTGAATTTCCGTGTTTATTCTCCAGTTGCTAATTCCTCTCTCCAGTTTTCCATAGCATCTCATGATGAACATTCTGAATTTCCACATATATTTTGGTCCAGTTTCATTTATTTTATTATACAGGTTTGTGGGATTATGCCATAAGCGTTTTCTCGTAGTCTATACATATCATGTCTATTTTCCTACTTGTCCTTACCTCCTGTAGAATGTGTTGATCGTGTGTTCCTCTAGTTCCTTTTCAGTTAGTAATATATTTCTTCTCATATTTATGCAGTTAGTATCTTCCACATATATAACAGATAAGTTATTAGCCTGTTGGATAGCTTTGGATGGGTTTTTTTTTCGAATCTTTTTGGATTACGGTAGTATTTCCTTTTGTCGTCCATGCGGGAATCCTTGCTTCTAGTCGGCCTTCATGTTGTTGCTGTACTAATCGAATCTCTCCAGGATGTATGTAAATATGGTAATATGTGAATTTGCTTCATTTCTGAGTTTTGCCTTCAACAAATCCTGGTTGGTTTTAGCCTCCGAAATTACTTCAATCCATTGTAAATCATTTTTCTTGTTATTTAACTATTTTGCCTTTTGTAGTGTTATTTTCGTTCACATGATTTGCTCCAGAAATGTTTTGATTCATTAGTATTAGGTTGCTCAGTTTTCTTCATGCTTTCTTCATTGGCTTCTTGGTAGAATTTTGTTTTGTTGTTTTGGAATATCCTGTATTATTATTATTATTATTATTATTATTATTATTATTATTATTAGTTTTTCACACCTGTCGTAGCCGGTGGTCCACTGGAGGCTGAGTGACAGCATGTCTCCTCAGGTCTCCAGGACTCTTTTGAGTATTCTAGTCGATCTTAACAGTGCTGTAGTTTGGATGGTCTCGATTCTTCCTCTGATTTCCAATTCACCCAAATTCTCCTCCAGAGCTTTGGGGACCGTACAAAGACCACCAATTACAATTGGTACGACCTTCACCTTCATGTTCCACAGTTTTCTCAGTTTTCTGGCAAAGTCCAAGTATTTGTCTAACTTTACGCTTTCTTTCATTTTCACTGGGTGGTCGGCTGTGACGTCAAAACCCACTAGATGACAGGTTCTCTTCTTGTCAATCAATACTAGGTTTGGTCGGGATTAGGAGATCTGTCTGTACCCCGAAATCCATTATTATTATTATTATTATTATTATTATTATTATTATTATCTCACTTCGTAGCTCATGGTCTTTCCCTGGAATCTGAGTTACAACAATTCAACTAAGGTCTCCAGAATACTTCTTAGTATTCTAGCCGATCTTAACAATGCAATTGTCTGGACGGCTTCAATTCTTCCTCTGATTTACAATTCCTCTACTCTGTTTTCTAAAACCGTTCAAAGGCACCAACTACAAGTGATATCAATGTGGACCTTCATATTCCACAGTCTTGTTCAATTCTCTGGCAAGGTCCGGGTATTTATTTATCGTCTCATTTTCTTTCAACTTCACCCTATGATCAGCTGGGACTGCAAAATCTACCAGTTGACAAGTTCCATTTTTCTTGTTAATCAATACTAGGTCTTGTCTTATGCTGGGATTAGGTGATCCGTTTGTATCTCCAAGTCCCAGAGAATTTTATATGTTGCATTCACGAGAACGGCTTCTGGAATGGGCATATACCATTTTGTTGTATCGTCAAAATTTATTTTCTTGTACAATTATTATTATTATTATTATTATTATTATTATTATTATTATTATTATTATTATTATTATTATTATTATTATTATTATTATTATTATATTTCGAGTATATTGAGGATTTGATGTACGAGAGACGCTCTGTATTTAATTAGTTCTATTTATTTCCACAGAAACTGCGATATTGTGAGCATGATAACACAATTAAAATGAAGAAGTTTTCAGGTACAAAACATTATTTTACTATATAGTCACTAACATTGGCAGTGCATTTTTGTCAGCAAAGAACGGTCGCTTGCATGGTCCGTTTGTAATCGGTTTGCTCCGAAAGTAAGGCCTTTGATTTTATTACTTTGTCCAGCAATGTCGCAGGTGTTTGGTAGTATGTATAGGCAGTTGGTTGATGATAAAACCCAAACTGTGGTCATGAGCATAGTTAGAAACTCGCTAATTACATTTTAGCAGTGGCAACAACGTCGTGAATGACAAGCTACGTTCAATACAACTGCCAAACCACCAGATGAGTGCTGTCATGATCAACTTATCAGCCGACGAAAATAAACCACTTGGACGATAATTGACACTGTCACCAGTATTAAAAGTATGTTACACCTGCAGGTGGTTATTTTTATGACCATAATATACAGGTACTTGTTTTCCCCGGTACATTATGGCTGACTGAAAAAATATTAATTCTGTTGCTGAAAGTACTCTCTATCTAAAGATATTATAGTGTTCCTTATATCAGCTTTAGTTTCCGTGGAAATAAATTGAAGGTATTACTTTCGAAGCGCCTATTGTTTTATGGTTGTATTAGTTAACTCGAGCTCATTAATAGGAATATCAACTGTTAGTTGGGGCAAATAGAGAAAATATTTTCCGAGGCTAGAAAACAATATTGCAATTAAGATATTATCCATATAGCTTAAAAGAGAGAATCAGATCAAGATTATTATACTTTTTACATACTGAACCATAAGCAATAGCTCTTAAGTAAACATCTCAAACGTCATAATTAAATTATCACAATGTGATATATTCACAGGTCCTGCTTGTTTAAATATCAATACTGGAAGAATTTACGTACTTCTTATAAGTTTATTCGCGCGATGATATTTTACACTAGATTAAGTTCCATATATAAAATACTCTAAGGGTTACTGATCCGGACAAATGAAACCTGCGTAATTGATTTTGGATTTTGATAATGTCGCTTTTAAACAATTGGCCATTAAAATGCGTGACTCGCAGTTCTCTTTTGTTCTGTTCCATTTACTAGTAATCTTGCATGTTATACTTTTATTAGAATACTGACATGGTAATCAGGTTTAGGCTTATGGTCAAATCAGGATTAAAGCATAAGTTGCCGTTAGATCACCGGGTTAAACAACAAAGAGTCTGTTTAGTACTTTAATTGAGTGACTACTTAAGCAACACCAGGCCCTGTAAGCCATCTGATAGTTATAAATTTAACTTAGATTCAGCGTTAACTTACTCGAAAACAAAGTAACCAAAGAACCAATCAGGTTTCGGTTTCTTTTCTTTAATGGAATATCAAAATTCATGGGATATTTAATGTCAAATCCATCCTTGTAAAATAACAGTAGTGGTATTTTTAACCCATGTGTTGTAGTATGAGGGTGTTCGTAACTTTTTCAATTGTATTAATTCGAAAGTAAACGCAATAGCACGACTGGAGTTCGAACTCGCTTACTAGGATATCGAAGTCCAGCACGTTAGCCACTGCTTCGGGGATCTCCCCATGGCACTTAGCGGAAAGAGCCAGCAGATGAATGCAGAGAAAATCAACAATCTGAAAATGTTCTGCCTAGATAAGCAGTTAACAGTTGATCGTGCAAACTCGTTCATTCCTTAAAAGCTGAAGAAAACCGATAAAGCTGTGATCGTTTAAATTCCATTTGGCGAGTAGAATCTGTTTATTTTGCATTTGGAAGTTTAAGTTTAAGCCTATTATGCCAGTATTCATAACTATTTAGATTTCATCGTTGAGAGCAAATCTTGAAATATTTCATCAATATTCTCATCGCATTTAATTGATCCACAACCTGCATCGTCTTCCAAATGAACGATTTCTTTTGAAAAAGGTTTTGGAAACCTTTTCATTAAACCTTTCAATTCAAGTCATCAATTAATATTACATAATTTCTTTAACACATGGGAAGTGTCTCAATATTCTCATCATATTCAATTGATCCACAACCTGCATCCTCTTTCAAATGAACGATTTGTTTTGGAAAAGGCTCAGGAAACTTTTTCATTAATTCAAAGCATTATTTAATATTACACAATTTCTTTAATGCATGGGAAGTGTCTTGAGTATTCACTCTTATTTTACGCATTAGTTCAATTTTACGCTCACTGGATATTCAAAAAGATTGTTGACATATTTCGTTCTAACTTAACCCTTAAAACACTTAAAGGCTTACCCATCAGATACCATGTAGCTGAGCTTACAAAATTCTCACAAAGTTTGAGTATAAAACACACCCAAAATTCGCTCCAAGACGCAGACATCTTGTTTTAATGTTATCACATCATTCTATTTAAATAAAACGGATAGTCGCTATATTAGGCCCTTACCGATCTGCCTAAATCCAAAATACAGTGTAGATTGAAAAACTTGAAATATATGTCCTTAGTAAATGAAAATTAATAAAATAACCAGGTACGAAATATCGACTTTACGAACTGGTGGTTGAGCAGTTCATGATATGAACTGTTTTGAATGCCCAACAATAATAAATAAAACAAAAACGCCTTCGGCATGAAATGACACAAGTGATGAGATGCTGTAAAATTCAACCAACCAAATTGAGTCGTTTTAATTCCTGTTTCATAAAATTGTCTCTTTTTCTGTAAGATTGCATACTACTGCTTACGATGTGCCATTTCTGCTGCGTTACAGTAATATACAAAGGAAACCGGATAATTGAAATATAGATTTTTACGCCGACTTTTGAATGAGTAGTCTATTTTGTAGTGTAAGAATAGCCAAATCTTCCATTGTCTCACGTCGAATCAGGAACAGAGAAGTTCTCCAATCATCTTGCTATAAATGCAAATCTTTCTTTATTACGCAGTGAATGAAGGCAATAAGAATCCATTTCAAATATTTTGTTCGTGAATGTAAGGAAATATATAAGAAAGGAGAATTTCGATATAAGATTATTTCATTACTTTTATAAGTGATAGAAAGACTCTTTCTCTTAGATGTAGCGGAAGTTAGTCAGAAGTTTCTATACAAGAGAAAATGGAATAAATAAATTGAATAAAAGAAAAAATACAACAAAAAAAAAAGAAAGCAAGAAAGAAAAAAAATGCCCAGTCAAAAATATATGGTAAAAGGAAAAAATAACAGGTAATGAAGAAATCAATTTGTGGTCTATATTCTTAATGGGAATTCGACAATATCTATTTGATTTGATGGTATAGAAGGCCGTCCAATATTCACATTCAATATTACAGTATTAGAAACATAGAATAGGTGAAAGCAATGGTAGTCTCCTGTATCTGGATAAACACTTACTTAGCATATATATATATATATATATATATATATATATATATATACCAACGTCTCCACACAAACAAGATGCGACACAAGGTAAATTTCTTAAGCGGAGTTTAACATGTTGAAATTAAAATTTTTACTTCTCCTAGACTGGTTGCCTAACCAAAGTTGATAAACCAATTCTGTTATAATCGATTAAGAACAAATGTAGACAGTTCGTTTTGGCCTTTTATTTTGCATGTGAACTTGATATAATGAGTATATCTCTCACCTGCCGAGAGTTCTGCTATTTTTACGCGAGGTAATACAGAGAATCATTACCTATCAAATCTGCAAATAATACTGAAAATTACCACTAGGTGATGTGGTGACGGTAGTATAAACGCGAACGCGCCAAAGTCAAACCTCTTTATTATGACTCGATAATGTCTTGAAACACGGACAGAGGTCTTTGTGTCTATAACGAATTCGTTTCGCATGGAACACGATAACCTTGATTAAATATATGTCTTTATTCTAAACTTTTATTTCTCTTACATATACTTTGCACATAAGAATATGGAGGTATTTTGGAGGCAAAACAAAGGGATCTTATATGCTATGAAAGTACTATTCATCTTCTTTCTTTAATTCGTTCATGCCAGATATAATCACATTTTCATTGTATCTTCTAGTCTAATCCGTATGGATTCTCTCATATTTAGTAACATATGCCATAATTACAAAATCACAATCAACCAAGATTCAGTGACAAGTTCCCACTGCATCATCTTTTAAAATATCGTGAAAATAAGATCTTTAATTTAGGATGTGGGATGGTTCTTACGCATTCATTTTTTAATGCTTTTCTTAGCATTAAAGACATACTCAACTCCCGACTTTTTTCCTTTCTTCACCGTTATTCGAATTTCATGGAGTGAGTATCACAACCTTCAGAGAGGAATAAAAGTTTGTTTCCCATGTGTGTATTAATTTAACTGCACAGTCCTATATATGTAGGTTCCAGGAGCAGGAATGTGACACAAAGTCGTAAGTTTGGGGCATTTAGCGGGGAACAAACTCACTATTCAGTAGTAATGGATCTGCGAGAATAGTTTGCTAAACATCAGACCAAAATATGATGCGTATTATACATAATTCTTCTATACATATAAAAGGAAGTTTGGTATGTGAGTATCGACGTATAACTACAAAACGGGAGGTCACTCAGATTCGAAATCTTGCATAAATTGATATCCTTCTAACTAAGAATCACGCCAAATTTAGTTATTGATTTTTACTTATTAAGGGATATAATTAATTAATTAAACCAAAATCACCCAATTTGAGGAACTGTCCGTATACAAGCTCCTGTTGATAATAAAATATTGTTCACTGCCTGCTTTTTGTTACAGCGATACCAGCTGTGAAGCTTAATTTTAGTGAATAAATTTCTCAGTCTAAGCCGTTCAGCTCGGGATTTCTCGCCTATTTATGGTCCAATCTTGAAAATACTTATATGGTTGGAAAGAAAAGAAAATAATCTTTTTAAATATGGAATTAATATGTGTTTTTATTGATTGGATTATTTTTTGCAGTGAGTTAAAAAAATTGCTTCGGACAGCTGATAAGAATTTTTTTTTTTCAGACTAAATTTTAACGAAAAATCAAATTCATTTTCTCGCCTATTTACGGTTCAACCTTTAAAATATTTATATGGTTAAAAATAAAATAAAATAATCTTTCTAAATATGGAATTTGTATGTATTTTTGTCCATTGAATTAGTTTTTACATCGAGTTAAAAAAATAATATTTTGCTTCGGACATCTTAGTATTTGAAGTAGGATTTTTTTCATACTAAATTCTAACGAAAAATCAAATCTTATTTATCGCATATTTATGTTCCTATCTTAGAAATATTCATTTGGTTAGAAAGAAAAGAAAATAATCTTTCTAAATATGTAATTTGTAAGTGTTTTCATTCATTGTATTATTTTTATGGCGAATTAAATAACAAATCAAACGAAAACATTTAACGATAACTCAACCTTTTTTTTATTAATACTTTCATTTTAGAATAATCAGTATGACTAAAATCTTTTTTGTAAGAAACTATTCATGAAATAAACATTATTAGATAAATACAGGAAACATCCTAACTACAAATAAGGTAATGTTTAGTTATTAGCTTTGTTACTTTTCGGGGATAAAGAAGAACTGAATTTGTCGTATGAACAAAAGAGTTTTAGAAATAAATAAATAAATAAATGAATAAAACACTATTATAAACTAAAAAATTGTAATACGGACAATTGTAAATATTTAATTCTTAGCATTTACTCATACTTAGCTATGTTGATCGTCAAATCTTTAATAAACGAACACTTTCCAATTAATCAAGAAATTTTTCTACAAATAAAGACACATGGATTTTACAACATGTTAACCCTTGAGTGATTTAATGCTGAAGTCCTGATTGTTTTATTCATTATTATTGGATATTGGTATTTTATTTTATTCATTATGATTGGGGTTTTTATAAATCCTTTTTTATTCATTTACCCCATTGGTGGGACTAACAGGTACTACCACTCCGGGCCAAAGTGGACCTGGGATTAATGGCAATACAGGGGTAATCCACACTTCTAGAAAGTCCAGAATGGTAACCTCACCCCAAGAGGCAATTTAACCTCATACGCAAGAGACTAAGACCCTCAGCAACCGCCTTGTAGTACATCTATGATAAAAAGGTTTCGTAATTTTGCCAGAGCAATACAATCGTTATAATAATCATATAGGTTCTAGGGCTTGACGGGACCAGATGATTGATCGAGATGGGGGCCTTTCCGATCGACCTAGCCCAAGTAAGGATCAAAGTGGGATGTAGCATGTCATGGATTGCTCAGCCACCAGGATTCCGTCCATAAGCATCACGGGTCGCGACCCAAGGCTTACAGTGGGCCCAATTGGAAGGAGGTCTTACTCCTCAACTGAGGTGCAGTCGGCGTATTATACAGTCCCAACTGACAGACATAAATAAATAAAGAAGTTTAATACCTAGCTCCTTTAAATTGTTACTTTTTTAGCGGTAAAAAAGAAAATTAACTAAACGAATTTATTTTATCACTTTAATGCAACAAGCAATTGAATTTCAGTTTTTGTCATATATACAAAAAGTTTTTGAAAAAAAAAAAATTCAAAACACTCAAGTGTAGGAATACATTTAAAAAATGATATTTTAAATGTAAACAAAAAGAAAAAAATACCTAAAATAAACAAACATTGTACTATACGAATTATCAGCGATTTAAAAAATTTGATTAATCATTTTCCTCTCTTTTTAAAAAAAATTGATAAACCATATTCTCTCTCTTACTCCCGTTTTCTCTTTCTCCCTCCATCTCTGTTGTTCCTAATTTTTTTAATAGTCCGGTCATGGACCGGGTACTTTTGCTAGTATACATATATTACTAGACATCATACATGTATATTAAGTCATTTTTTATCGATATAATTAACCTTGATAAATACTTCATTAATAGACTGTTGAGAGCATTGAAAACATTTACCGGAGAGCACCACTATAACAGATTCGTTTTCGTCATGGAACACGATAACCTTGATTAAATATATGTCTTTATTCAAACTTTTTATTTCTCTTACATATACTTTGCACATAAGAATAGGGAGGTATTTTGAGGCAAAACAAAGGGATCTTATATGCTATGAAAGTACTATTCATCTTCTTTCTTTAATTCGTTCATGCCAGATATAATCACATTTTCATTGTATCTTCTAGTCTAATCCGTATGGATTCTCTCATATTTAGTAACATATGCCATAATTACAAAATCACAATCAACCAAGATTCAGTGACAAGTTCCCACTGCATCATCTTTTAAAATATCGTGAAAATAAGATCTTTAATTTAGGATGTGGGATGGTTCTTACGCATTCATTTTTTAATGCTTTTCTTAGCATTAAAGACATACTCACTCCCGACTTTTTTCCTTTCTTCACCGTTATTCGAATTTCATGGAGTGAGTATCACAACCTTCAGAGAGGAATAAAAGTTTGTTTCCCATGTGTGTATTAATTTAAACTGCACAGTCCTATATATGTAGGTTCCAGGAGCAGAAATGTGACACAAAGTCGTAAGTTTGGGGCATTTAGCGGGAAAAACTCTTACTCGAAAACAAAGTAACCAAAGAACCAATCAGGTTTCGGTTTCTTTTCTTTAATGGAATATCAAAATTCATGGGATATTTAATGTCAAATCCATCCTTGTAAAATAACAGTAGTGGTATTTTTAACCCATGTGTTGTAGTATGAGGGTGTTCGTAACTTTTTCAATTGTATTAATTCGAAAGTAAACGCAATAGCACGACTGGAGTTCGAACTCGCTTACTAGGATATCGAAGTCCAGCACGTTAGCCACTGCTTCGGGGATCTCCCCATGGCACTTAGCGGAAAGAGCCAGCAGATGAATGCAGAGAAAATCAACAATCTGAAAATGTTCTGCCTAGATAAGCAGTTAACAGTTGATCGTGCAAACTCGTTCATTCCTTAAAAGCTGAAGAAAACCGATAAAGCTGTGATCGTTTAAATTCCATTTGGCGAGTAGAATCTGTTTATTTTGCATTTGGAAGTTTAAGTTTAAGCCTATTATGCCAGTATTCATAACTATTTAGATTTCATCGTTGAGAGCAAATCTTGAAATATTTCATCAATATTCTCATCGCATTTAATTGATCCACAACCTGCATCGTCTTCCAAATGAACGATTTCTTTTGAAAAAGGTTTTGGAAACCTTTTCATTAAACCTTTCAATTCAAGTCATCAATTAATATTACATAATTTCTTTAACACATGGGAAGTGTCTCAATATTCTCATCATATTCAATTGATCCACAACCTGCATCCTCTTTCAAATGAACGATTTGTTTTGGAAAAGGCTCAGGAAACTTTTTCATTAATTCAAAGCATTATTTAATATTACACAATTTCTTTAATGCATGGGAAGTGTCTTGAGTATTCACTCTTATTTTACGCATTAGTTCAATTTTACGCTCACTGGATATTCAAAAAGATTGTTGACATATTTCGTTCTAACTTAACCCTTAAAACACTTAAAGGCTTACCCATCAGATACCATGTAGCTGAGCTTACAAAATTCTCACAAAGTTTGAGTATAAAACACACCCAAAATTCGCTCCAAGACGCAGACATCTTGTTTTAATGTTATCACATCATTCTATTTAAATAAAACGGATAGTCGCTATATTAGGCCCTTACCGATCTGCCTAAATCCAAAATACAGTGTAGATTGAAAAACTTGAAATATATGTCCTTAGTAAATGAAAATTAATAAAATAACCAGGTACGAAATATCGACTTTACGAACTGGTGGTTGAGCAGTTCATGATATGAACTGTTTTGAATGCCCAACAATAATAAATAAAACAAAAACGCCTTCGGCATGAAATGACACAAGTGATGAGATGCTGTAAAATTCAACCAACCAAATTGAGTCGTTTTAATTCCTGTTTCATAAAATTGTCTCTTTTTCTGTAAGATTGCATACTACTGCTTACGATGTGCCATTTCTGCTGCGTTACAGTAATATACAAAGGAAACCGGATAATTGAAATATAGATTTTTACGCCGACTTTTGAATGAGTAGTCTATTTTGTAGTGTAAGAATAGCCAAATCTTCCATTGTCTCACGTCGAATCAGGAACAGAGAAGTTCTCCAATCATCTTGCTATAAATGCAAATCTTTCTTTATTACGCAGTGAATGAAGGCAATAAGAATCCATTTCAAATATTTTGTTCGTGAATGTAAGGAAATATATAAGAAAGGAGAATTTCGATATAAGATTATTTCATTACTTTTATAAGTGATAGAAAGACTCTTTCTCTTAGATGTAGCGGAAGTTAGTCAGAAGTTTCTATACAAGAGAAAATGGAATAAATAAATTGAATAAAAGAAAAATACAACAAAAAAAAGAAAGCAAGAAAGAAAAAATGCCCAGTCAAAATATATGGTAAAAGGAAAAAAATAACAGGTAATGAAGAAATCAATTTGTGGTCTATATTCTTAATGGGAATTCGACAATATCTATTTGATTTGATGGTATAGAAGGCCGTCCAATATTCACATTCAATATTACAGTATTAGAAACATAGAATAGGTGAAAGCAATGGTAGTCTCCTGTATCTGGATAAACACTTACTTAGCATATATATATATATATATATATATATATATATATATATATATACCAACGTCTCCACACAAACAAGATGCGACACAAGGTAAATTTCTTAAGCGGAGTTTAACATGTTGAAATTAAAATTTTTACTTCTCCTAGACTGGTTGCCTAACCAAAGTTGATAAACCAATTCTGTTATAATCGATTAAGAACAAATGTAGACAGTTCGTTTTGGCCTTTTATTTTGCATGTGAACTTGATATAATGAGTATATCTCTCACCTGCCGAGAGTTCTGCTATTTTTACGCGAGGTAATACAGAGAATCATTACCTATCAAATCTGCAAATAATACTGAAAATTACCACTAGGTGATGTGGTGACGGTAGTATAAACGCGAACGCGCCAAAGTCAAACCTCTTTATTATGACTCGATAATGTCTTGAAACACGGACAGAGGTCTTTGTGTCTATAACGAATTCGTTTCGCATGGAACACGATAACCTTGATTAAATATATGTCTTTATTCTAAACTTTTATTTCTCTTACATATACTTTGCACATAAGAATAGGGAGGTATTTTGGAGGCAAAACAAAGGGATCTTATATGCTATGAAAGTACTATTCATCTTCTTTCTTTAATTCGTTCATGCCAGATATAATCACATTTTCATTGTATCTTCTAGTCTAATCCGTATGGATTCTCTCATATTTAGTAACATATGCCATAATTACAAAATCACAATCAACCAAGATTCAGTGACAAGTTCCCACTGCATCATCTTTTAAAATATCGTGAAAATAAGATCTTTAATTTAGGATGTGGGATGGTTCTTACGCATTCATTTTTTAATGCTTTTCTTAGCATTAAAGACATACTCAACTCCCGACTTTATTTTCCTTTCTTCACCGTTATTCGAATTTCATGGAGTGAGTATCACAACCTTCAGAGAGGAATAAAAGTTTGTTTCCCATGTGTGTATTAATTTAACTGCACAGTCCTATATATGTAGGTTCCAGGAGCAGGAATGTGACACAAAGTCGTAAGTTTGGGGCATTTAGCGGGGAACAAACTCACTATTCAGTAGTAATGGATCTGCGAGAATAGTTTGCTAAACATCAGACCAAAATATGATGCGTATTATACATAATTCTTCTATACATATAAAAGGAAGTTTGGTATGTGAGTATCGACGTATAACTACAAAACGGGAGGTCACTCAGATTCGAAATCTTGCATAAACCTTGATATCCTTCTAACTAAGAATCACGCCAAATTTAGTTATTGATTTTTACTTATTAAGGGATATAATTAATTAATTAAACCAAAATCACCCAATTTGAGGAACTGTCCGTATACAAGCTCCTGTTGATAATAAAATATTGTTCACTGCCTGCTTTTTGTTACAGCGATACCAGCTGTGAAGCTTAATTTTAGTGAATAAATTTCTCAGTCTAAGCCGTTCAGCTCGGGATTTCTCGCCTATTTATGGTCCAATCTTGAAAATACTTATATGGTTGGAAAGAAAAGAAAATAATCTTTTAAATATGGAATTAATATGTGTTTTTATTGATTGGATTATTTTTTGCAGTGAGTTAAAAAAATTGCTTCGGACAGCTGATAAGAATTTTTTTTTTTTCAGACTAAATTTTAACGAAAAATCAAATTCATTTTCTCGCCTATTTACGGTTCAACCTTTAAAATATTTATATGGTTAAAAATAAAATAAAATAATCTTTCTAAATATGGAATTTGTATGTATTTTTGTCCATTGAATTAGTTTTTTACATCGAGTTAAAAAAATAATATTTTGCTTCGGACATCTTAGTATTTGAAGTAGGATTTTTTTCATACTAAATTCTAACGAAAAATCAAATCTTATTTTATCGCATATTTATGTTCCTATCTTAGAAATATTCATTTGGTTAGAAAGAAAAGAAAATAATCTTTCTAAATATGTAATTTGTAAGTGTTTTCATTCATTGTATTATTTTTATGGCGAATTAAATAACAAATCAAACGAAAACATTTAACGATAACTCAACCTTTTTTTTATTAATACTTTCATTTTAGAATAATCAGTATGACTAAAATCTTTTTTGTAAGAAACTATTCATGAAATAAACATTATTAGATAAATACAGGAAACATCCTAACTACAAATAAGGTAATGTTTAGTTATTAGCTTTGTTACTTTTCGGGGATAAAGAAGAACTGAATTTGTCGTATGAACAAAAGAGTTTTAGAATAAATAAATAAATAAATAAATGAATAAAACACTATTATAAACTAAAAAATTGTAATACGGACAATTGTAAATATTTAATTCTTAGCATTTACTCATACTTAGCTATGTTGATCGTCAAATCTTTAATAAACGAACACTTTCCAATTAATCAAGAAATTTTTCTACAAATAAAGACACATGGATTTTACAACATGTTAACCCTTGAGTGATTTAATGCTGAAGTCCTGATTGTTTTATTCATTATTATTGGATATTGGTATTTTATTTTATTCATTATGATTGGGGTTTTTATAAATCCTTTTTTATTCATTTACCCCATTGGTGGGACTAACAGGTACTACCACTCCGGGCCAAAGTGGACCTGGGATTAATGGCAATACAGGGGTAATCCACACTTCTAGAAAGTCCAGAATGGTAACCTCCCCAAGAGGCAATTTAACCTCATACGCAAGAGACTAAGACCCTCAGCAACCGCCTTGTAGTACATCTATGATAAAAGGTTTCGTAATTTTGCCAGAGCAATACAATCGTTATAATAATCATATAGGTTCTAGGGCTTGACGGGACCAGATGATTGATCGAGATGGGGGCCTTTCCGATCGACCTAGCCCAAGTAAGGATCAAAGTGGGATGTAGCATGTCATGGATTGCTCAGCCACCAGGATTCCGTCCATAAGCATCACGGGTCGCGACCCAAGGCTTACAGTGGGCCCAATTGGAAGGAGGTCTTACTCCTCAACTGAGGTGCAGTCGGCGTATTATACAGTCCCAACTGACAGACATAAATAAATAAAGAAGTTTAATACCTAGCTCCTTTAAATTGTTACTTTTTTAGCGGTAAAAAAGAAAATTAACTAAACGAATTTATTTTATCACTTTAATGCAACAAGCAATTGAATTTCAGTTTTTGTCATATATACAAAAAGTTTTTGAAAAAAAAAAAATTCAAAACACTCAAGTGTAGGAATACATTTAAAAAATGATATTTTAAATGTAAACAAAAAGAAAAAAAATACCTAAAATAAACAAACATTGTACTATACGAATTATCAGCGATTTAAAAAATTTGATTAATCATTTTCCTCTCTTTTTAAAAAAAATTGATAAACCATATTCTCTCTCTTACTCCCGTTTTCTCTTTCTCCCTCCATCTCTGTTGTTCCTAATTTTTTTAATAGTCCGGTCATGGACCGGGTACTTTTGCTAGTATACATATATTACTAGACATCATACATGTATATTAAGTCATTTTTTATCGATATAATTAACCTTGATAAATACTTCATTAATAGACTGTTGAGAGCATTGAAAACATTTACCGGAGAGCACCAATTATGATTCCAGAGATCATCTTTGATTAGGAGGAAAGAAGAGAAGGAACTCTCAAAGTAGCTTTGACTAACGAGTAGAACTCCCCTTTGGTTTGAATTCAGAGTTTTCCTTCTCCTAGACCGGTTGCGATGCCAAGGTTAAAGAGCCCAGTGTACTACTATTTACCATAACTGGAGGGAGAATAGTTGGATTCGTACCTTTTCCAAGGGTATTAGTACTTTGTGAACAGCCATGTCCACAATTTGATCTCGTCTCGCTGTGTCTATTTCCTACGGCGGTTACACCACGCGCCTCGAAGTAATCTGTTAGAATAGACGTTCGATAACTTTTTCTTACAACGTATGTCCTCCTTATACCTATTGATATTAACTCGTAGATAAACATATTAATGGGTGAGCTGAAAATATATTTTAAAAATAAAAGAAAATAGAAGAAAAAAAAAACAAATAGTGTAGCAATATAAGGTTAACTTTATTTTATCTTGGATATATCTATTCTCTTTTTATTTTCAGCTTGATTGTATATCAATATCCAATTTCCCTGCTTATTAGTATTCTGTTCCTTCTTTGAATAAATGTAATCACTCTATATCAACCTAATCACTTCATTTTATTTTTTTCACTTTGAATGCGTGGTTATCATAGAATGCTTAAAATAAAACATAAATTAATGACCGTTCGTAAAAATGTATTAAACGGAGAATTTAAAACAGATTAAAATTTACCGCGTAAAAATGATGCGTAAGAAATATGATTTGTACTTTTAGCTTTTTAAATTACTTTCCAATTCTTAATTTCATACTTTGTATTTATCTTTATCATGCCTTTTAAATTATGTTATGGAAAAGAAAATGTATGTTACAACAAATTACATAAAATTAATATTCAAAATATGTTTCCGTTCGAGAGTTACACACACACACACACACACACACACACACACACACACACACATATATATATATATATATATATATATATATATATATATATATATATATTCTTTTCGAGATGATGATATTTTGGAAATTATTAGAAAGGTTAAAAAGAAAAAGAAAGAAAACTGTAATACAATTTAGATTCGGTTGTAATTCAACAAAATGTGTTATATATATATATATATATATATTGATGATATAGTATGCAATATTTATAAGTAAATAGTGCTCAATATCATTGATACAGCATGTATATCTAAGTTAGGATAGCGTGGATATGAAATTAATGGCGCCTATACGATTTTAAAACCAACCCCTTGATTTTAAAATCCAATATGCGAGAGACTGCCAGTTACCACGTGCTGTGAACTTCATATATATGTGTGTGTTTGTATTTGTGTTTGTTTGTGTATGTGTGTGTGTGTGTGTGTGTGTGTGTATGCATGTGTGTGTGTATGTGATGAGAATACTGTATCAGAAATGGCACCGCTTACAAGCTACTCCAATTCTGTTATAGTGATCAACTTCAATTGTTCCTGGGGAGATAAACGTCAAACGCAGGCAAGGCACTC
>CM042139.1:114303413-114360913 GCA_023376005.1 Doryteuthis pealeii
TTTGTGGCCTTGTGCCAGACTTAGAAAAATGTATTACCGATTATCTTGTGTTGCTGGGTGGTCTTTTTGGAATCACCGAAAAAGTAGTTAGGAAATATAATATCTTTTTAACGAGAGAAAGCAGACGATAAGTCTAGGATTAAGAAAAAAACAGTCTTTTGGGCTACAGAGAAGTCTTTGATCTTAGGTTTCGTGAACTCTGTGTGACCAGTGAGAATAGAAGGAATCGAACCTTCAATTTGGTCCAGAAGGTGGTCGAAAATTCTAGAGAAAGAATCTTCTGGAAGATTATTTAGACACACTATATAATGAGTTGGAGTCTGCGATCAGAGCAGTTAGGGTCCGAGACTGGAGACAGTTAGAGCCAGGAGGCCGTGCGTGGCAGTTGGCAGTTGATGAACTGAGGTCGCTGGTGTGTGAAACCCGAGATGTAATATTTTACACTGGACGAAGTTGAAAACATATTTTAAGTGTGAAGCCTGATAATTGGAACGAAGTTAAGAGCATCACTTAAAACATATTTAAGGAAGCCGACGATCTCTCTCTCTCTCTCTCTCAGTAACTTTCATTGAGAAAATAAATTTACGTAAAGCAAGAAATACTGTCCACATCTTTATTTACTACACGCCAAAGAAATCGTACTCATGAATGAAAGTCATTAGCGTGTATACTTGTCAACAAGTCAAATTGGCCGTAACGAAGGGCACGCGACGGCCGTACGTAAAGTGATATCTTCCTTTGACCATAAACGAAAAGTGTGGAAGAATTTTGGGGACTGCTGGAATTCTGTGTGAGTTGATACTTGGTTGATACTCACCCGCTTGATACTGACCAAAGAACAACTAGATTCTGTTAGTTGTAAACAAACCCCAAGAAGTTCCACACCTTATGAGAAAGACGACGGCCACATAACTTATATGCGATTTAGTAACGTGAAAGAAACGAAGAACCCAACAACGTAACACAAGCAATTACAATGATAATAATATGTAACAATCAAAGGGAACGTGCAGGTGGAACAATATCATATATCACAGCAAAAGAACAACCAAAAATAGAAAAAATATATTTGTGCTAAAAAAGATTAATGAGAAGCGGGTTACAATATCACAGAAAAACATACAATAGAAAACAATGTAACGCTTTTAAAATCTGTTTGACAAATACAAAGTAAAAGATTTTAAGAAAAGAAGGAACGAAAACCAAAAACAATTATAGAACGGAATACAATAAAAAGAAAACGTACCAAACACAAGGATAACAATTTCTAACCTATGCACGAAAAAACAAAACAATAAAAAGACAAAAACAAAACAAAACAAAACAAAAAATTAAAAACTCGCCCGAAGATCCAGGTACATAAACAAAAAAAAGTCAACAACGTAAATTAAGCAAGTGAATCAAAACAATTGGAGAAGATGAGAACAAGTGATGCAAAGACAATCATACCAAGAAAACAAAACTAATCTAATGGTCACTTATTTGAAATTCGCAAATGTCCTGAAACACACTGTAATGAGCCAAACCGCAGTATATAATATTGTTATATTATTGTAGTAGGAAAGAAATGAAAATTGAAAAGAAATCAATAGAAAACCTTAAGACAAATAAATAGATAAAAAAAATGAATAAATAGATTTCAGGCACATATATGGTAAGTGAGACAGTGTGTCGGGCTATCGTTTGTTCCATCTGAAGTTGATGAATGACGGTTGGATTAGATTAACTCAAGGATTTTTAGACAAACAATAGATCCGGAAAAGGCAGGGAACAATACGGGTGACCGACCGCAAAAAGCTACGTAGGCGTTCTACCCGAAGAAGAAGGTGTGACCACGACAAGTGCTTAAGCGTTCAAAACGGAAGGAGAAATGGTTATGTAGGCCTAAGCGTTCTGCAGGAGGAGCCATAGCCATGTGAGGTTAGTTGAATGCCTAGAATGTGTATAACAAGTCCAAATTTCAGTTTAGGGTTCATTAATCATTTGAGACTAAAGAGAGTTCAGCTAGTTCCGTTAATGTTAAGTGCTCATCGGGAATATATATGTTTTCTGTCTGTAATCTCCCTCACCCACGAACATGTGGCTCGAATGTATCTGGGTAAATAAATACCGGTAAAACTATGTCTCTGTGCTGTTAGTAAAATTAACCGAGCAAGATGGAACGCAGCGCGAGACCCCCCCCCGCCCCAACCAGCAGCAGAGAGAAAAAACAGTAACTTCGATTCAATACCGTTCCCACATAGAAATTGACCGAACCACATATATCAATGTCACCATAAATAAAATGTAATACTATATTGCACAATATACATAAACACACACACACACACACACACATATATATATATATATATATATATATATATTATGTGTGTGAGTGTGTGTGCGTGTATAAGTGTATAAGTATGTTTATGTATGTGTGTGTGTGTGTGTGTGTGTGTGTGGTATGTGCATATATGCATGTATATAACTCCTTTACACCTTCAATTTCTATTTGTCTTAATTTTAGGTTTTGACAGTTCATGAAATCCAATTACATATATTGAATCGGAGACTGAATGAATAGAAATACCCGTAAAATTATTATATTCTTAACCTGTTCTTACTTAAGTAATTCTACGTCTAAGCTGCTTTGTCCAAGTTAGATATCATTGACCTAAGTTAAACTGATTAGACTTTGAGCTTATATAGTTCTGTTAAAACTTATTAATCATAGCTGATCCCGAAAGAACACATTAGTTGGCTAGTTCTCAAACTACTTTTATTTAAAAGAGACAATCTGCGAACCGATTGTGTTCTAGTTGTAATAGCCGTCCATTATGATACTGACGATTCTATGCAGGAAGAAGTGAATAATTATAGTTAACATTTCATCGTTATAACATGTATAATTTAGATGATTCACAAATGAAATTCGTTATGAATGAAAACCCCACACGATTATTATTAATTTTGAAACTGTAAATAATAAAAATGGCGCTATTATGTGATGTTTTACTGGGTTATGGTCACACACACACACACACACACCACACACACACACACACACACACACACAAACACACACACACACACATATATATATATATATATATATATATACTAGCTGTAATACGTACCTGAACTTGTGACATTTTTAAACATAGTTTCTATCAAAAAAATCGATTTCGGTTTTATCTTATTTTAGACAAATACCCCTTCACCCAACACTACTTGCTATATGAGAATGATGAGCGTTGTGCATTTGTGTTTCCGTATGTGTGAGTGTTTTTGTCTTAATATAGTTTCAACAAAACTATTTTCCCTAATTTCTCATTTTAGAATTTTATTTATCTTTTAATGCATTCTTATAGAACTATGCACAAACTTATCGCTTATCTATCTATTATTATACTAAAGCTGAGTTTATCAACCTTCTCCAGCTAAAGGATTTTTTTCTATTTATGTTATGGACACAATATTTATACTTAGATATTCCTTGGTGTTAGCACTACAAAGTGTATGAAAAAAATTCAGTTTAATTGGCTTTAATTAGGCGTAATTAGCAATTAAGTCAACGACCGACCAATCCCTGTCTTGGAGACTACCTGTCACTCTTCCCATCTTGCTTTGTCAGTTAAGTTAACCCTCCTCCCACTCTGTATTTGTCAGTTAGTGAGAGTGCCTGTAATAACTGAAAAATCAGCACTGACGCCCACACCCAAGTACCTACGTACGTATATTCACCCCCTTTTCATTTCTCCAGGCTAAAGAGAATTTTTTTTTTATAAAGTGGCGTAAATCAGACTTTAAAATAGATTTTTTTGAATTACTTTAATTATTAATTTATAGAGTCAAATTTAACATGATTATTAAACTTTAAAATATTTCATGTTGGGTAAAAAAAAAAGTAGTTATATATTTAAATGTGATGGGATCTTATTCAAATGATCAAACGTTGACTCCCCCCATCGTTTAACTAAAACAAACTAAAACAAACTAAAAGAATACATTGCTGACTAACTCTTTAATTTTTGGTAATTTATCTATCTTAAATTAGTGAATCAATCAACTTATTTGGTAAGTAGATAAATTGTCTTTGTTTCTCTTTTCCGAAAAATTAAAATAAATTTAGCTGCGAAATAATTCAAATCAGCTTATTTTGTTTTAAAATCAAGATTTGTGGGTTAAACTTCGCAAATTTTTTATAAGAAGTATATATTAACATTACCGACAAAAACTTAGTTACCTTAACCCCTAAACCGTAACAGAATTCGCAAAAAAACTTAATTCACAACTGTCATATATCCCAAAATAAGTTTCTGTTTTAATTTTGACGACGATTTGCAAGTTTAAAACCGATTTAAGATTGTTTTGAGATTAAAAAATGTATGAGATAAATAATACACAGACACAAACAAACCAATGTCTTTTTATTGTAAGTAAGTTTTTGTCGGTAATGTTAATATATACTCATAAAAATGTATTATGTTTCCTACAGTTTTTAATACAAAACAAATCAAGAGTTTATTAGAAAATAAGTTGTTTAGAATTAAATTGTCAGCTACGACATAATTTATTTACTAGAAGAATAGGTAAATGCCTCACGATTTAACTCTTAATATTATTGAAAAAGAAAGTTGGGAAAATCAGAATTACAATGTTAGAAATTATTTATAATAAAATTTTAACTGAACGGTAATATCTGCTTTCTGGATATAAACTGGAGAATTATTTGTTTCCAAATAAAATAATAAATTTCTTCAAACACTGTTTGTTTGAGTTTTCTTTTACAGAGTATAAATATACATGCGTCACGGATTCGAACCTATTAACTTATGGACCCAGAACACAAGCAAAATATTTTTTATACAATATTTTCTTTGATTAAATAAATACGATTTTGCTGTACATTAAAGAAAAGTATTTATTTTACATTTTATAAATTTTTAAAAATCCCTGAAAAATAAAATAAATGTAGACAATAGGAACTTTTAATATAAAATTCTTTTGAAAATAATCTAACAATTAAAAACAACAACAAAAAAGAAAAAGATACATATTTTTTTT
The DNA here is from genome assembly GCA_023376005.1 of Doryteuthis pealeii. Lineage (NCBI taxonomy): Eukaryota > Metazoa > Mollusca > Cephalopoda > Myopsida > Loliginidae > Doryteuthis > Doryteuthis pealeii. The sequence continues at coordinate 114,308,463 of CM042139.1, forward strand.
TATTTACGAGATTTAAGTTTCAATGTTTAAGATGCCCTATTTCCAAAACCGATTCATTAGTGAATTATCTTTTTTTACATATGTTTCATCATTAAATTGTCTTTCGAAAAATGTAAAATTTATTTATGTACAAAAAAAAAAAAAATCTTGGTACGGGGGATCAACGCGCGAAACATTGGTGCATATCGCATTAATGCGTTCTGGCCCCTTGCCCTAAAAAACGCTACATGATGCCTTCTGAAAATTCGAACCGTGCTATTTATGAACTTCCTACCCGGGTAAAGAAGAACAATTTCCTCATAAATTCCTACAATAAAATAAATTGAACCCTCATTTTATGTCTGTGTTTTTGCAATAAATGTTTTATTTTTCAATACTAAATATATTTTCTTGGAGATATGTTAGCACCATATATATTTATAATATGCCTAGACTACATAAGTAAACATCATTAGATGTTATAAATAATTTTTTTTTAAAAAGGCAAGAAGCAGGCAATATTCTGCACCGAATGCAGCATGGAACATCACCCTCTATGTGAACTCCGATAAAACCAAGTTCGTGTGTTTTTAAAATTAAGGAGGCATCTCCACGTTCGATGATAAACCCTGGAAATTGGTGTTACAATTAACGTACCTAGGTAGTAATATCTTATCTAAAGAAAGCCATGTTAATCAATGCATAGTGAAAGGCATGGTCTTCCATGGACTATCAGTCATATAGAAATCTGATCTCATTGACAAGTTAATGCAACAATTCTTCACAACCATAGCTGTATCATTGCTACTGTACAACAGTACCACTCATGATGTTTTTGTATGGAAACCAGCAGACAGGCACGCCAGTGTGGACCGTTGAGCAAAGATGTACATTGACTAACTCTGTGCAGATATTGGATGCTGTGAAGAGGACCTCTTGAGAACAATGATTGATAGGGTAGGGTTGGCTAGAGATTGTCATGGATATCCATGATTAAAATCCTACTTACCTTTAATTATAAATTTACTAACCAAGTGACCCTTCTCTTGTTCTTCCTTTGGTCATTTGAAAATGTTTACTCCAGTTTAAATAACTTATTTGGATAGTTTGGGAAAACTTTCAATTAGTGAAATAATATTATCATGTGATTTTTTCCAACAATCTAAACCGAGCACAATGGGTGACCCAACGGGTCACGTATTTTCTAGTATAAATACAAAAATAAATATATAACATTACCAGTGAATAACAGAGGGTGATTATTTATTGAAATCTTCCTTTTAAAATTATTCCCCATGACTGTGATTAACAGTATATGTTAGTATATATAATATGTATTGATCTCGCATATTAACGAATTGACATGATCAAGGTCACTTCTTTTAACATTGTGCAGAAATACACACAGATATTTGTATTTAGTAAAACACACACACACACTTACACACACACACACACACACACACACACACACGCATATATATGTTTGGGTGTGTGTGTGTGTGTGTGTGTGTGTGTGTATGTATGTATGTGTGTGTGTGTTTGTGTGTATAAACAAAATTATAATATATATAATATAAGAAATATATAAAAAATGACGTACAACGCGAATTTGGATACAGCAAAATTATAATTTTCTAGCAAATTGGAAAGTGGTTCATTCTCGAAGTTAGTGCCGTTTAAGGATATTGATCTTATAAAGTATTGCTGTGATATAACGCTCTTTCTAGGTTACACACACACACACACACACACACACACACACACACACACACACACACACACACCTGTGTGCGTGTGTGGACAACCGGAATTAAAATTTTAGTAATATTATTATATAGTGTCCAAAAATATCATGAAGACATATCATCATAAAGGAAACGTCATGACCAAATTAATGATTTAAAATAATAGCGGATACTGATTCCCATTCAGGTGGACCCTCCAGCTAGATCGTATGTGGTGTGAAAGGAGGGAATCAATAACACAATAACCATTTCCTTAAAGATATAGGGTCCACATAATTCATCATTTTATTTTATTGTTGACGATTGTTTGAAAAGATACACTTTCGAGTTATATATAACGTTTTGAAAATCTAAAGTAGTAATAAGGTTTTAATCTCCCTAATTTTCTTCTTCAAAGATCCTCGTCTGCCCAATCGACTTTTATGTTGTTCTGACCCCTACAGAGGCTCATTTTCTCTTTGACTCTCCCTCACTCTTCTTTGTCCTCTTACTCATCGACTGTCTGGTTTGTTTTTAGGATAAATGTTTAGCGGGGAATTATGAGTTAATTCTAATCAGAATAACGCCAGTTGTCAAATAAAATACATTCTTTCGAAAAGTAATATTCTCAAAACTCCTAATAATGGGACTTTACTATCTAACCGTGAATACATTATTCATTTTGATATTCTCATAAACAATGACATTCTAAATGTGCGAAATATACAATACACCCCGTTGGTTATGATTATTGAGGGAAATATATACTTCCTTTCAAAAGAAATCCGTCTATCTCACTGCATATTTGTTTATCTATATCTTTGTTTATTTTATCCCCCGCAAAGTGTTACTGTACCAGAACCATATATGTTGCATAGGACTAATCTCAAGTTGTAGTAGTAGTTGTCGTTAGTTCAGAAACAACATACACAGGTTGTATAGTCACAAGGGGCTGTTTATTTATTCCTAGGCTTGTGGGTTCTTTTCAGAGAGAACGAAAGATAGAGAGAAAAAGAGAACAGGTATGGTTAAATTATTCTATCTTCTAACATAGTATCATGTTCTGTACTACTATCCCCAAACCCATACGAGGGACCGGGAGCTACGTCTCAATCCCACTAGAGCCCGACCGAAAAAAAAAAGATTTTACTCCTCTTCCGTTTCTCGTCCCGGCGTCACATCCGTTTCCGGTCAAAACCGGGAACTTCCGTTTTTGTTTTTAAATTTATTTCCGGTATCATTGGTCGGTCAATTGAGTTCAAACTTTAACCTCTGTTCTTATTGATTTTCTTCTCTTTCTCCAGAAATCCGATTACCATTTTATTTTTCAATTCCTGAATTCCATAATAATTACACTACAGTTACTCCATTACAATATTTCTTTTTTTAAAGTTAAATTCAAACATAATGCCTATATTTCATTGAAGCGTTCTAATTTTAAGGAGAGAGAACTGACTACAAACACAAACATAAATACTGAAGTGAATTTAATAGGCGATTAACGTATTTTGTTTTAATCGCATCTTGTGGCACAATGATTAGCAATTATCACAGAGAATAATCTGTTTGTGTAATGACTTCAGTACCCACTGACAGCTCGGTGGAGCTATGTTTAACTCTTTACCTACTAAATTTACTCTACAGCTATACCAAATTTTCTTTGTATTTTTTTTATTTACCCGTATGATGGGATTTTTTAAAGTTCACTATCTATTCACCTCATAACTCATTCTATTCAAATGAAGTCCTACATATCCATTTTGTGAAAACATTGTAATTTTTATAATCATGCGATTAAATAACCGTATTACCCTTTAAGTAATTACCACTATTTTGTTACATTACTTGGTCTATGTAAAGCATTTGTTATTGGAAAATTGCTTACAAGTATTCAACATATTATCATATTGTACTTATCTGCTGTTACGATTCATGTGGCCATTTACAGGCTGTGGGTGAGAGCACTTTACAGTGGAGATCGCTTGTGATAGTAAGTTAGATCCGTGTTAATCAAAACCCTTGTACGTTGGTCCGTTCATCCGTGTTAAGCACGAGCAACTGAACGCCAGTTCACCAAGGCATTTAAATAGTTAATCAACCACGTATTCAAGCGTCTTGATTGGCCGATTCAGTCCTCGCAGTCTCGAAGAGTCCATAAATTTAAGTTGTGATCCACAGCACACCTTATATACAAAATATATTCCAACATCTGCAACTACGTCGGATTGGGTCGTCTATTTTCTGTTTGAGTATCTGGGCTGGTTCTCCGATCTTCTGGTTTGCTCCCTTGGAAACTTTTCATCTGTAGCTAGAATTAAAATATTCTTAACATCTGTGGACAAAAGTAAAATCTCTCAACCAACGTCTCTTCGCTTACAACTACGTCCGCGGATTATAATAAAGACGCTAATTTAATTATAAGATTCTTTCTTCTCAAGATTTAAGCTTTTCGTTGATTCAAAGCTAATCTTTTTGGACTGCCTGGAATTCGTGTCGAATGATTCCTTCCCCCAGAAAACATAAGAATGTTTCTTATTGACTCTTGACGAACTGTTATGTTTGTACTGAAATAATGTGAAATTCGCACGTGTACATAAACACTTGCAATTTCTAGGCTTTCAAATCATTTGCTTGTTTAAAATCAAATATTCTTAATAGAAGTTGTTGTTGATTATATTCTAATTTACTCGTCTATTTCTGTCGTTTATTGTGAACAAAGGTTATTAATATTCATTTCTGGGAAGAATATCAACAATCTTTACTTTCATTTCAACAATTATTCTCTTCTAACGTATAGTAAGATATATGCACACCTAAAATTTAACCAATAAAATATTTTTTAAAAATTGTGGAGTGATACTATTTTAATAAATCACACAAAGCCTTCATTTATTATCTTCTCAAAATTTTTCAGTATCAAAATTCAGATGCTCTCCAATAATATATCTTGGTGATAGACGAAACCAATTTCCCCAAATGTTAATCTTCCTAATTTTACTACTATATGATAACTCAAAACGCTAAAAATCAAAGTTTACACACGAATATAGCGTAGGTATAAAAAAACTATTTTAACACATTTAACTGACAATCAGGAGCAACTTTTGATTAACATTTTCGCTTTTTCGTTTTATTACTGTTCAGTAAATCACATGACATAGTTAAATGACGTGAAAAAATGTACTGAGCTGCAGACTTGATGTCCTCAAAGTTGAGGCACTTGATTTTAATCATTTTGAAAAAATAGCAAAAACAAAGTGCAAGTGAAAATGATTAAACGTTAGATTAATGGCTGTGGAAATAAATTAAAGATATTTCAGATTTACAGTAAGTCTTTTTGAAGAATATTGACACAAAGCGATGAGCTTTTCTAGAATATACGTTGTTATTTTTTAGTATTAGTTATAACTGAGGACAGAATGGAGGCGCGTGGTGTAATGGTTACCATCGTAGAAAGAGACACGGCAATATGAGTTCAAATCTTGGAAGAAGATATTTGCATTTCAACTTGTAGTAGTATCCTTTCAAAAGTTATGAATCCAACTATTCTCCATCTTGCTATGGATGAATATTAGGCCAGACTAGACTCTTTAACCTTGGTAAGCGAGCAGTCAAGGAGAAGCAAAACTCTGAATTCAAACCCGTTAAACTTCGCTTAAGAAATTGAACTTGTATCCCGTCCTGCTCGTACAGAGGGTTTACTAAATATATATAATAAAAACAGTTTTTTCTCGAATTAAAACCATAAAGCCAAAATCAAAATTGATGGATAATCACTCTGAAGACCAATTAGAGTTGCAACCTCACAGATATATCCAAATATTGAAGACATTGTAAACATAACTCCAGTTATTCTATGGTGGTGATGATGAATTTTTTTCTACTTTTGTCTGTTCTTTAATTAAAAAGTTATTCATATTTTCTACAAAAGTACTTTTTATTTTCGTGTATTTAGTAAAATATACCATTTATTTATCATGTAAATACTGTAGCTCTATTTATGGTTAATAATATTGGATCGATGGCGTAAAAACGTTTTTGGCTCATTTCGGTTGTAAAGAGTGTTAGTGCAAATACAGAAATATGGTGTACAATACATACATTGCCTTCATAACCTTCTCTCTGTCTCTGTCTCTGTCTCTGTCTCTCTGTCTCTCTGTCTCTCTCTCTCTCTCTCTCTCTATATATATATATATATATATATATATATATATATGAATAACCAGGTAAGTTGGAAATGGGAATAACTCTACACAGGGGCGATTTTAATATCCGAAAATTAAAATTGGTACATACCCTGTTGAGACCTCAATGCACAATAATTGGGGAATTTTATACAGAGCAATATAATTAGCAAAGAAAGGACTCAAATACCGGTCATATAAACGGATATAAATTTAATTTCGCTAATATCAATCAGCTTCATTAGACTGTGTTTCCCAAGCAAAAAACAATATTTTCTTGGTAAACACAATATGATGAAGCCGATATATATATATATATATATATATATATATATATATATATATATAATAAATAAGTAATCCAAAGACACGTGTTCCAAGGTTTCATCTCTCATCAGTGTGGTTATACAGTAACAGCTACCCCTGGCCGGGTTTGAGATCTGAATGAACTTTCGTTCGCCACGACTCTTCCCCGTGCGGCCAGAGGCAGTTGTAAAATATAGGAGAATATTTAATTGATACATTTCTAAGCGGAAATGAATGAGTCCTCAAACTTTTGTAAACAAAGCGAGGGTTAGCTACACGCCAGAACGGTGAATTTTACAATTAAATCCCTATTTAGAGAACTCAACCAAAGCGGGAGTATATATATAATAAATAAGTAATCCACAGACACGTGTTTCGAGGTGTGTGTGAGTGTGTGTGTGTGTGTGTGTGTGTGTGTGTGTGATTTCCTCGGTCTTTCTCTTGGGTGTCGCTATTTAGCCAGAAAAAAACTTGATCTATACTGTATTTTCCTCCTTCCTACCCCTCTTTCTTTGCTCTCATCCTCCTGCTGCTGCTGCTTTCCTTTCTCTTCCCTCGTTCTTTCCATCTTTTTGCTTCTTCACTCACTAATGCCTGTTCTCTGAATGACACTATCCTGGCATGGTAAGCCGGTGTCTTTTATGTCCCCTCACTTACCCACAATTCATCTGTATTATCCTATACCTTCCCCACTCTAGCTTCTTCATTTAAAAGCCTACTAGTGACTAGTTCGTGGGACGTTGATAAGTACTTATTTACCATACGCCCCCTTGATCTTAAGATCATCCTTACATCATGTAGTCAGGTGACCAGTAAGGTGGAGGCACATCTCTTCTCGACGTACGAGCTGGAATAACAGTCACTATCACCTTGTCTCACTGTACCTGCAGCGTCATTCGAGTTGCCAATCAATCGTCGCACATCAAGGATATTCCGTGGGGTTCCATTGACCGAGATGTTATTTCGAGAATCGCATTCCAGTTACCATTTCCTGCTCCCATTTTGTGGTACAGCGAGCATCAGGCGGTTTTATGTAGACTTCTCAAATCTGAATTGAATCACGTTGCCTCACCTCTGCTTCTTCTTCAGGGATGACCAGTGAATGTCTCCACTCATACGAAAATATTGTTCGTTGTGGTCCAAAAATTGTTTTATCGGTCTACTAGAGGGAACATGCACCAGGAAAATGCATCGATTTTATTATCTAAAAATACCGAAGTAACTATAATGTTAATTTATCTTATTTGAATTTGAAAAAAAATATCTTTATTGTAAAAACAAACTTTTTCTTTGCAAAATTTACAAAGAGTATCATTACGAAATTTTTCACATAATGTTAATTTAAATCTAATATTTTTCTCATATTTTTATGTGTATTTATGAAATGAATAATATGATATTTTTTAAATATAATATTTTTCTATACGCTATTGTTCTTCAGAACAAAAATCATATTAACAATGAAATTACATCGTATGTAGGATTTTACTTTTCACATAAAGAAACACGTATTTAAAAAAAATGTATATTGAATTTTTCCGTTTTTCGCTAGGAGAAAGACAAGTGAAATTAATGAAAAATGTCAGCTAAAAAGAATTATAACACAAAGTTAATGCTATAATTAAATTCAGTAAATTCAATTTAATATTTTACAACTCTTCTGTAAAATATAACGCGTAAATTTAAAGGTGAGGACATTGTCTTGACAATATCATAATGTCTTTCTTTCTCTTTTAATTTTTTCGAATTATTTTAATCATCAGAATCACCAGAAATGTCATTATTACAAATTCATGCAATTGTTGTTGAGATATACAGCAACAATTGTAAAAAAAAAAGCAGACAATGTACACAGACTCGGTATTTAAAAATGTATTTTGTATTTTACTAGCTTTGTTAAAAATATACTGTAAAAGTATTTATTAAATTTGGTTAATTTTGTTTAGATAACTGAATTTTACAGGGGATGATGATTGAGCTCTTCCTCCGTAACATACGATCATTAATATTAATCACATTTTGGATAATAATTCATTATCCGCCCCCCCCCACAAAAAAAAGTGAAAGTGGGCGCAGGTTACTATGTAACTTCAACGTAAAAAGAAACCTGGAACAATTTGGAAATACTTTGGAACCACGTAATCGTAATTCCTTAAAATATCTATTCCACTGGCAGTGAATTGAGTGATCGATTTACGTAGATTATATATATATATATAACACAACACTATCGTCAAATAAAAAGAAAGAAATGGATAATAATAAACTGAAAAAGTTTTTCAAAAAGGGTTTTAAAATATTTGCGGATCCGAAGCTCTGCCATAGAAGATAAAATATATAATTTTTTTCTATAATATTAATGACAAATACCGTTTATTAAGACTTTTCTCAGATAGAATAATTATCAAAACTAAATCTAAATTATTTTACCACCGTTTGTAAAATCAAATCTTCAAGATAAGGTCCAGTAATCGTGCTGCCTTCAGCATACTATCTGTTAGGGACATTGCAGAGACCGACAGACTTACAGAAAATGCATGAAATCTGAGAAAATATGCTCTCTGGGGCAATACTTGCAATCCTGGTCTCTTGTCCCAATGTGTACCTCTTACAGCAGAGACTACTAGTCGCACATCAGCATCTACAGTCTTAGCTGATGTTGCTACAAGCGTATTTTACTTCAGTGACATCTCTGAAGATTGAAGTTCAAGTAATAAAAATATAACGTAAAAGACTTCTGACTATTTTATTAACACGCAAGATAATTAAATTGTAATCTAAATTAGATAAAACTGCACTAAACTATGTTGTGTATGGGTTTTAAATTCTTACTTGGTTCTCATCCCTGAGAAAGGATAAATTTCATTTTCTGAATCGTAAAATCTCCGTTACTGAATCTTAAAATCCTGAAATTATTCATAAATTTTTCGATTCTGAATCCTAAATTCTTAAGTTCAAACCTTTCTGAATTTGGAAGATATGGTTTATTTACACTTTTAGAAACGCTATGTAATTTTTATAAAATAACAGTTTAGTTAATATTTATTAAAATTCTTATAAATAATAGTTTGGTAAATATTTTTTAATCTTAGTTTTAATATCAGTATTTATAAATCTTTCTCATAAAGATCAGAAAGTGGTGAATAACAGGTCATCGTGGCAATTATGATGATCAAAATAAGGTTCATGTTTTTCGTCTTCTCCAAGATCAGAATGAGGGAAAATGTTGGTTAAAGACAATACCTATAGATAATACCCTTGACAAAGCAAAAACTGTTGTTTGTGAAAGGCATTTTTCCTTTGAATATGAAACAATGGTTATTAGAGAAAAGGTATGACTGAAAAATCCTCCATCAGTGTTTTATAATTTTCCATCAAGTTTATAGCCAAATTCTCAACCAAAACGAAGAACAAATAAATTTTTGGCTTCGGCACGAAATGAGCAAAATATAGAGTTAGCACAATCTCTAGAAAAATAGATTATCATTTTTCAATTTTTAATCTCCAGGATGTTGTATCAACAGTTACATGTTATAAACCAAAAATTCACCTGCTCATCCAGTTCGTTTGTTATTCCAATGTTTTGAATCAAAATTTTTTTTAAATTCAAAAGTTGAATACATCCTGTTTAAATTGTTGAATAAAACCTTTACTTTAAATGATCCCAGTTGCTAAATTAGAACCAAATTTTACTGTTGATGTAATTAAATAATTAAATGGTCAAGTAATTGTAATTATATGTGACAATAACTGGACCAATCAATTTTTTTTCAAAAAATCATACACTGTTTATGATGAGCCTTGACTAACTAAAATAGCTTGTACGTACTTTTTGATCATGTCCAACTTTTAAAAATAATCAAAATAATTGGATTACTGAAAATTTTACTTAATTACTATTTTATTCTGGAAGCAAAAAGATGATAGCAAAATGGAAAATTGTAAAATGTATTCTCCTACAGGAAAAGACTCAATTTATTTAACAAACTAAAGTGGCAGTTCACCAAAAGCGGCAAAAAGTTTCAAATTGTTTAAAAGTTTTTTGGGGATCAAAATGTAGCGGCAATTAAAACACATCCATTAATAAATAAGAAGGATACTGAAGAAATAGTTAATTTCATTGAAAAAATTTTTGAAATTTTGGAAAATAGTTTGTGCCAAAGAATTATGTGGTGTTATTAAGAAAAATGATACACCGAAAAATGTAATACCAGATTTATATCCGCCCTGTAGCCTGGGGCTGCAGAATACGCTGACTGCACCTCTGCATAGGGGTAAAATCACCTAATGGGATCACCGGTTAGCCGTGGGTGGCGATCTGTGATGCTTAAGGAGGAATCCTGGTGGCTGAGCTGTCCATTAAATTAGCTCTTACTTAGACAAGACGGATGATCGGAGAGGTCCCCTCTGATCAGTCGGCTGATCCCGTCAAGCCCTAGCAATTATATGATTTTCTCAACCCTTATACTCTTATGGCAAAGCCCCAACCCGTTTTATATATGTGCTAGAAAAATAGTGGCTGTGCGTCATTGTCCTGGGTTATGACGTTAAACTACATCTAATGGTGAAGTTCCAATTTTGGAACACTGGGGAGTGTGGAGTCTCCCTTCATCGTCATTACTCCCAGATCCACTGCTCTTATCATTGTCTTAGAGGTGGCATTTATGTACAGGAACCAATTAAGCAGGTGGCCGTAGACTTTGTTGGTGGTGTTGACCATCTCTATAAATTCTAATTTTGATTTTTTTATATCCAGAAATCATTTTCAGTGAACCGTTTCTTTGCTTGTGTTCTGTGTTTATACCCGAAAACCCCTCATAAATCCCAATATTTTTAACCTTACATTTTCCAGATCTCACACAATTGCAATACAATGAAAGGTATGTTTATAACAAACAAAGAATTATCAAATTAAATTAAACCTACATAGAATTATAATATACGGTAGAGTTAATGATAAATTTGATTACAATTAAGCTAAATTAAGCATCGGGGTATAATATAAGAAGATAAAAGAAAATTTCCTATATATAAATAAATGCATACACACATACACCCTCCCATATATCTTTATACATATATAAATACACATGTATGCACACACATATACATATATATACATTAGGTGCCACCAAAACACGTGACGTGATCAGTTTAGGCAATATTGAAGGAAGAAACGTAAATATTTTTAACGTTTTTTAACAAATTTAACAAAAACAAAAAATTTAACGAACATAAAGAGTTGTTACAAAGAAAAACAGTTAATACAAAGATCAGATTATCCAATTGGGAAAAAATTACTTACTTAAAAAAGTCCGTTTCTTTTTTACAACAGGGTCAGTTTCTTTCTTGATATTTTTTAGCAGAATTCTTTATTCATGGTTCTTTTACTAAAGGAAGATCCCGTATAGAAACTTATAAAAAATGTCTGATATAATTATTCAGACTCTTGTCTTTATAGAAAAAATTAAAAATCGTTTTTTATGGGTTAATTTTTTCATATTTCATAAAATAACATAGCGAGGAGAGACCTCGTAAAAATATTTTCCATAATATATTTTAGGAAAAACTTATTTCAAACATAATTTCATCAACAGGTGAATAATTACCGAAATCTTCGTAAAAATATGACTGTTAGTTGATTTTTCATAGAAAGTTAAATTTCAATTGATTTAACGGTGCAAAAATGTAAACATTGTTTTCGTTCATAATTTTCATTATTTTCGTCAGCTGAATTAAAATAAAAAAAATCATCCGGAGTTTATTTAATGTTTGTTCTTTTAAACGGTATAAGAATTTTCAAGATAATATTAAACTTTATGCAAGTGTCATTGTGTTAAATATAAGGGGGTAAATTTGACAGCTCAAATTGGAGTAATATACATATACGCATCTATATGCATATACATACATACAAATGCATATATAGACATGCACACGATCATCCTTCAATAGCTTTAATTTAAGTTTTCTAATCATATTTTAAAGGATAATAGTACATAATTTAACATTATTTTAAATCTAGACATTAATAAAAAAATTGCTAACAATCTTCCTCTCATTCTAGAACAATGTAATGGTGTGAAAAGATATAGGTAAAAACTAGCCATATTAATCTTAAGAATTTACAGCTAGAATTAACATGACAGACATCTAATTTAAATTACATTCTAGTCTGATCATTAAACTTAAACATGTATAATTACAGATTCACTTTTGATGGATTGTTAAATCGAAATTGCATAGGCATCCAAAATTTCTCTCAATCTTTTTTTATAGATGTGAGCTAATATCGTAGCATCTTTGAAATTAAAGTTATGATAAGTTTTAGGATATATGTTTGACAAGTGCGTTGTTAAAATTGACTCATCTAAAATCATGTTGGTGCTCATATAAAGGTTTTTAAGGATTCTGGAAGTTTAATCGATATATTCTTATAAACGTTGTCGGATTATATACGTTGTCGGATTATATACGTTGCTGAGATTTTGCGTTAAGAAAATTTCGGATTATTTTGGAAGATAAAGTGACTGTTTTGATTTAGTGGAAGGGTTATTATGTAAAAGTATGTGGCTATGGGGAAGTTTTATTATATCGAAAGATGTATTCATGAAGGTTTGAGACTGATCTCTTCTGTGGATTTTGAGGGTGTTAGATTTTTGCAAATTGTATAAAAGTATTAGGGTAAAGAGAAAGGAATTTTCTGTGTAATTAAACTCATCGTCTATGTATTTAAGGGTGCAGATATGGAGGGCCCTAAGATAATAACCTATAATAATCACTATTTTTGTGTTGGTTTTGTGGTGTGAATAAAATGTATGCGGTCATTTTCACAGGTAGATTTATGGTCGATTTCGAACTCTAATTTGTCTATATTTATAATAAGTAAGATATCTAAAAAAAGTTAAAGAATTGCTGAATTCTAATTCATGCGTAAACTTTATAAGTTCAATCTTCTTTTGTCTGTCCTGAGGTCTTTATTAAATTAAGTTCTTGTGAGTAAATAAATGACGTCTATGTGTCTAAGATAATTAGAATTATTAGAAATAATATATTTAAAAGGACCGGATTCGAGAAACTGAGAACAAATATATGCGAGAACACTACTGTGAGGTGATCCCATAGGTAAACCAAAATTAATCTTTATAAACATGTTCTTGTGCTGGAAATAACAATGTGATGTGCATAAGCTACAAATATTAATTAATGTTTTACCCTTATCAATTAAATTTATTCCAATTCTGTTCTTTACTTATCCTTATGGTGACTACATTTATGTACATAAAAAATCGAACTACTTAATAATATGAAAATAAGCTACTTGATAATTAAATTACATACATAATAATATCATATACATTTGATATTAATAGGATTTGCACGAAACCTAGTTATGTATGACCTGTCTGTTTTCTTTTTCATTTTCTTTTTCTCTTTTTCCCTTTCATTCTACATTTCTCAAAAATACAGACCATTAATACTTTTCTCGTCTTTTAATCAGTGGTGTCTCGGTGAAATACGTCCCATATCTTGGATATCTGCGTGTGCACCAATCATGTCTTGACATTCTTATTTGCGTGTACCAATTTCGTCTTGACTTTCAAAATGGACGCTTGCCAAAATACGGTTATGAGTCTTTTCCCTAGATACATTTCGTAATTCCCGCCATTTTAAAAACATCCATCATTGTCCAGACAATAATTTTCCATTATTTTGTATTGTCCTAACGCAAATTTGATATAAACCGAAACGTCTAAATGTCGACTCTAGTATTAAAAATGAATTCATCTATTTTTTTTCGAAATACGATGTCTTTATATTTTCTACATATGTCTGTATGCGGGCATGTGCATGTTCTCAGCGCTATCGTGTTTGATAAATCCCCATCAAATAAAGATGGCGGTTTAGAAGATTCTGTATCGATTGTCCATTTATCCTGTGTTGAAAATAACGACGAATACGATAGACATGTTGTGCACGTTGCTCCTTTTCAAGTCAGTTAAGGCTGCAGAATAAAAGATGATCTATGCAGCTTTAGGTGATGTTTCGTTCACAGGAAGCCCCTAACATGAATGGTTGCGTAATTCAAGAAAGTAAATTCCATCTAGAGGACAAGCCAAACACAGGTAGACCACAAACATTTGGAAGTGAGAATTTGAAAGATCTCTTCGGTGATGATCCTCCTCACTCAATCACCATTGAAATTGGCTGGAAAAATCTTAGTGTCACTCACTCTGTTATGCCGATTGTAATGTATGAGGAGGATTACGGAAAACGATTTCTATATGAATTGTAGGGGCTTTGTATCTGATTGTGCTTCACGTTTTAAATTTCACATTTTTTATAGACATGGGTTTTTGTTCTGAAATCTTATCATTGAAGAAGCAAAGTGGTGTCCCTACGATAATCTGATAAAATATCATTGCTCTGTATTTGATGCTATAGAAAGGGTTAAGACGAGGGTAATACCAAAGGTAAGGTCTCCAAAATATTTAGAAATCACGGGAACGTTTATTGTTTAGAGAATATGCTTCAAATAATCTAGATTGTCGTTTATTATTAATATAAATTGAAATATAAATATATTTAAAGTTGTTTAAATTTTAATTACTTTTGAGATGCTTACATTAAAAAAAACTCTAAGTTTTGAATAGACATTGCTATCATGAAGCAATTCAGATGTATGAATGTTCTCCGATCTCTTTTTTCTCGTATCACTTGAAAAATAAATACGCCAACATCACCAGACTACATTTGCATGTCCTGATGAAGATTATAGATATCTATTTCTTACATATATAATAATCGAAACGTTTTAAACGTCGTCAATAATTTTCAAATATTAAAAGATCATACACACGACTCTTTATTTTTCACATATATTTATTACTTTTCCTCATATTGTCGGATTCATTTTCTTTTTTTCCTAATACTACTTTAACAATACAACATTCAATATTTACTTAACAAAATTTACATGCATGACCATATCTACGAGGGTAATCCCAAAGATAAGGTTTCCAAAATATTTAGAAATCGCGGAAAAACTTATTATGGATTATAAATGATGTTTACATCATTAAAGTTTGAATATGTATCTATTTCTTTTACATAATCGCCATTTTGGGCTATGCATCTTTGTGGACGCTATGTAATTGAGGAAGCATTAAACTTCGTCGTCATTGAAAACTCCCTACATCACTTGCTGACTTCTTTGACATCCATGCACCACTCGCCATACATTTCCGTTAATTGCCGATGGATTTCAATCGGTTTAATACCTTTTACATTATAAAATCGAATAATTGCGCAAACTTCACACTTGGCGGTAGCGTCAATCAGAAGTTCAATCTGAAACAACTGCCAAGCCAAAACTGAGCGTGGAAGTGAGGTGAGCGCTGGGGCAGGCGCATTTGCTGGCGCTTGCACAAAATCACAACAGTATTGCTGACAACAGTTTCCCTGTATTCCCAGCGCGTTGAAGACCTTTTGGGATTACTGTCGTGTATATTAAAGATTGCTGACGCCTTGTTAATCTGCAATTGGAAAGAGATATATTCATTATCTTTGAACTTTGATTACTGGAATTGAAATAAGAATCAATTTAGAGAATATAGAAAACGGAAAGTCATAGATAATGACATTCACCCACACGATGAGTTGTCGACCCTCCACAAAAAAGAAACAAGAAGAAAAACTTATAAGGGATTAAGAATAGGGCATTCTTATTGGAAAATTAATTGTAGATACCTTACCACAGAAAATGAATTGATAAAAAAAACTAATAAACATAAAGAAATAATATCCTGATAATATAATTTAATGTTGGTTGTTTAGTTTTATGGCATATCAACCCTTTTCAGGTCATTTAATGCCGAATCAAGCGATGTTTTATAAACAAATGGTGAGGTTCCAATTCTGGAGCTTTCAGGAGTGTGGGTTATCCATTCATCGCCATTAATCCCAGGTTCACTCTGATCTGGAGTGGTAGTACCTGTTAGGTCTCGTATATGGGTTAAATAGAACAATGAGTTTAAAAATTATGTTTAAAAATTTATATTAAATAAAAAATGTTGAATGCTTATTAAGAATAAATGAAACAAAACACTTTTGGCAGAAAATAACACCTTATGGATTGACATGCCGTAAAAACCTATCAACCAAACCAATTAAGTATTGATCAGGCTCAACGTTGCTTAACTTCGGTGATCTAGCGGGAACAGGTGGTTTTAGCATAACTTGGCTGTAATAATATCCGTTGAGAAAACTCAGATATTTTTCTTTTAGCAAAGTCTGATTTAGTCAACTGTTAAGTTGAATACACACAAGGGGTCAAGGTTATTAATCGTCATCGGGTAATTTTCCATTGACCCCATTATTTTAAGTCAACGGACCCTTATTTAAATATTCTAACTACAGGTACGCACATAATTTATAACTTCTCATAAATTATGTAACATGCCATACCACCTTTATTTTTAAATTCATTACTAGTTATCATAACTAGCTATGAATTTATCTGCTTCTCCAATATGAAGCACTAACTTAGCTATACTATCTCTCCGCGCGGTGGATTGTTCCCACATGAATATACTAAATACAATACATTTTTAGATTAATACAAACACCATAGGATCATCTATAATCTCCTGTACAAAAGAAAACATATCTGGACCATCTCTATGGTCCCAATATCCTGGTCACGGCACCAAATAACAATATGTTATATACTCTCTTTTCAACATTGAATATATAAACAGGGAGAGAGTTCTCGGGTGTATAATCGAGGGAAAGATGGACAGATGGATTAGATGATATGATGGTAGGTGGTCTTACTTGATAACGTCTTCTACCCCGGCCGCCATCTTATCTGGTTCATGTTGTGGGCTTTTTTTAAGGGTTGGACTTCTTCGTGCTGGGCCGGCCATTGTCTTTAATATTTAATTAATACAACAAGATTTGGTGTTCTTAATAATAAAGCTTTATGATTCCGGCCCGAGTGAGTTACGTACCCTAAGAGACATACTCTCTAAGTAAACTAAAACTTATTTTTATGGACCCCAATCGAGCACCTTCAAGGGGTCAAGATTATTAACCGTCACCGTTTTCCATGGACCCCATCATTTTAAGTTAACGGACCCTAATTTAAATATTTTAACTATAGGTACGTACATAATTTATAACTGCTCATAGAGTATATAACATAGGTATGTAAATTGTAATTCTGTATTTCTAAAGACATAAAGACGTGATAAAGAGATATAAAAAAGGCAAGTAGAAAAATTCCGGCTATTGCTTTTTGCTTCCACGGTTTCCCATAAATATTATCTTTTGACAGAGTCGAAGTATTTTGATAACTATTTCCAAGTCTTAGAACTACATTAAAATCAATAAGACTTACAGAGTTCACAACGAAGGAGTGTAACGAATCATTTCAAGTTTCCTAAATCGATTTGAACGTGTTGATCCCCCAAATGTCATACTTTAACCTGACAAATTTCATCCATTATGTAAAATAAATTCGAGCCTACACATAACAGCGATACATAATTAAGCATCAATTAAGTTCACTTTAAGGTTACTAATAACTTATACTTCAAGTGTTAAAGTCATAAACCCCAAGTGACAATTAATACGCATAGTAAATTGCTTTGCTGTACACTGCAGGGTAGATTCGTTTTCTTGAGTGCAGATTATCTGAAAATTATGTCTTAGGAATCCACTATTCAGATGCAGCAATACAAATGTCACGAACAATAATATGAAGCAACGCGTTTTTTTAAGAAAAGAATTAGAATATATTTCCATTAGTGAAATAAATCTATATTTTATGTATCTGTCCGTAGATTAAATTATAATAAACGCTAATCTAAGCATGACACTTACTCCATAATGCAAAACATGATAAAATATAATTTAGCATTCATGTAAATTTCCGAGAGGATGATTTTCTTTATTTCAGTAGGAAGAGCATCCACTTAGGAACCACAAGGTTACTGGCTCGATACCAACCCTTGCGTACTCTGTGCCTGAGTAGTGCAGCTTGGATCGGTATGGTAAAGTGGGGAGCTGGTGGTGAGCGTGATTTCCCACCTGACGAAAAAAAAATCATTGATCTAGCGATAGTGAAAGAGGGATAGACTCCCTTGCTGTCCAGCTAATACCAACAATACTGTACTCCTCTGACTTTACTTATACTACCTAAATATCCACATTTTGGTTATTATATTCATAACGTTTCGATCACTGTATCATCCACACTATCATTTTTGTGAAGAAGTGTAGTGTAGATTTAAATTAATGACAATAATATGGAAATTGATAATGGATTTAAATTGATGAGTCTTGAAACCAGGATTATTAAATAGCAGTGACTACTAAGAATTAGTGGAGTTAATCACAGGCGGCCCTTCTGGACGGACGTGAATTTAAGTCACTGGTTCGCGTCCGACATCGGGGAATAAAAATAAATATGTACACAAAAATATGTCTTTGGCTTTATCTCTGATAACCAAGAAATAATACCAAGAACAGAAAATGGAACCCAGAACCAGAGAGACACCCGGCCCGAAAGAAGAAGAAGGAACCCGTAACGACCCGATGAAAGAATAACAGAAACACGATACAGGCTAATTTAAGAAGAGTATGGAACAGGATGTATTTTGTCATAGTTGGTAATCTTCAAAGAAATTGATTTTTGTTTTAATTAAGAAGAGAGGATTGGACCTAATAATCAATAATACCAACTGATTGGACGAAGACCAAATAAAAAATGCATAATACTCTGTTTAAAGTGACAGACAAAATGCCATCAAGTTTAAAGTTCTGAGAATGGTATCTAAAATATATATATAATATATATATATTATTATTATTATTATTATAAAAAAACGTCCGCAAAGTGGGTTTGATGTTGTTTTTGTATTGTATCATTTTAATTTACAATAGAAAATGAAAGATAAATGTTTAATTCAAATAAATGCAATAAGTAGGGTTAATTATATGTTGACACAGGTAACCCATCGGTAATTGGAGAAAAACTTTCAAGTTTCCTAAATAAGCATAGGCTTCATGATGAAAGCAGTACACGATGTCGTCATTGGTGTCAGGAAGAAACACATTTACAGAAAATTTAATTCCACTTGCTGGCTGTCACTCAATCTTATATTCCATATACAAATGTTGTTTTATCATATTAACATACTGGATGACTATTCAGCTTATGTTGATTATCGCCTCTTGAAATTCAAAATCAAAAAGATAGGCAATGATTTATAAACTTATTTTACTAATGATATGTCTTGACTGTTTTTCATCCGACATTTTTGCTATTCATATTTTACTATGGTATATATATATATATTTATAGCTAAAAATGGATATAAACCTAGAAAGTAATGATACTTTTGAAAAGGGCATAGAAATCGAGTCGATATTTATCTAGTAAGAAAAGAAGTTAAAAGAGTTTCACATTTAGAGCAAATGTTACATAATTCACAGGTAGCTTATGAATTATGTAAGTACTGTAGCTAAATATTTTTAAATCAGAGTTCACTAGATTCAAAATAATGGGGGTTGAGTGGAAAATTACCTTAACCGTTACCGTTAGCGTTATTGATATGTGGTGACATCCACTTGATCTACAGGAAACGCCCCAGTAGAGGCGTGTGAGAGAAGTTTTAGTTTTTAGATTAGCTGCGAAAAATAAAGTCAGTGTGATCGGATGCAGAGGTCCATTGTCTCTGAGATACTTTGTAAAGGAAAAACAAAAAAGTCTTGCTTTATTAATTAATCCATAAAAGATGAGAAGACACCCAACCCGAACAAGAACGAAGAAAGCAACACACAGAATCAGCCCGAAGAATATGGCGACTGACGAGTTAGCAAGCAAAAGAGTTAGAAAGTAATTTACAGAGACAGAGTATGAGGAGAGGATGCGGTAACCCCGCATCCTCTCCTCATACTCTGTCTCTCTCTCGCGAGCCCTGTCGGCTGCTGCTTTAGAATACACCGACTACACCTCTACAGAGGGGTAAGAACCCCCCCCAAATGGGACCTCTGTTGGCCGTGGGTAGCGACCTGTGATGCTTAAGGACGGAATCCTGGTTGATGAGTAGTCCATGACATGCAACATTTCACTTTGGTCCTTAGTTAGGCTAGAGGGACGGTCGGAGGGGCCTCTTCCAATCAATCGGCTGGCCATGTCAAGCCCTAGCACCTATATGAATGACCCACCCTATTGCTCTTATGACATCCTCATGGCCTGGGAATGATGTTAAACTCTATCTGTTGTTGACGTTCCAGTTCTGGAGGTCTTGGGAATGTGGAGCACCCGTTCATCACCATTGCTCCCAGGTCCACTCTGACCCGGAGTGGTAGTACCTGTTAGGGTCCCATCTATGAGTTAAATAGAAAAACATGAGTTTATAGAAATATTGAGTATCCATTAAGAATGAATTTATTTCAAAACTTTGTCGGCATTAAATGACCCACTGAGGTTGATATGCTGTAAAACAAAAAACAAACCAAAACAAACCGATTCTCTCTCACGTTTATTTACCCGATGTTAAGGGGTATATAACACAAGGAAATGTCAACAAAGTGTTATGCATATCATAACGCGATTATCCATGATTACATCAAACATATCTAAACATCAAAACTCAGTTAAAAAGACAAGGAATTTAGAGAACCATTGATGAAGAGATCGCAACTCAAAGATAATTTAAACATGCCCGCTACCTTATATATGAAGGGGGTCTGCAAAGTATTAATTCTAGTCGTGGAATTGTGTGAGAGTGTTAAAATTTAAAATTCAGCTTTGATATTAATTGATCATAACAATTCCAGCACACGATCAAATATATATTGTTTTATGTCCTCTTGTGTTTTTTAATTGTTATAGGTGATATGCCCTATATACTAATGGAATGCGCCGACGGTTACTATAAGTAACAGGGATAATTATGGCTTGAGAGGAAGCCAATGCGAGTCAGCTCGTAACTCTATTTGTTGGACACAATTCCCACTTCTCTTTACTGTAATTGTCTACTCTTTTGTTAATACATTTTCCTACATTTGTTATCCGTCGTTTTGTCTTATTCTGACCCCTTGAAACCCCACAACATTAATGAATATATTTCTTGATTAAAAATGTAAAATGCCATTCAGTGTTTTTAATCCAATTCACCGAAAATCTATTCTGTCTCTATAGAGAAGCTAAATAAACCAAGGAGCGTTTTGTTTAAACTGAATTTCTTTCACTTTTTTCATTTTTATTGAATAAATTATTCTCATATAGGATTGGCATATTTCCGAATATTTCACAAGTAAGAAAATAAAAACTTTGTTAGTTCTAAATTAATTGTAAAAACACAAAATACAATATAACATAAAATCAAAACCTCATTTCTCGCCTGGTTATTCATTTAGCTACATATCGATTTCTATAAAGGCGTATATTTTTTATGGAAACTTTGGTCTCTGTACATTTATTATTAATGTTGGGCGTGGTGTCAGTAAAGACAAAAGAAACAGCTTAAGATTAGATTATGGTAATTAATTAGATGTTCTGTTGCAGGTGGATCAAATCTATTTGTACTTATAAATTTATTTACCATGTAAACTATTGAGATTAATGATTGTGTTGAATTTCTTGTGTCTATTAACGGTTAAGAAATGAAACGAGAAAGAGAGCGCGAAAGAGAGCGGTGTCGAGCGAGAGAGGGAAGACACAAAATCAAGAAACAGAGACAGTGAATTTTAAGAAAAATATGTTTTTGTCAAATACCATTGCGAGTGTTCTCATATCCGCTAGTAATACAACTTTCCACTTGCTATTAAAACAATAGATCCATCGTGCATAACCTAAAGTTTTTTTAAAGGAAATGAATTGACAATATAGAAAATAAAAAAGTCACCATATTATTTCATTTAAATGTTTAGATATAGTTAGTCATTTGGAAAAAATCGGAAAAAAAAGAATTAATTTAGACGCCTGACGCATCAATTATATTAAACTGTTTTAATTTGATGGTCGAACTGAAATATTAACTCTTCGCATACAAGTCTGGCATTTTTGAATAAGTACTATTCTATTATACACCACACGCCAGTTATTCCGGGCCCAGGATGATCAAGTCCGATAGATACTACTAATAATAATATTACTAATAAAAGGGATTGGTTTAGTTCAGTCGGTAGAGAATTTACTAAGGTAATCACAAGTTTCCGCGTTCGATAGCGGTCCCCGTCAACTCAACGCATGAGTAGCACAGATTTGGTTGTCTTATCTGCGCTATAAAGCACCGTGAGCTTACAGAAAGTGTGGGGTTCCGCCTCAGCAAAAATAGTATCCCTGGTCTAGTGCTAGTGATAAGGGGATAAACTCCTTCGCTGTCCAGATGATACCGACAATAGGTCACTCCGCCTACTTTATTTTTCTTATTAATAAAATGAAAATAGCTCAGTCGGTAGAGCATCCACATGGTTTCAGGTTCGATCTTCTCTCGCCAAATCAGCACATGAGAAGCACAGCTTGGATCTGTACGGTACATTGGTGAACTGATGGTAAGTGTGGAAAAAAACGTTAGTGCTAAGAAGACTGATACTGACCGTAGGCAACTCCGCAGACTTTACTTACTAATAAAATGCAACTGGAATGGAACAATAGGATAGTTTTCATGTCTGTGCCTTCGAACGAAGTTCTTATGTACTTTTTTTTATAGAATTTCGCTATCAACACTCTCCGAATATATAAACAAAGTAAAGTCGTCAGGGTGGCCTATTGTCGGTATCAGCCAAACAGTGAGAGAGTATATCCCCCTTTTACTAGCGCTAGACCAAGGATATTGATTTTTTAGCGTCTAAGACGTGGCGTCACACCTACCATCAGCTCCTCACTTTAACGCACATATCCCTATATTGCTCTTACGCTGAATTGGTGAGGGCCAGTATCGAACCTTGAGATTTCCAGTCGGACACTCTACCGACAGAGCTAGTGCTGACAAATAGTTTCGATGCGGATTTTTGGATCAGCTTAATCCGTGTGATGAGCTGACAGATAGCGATGGTTATCTAGAATTTGATAATGATTTCTGAGAACGGACGTAGATGTAAATCTTTCATTAGATGAGATAGATCGTACAATTGTCACCAGCCCACGTTACCCCAAGGAGATAATCAGAAATTATTTCCGTTGAAACGCTAGCTCTCGTTATTTGCTAATGTTCATTCTAGTATGATCGTAGGAAGTAAAATGAAGCGAAATTTGAACTTCACCCCTCAGGAGCTCATGTACAAATAACTATCTAATGGTTAAAGTGTTAACATGAACGTTCAGCAAATTTGTATGAAACATCATCACTCAAATATGAATCATTTAAGGCTATACGTCCTTTTCAGCAAGGAATAAAATTATCCATTTGTGCAGTCGGTAGAGCGTTCGGCTAGCAACCACAAGGTTCCTAGTTCGATACCGGCCCTCGCCAACTCAGCGTATGAGTAGCACAGGGATCTGTGTGGTAAAGTAATGAGCTGATGGGAGGTGCGGCGCTCCACCTCAGACGCAGAAACAATCTCCTTGGTCTAGCGCTCGTGAAAAGGGTATATACTCCCTCGCTGATTGGCTGATACCGACTTTAGGCCACCCCGACGACTTTACTGTTTACTTTTATTTGTGCAGTGTAAGACCAGGTGTTATCGAATCAAAATGCTTTCCTTCGAATAATTAATGCTGGCTTCATTCGGTAGAGCAACCGACTAGGTGCCACAAGATTCGATACCGGGCCTCGTCAACCCAGCACATGAATAGCACAACTTGAATCTGTGCGGTAAAGTGAAGAGCTGATGGTTGCTCTGACGCGGCACCTCAGACGCAAAAACTGTCTCCCTGATGTAGCGCTAGTGAAAAGGTGATAGACTCCCTCACTGTCCAACTGATACCGACAATAGAGCACTCCACCAACTTTACGTCTATTTATGTCGCATAATTTTCGTACCAATCTTCTGATTGTTAGCAGAGAGCAGAAGAGGGGATAATTCTCTTTTTATTTTTAAACAGATTTAACAGATTTCCATACAGTAACTATAATCTTTTGTCCCTGAACGTTTAGCATTGAAAAATTATTTGAAGATTCACCATTGTTAAGCCTTTGTGCGAATCGTTTCCGGTTGACGCACAAGATTCGCTTTCATTGCAGGTTGGTATTGTGGCCAAGGTTTTGTTCACCCACAACAATGACAATTTTCCGGTAGGTTCATGCGTCATCCACTTGTTAAAATGAAAACCTGAAATATTCGGGTCATATCACGAAACATTTGACGAGAGTTCCTCTCACTAAATCGTTAAATTGGTTATTTGCAAATGTGGTGGGGAAACCGCTGGCCCTTTCGTGTTTGAGATTTATATTTCTCTTCCAGAACGTTAAAAACAAATGACTCACTGTATGTTCTGACCTTTCACCTTCACTCCACGCTTGATTGAAATTGTTAGCTGTCGGAAAGACATTATGATCAGGTTTAAACTTATGCATAGAAATACCTAAATCTTCAATATTAAACTCCATCATTAAATATACACATGCTTTGTAAATTAAACTATTTCACATCATCATCATCATCATCATCATCATCATCATCATCATGTCGCGCTGTTAGCACGTATTCCTATGATTTTTACTCGCTAACCGTCCCTATCGGTCATCGCTCCCGGCAGCCGATTGATGTTGGTTATTGTTCATCGGCCCACAATGGTGTGTCGATGTGTAGGTGTTTACTGGAGAACATCACTTATGAGTTTTTCCTTGCTTCTATAACAGTATAATTAATCTTAGAAAGTATACATATAGACAAGAGACATTCTGATATTCCCATCACTAACAGGTTAAGATATATGTTATATAATTCATAGGTAGCTTATGAATTATGTACGTACTGTATTTATATATTTTTGAATCAGAGTTCATTAGATTCAAATAACGGAGGTTAGGTGGAAAATTAACGTTGTCAGTGATGTGGTAACCTCCGATTGACCTTTTGCAAACACGCTATTAGAAGCGTGAGATAGTTGAGTTTAGTTTCTACCAGTTACTAACCGAGAGAAGACGCTGTCGTCGGCTCTCAAGATGTCGATCTCACCGCGCGGTTTTGTGGGCTGGAGTTGTTCAATAAAAGACTTAAAGAAAAACAAAAAAGTCTTGTTAATTCATTAAAACAAGAGATGACCAGCCCGAACAAGAAAGAAGAAACAACCCACAGAAGAAGCCCAACAAGTAAAGATGTCAGCAATAAACAAAAGAGTTAGCAAGTAAGAACCCCTCATCATCATCTCTTACTCTATATCTCTCTCGACATTATATAGATTGCAGTTGATAAAAAAGATGCATAAATTTCTGAGTTGGTTTCTGAAGGAAAGAAATATCTTGGGACAGTGTGCAGAGGCAGCATCAGTCATTACCATTGATGACTGTAAATCTAGTCGTTATCTCGGTTCCACAAAACATCAATTATATTGATAAAGGGATCGAAAAAAAGGGAGAAATCTTGTTCAGTTATGTTAAGATTATTGTGGTCACTTTTGGGCAGCAGGTGAGAGCACTTTAAAGTGGAGACTCCTTGTGGCATTACGATTGATCCGTGTTGTGTAGTATCCTGGAATGCTTCTCCGTTGGTCCGTGTATTTTGAATCCTATGATCCTTGTGTTTTTCAGTGTTAAGCAGAATCCTTGTTAATGTTCAGATTTTTAAGAGAGTCAGGTCACAGAAAATGAAATTGACTAAGCTGTGTGTGGTTTCTGATCGGAAAAAGGGAGACTCATCAGATTTGACTTTGACTTTGAATTCTGGGAAGAAAAAGTAGTCGGCAACTCGAAAAGAAAAAATAGTATGGAAGTTAATCTGGGACAGTTGACTCCGAAAAGAGGACCGTAAGAAAGATATCAGAAAAGTGACTAGGCAATTCAGCTGGAGAGACTCCCTTCGAGGGTCCAGGGTGCAACTGGGCTGGGAGCACGTGATTAGATAGCAGCATGAGTTACAGAAGAAGTTTTGCTGAGTGATACACAAACTTCCTCTGACCAAATAAGATTAACCCTACTTCTGTCAAAAGACTTCGCGAAGTAATATTGTACCTAATCCTGCTTTACGATTCAAAATTTTAGAAAATTATATACAAAAATTACGAAGGCCACATCCAGTAGTGCACAGGATAGGGTTAGACCAAAAATAAAGTTATCATTCTGTATTTAAAAGGACGGTCGATCATAAACATCTTTAGAATAGACTTTCTTGCTCTCATCACGCCTTGATGATGATGATAATGATGATGATGATGGCATTATTAAAATTAATTTATTTAATATTACTTAATTATTTAATTAGTATCGCCTGAAAAGGAACATTGGATAAATATGAACTAATATAGATGATTTCTTGAAAATTTATTAAATTAGTGAGATAGTTTGTCAGAGGTCCACATCAAGCCTAGAAAAATTGCAATATTATCTGCTTCCCATTCTCTGGTGCGTAGATAGATTTCTTTGGGGATTAAGAATAGGAAAGCTATTTATGATTTGAAAGATATTGATCGTATTGATTTCTGCTCTCATATTATATTCCATGTAGCAGTGCTTGTAATTCGGTTTGGACAACGATTTTATGAAGCAATTAGTAGAAACATGTGAGCGAACGCACACATATGCATGCTAATGCACGTAATCATAATGACTACATATAATTTCTTTTTTTATTTCAAATATTCTAATAGGGGTTTATAAACAAAATAATTAAACAAATAGATTGGAACAAGTATTTAAGATATTAGCACTCACAATACAAAATAATTGAAGAGAAGTTTATTATCAAATATTTTGGTAGGACCAAGTGATCTATTGTCGATCAAGGATCCAAAGAAGTATAGTTACTTTGTTCTACGCCTCAACCTAAAAGATTTACAGGTTTTAAAATCCGTTCTACTGAGATGTTGGGATGGAAGTGTTCTCCAAAACAGAGGAGAGTTAGTCAAGTTCGTAATACTTTGTTGTACAGCCGACCCGGATCTGTTGAAAATTTGAATCAGTCACCAATATGTCTTAGTTTTTTGTTATATGCATTTATCAAAGACTAGATATGTTTCCTCTCCCTTATTTTAATTTGGATGATCTAGGATGATCTTAGCTGGCATGGGATACTCGGTCGAAATCCTGCACATGTTAGCTGTTCTAATTTCAGGTATAAAAACGAAGCAACAATGTATATGAGAGATATCAAATAAAACATAGACTGCAGAGGACAAAAAAATGTAATCCATTGTTATTTTAAAAGTAAACCAACAAGAAAAAAAATGTTAGAAATTTTAAAGAAGCTTCTGATTTCAATACAACAAGCTAAGGACTTGATACCCAAGCATGAATGTTATTAAAGAAAGCATGATTTTCTGGTCCGAAGATAATGGAAATATGAGGACCGGTAAATAGAGAAAAGTATGCTGAAGAAAAAAATCTCTAAACAAGTTGAAACACAAAATACTGAAAATTAAACGATCGGGTCATCTATCGCCACACAAAGAAAGAAGGAAACAATGTATTGTTAAAAAGAAATTAAGAAAAGGTTTCATTACTATCCCTAAGGAACTAGAAAAATAGATAGTCATTCACTAAAACAATTTTTTGCAATACTCTTCCTGGTCTTTATGCGTTCATTGACAGTGACATAAGTGTTTTAACGGGAACGAAAAGGTGAGGGCAATTCAATGTGTAGCGAAAAAGTAATCACTTCCAGGAGGGTTTATGAAGTCAGGGAAAATGTGTAAGTTAAATCGAACTTAAAGGATCTAAATTCCACCATCGTATGTCACCTCGCCGAAAGAAAAGAATACTAAAAATCAGGGAATGAACCGAATTTAATGAAACCTTCAGTGTTGATATATTAATGAATAAAGAACATAATGCACCGGTTTTTTTTTAAAACTTTTACATTTTTTCAGGTCAGTTATCTTTGAATCACGTATCTTTGAGGCGTAACACAGATTTTCATTAAAAAGTTTGTTCATGTTCTTGAAAACTTTAAGTGTGAATCTGACAGAAATAATGATGAGGGCCATGGAAATCTAAATGGAGTATCAGCTGATATTAACAATTGTTATGAGGATTCTGATGTAGATGTCGACGAAAATGATAACTGGGCTATATAATCACGTAAATATCTACATATACAAAAAAATAATGTTATGATCTCAATATTAAATGTAGAGAAGAATTTAAAGCTCACAATTTGAAGAATTCGAGGCTCATAATTTTAACTGTGCATTTCTGTAATTGATTAACAGGACCCAAGGATACAGAAAAATGCCACAAAGTTTAGCTTATGGGTATAAATAAGTTCATATACAATTGTTACACTTAGAATTAAGATATTTTAGCATCGATTTGATTCTTACGCCTATTGGGAAACCATTATTAATATGTCATTTTAAAAATCAGAATAACATTCTTGGATAGAATGATCTTAATAAAATGATGCAAAATATACATAAATAGGACAATCTTTCCGATTGTCAGAGTGATCGCCGATATAGTCTGCACTGCCATCCAGACCAATAAACTGAACCCAGTGAAGACTGCGATAAGGTTCATTAAATCTGCCACGAAGCCCAGTAATGCGAAGAGGCACAACCATCTTATCGTCCGCAACGGACTGGAAGTTAAGGGTTGACCTAAGACCGAGATTGGATTTTTCTGACCACATTCTAAAAACAACGTTGCGCCCAGATTTGATATTTTCTCGAATAGAATAAAAACAATTTTAATCAGAATAACATTCTTGGATAGAATGATCTTTAACAAAATGATGTAAAATATACATAAATTGGACAATCTTTCATTTAGTGTGGGGGTGTCTAGTATAATGTCTAGTATAGTGGGAATGTGTTTAGTACTGGTAAAATGTTTCGTTCTGGTACCACAGGATCATACCCTTCAAGAAAATACCAAGGAAGTTTAACTTTGGTGTGATGATGCAATTCTCTCATAGTCCATAATCTATATACCGTGCACCCAGGAGAAACACTTTTCAATGTCTACACGTAAGTTGAACGGAAATTGAAGGCGCGGATATTACGTGCAAAGGTTTCCCTTAGACAAAGGAGATCTCGCAATAATTTCATGAGATGATGATTGACCATAATAGTCGCGGAAAGGAATATTTAAAGATCTTTAATAAACTCACGTCTCCGTCAATTCAATTAGACACATTGTTTATAAATAGATGGGACATGACCTGATTACCGATCTACCGTGAAAGTATATGCTCCTTGTAAAGTAAGCGGATGGACAGTTCGATCCAGTTCTCGGAAAGTAATGCATATGTCATTCACAACCCGAAATGAAGTTCAAAACGATCTGCTGGCCTAACGAGGCAGCGGACAACACAGAAATGAATAATGATATAATTATTCTCTCACTCCATTGCGTCTTCTCAATTTCCTTGAAATACCCTTCTGCTAATACACAGGAACTCGAAGCCGCCTTCGTTTCCTTCGAAAATATTATGATCCGACGAAATTAAATCAAACCAATTGAGTCAGGTAAACGGAGAGGTCCCCTCCGATAAATCGTCTGGTCACATCAAGTCCTAGCACCCATATGATTGTCGCGACCCTATTGGCCTTATGGAAAAACCCCAAGCTATTTTATCATATATGTGCTAGATGGTGGTGACTTAGGGTCTTTAGTGTCATGGATATAACATTAAACTTCATTTAATGGTGAAGTTCTAATTCTGGAGCTCTGAGGAGTGTGGGTACTCCTTCATCGTCATTACATCCAGATCCACCCTGATCCGAAGTGGTCGTACCCGTTAGAGTCCCATCTATGGGATATATAGAAGAAAATGAGTTAAGAAAAATGTATGTAAAAAGATGAGTTTTAAATTTATTTCAGTAACCATCAATAATGAATAAAACTGTTTCGACTTAAAATAACCCAAAAGAGTTGACATGCCATAAAATCCAGCCATCCAACCTACTAACAAATCAACCGGTTGAGGCACGCCATTTCTTTCAGTGGTCCGGGCACACAACACTTGATAGTATTATTTATCGGCAAATACTGGAGAATTACATACTTCCATATCTGACTACCAAGTATTTGGACATTTCAAGGGAGATAACTATCTGAGGCATAGTGCACTGAAAGTGAAATTGTTGTTTCAGGCAAAGAAAATAAGAATCTAAATCTAGTTAGTTGCCTATATTAAATCCTAGAGAAATCCAAGAAAAAAGTTTAAATTTCAGTTTCATGGGAGTTTTAAGTAATCTTCAACAAAAGTGCGATGTAATTCGTTAGTTTTTTAAGAAACTTATTTCAAATTATTCCAGATTTCTGGTCGCCATTGTAACAAATAATGGATTTGCTGTCACATATTAAATGCTGCCTAAAACTTATGCTTCTGTTATATTTTTCAATAAATTTATCTATAGGCAGACAATTGATTATTTCTCCTCCAATATATATTATATTTAATTATGAAACAATAATCCTAATTAGATATTACACATCCATTGTTCAATTATTTGTGCACAGGCACAAATACCTGAACACAGGATGTTTTTCAGATAAAAATAGAATATGTAAATTAATTAGGATATATGCTGAATCCATTATATATATATATATATATATATATATATATATATATATATATATATATATATATATATAATATTATTTTTCCCACTATTCCGATGGATAAAGCCACAACAAAAGAAAGACGTCAAAAAAATTAAAATCAAGGCTTCACAATTGTTATTACCTACATTCCTTTCTGACTCGCATAGTCATGCATTGTTTCTTTTTCTATTCATCTACTTCTCTATTAAATTTTACACCATGAGTATCGTTCCAGCCCTGCCAATGAATTATTTAAAAAATGTCTGAGTCACGTGATCCTGATTTTAACAACTGAACACTGATTGGCTGTAGAATTAGCCAACCAAATGTACAGGGGCCGAGGTCTGCGTTCGCATACTCTATTTCAAGCTATTTCTTCTGTTGGCTTTGAACAAACGGGTTGCGAATTAGAATTTGATTATCTCTAATGGGGTCTAACTGGCGAGGGAGGTATTATGTTGGAAGAGCCGAAGACCTACCCCCAATGAAACCAGTTTATAGCATAACTGACGACGCTACGTAGCACTGTTTAGTCAGGCGTATATCAAACATATATATATATATATATATATATATATATATATATATATAATATATATATATATATATATATATATATATATTGTTACGAACCTGCACTCGTTAGGGTCGACCAGCGCGTGCACGTAACAAGAAATAAAAAAAAAATATATGATGATGGTCCCAGTGTAAAGATAAAAAAAATATAATACAAAGGGATTGGGAAAATTCAGACACCGCTCTGTACTCCTGTGAAAGTGGGAGGGAGGAGAAAACCGATAGAAGGCGACAATGCTGAATGGGGAGAAGACGCGTGACACTTTGTATAAATAAACAAAGAATTTATTTTACACATAACATACAAGAAAATAAAATATATAAATCTATGTGGAGACGGAGAACAATATTAATAGATAATTATCAAAGAACAGGCGAGCAACCAACAAAAATACAGATCTCTGAATATATTAACAACACATGGATACACAATAAACAATCAAAAATACAACGAAAAAAATATGTTTTTTTGTTTTTTTTTGTTTTTTCGACTCACGGTACCCCTGGAAATCCCGCAGAAAAAGTTATCTTAAAAAAAGGAAGAGACGACAATCACACTGCCGTTAGAGTCTGTCAAAGTTCCTTCAATAAAACGATTATTCAAAATCTTTTTTTCTCATCGGTGGAATCCTTATATCCAAAACAAGAAATCCACTGGTTTTACAATCTGCCGTTAGCGCCTGTCAAAAATCATGTCCTGTTTCGTCGGCTGGATTTCAAAACTGTGTCACTTTCTTGGTACCGATCTCTTGGCGCCAAAATCACAGTGAACTTCTGGGATCGCGGTGAGGTCAGGACTCTGCTTGTTGTCATAGCAACAAGTTCACCTCGGAGGAGGGGGAGGGGTAACCTTCTCAACGATCGTGCAGGGTGGGATTAAGGAATGTGAACACACAAGGGTTAAGTCAAATTTTGAAAACTGCTCGCCCACCCATTTACAAATTTATCCTTTAAATTGAACCGTTCGTCGGTTTTACCAATATGCGCACTAGTGCACGTACCGATAAGGTGTCACATCTCCCTACCCAAAAAAATAATGAAAAAGGGTTGTTCAGATTCTTTTTCATTATAGCAAGGGGGTGAGGTCTGAGTTTCTCCTTCCTTCTATCGTACGGGTGCAACTCGACGTTGCGTTACTATGTGCGAGACAAGGCATCGGCGCAGACATTATCCGCGCCTCGGATGTGTCGTATGTCCAAGTTATACTCTTGTAAAACCAAACTCCAGTTAAGTAGTCGCCTATTCTTATCCTTCATCCGGTGTAAGAAGGTGAGGGAGTTATGATCGGTGTATACCAAAGTGGGTTGATGTGAGGATGACACGTACACGTCGAAATGTTGTAAACTCAATACTAAGGCTAGTGCCTCCTTTTCGACTGTTGAATAATTCTTCTGGTGGGTATTGAATTTCCCTGAGAAATAGCTCACGGGGTGTTCAATCCCGTCGTCGCTTGTTTGGAGTAACACCGCGCCAATTCCATGATCGCTAGCATCAATAGCTAAACGGAATGGTCGGGTGAACACGGGGGCTTTCAAGACAGGGTTACTGCACAACATGGCCTTGATCTTTCCAAAAGCTTCCTGGCAGGAAGGATTCCATACAAAGCTAGATTTCTTAGCCAACAATTGAGTGAGGGGGGCGGCTATGTCTGAAAAATTGCGGCAGAACTTTCTGTAATACCCGGCCATACCCAAAAATCGCCGTAAGCCTTTAGTGTTAGTTGGCACGGGGACATGTAGGATCCCTTGGATCTTAGCCTCGTCAGGAGATACACTTCCGTATCCGATCCTGTGTCCCAGGTATTTAATCTCTGCCTTCCCAAATTCGCTCTTATCCATGTGGACAGTGAGATTTGCCTGCTCGAGTCTACCAAATGTATCGCTCAGAGATTTCATGTGCTCCGTCCAACTGTCATTGTAGATAACTATATCGTCTACATAAGCGGTGACGTGAGGTAGTCCGTTCAAGCAATAGTTCATCATTCGTTGAAAGGTCGCTTGGGAATTTTTCATACCAAAGGGCATGACTCGGTATTGATACAGGCCGTGTGGGGTAACGAAGGCCGATATTTCCTTCGCTCTTTCCGTCAGGGGTACACACCAGTATACTTTCAATAGGTCCAACTTAGTGATGTATTTGGCTCTCCCAATACTGTCAATACAATCATCCACTCTAGGGATGGGGTGTGAATCGGTTTTAGTGACTGCGTTGACCTTACGGTAGTCCGTACAGAAACGGACTGTTCCGTCTGCTTTGTCCACTAGTACGCACGGCGACAACCAACTGCTTCGGCTGGGTTCAATGAAACCGTGTTCAAGCATGTACTCTATCTCCTTACGCATTATTTCGGTTTTGTGGGGGTTGACGCGATACGGGTGTTGTTTCACTGGAATGACGTTCTCGACTTCTACGTCGTGCCGGACGATGTCCGTTTGCCTGGGGACATCTGGGAATAAGCTGTGAAAGTTATTTATGAGACGGGTTATATCGTCCTTTTCCTTGGAGCTCAGATGTTCAATCTTGGGTGTGAGGTTGGCTAGAATTTCCGAATTCTGTAACTTCTGGGGGTGGTTGCTCTTGTCTTCCGCGGCTTCACTGGCACATTCCCTGTGGGTACTCGAAGATGTGGGCCCAGTGACGACCAAAACGGGGTTTTCTTTCCCTCTCTCGTGATAAGGTTTAATCATGTTGATATGACACAATTGTGTCGGCTTTCTGCGGTCAGGAGTGCTAACTATGTAGTCGAGGTCGCTGACCTTTCGGAGAACCTCGTATGGGCCGTGGAACTTGGCCTTGAGAGGGTGACCGCATAAGGGTAATAATACTAGCACTTGGTCTCCTATTTCAAAGCTTCTATGGACTGCATTTCGATCATAGCAGTTTTTCATCCGGTCCTGGCTTACTCGGAGATTTTCTCTCGCCACTTTACTCGTTTCACATAGACGTTTTCTAAATCGAGTCATGTACTCGGGCAGGGACTCTTTCGTTGGACTGTCCTGCATCCATTTCTCTCGCAACATGGATAAAGGTTCTCTTACAGAATGTCCGAAAATCATTTTAAAAGGGCTGAATCCTAAAGATTCTTGTGGGGCATCTCGGGCTGCAAAAATCAGGAAAGGAATGCCTTCGTCCCAGTCTTTCTGGTGGTCGAGGCAGTAGGTCCGGACCATGGTTTTGAGGGTCTAATGAAATCGTTCCAAGGCTCCCTGGGATTGGGGGTGGTATGCGCTCGATTTCACTGTCTCGATACCTAGAGATTTTAAAGACTGCTGGAACACTCGGGACATAAAATTAGATCCCTGGTCCGTTTGCACAGTTCTCGGCAATCCGACCATGGAAAAGAAATTAAGGAGGGCCGCTGTGATCTTCCCGGCTGATATCCTCCTGAGGGGGATCGCTTCAGGAAACCGTGTCGAAGCGCACATTATAGTCAATAGGTATTGGTTTCCACGCTTGGTCTTGGGGAGCGGTCCAACGCAATCCACGAGGATGCGGAAGAAAGGTTCCTCGAAGGCAGGAATTGGGTGTAGAGGGGCGACGGGGATGTTCTGATTCGGCTTTCCGACCATCTAGCATGCGTGGCAGGTCCGGCAATACTCAGCCACATCCTTACGGATCCCCGGCCAGTAAAATTGTCTCGCTATACGCTCAAAGGTTTTGCGTACGCCTAAATGTCCTCCCATGGGGGCCTCATGTGCTGTCTTCAACACTTCGTTCCTTCGTTCCCTTGGTAACACTAGTTGGTGAACCACCGACCAGTCCTCGGAGGCGGGTGTGTGTATAGGTCGCCATTTTCTCATCAAGATTCCATTTCTGATAAAGTAGCCGGTCGATACCTTGGCTAGCTCCTCTTCGGGTAATGCGTCCTTAAAAAGAGGCGCGATCTCGACATCCTCCTCCTGTTCGTTCTCTATCGATCTTCTCGCGTCAGAACTATTCTTCTTAACTCCTCCGATGTCCTTCAAACTCGGCACTAACGGTTCGGGGGATATTAAGTCCAACTCCTCCTCGTGGTCTAAATATGAGTGGGTAATTTCGGACACTCTTTTATCTCCGGTCCTCCTACGGGTCTCTGATCTAGTCACTGCACACGACGGGAATATTCCAGGGTATTCCTTCTCCAACGCCTCAGTTTGATCCGACAAGCAAGGTTTTACCGTCATTCTGGGGGCGGGTATGACTCTCTCTCCAGCCAAGTCATTCCCTAGCAACATGGATATGCCTTCCATGGGTAATTTGCTGACCACTCCAACTTCTACAGGTCCTCTCATCATGCTGGACTCAAGGAAGATTCTGTGAAGTGGGATGCTAAGAAAACCGTTTCCGACCCCCTGAATTATCACAAGTTTGCCTGTGGCTGTGTCCGATTTAGGCGGTAAACAGTCCTCTAAAATTATGGATTGTGTGGCACCGGTGTCTCTCAGGATTGTTATTCGATTCTTCCTCGTAGGGTCATCTACAGAATAAACACACCCGGCTGACACGAATGGTCTATATTCCCTTCTAACAATACATCCGTTTTCCCCTTCGGTGTTCCCGCACAAGGAAACCAATTCCTGCGGTTTATTTGGGAACGTATGTTTGGACTCGGCGTCTCTTTTAGCATAACAGTGGGCTATAAGGTGACCTGTCTTACCACAGTAATGGCAAACGTTATTTCTCCTTTCCATCGATCGATATGCAGGGCGTTGGGGTGGTGGTGTTATAGTGCTGGCCACTCCGGTTGGGCAATCGTGTCATGTTCATCGGACCTGGTTTCGCGCTCATTCCGGCATTAGCTGTCACTCGCGGTCTCATATTACTGTCTTCAAATAGGCCGTTATTTTTTGTTCGGCCCCGCTTATGGGTTAAGGCATACTCGTCTGCAGCCATAGAATAAGCCGTCTCGATATGCCGCTCGTTAAAGAACGTTTTGAGGTCATCGTGAACACGTTCTTTAAAGTTCTCCATTAATATTAACTGTCTAAGCTTTCCGTAGTCAGAGCCGACTCCCTTAGCCATGTTCCATCTATCAAAACACGTCTCCATCTGCCTGAAGAATTCCACATACGTCTGTCTCTCATCTTTCCTGCAACTCCGAAATATTTGCCTATAAGCTTCGGGCACCATTTCATAACTTTGTAATATAGTTGCTTTCACGACGCCGTAGTCGGCGCAATCTTCAATCGATAATGAAGCATATACCTCTTGTGCTTTCCCTCTGAGCGCTGTTTGTATCAGCGTAGTCCAGCTTTCTGGCGGCCACTTTAGGTTGGACGCGATTTTCTCGAAGTGTTGGAAATATTTTTCGACGTCCGTCTCGTTAAACGCTGGTACGAGTCTAACCTGTTGAACGAGATCGAACTCTTCTCGCCTTTCTTCTCTTATAGTCCGTCTAATTTCGCTTTCCCTTGACCGTGTCTCCCTGGATAGTCTAAGCTTTTCTAATTCTATCTCCTTTTCAGCCTCGATTCTGACTTTTTCCATTTCCATTTTGGCTTTCTCCAACTCGACCTGCGCGTGGGATAGGCTAGGTGAATCCGTCCCTAAGTCATCTAATATGCGCTCTTCAAAGACGTCATTGTCCACCATGTGCTCCGATATTATTCTGACCAACTGTGCTTTCCTCATCGCTTACTTAACTTCTAATTCCAACTTCAAGCCGATCTCTAAAACGCTATCCTTCTTCAGTTTAACAAGCCCTTCATACGTGGGAGATTCTAAAAATGTGTCCACTACCGACATTCTGATTACGTACTTCTCGCCAATTCAGTGGTTGTGCCTTCGGTCTCTCTATGAAGCGTTATAGAGAATATCAGTGAATGAAAATAATAGTTAATCCTGGCACGAGCCCCCAATTCTGTTACGAACCCGCACTCGTTAGGGTCGACCAGCGCGTGCACGTAACAAGAAATAAAAAAAATATATATGATGATGGTCCCAGTGTAAAGATAAAAAAAATATAATACAAAGGGATTGGGAAAATTCAGACACCGCTCTGTACTCCTGTGAAAGTGGGAGGGAGGAGAAAACCGATAGAAGGCGACAATGCTGAATGGAGAGAAGACGCGTGACACTTTGTATAAATAAACAAAGAATTTATTTTACACATAACATACAAGAAAATAAAATATATAAATCTATGTGGAAACGGAGAACAATATTAACAGATAATTATCAAAGAACAGGCGAGCAACCAACAAAAATACAGATCTCTGAATATATTAACAACACATGGATACACAATAAACAATCAAAAATACAACGAAAAAAAAAAATATATTTTTTTTTTCGACTCACGGTACCCCTGGAAATTCCGCAGAAACAGTTCTCTTAAAAATAGGAAGAGACGACAATCACACTGCCGTTAGAGTCTGTCAAAGTTCCTTCAATAAAACGATTATTCAAAATCTTTTTTTCTCATCGGTGGAATCCTTATATCCAAAACAAGAAATCCACTGGTTTTACAATCTGCCGTTAGCGCCTGTCAAAAATCATGTCCTGTTTCGTCGGCTGGATTTCAAAACTGTGTCACTTTCTTGGTACCGATCTCTTGGCGCCAAAATCACAGTGAACTTCTGGGATCGCGGTGAGGTCAGGACTCTGCTTGTTGTCATAGCAACAAGTTCACCTCGGAGGAGGGGGAGGGGTAACCTTCTCAACGATCGTGCAGGGTGGGATTAAGGAATGTGAACACACAAGGGTTAAGTCAAATTTTGAAAACTGCTCGCCACCATTTACAAATTATGCCTTATACATATATATATATATATATATATATATATATATATATATATATATATATGTATGTGTGTGTGTCTGTGTCTGTGTCTGTGTTAATTTATATATATATATGTAAATATATATATACATATGAATTTATATATATATATATATATATATATATATGTAGAGAGAGAGAGAGAGAGAGAGAGAGAGAGAGAGAGAATTTTTACAAATCGATTGTTCAATTATTTATGCCTGGGCACAAATAATTGAACACAGGATGTTTTTCAGATAAGAATAGATTATAAACATTGATTAGAATATATGTTGAATACATTATTTTCTCTCTCTCTCTCTCTCTCTCTCTCTCTCTATATATATATATATATATATATATATATATATATATATGAGGTGAACAAACAGGAATATTTCTTTTATGTTATTTTTTTATTGTTCTCAACTAGTTTCGAACTTGAAAGAAATTGGATTTAGAAAGTTGTAAAAAGTTTTCTGAGTGTTTGACAAGCCACAGAAATTCGAGCAGAGAAATGTATTAGAAGTGGTGACTCCATTTGTTTAGTGAAAAACATCTTTTACTTGAATTTGCTTAAGATTTTCTCATATATACGTGAAAAAGATTTTAAAAAGTTATGTGTATATATATGTGTGTTTATGGGTATGTGTTTGTGCATATATGTATCAGTGTGAGCATGTCTCTGGTGTGGGCCCCTGGCTGATGAGTTTTCAATTAGGATTTGGGAGTTATTTTTTGAATTTTTGTGATTTGTCTGTTTGTTTTGTTGTTGTGTACATTTTTTTTGCGAGGGTTTGGTGTCAAGTTTTATGTTTAGTCCAAATGAATGAAAGCTTTTAATTATTTTTAATCCATTTGTATTCATGATTTCTGATTACAGATTTAATGTTGATGTCTTTCTCAGTTCTTTCAATGATCCTGAATTTAACATCATTACCATTTAGTTAAAATTGTGATCGTCAAATCGGAAATTTTCTTCTACTCGTATTAATTTGCTATGATAAATTTTTATCCTGTATCTATAATTGTTCAGCCCAAAATAAAATGACCATTCTGACCTTCTGACATATTGTTTTTCCTAGTATGTGCAGTCTAGTAAATAAATGACATTTTTACATCTGCAATTTGATTCGTGGTAAATTTTAAAGGTCTTTTCAGTTGTGGAGCTAGTGAATGTGTTAGTTGATTTTAGATGTGTTTGCAGCATAGCTTGTTCTTAATGTTTTATGGTCGGCAAAACAATGGATTTAATCGCGGGTTTCAAATTGATGATTTTATTATTTAGTACGTTGCTGCTTTCTATCATTTCTTTGTGGTTATTAGTTCGTCGACAGGTCACGATACCGGGTTCTTGAAAAACATCTTTTAGTTTGGGATTTATTTTTTTTAAAGTGCCAATGGGTCTTCATTATTTGGCTTAGTTGTGGGAGAGTGTTGTTAAATGTAGTTACTTTGGGGATGTAATGTAACTTCATTTTTTGGTTTTTATTTTTAATCTCCTGCCTAGGGATGAAAATGGCTTTAGCTATCTGGTTTTCCATTAACGTATGGGCATATCTTCGTGCTGATAACTGCCGTTTAAGTTTATCAATTTCTTGTCTAAGTTCATTGTTATCAGTGCATATTATTCTTAGTCTAATTGCTAGTGAATAGGAAAGACTGTATTTGAGATGTTCGGGGTAAGAGGATCCATAATGGAGATAGTTGTGTGTGTTTGTGGGGTTTGTGTGTAGTATTGTTTAGAGTTCTTCCTGTGGTATTTTTTGATGTTGTTAATTTTGTTTGGGAATTCCGTCGGGTCACGATTGTAAGACTATTTCTTTGGTCAGTGGTTGTATATAGTAGTCTACGTATTTTTAGATTTTATAGTGTAACAGTTGTGGAAATCGCTGTTTTTCAAGGTTTGTTGTTTCCGTGTATATATATATATATATATATATATATATATATATAGCGCGAGTGTACACAAACGAAATATAATGCATTTACCAACAATATTTATAAGTATTGATTGATGCATTCGCAAATCAGAAAAAATTGCCTCCGGCAGGCCGGCCCATAAAATGAATCAAATAATTCTGCAACGAAACGGATGACCAGTTATAATACATTTTCAGTGAAATGGGAATTTAATAAAATTTAGTGAAATCTCTAAGATGATCGCATTTGCCTCCAGTCACAACAACTCTGATTCTGTTTAGGATAGAAGTTATCAATGATGCATTTATATTCATAACAGCATATTTATTTGGGGAATGTCTCTAGACATCTAGACAAAGCTTTACAAGTTTGTTATATATTTCATTGAATGTTTGTTTTCATTGAATGGATAAATTAATTAAATTCTTGAAAAATGTTAAGATTAGTTTAATCCAGGGATGGAAACATTTTTGTATTTAAAAGTTCATTGAAGTTGATTACCTTCATTTATGAGGTGACAGAAAATAGTTTTTCCTGTGTTACAAACCGATCTAAAGATTAAACTTTTAGCTAATAACAATCTTCGTCTGTATTTCTTTATATATATATATATATATATATATATATATATATATTATGATAATGGTACACGCTAATAACCTAATCGAGTTTTACCATAAGGATATTCAGGGTTAAATCCACTGGATTAATCAAGATATTGATTAATTATCATAATAAATTTGCTCTACCAACGTATTGAGCACTTTATATTTGTTATATCGCTGCCTTATCATTGTAAATCTTGCATCGACTAACCATTGTTTCACTGGTAAGTCACCTTTTCCACAAATACCATAATAATATATATATATATATATATATATATATATATATATATATGTGTGTGTGTGTGTGTGTGTGTGTGTGTACACATACAGATACATGTGTTTGTGTGGGTGTGTGTGTGGGGGCGTGTGTGGGCGTGCCTGTCAAGGGGGCATTTTAAATGAGAAACCTTACCTTTCCAGATAATAACACATGATATTGCTTCTTATTTTGCTACATCAGGGATTCTATACCAATACAAAACCATATACTGAGAGAACCACTTTAAATTCAAAACCCTTACAATATCAATCGCCTACAGAAAATTTCTAATTATTACTCAACCATGAAGCACCTTTGACATTTTATCAATCATGCAAAATTCAACGTTCATGACAATTCTTGATTACAGTTGCAAAATTTAATATTATTATTGTTCACTCCTTTTGAGTTTTTCACATCAGCGTTAGCTGATGGCCTTTCACTGGAGTCTGAGTGACAGCAAGTCTCCTCAGGTCTCCAGGACTCTTCTGAGTATTCTGGCAAATTGCAGCAGTGCAGTATGGTCTCGATTCTCCCTCTGATTTCCAGATTTTCTAAACTTTTTCCAATCTTTTTGGAACCGTTCCAAGTGCACCAACTACAATTGGTATCACTTTGACTTTCATATTCCATATCTTTTTCAGTTCTCTGGCAAGGTCCAGGTATTAGTCTATTTTTCCATTATTCTTAACCCTGTGATCTGCTGGAACTGCAAAATCCACCAGTTGACAAGTTCTTTTTTTTTAATCGACACTAGGTCTGGTCTTCTTGCTGGGATAAGGTGATCAGTTTTTATCTGAAAGTCCCAGAGAATTTTATGCCTTTCGTTCTCAAGAACAGATTCTGGTTTATGCATATACTATTTTGTTGTATGGTCAAAATTTATTTTTGTGCATAATTCCCAGTGGATTACCTTTCCAACCCA
This sequence comes from Doryteuthis pealeii, assembly GCA_023376005.1. NCBI lineage: Eukaryota > Metazoa > Mollusca > Cephalopoda > Myopsida > Loliginidae > Doryteuthis > Doryteuthis pealeii. The sequence continues at coordinate 114,350,354 of CM042139.1, forward strand.
GTCGTGCCTAGTTTTGTACTCGCGTTGTGCTAGTTGGCTACATTCGCATAATACATGGTTTACAGTCTCATCTCTGTCAACGCATAGTCTACATTTACTATTTTGTTGAGTCTTATCAATTTTTGCTTTGATATAGTTTGTCCTTATGGCATTATTCTGTGCAGCAATTATTAGTGATTCAGTTTCTATTTTGAGGTTTCCTTTTCTTTACCATGTCCAGGTTTTTTCATGTGCAACCTCTCCGATTTGTCGTTTATGGGGAAATGGGAATAAAAACAATTATATGGACACTTCATGTCCATATAATTGTTTTTATTCCCATTTTTGTTTTCTAGTTTTTGCTGTTTTTCTGTTTGTCCATATGTCACATCTACTTTTGTTGACTGCCATAAGTAATCTGTCTTTTCTCTTTTTTGTGTAGTCTTCGAGTTGTTGGATTGTGGCCTCTACGCAGTCCACTATGTTGGCAAGACCTCTTCACCATACCTTTCTTGATACATAGAGTTTATCTCTATCTTCCCTAGGGTGTAGAGCCTTGTGCATGGTCATTAATTTTTTAGTCCTTTGGTCAATCTGTCTGAGTTCTTTTGTCCATTTTAAGAATGTTCCAGAGTATCTTATAATGGGGACAGCCCAGGTATTAACTTTGATCAGATTCCTGCTGTTGAGTTTGGTTTTTAGGAGTCTTCTTGTTCTACTGAGGTATTCTTTTTTAACTTTTCCTTTCATTTCTTCTTGCTTGATATTTTCCGCTTCTAAAATTCCTAAGTATTTGTAACTTTCATTTTCATCAAGTGATTTTATAGTATCCTGATTTGAAAGTTGTATTCCGTCCATTAATTTTCTCTCACCCCGTTTTATTTCTAGCATAGCACATTTTACAATTCCGTATTCCATCTCTATATCCTGGCTATATATTCAATTAGTTTATACTAGGGTTTCCAATCCCTTTTCATTTTTTGCAAAAATTTTAATGTCATCCATGTACATAAGGTGGTTTATTTTTTTTGTGAGTTATTGAATTTGTACCCCCCCTCTGTACATTTTAAAGTATATGATTGAGTGGCATCATTGCTATAATAAATAGTAGTGGTGATAACGAGTCTCCTTGGAAAATACCTCTTTGGATTTTTACTTCTGCCAGGGATTGCCCTCCGGCTTTTAATTGGACTCTCCAGTTTTCCATGGCTTTCCAATGAAATTCATGATGTTGTTGGAAATCTTGTACATTTTTAGACATTCTAAAATCCAGGTATGTGGGGCCATGCCATAAGCTTTTCTGTAGTCGATCCATGCCATTGCAATATTTATCCGCCTATTTTTAGCTCCTTTAATGTGTTGGTCTATATAAAGCAAGTGATGTGTTTCTCTTTTTCCTTTGCGGCTTCCTTTCTGTTCCTCTGGGAAAAGTTATCGCCAATTGAGTGAAAAGTATATTTTTATATTTATATTCTTCTTCTTCTTCTTCTTCTTCTTCTTCTTCTTCTTCTTCTTATTATTATTATTATTATTATTATTATTATTATTATTATTATTATTATTATTATTATTATTATTTCCGTACTGATATATTTGTTAAATCTCTGAAATTTCATCTTACTTATATGACTTTTATATCATAATAATAATCTATTTTCCCGAAAACATTATGTTCGTTTTAATGGGCCGGCTTAGCTCAGTCGGTAGAGTGTCTGCCTGGGAACCACAAGTTTCCTAGTTCGATACCGACCCTTACAAACTCAGTGTATTAGTAGCACAGATATCTTTGCAGTAAAGTGAGGAGCTGATGGTAAGTGTAGCGCTCTCCCTCCAACGCTAAAAAACCAATCTCAATCTCAAGTGAAAAGGGGATAGCTTACATCGCTGTATGTCTGATACCGACTTTAGGCCACGCCCACAACTTTTAATTTGCATTTATCATTAAAAATGTATTTTATGAATATATATATATATATATATATATATATATGTGTGTGTGTGTGTGTGTGTGTGTCTGTGCGTGCGTGTGTGTGTGTATATATATTATATATATATATATATAATATGAACAAAAAGTGATTAGACAAACAGGAATATTTATTTTGTGTTGTTTAGTTTTCTCAACTAGTCTCGACCTTAGGTCATCGTCAGGAGAAAATCTTTTGTTGAAAAAATTGTTTTTAGAGAGTTTTAAAAAATCAAAATAATTTTTTAAGTGTTTAATCCGGACAGAGAAGTGTCTTAGAAGTAGCGAGTCCATCTATTCCGTTAAAAAAACCTCTTTGAGTTGAATTGGTTTGAAATGTTCTTAACTAAATGTTTTATATACATATATATATATATATATATATATATATATATATATATATATATATATATATTCTGCGCTGGTACATGATTATAAATAAAATAAAGATTACAGAAGATTTCAGAAAATTTATAATTAATGGATATTCAATGACTTCACATATAGTGTTTTGCATTAGATTTTTTAAAATTCCAGATCAAATCCCATAATTCCATCATTTTTAAAATGTTATATCAGATCGGTTATTTAAAACGTTTGCGTCATTGAATTAACTTTTCTTTGGCGTGGCCGAGTCCTAAACTTAAGTGTACAAAATATTCCAGTAATGGTAATCCCATTCAGTCTCGTTACTTACTACACTTTGTACTCCGTTTGGGAGTTGTCCTGGGTATGACGTTAAACTGCATCTAATGGTGAAGTTCCGATTCTGGAGCTCTGAGGAATGTGGAGTACTCCTTCATCACCTTTACTTCCAGGTGCACCCTGGCCCAGAGTGTTGGTACCTGTTAGGGTCCACCTATGGATTAAATAGAAAAAACATAAAGTCAAAAAATATGTTTAAAAAATTAAATACCCACTAAAATAAATTAGAGAAAACCTCTTCGGCATAACATAACACAACAAGGGTTGACAAGCCGTAAAATCTAACCAACCAACAAACCAACCAACCAGCATCCGTTTGAGAGAGAACTGAAATTAACTGTAAATGTGAAAAAATTAATGAACTTTAGAAAACATATGTTTTCGAACTTCAGATACAGTCATATAAAATTGATTCGACCGCTGATTGATTTAAATTCGATGATCACTATTTTGAAATGAAAAGGAAATATTAATTACTGCTAAAAAATAATCTTGACACCCACATATCGCTACTTATTTCGTTAATGTTTTATTCATATTTTCATAGTGAACATTTTCAAAGTGATTTATAGATCATTGAGTGTCATGAATAACTAATTAATTAGATTATGTTTTGTCACATTATTAATTACTTTGAAGATTTTCGAATTGAATTTAAAGGGAATTATTCACATATTAATTAGAATTATGAAGGTAATAAGTCTTAACTTATGATCAAACTGTGATAACATACGTGTTTGGAGCCAATAAATTAATGGACGTCAATGCTTGACATAAATGTTAAACAAGTATTCTCACAGGCAGTTTCTTAAGTAAAGCCATTTCTATCGCTAATAGATTATCTACTAATCAAGTATTAAGAAATATCTACAATAGGTATTAGGTGCCCATAGTCTAATGTGTATCAAACAGGAAATTAATGAATCGAGCCAATTTCTAAAAGAATCTGGTTACGTTTCACTCCACACCCTTTACCGCAGAAAAAGCATAAATCTACTTCTACCCTCAGCAATGAATAAAATGCAAGAGATTGCTGAGCTTTCTAGCTTTGGGGGTAGGTAACGGGTCTGCGAGAATATCAGCGCTGAATTTAGACAATGGAAAATAAAAATGGGTAACTAATCTATTATATATCCCTATACTAATCTACTGACTTCCAGTAGAACAATTCACGCACCTAGGTAGTAATATCTCATCCACAGAAAGCGGTGCTAATGCAGGCATTGGGAAGTCATGGTCCGCTATAAAAATATTATCAGTTATATTGAAAACAGACCTTATCGACAAGTTAAAGAGACATTTCTTCCAGGCCGTGATTGTAACAGTGCTACTGTATGGCTGCACCACTTAGACTTGACGAGGTGCCTAGAGAATAGACTAGATGAGATCTGTACAAGAATGAAGCGTGCAATCTTGAACAAATCGTGGAAGCAACACTCCACAAGAAAGCAGCTATACGCCCACCTGCCCCCTATCACACAAACCATTCGAGTCAAATAGACAAGACATGCTAGAGAAGTAAGGATGAACTCATAAGCGACGCCCCCTATGGAAACTAGCACATGGACATGCTAGTGCGGGTCGTCAAGCAAACTTACATAGACCAGCTCTGTATACTGTGCTCCCGGGGTCAATGAATGATAGGGACGGTTGGCAAGAGATTGTCATGGATATATGTGCTGCTGATGCGACATGAGGATGATGATGATGATAATAATGATGATGATCTAAACTTTACAAAACAGCGAAGAGCTCTAACTATCTAAATCCTAAAGAGGTATAAAATCTTCGATTCCAAAAGTCATTAGATAAAGGATTCGGCGGGCTGAGTTCAAATTCTGGACGAGGCTGTTTGCATTTGGCTTAGAGCTGATGCCCTTCGAAAAGAAACATATCTCTCTCCTACAACCGTGGCTAACATATAACGACATGGTGGACTCTCCCGCCATAGTAGCATAACGGGTATTCCTATTTGATATAGCTAATTTCAAATAGATCTATTTGAACCATAGATGGAACCCTAATATGTACTACCACTCTAGGTTAAACTGGAACTGAGAGTAATAGCAATGAAGAGGTGCTCCATACTCTCCAGAACCAGAGTATCACCACTAGATGCAGTTTAGTGTCATACACAAAACACCCTTTTGTGAGAGGTAATCTTATCCTTCTGCAGAGGATAAAGTCAGCGTTGTCTAAGTTCCTCTGAGAGTGCGATTGTAAGATTTAGATAATGGTTGGTTTGTACACAAAGTTTAAAGCAGAGGTGCCAGTAATCCAGCCCATTGACTGCTTTCGATCCACATAACTATCCATTTTTACAATATATTTTTCTAAATGTTGAGCATTTAACTGAAATATAATTTTCCTACTTTATTTTCATTCACGTTGAAGTATTTGCATTAGTTCATATGCTCAAATATTTTGTCCCACGCACATTATTTTTTGTAACTAAATAATCTCACTGAAAAAGATTAGCTTTATAACAGTTTAGCACTATAACTGTTGGAAATAAAAACTTGAACTTTAGTTGAAATACTTGGTATTATGGTTTGTTGAATTTGTGGCATACCAATATACGATTCTTCTGTCATCAGCTCATCCTTTTGGATGAGCGGATTTTACACTAGTTTTCATCACCATAAACTACATCTGTAGACAGTCAAACGGTCTGTATCATTAACTCAATTGTTCCATATTCAATTCAAATAAAGTTCTATCATGTTTGTAATCTGAGCGATTTTTCAGTTAAAAAAATTGACACGTGCGAGAGCCACTGACCGATGGTTACGACAGGATCGCAGTGGTGGTAGAGTCGCTTTTGATTAAAGTAGGCAAAGAGTTGAGAATTAAGTCGTAAGTATAATCTTTAGTAACTGAAAAGTTTAGTTAAAATTTTACATTGGGACATTTATAAATCCATATCCTCATGATGAAAAATCGTTTACAGAGGAACTATTTATTTTTCAATATAAAATCCTTCTCTGTCAACGCACTCAAGTCACCGCTTCTTCATGATATACATATATCGAATATTATAAAGTGAGAATAGTAGCTCAATAAACATCAGGCTATGATCTTTTTGATCCTCCCTTGTAAGGTGACTAAAGAAAGAAAAGGAGTGATGAAATTGTGTTGAGTAAACGACGTTCTCCTATAGACTCAACACATGGGCCGCCCAGCAAGGACCTACATTGACCAACTATGTGAGGATTATGGCTGTTGCGCAGAAGAACTGCCAAGGGCAATGAATGATAGGGAAGGTTGGCGAGAGATTGACATGGACATCCGTGCTACTTGCACGACACGATGATGATGATATATGTAAATGTGAACAATTTGGCGTATCAAACTTTTTAAAACAATTCTTTTTTTATTTGTCTGATTTTTTAGATAAAGCTTGATGTGTATTATTTTGCTTTTTGGGACTGTTGTCCTCATTTTTATTGTGGTATGTACAAACACAACATATCGGCCGCTGTATCCTCCAGCCTTCTTCATGTGTTCCCTGACTATTCAAACATAGCAATGACCTAACCTAGGAAATCATTTTGAAAGCTTTGACTATTGATCAAACAATGCGTTGAAGAAAATTTGAAAATCTCATTCAAATAATGACGTCATTGTTTTTGTACGCATATCAATCCCAGAAGCGTCACGAGAAGCGTGGCGCTTCTAGTGACAATCATTTAAATCATCATATTGTCTATTGGCGTTTCCTGCACAACACGAAGCGTAACATTCAACCGCATCAGTAATTTTCTAATATTTTTTTATTTTCAAAGTAATTCTATTTGAAAACAATTTGATCTAGAGTTTTCAATTATTGGTTCCTATATTTTATTCATCTAACCACTTTTTTTTGTTCTAACAGTTATATGGGAAATAAAATATTTCTCAGCGACAAAGATATCAAGATTCTTGATTTAGCGTTTGGCCGGAAAGACTACAATGGTGCAATTTCTAATTGTAAGAACTTCTGAATACTCCAGTATTCTCAATTCAAAGATTATATTCGATGAAAGAACTTTGCTATAGAAACGTTGAAAGACGTTTGAATTATCGAATGCATTAAAAGAAGATTGTCATTCAGACAAACTTGTTAAAAAGATATAAATTCATTTTTCATTTAAAAGTTGTTTTTGAAGGTTTTTGGTTTTTTACATAGGAATCTTTAATTTGAAATATTCTGCAAAATAACTTTCCAAAGCATGCAATTATTTTGTTGTCAACTAGCACATTTATTCTATTTATAAACAATTGAATTTAATGTCTGTTACAAATTAGTACCAGCCCTGTCATCTGGGGCTTTAGAATACACCAACTGCACCTCTGCAGAGGGAGAAGACCCCACAATGGCGCCACATGTTCGCCGTAGGTGATGCTTAACTGAGCAGTCCAAGACATACAACACTATACTTGTGCCCTTACTAAGGCTAGACGAACGGTCGGAGAGGCCCTGTCCAATCAATCGGCTCTAGCACCTATGTGATTGCCCCCAACCCTATTGCCACTACGGTATGTTTCGACTCTTTTTTATCAGATGTGCTAGGAAGGCAGTGGATGAGGGTCTTAATGTCCTGGGTATGACGTTAAACTCTATCTGATGTTGAAGTGTTATTTCTGGAGTGAAGTACCCCTTCATCACCATTTTTCACTGACCAGGAGTGGTAGTACCTGTTAAGGTCTCATATTTTGGTTAAACAGAAAAACACGGGTTTAAAAAAATTGAGTTTTAAAAAAGATTGAGTACTCATCAAGAATGAATAAAACAAAAACGTCTTCGCCTTAAAATTACTCGACAAGGGTTGAGATGCTATCAAGCAAGCAACTAACCAACCAACAAATTAGCTCATACAATTCATTTTTTGATAATCATCAGTCGTATAATTCTGCAGATACGTTCCATAATGATAAAGTAATTTTAAAATATTGCTTTATGATTCTTTAATGTTCTCTTAATTGTATTAAATAGAGGAGAAAAGGACGTAATTTTATAATGATAGTGAACTTTGGACAACGAAGTAGAAATTGAATAGTTTATATTGGGCGGTAATATAAATTATTAAATTCATTTCTGCCAGTGGTGAAGAAAACTTGCATAAAAGAAAAGTATTAGCAATCCTTTAAGTATAAGTTGGTAAAATATTCTATATTAATGCAGCTAGCGATTGCTAGCTTGATATTGCGCGTCTTATGGGGAGCCAAATAGTTAAAGCCTGGAGGATGAAAATTGACTTGTTGAAGTAAATGGCACTGTTCTCCGAAGTTACCACAGCTCACTGTGCGTCTCTATATAGATAAAATAAAATCAGGTAATGAGTTTACTATGGAATTGTTTATATGAAATTTTTTGCTATGGATGTGAATATCATACATGTTATCTGTGCTTTTTTGTATTTTCTTATCATACAGTTTCCTGTATTATTCTTTGTATTTCAAATCTTTATGTTTTGATTTGCCTTTTCCCGAACAACGTCGGGTACCTCAGTTACATTTGGATATATTTTGAGAATGACGTAAGTGCCTGCAGTAGGGTTTGCTAATCTATTGTTATCGGTCTAAATACAGTGTTCTATTATCAGTGCAATATACAACTGAATTGAATTGACTGAAATTCTTGAGAACGAATAAGAAAGGCATAGTTGGCCACAAACAAATTATCAGTCATATGGAAATCTGATCTCGCTGACAAGCTAAAGCGACAATTCCTCCAGGATGTGGTTACATTATTGCTGTATGGCTGCACCACCTGGACCCTAACGAAGCGCCTTGAGAATAAGTTAGATGGGACCAGCACAAAATGCTGCGTGCAGTCTTGAACAAGTCGTGGAAACAGCACCCCACAGGGAGGCAGATGTATGGCCACTTGCCCCTCATCTCCCGAACCATACGAGTAAGATGGACTAGGCATGCAGGACACTGCTGGAGAAATAAGGATGAGCTCATAAGCGACGTTCTCCTATGGAAGCCAACACATGGATATGCTGATATGGGCAGCCCAGCTAGGACCTACATTGACCAACTATGTGAGGGTGCTGGATGCAGTGCAGAAGAACTCTCAGAGGCAATGAATGATAGGGAAGGTTGGCGAGAGATTGTCATGGATATCCATGCTACTTGCGCGACATGATGATGATGATGATGATGATGATGATGATGATGATGATGATGATCAGTGCATTGTACAATATTTAATGAATATCTACTTAATAGACATTGTTAAAGTATCGTTAAAGGAATAAATCGTATAGCAGATATCTTTTCATATTGTTGTTGGTGAGATGAGGAATGATAAAAATGTTTTCTCTACAACTCTACTGGCCTCTTTAACCCGGTTTAGGCAACCAGTCTAGAAGAAGGAAAACTCTGAATTTAAGCCTTTTAAACTCCGCTTAATAAATTGGCCTTGTGTCACATCCTGTCCGTGCGGAGAGGTTGGTAAATATATGTATTAATATATATATATTTATAAGTAAGTAAAGTTGTCGGGGTGGCCTAAAGTCGGTATCAGCCAATCAGCGAAGGAGTCTATCCCCTTTTCACTAACGCTAGACGAAGGAGATTGTTTCAGCGTCTGAGGTGGAGCACCAAACCTACCATCAGCTCCTTACTTTACCGCATAGATACCTGTGCTACTCCTACGCTGAGTTGGCGAGGGCTGGAATCGAACTAGGAACCTTGTGGTTTCTAGCCGAACGCTCTACCGACTGAGCTAACTCGGCACTGAATATATTCATATTCAAGGAAAATTTGAATGACAATGTAAAATAACCGAATAAATATGAGATGTCCACTTTATTTCTGATTTACATACAGAATTTGCTTAGGCAGTCTAGCGTTTGCGAATTGAGCTAGTCTCTCCTAATAGAAAATTTCATTATTCATCCACTATTCTGAGGTTGAATAGGCCTCGATACCTTATTGCCATCTCAGATAGTTCCTGATATAACCCCTCGCCATATTGCTTACGGCCATCGACTCTTTTGGAATAATAACGAATTTAGGATGTAATAAATGCATTTTAATATGCACCTGACATGCCATTATTTCATACGCTGTTGGTATCTTGCCTTTGAACTTTGTATTAAACATCAATTTTCTACCACCCTGTCAGTTATGACTGTAGAATACTCCGACTGCACCTCTGTAAATGGGGAAGACCCCTCCCCCAATCGGGGCCATCTGTTGACCGTGGTTGGTAACCCGTAATGCTTAAGGACGGAATCCTGGCGACTGAGCGGTTAATGACATGCAACACTCCACTTTGGCCCTTACTTAAGCTAGAGAGACCCCCCGGTCAATCGGCTGATCATACCGAGCCCTAGCACCTATATGATTGTTCCAACCCTATTGACCTTATGGTAGCCACCAAACCTTTTTATCATATATGTGCTAGAAGGCGGTGACTGAGGGTGACGTTAATCTGCATCTATTGGAGAGGTCCCAGTTCTGGAACTCTGGAAAATGTGGAGCACCCCTTTATTACTCCCAAGTCCACTCTATCCCGGAGTGGTAGTACCTGTTAGGGTCCCATCTGTCTGTTAAATAGATGAAAAAAATGACTATTAAAATTTGTTATAAAAAATTGAGTTCGAAAAAGAAATTCAATACTTAACAAGAGGGTATAAAACAAAATGTCTTCGGCATAAAATAACCCAACAAAAGTTGACATGCCGTAAAATCCAATCTACCAAATCAATATTCTAATCTCGAATCCTATAAAAATGCCTGTTTTCAGATATGCATCAATTTTCTCTGTACTTAATTTTCCTTTGGGTTTCCCTAATCTGGAACCAAACTATGACATTATTTTTACGGATTTATCTATGGAGCAGTTATAATGATGAGTGAGGAAGTTGTAAGTTTACAAGAGGAATATGCTGCACATTGTACCAAATTCCTGAAGT